>CM060334.1:25927412-25932412 GCA_030674155.1 Stramonita haemastoma | reverse complement strand
TTATTTAAAAAAAAATGTCCAGCCCTCTGGAGAGAAAAAAAGACAAACAAATTTAATGAATTTGCAATACATGGCATAAAGAAAAATGTAAAGAAAGAAAGAAAAAAAAAAAAAAAGAGAGAGGAGGAGGAAGAAAAAGGACGAGAAAGACAAACAGGAGAAAAAAGAAAAAAGATCAAGAAGAAACAACAGGAAGAAGAAGAGGAGGAAGAAGAAGAAGAGGAGGAGGAAGAAAAAGAAGAGGAGGAAGGAGGAAGAAAAAGAAGAGGAGGAAGGAGGAAGAAAAAGAAGAGGAGGAAGGAGGAAGAAAAAGAAGAGGAGGAAGGAGGAAGAAAAAGAAGAGGAGGAAGGAGGAAGAAAAAGAAGAGGAGGAAGGAGGAAGAAAAAGAAGAGGAGGAAGGAGGAAGAAAAAGAAGAGGAGGAAGGAGGAAGAAAAAGAAGAGGAGGAGGAGGAAGAAAAAGAAGAGGAGGAAGGAGGAAGAAAAAGAAAAGGAGGAAGGAGGAAGAAAAAGAAGAGGAGGAAGAAAAAGAAGAGGAGGAAGGAGGAAGAAAAGAAGAGGAGGAAGGAGGAAGAAAAAGAAGAGGAAGAAGAAGAGAAGGATGAAGAAAAAGAAGAGGAGGATGAAGAAAAAGAAGAGGAGGATGAAGAAAAAGAAGAGGAGGATGAAGAAAAAGAAGAGGAGGATGAAGAAAAAGAAGAGGAGGAGGACGAAAAAGAAGGAGGAAGAGAAAGAAGAGGAGGAAGGAGGAAGAAAAAGAAGAGGAGGAAGGAGGAAGAAAAAGAAGAGGAGGAAGGAGGAAGAAAAAGAAGAGGAGGAAGGAGGAAGAAAAAGAAGAGGAGGAAGGAGGAAGAAAAAGAAGAAGAGGAAGGAGGAAGAAAAAGAAGAGGAGGAAGGAGGAAGAAAAAGAAGAGGAGGAAGGAGGAAGAAAAAGAAGAGAAGGAGGAAGAAAAAGCAGAGGAAGAAGAAAAAGAAGAGGATGACGAAAAAGAAGAGGAGGAGGAAGAAAAGAAGGAGGAAGAAAAAGAAGAGGAGGAGGAGGAAGAAAAAGAAAGGAGGAAGAAAAAGAAGAGGAGGAGGAAGAAGAAAAAAGAAGGAGGAAGAAAAAGAAGAGGAGGAGGAAGAAAAAAAGAGGAGGAAGGAGGAAGAAAAAGAAGAAGAGGAGGAGGAAGAAAAAGAAGGAGGAAGAAAAAGAAGAGGAGGAGGAAGAAAAAGAAGAGGAGGAGGAAGAAAAAGAAGAGGAGGATGAAGAAAAAGAAGGGGAGGAGGATGAAAAAAAGAAGAGGAGGAGGATGAAGAAAAAGAAGAGGAGGAGGAAGAAAAAGAAGAGGAGGAGGAAGAAAAAGAAGAGGAGGAGGAAGAAAAAGAAGAGGAGGAGGAAGAAAAAGAAGAGAAGGATGAAGAAAAAGAAGAGGAGGAGGAAGAAAAAGAAGAGGAGGAGGAAGAAAAAGAAGAGGAGGAGGAAGAAAAAGAAGAGGAGGAGGAGAAAAAGAAGAGGAGGAGGAAGAAAAAGAAGAGGAGGAAGAAAAGGAAGAAGAAGAGAAGAGGAAGAAAAAGAAGAGGAGGAAGGAGGAAGAAAAAGAAGAGGAGGAAGAAGAAGAAGAAGAGGAGGAAGAAGAAGAGGAGGAGGAAGGAGGAAGAAAAAGAAAAGGAGGAGGAGGAAGAAAAAGAAGAGGAGGAGAAGAAGAAGAAGAAGAGGAAGAAAAAGAAGAGTATGCGGAAGAAGGAAAAAAAAGAGGATGCGGAAGGAAAAAAAGAAGAGGATGCGGAAGGAAAAAAAAGGGAAGAGGATGTGGAAAAAAAGGGAAGAGGATGTGGAAAAAAGGGAAGAGGATGTGGAAAAAAGGGAAGAGGATGTGGAAAAAAAAAAGAGGATGCGGAAGAAGGACAGGAAGTAAAATAACAAGACGGAAGAGCAGAAGAAAAAGAAGAGGAGAGAGAAGGAGAAACAGAAAATAAAAAAGGGTCACACTTACCATCTCAAAAATTGTGGAATCCAGTCTGTTGATTTCCTTCAGCAGAAACTCTATGACTTCATAGTCATATGGATTGGTCTGCACACACGCACGCACGCACGCACGCACGCACGCACGCACACACACACACACACACACACACACACACACACACACACACACGTGTGCGCACACACACGCACACACACACACACACAAAGTAAATACAGACCATTTCTATCTCTCTCTCTCTCTCTCACTCACTCACTCCAAAAAAGCAATCACCCTCTCTCTTACAAAAAAGCAGTCTTATTCTATTATGTACTATTTATAGTCTGTCTTCTCTCTCTCTCTTCTTTTCTCTGCATTCTCTGATTCGGTCATGTGTGTAGTGCCGGGTCTTTCCCCTGTGCTTGTAACTCTGCTACAGGTAAAAAAACACAACTTTTTTTTTTTTTTTTAACTCTGCTGGAGGTCTGCCTGCTGGTCTCAGCAAAACTATTCAGACTTCAGAGCAACTAATTTTTTTTGTACAGGGTTAATGCTGGGTATGCCCATACCCATTGAATTCTGACATGAATAACAAGGATAACTAACATGCATATTTGATCTTCTGTATGTGTATGTATATAGATAAAGGGAAATAAAAGAACTGTGTGTGTGTGTGTGTGTGTGTGTGTGTGTGTGTGTGTGTGTGTGTGTGTGTGTGTGTGTGTGTGTGAATGCATGTATGTATGTATGCATGCATGTGTGTATGTGTGTAAGAGTGAATGAGTGAGTGGTGAGCGAATGAGTGAAGGAGAGAAAGGGGGGGAGAGAGAGAGAGGGGGAGAGAGAGAGAGCGAGAGAGGGAAGGGGGAGAGAGAGAGAGAGAGAGAGAGAGAGAGAGAGAGAGAGAGAGGAGAGAGAGAGAGGAGAGAGAGAGAGAGAGAGAGAGAGAGAGAGAGAGAGAGAGCGCGTATGGGTATGTGTGTATGTATAGTGAGTTTCTTTTTATTTATCTATTCTTTTATATTGAGGATAATGGAATATGAATGTGCATGTGTGTGTGAGTGAGTTGGGGCATGCGTGAGTGCATGCATGAGTGAGTGCATGTGTGAGTAAGTGTGCATGCGTGCATGAGCGAGTGCCTGTGTGTGCATGCATGCATTCGTATATGTCTCATTGTGTTCGTGTGTCTTTATTTTCATATTCTTTTATATCAAGGATAATGGAATAAGCACTCGTGTGCTTTATCTTTTAAAAAAAAATTTTTTTTAATCCAGTTCCCAGTGTCTGAGTAGACACGCAATGCATGCACACATGCCTGAAGAAGCACACACACCTGTTTGTACAAGGTCTTGAGTTTATTCAGGAGGAGGTCTTTCCTGTCGCGAGCCTCCACTGCAGTCACCACGGCTTTGGCTTTGCTCAGCTGCCAGGGCTGGGGGCAGGTCTTCAGCAGCTCTCCTAGGTACACCAGCAGGCTGTCCTCTGTTTCCAGGTTGAAATCCCTGTGAGCAATAAACCATCACATACTGTACTATTACTGTACTGTACTATACTATATCACAGTGGATCAGTGGTCTAGGTGGTAATGCGCCTTGCCTAGAAAGCAAAAATTCCGGGTCGGAGTGTGCGGTGGTTCGTACCGGACTACCCCGTTTCGGCCCAAAACTTTTTTCCTCATCCATTAGACCCTGCATGGTGGTCTGGGCGCTAGTCTTTTGGATGAGACGATAAACCGAGGTCCTGTGTGTTACACATCACTATTTAGCGCACGAAAAAGAACCCACGGCAACAAGAAGGTTGACCCTGGCAAAATTCTGTAGAAAAAAGCCACCCTGATAGGGAAACAAATACAGTTGCATGCAGGAAAAAGAAAAAAAAATGGGTAGGCACTGCACTTGTGGCGAGGCGCTCCCCCGGGGAGAGCAGCCCGAATTTCACACAGAGAAATCTGTTGTGATATAAAGTGGTACAAAATACTACACTGCACTATATCATACTATACTGTACTATATCATACTATACTATGCTATATCACACTATACTGTACCATTGCTGTGCTGTGCTGTCCTATGCTTTACTATACTTTACACTAGCAAGCTGTCCTCTGTCCCCACGCTGAAATCCCTGTGCAACATTGAAACTCATCTTCATCACATACTATACTATACAATACTATACTCTACAATACTCTACAATACAATACTATACACTGGCAGGCTTTTTTCTGTTTTAAGGCTGGAATCCCTGTGGCAAAATACAAACCAATCTTCATCACACTCGCTTTTGATGGACGCTATAGCCAAGTGGTTTAAGACCATTCAACTTCAATCTCATGGGTCCATGAAGTCGTGGGTTTGAATCTTGACAGTGTCTGGGGAATTAAGTATGAGGATTTTTTTTTTAACTCCCACATCAACTATTCAGATACCTCATTTATTTTCCATAAAAAACATGCAACCTTTTGTTTTTCTATCTCTAGTAGTTTTCGTGCCAGATTTTTTGTTAATTATTAACCCTGATAACTGTAAAAATCTCTAACACTGCAGGAAACCTAAAATCAGATTTCTCCTCCTGGCAGGGAACTGCTTAACCGCAGAGCAATGCAATCATTTTTGCTCATTTGATAGACAATAGTAGTTGTCTGAGGTTTTGAAGAAGAATCTCAATAATGAAAAAAAATGTTACGAGATACACATATGCCTATGTCACCTCCCCCACCACCACATTTATACCCCAACTCTCACATACATGACCCTCAATTACCCCCCCCCCCCCCCCCCCCCCCATACACAGGCAGGCACGCACACATACACCACACCATCATCTCGCCTGGTTGGTTAGAGCATTGCGCATGTGATACGCTGACCCAGGTTCGAATCCCATTCAAGGGGGTATTTTTCCCTGGAGTTAACACCAGTGCAGACTCCACTACTCTTAAAGTCCTTTAAATGAGACTATAAACCGAGATCCTATGTGTGAACGCATGTAGAACATCTTGCGACACATTGAAACCGGTTCCACTTTTCGGAAGAGTAGGCCATTGTGTGCCGGCAGG
>CM060334.1:25914912-25922412 GCA_030674155.1 Stramonita haemastoma | reverse complement strand
ACTGTGCTTATGATCTGCTGACCTGGAGTTCAAATCTTCTTCATGAGGATTTTTCCCCTGGAGTTAACATCAGTGCTGACTCCACTCCCCCCCCAAAGTCCTTCTGATGAGACTATAGACCTAGGTCCCGTGTGCAAACACATGCAGAGCATCTTGTGCACATGTTAAAACCTGTTCCACTTTCCAAAAGAGTAGGCCACTATGTGCCGGTGGGAACAGATGACAAAATTTACAAAAACTGCATACACACAAGGGATTGGATGTATAACCCCCCAAAAAAACACAAGTGCTTATTCCATTATCCTCGAAATAAAAGAATAAAATGAAACAAAGCCAAGCAGAAGAGAAAGCAAATTGCATAGGTTGACAGAATTGACAGAGGTACTTATTGGGGGGGAGGTTGTGGGTTTTTTTTGTTTGTTTTTTGTGGTTGTTGTGTGTGTGGACATGATACATTTAGTTTAGCGTGTGTGTGCAAGCATGCGTGCAAGCGTGTGTGTGTATGTATGTGTGTGTGTGTGTGTGTGTGTGTGTGTGTGTGTGTGTGTGTGTGTGTTTGTGTGTGTGTGCGCATGCGTGCATGCATGCATGCTGATAGGGACATGAACGTGTGTGTGTGCTTTTTGGTTAATCATTTGAAAAACAATTAATGTCACTTGTTTATGAAACAAAATTGCATTTTTATTTTTGGGGGGTTTATTTTGTTTTGATTAGAAATGTTTGCCTCTGTTGTTTGTAATTGAAAAATGAACATTAAAAAAAAGTTTGAAAAAAAAAAAAAAAAAAAAGCAGAAGAGAAAGCAAAGCAGAAGAGAAAGCAGAGCAACAGACCTGTGGCAGGAGAGGAAAGCCCATGCGGTGCTTGAGGAGGGTGTGTGTGAGGGTGGAGGTGGTGAGCACCAGGAAGCGCAGGGCCAACTGCAGGTGACTGTTCTCCTTCAGCTGATGCACCGTCCACTGCAGGGGAGCTAAGGCTGAACTGACACACGTGGTTCTCTCCCCTCCTTCCTCAACGCTCTCCTCTTCATCTGACACACCATCAGAGGAGTGCAAGTTAGACATGCATGTTTTATTTTTTTTATTTTTTTTTTAATTAAAAAAAAAAATTTTTTTAGACATGCATGAACACATGGAATAACTGATTTTGTCTGCGGCTGGCAAGTGTTTATTACGTAGAAACAACGGCTCTACAGTGATCTCAGTCTCTGCCATAGCGTTGTGTGCGTTACACACGCTAAGTACAGGGTTATCTTCCACATCACATATTATATACTGATGGGGACGGGATAGCTCAGTGGTCAGAGCATTTGCTTTCCCTAAGCTGAAGTTAAGCAGCATCAAGTGTGGTTACCAGTTGGATGGGTGACCATTTGCGTGCCTTGGCTTCAGTACAGTCCCTCAGTTCACGCAGCTGTAAATGGGTACCTGTCCTCTTTAGGGTCAGGGAAGGTGAAACAGCGAGGGAGAGGAGATGGGCAATATGCTGGCCCCATAGAGAAGCTGAGGTCTCTGATGCTTTGCTCACCTACGACCACATAAGTCATGGGACACTTTTACATTTTATCATACATTGCGCACTTAGTGAAAAAAGATTTAGAAGGGAATAGAAAAACAATCAGGAAAACAAAAACTGATCTAAGACACACCCACAATCATCTCTGAAGATTAAAGACAGGTTTAAAAAGGGCATAAGAATTAATATATGCCCACAACTATTGCACCAGAAGAAATAGAACACTTTCTTGTTCACTCAATGTAGAATTAAATCCTTGGTGACAGAGATCATTGAGATTTTTAAAATATTGTCCTCAGACGTAAGGACACGCTGACATGGCCGACATGAGACAGTCCCCAAAGCCCTTTCCACACCTACCTACATCCCCCTTTCCACACCTACCTACATCCCCCTTTCCACACCTACCCACATCCCCCTTCTCCACACCTACCTACATCCCCCTTTCCACACCTACCCCCTTTCCACACCTACCTACATTCCCCTTTCCACACCTACCTACATCCCCCTTTCCACACCTACCTACATCCCCCTTTCCACACCTACCCACATCCCCCTTTCCACACCTACCCACATTCCCCTTTCCACACCTACCTACATCCCCCTTTCCACACCTACCCCCCTTTCCACACCTACCTACATCCCCCTTTCCCACACCTACCCCCTTTCCACACCTACCCACATCTCCTTTCCACACTACCTACATCCTTTCCACACCTACCCCCTTTCCACATCTACCCACATCCCCCTTTCCACACCTACCTACATCCCCCCCACCCCACCAATTCCTTGGCTAGAGCTCTTGCATATATATGCATCTGTTTTTTGTTTGCTTGTATGTTTGTTTTTTTTACTCACCATTGAGGTAGACACATTCCAACTTCGAGACTTACCTGCATTCAAGAATGGAATAAAAAACTGACTTGTGTCGATTACCAATCAAAAAAAAAAGAAAAAAAAAAAAGGCAATCTGGATAACACCCCCCCCCCCTCCTACACAGAATGTCACTCACACCTTGCTCCCCCCCCCCCTCCCTACTGACCCCCCCTACACACTCACACCTTGCTCCCCCCCCCTCCCCCATTCTCCACTGACCGTGGACAATGGCCAGAGTAGCGGCCAGCGAGGAAGCGGCCAGGGGCAGGATGGCCGAAGAGTTCATCACCACTCCTTCATCCCGGTACACATTGTCCATGCTGTACGTCTGCAGTGGATCCTGGCTCACAGGTCTCTTCTCCACTGGGTCTTCCTGAAATCACAACAAAATATATACACATGTGTGTATGTGTGTGTGTCTAAATGATAACATCCTCAAAGTCCGAATGCAGTGGCGCCTGGCTCACCAGCCTATTCTCCAGTGGGTCTTCCTGAAATGACAACCGAATATATACATGTGTGTGTGTGTGTGTTTCAAAATGATAACATCCTCAAAGTAAAACAAAAAACAAAAAAAAAAAAAAAAAAAACCCCCCATCCTCGAAGTTGGAATGTGGCTACCTAAATGGTGGTTGAAGAGGGAGGGAGGGGGGGATGGTCGCATACAAAAAGAAAAAAAAAAATCACTATTGGTGAGCCTTCAGGCTTTAGCAGAGGAAAAAAATATTGAGGAAAAAGTAGTGGAGGAAAAAGAAGTGCAGGTACCAACTTCTGAATCAATTAGGAAAAAAGTATTAATGAAATAACATAAAGTTTCATAAATACTCAGGTCATCAAAAATATGTAACAATCAGCTATTCAAATGAAAAAAAAAAAAAAAAACCCACATGAAAACCGTTAACACCAATGTATTGTTACAAACCTAAATTTTAAAAAAAATTAAGGTACAGATATAGGCACACAACCTGACAGAAAATCTGCATACGCTGTGTGTTCCTTGCATTTAGATGCACATGATGTGAGTGAGCATACATTAGAATATAAATGTGTGTGTGTTTATTTATTTATTCTTTTATATCGAGGATAATGGGATAGCACTCATGTGTTTTTTAATCCAGTCCCGAGTATGCAGTTGTGTAAACATTGTCATCTGTTCCCACTGGCACACAATGGCCTACTCTCATGAAGAGTGGAACAGGATTTAACCTGTGCACATGATGTTCTGCGTGCATTTGCACACAGGGCCTCAGTTTACAGTCTCATCCGAAAGACTTTTGGGGAGAGTGGAGTCAGCACTGATGTTAACTCCAGGGGTAAAATCCCCTCCAACGGGAATTGAACACGGGTTGTCAAATTGCCAGCGCAATGTTCTGACCACTAGGCTATCCCATCCCCTGTGTGTGTGTGTGTGTGTGTGTGTGTGTGTGTGTGTGTGTGTGTGTGTGTGTGTGTGTGTGTGTGTGTGTGTGTGTGTGTGTGTGTGTGTGTGCGCGCGTGTGCGCGTGTACATGATTGGAAAGAGTGGGGAGGTACCTCCTGACTGTCCTGGCAAAACTGGTAGGTTCAATTCCAAAGTGTATTTTCCCTGAAGTTGGACTGTCAAGTTAATGGTGGGGAGAAAGAAAAAGAACTGCAGATAACACTGCGTGCGCCCATGTGTGTGTGTGTGTGTGTGTGTGTGTATGTGTGTGTGCGTGTGCATGTGTGTGCGCGTGCATGTGTACATTCGATTTTGCTAAAACTATAAATTGTTATTGATTGCTTGTGTGTTGTATAGGTCGAATGCAAGCGCTTTTTTTTTTTTTTTTTTACAAGATATAGCGCTATATAAATTCCATGTATTATCATTATTATTATTATAACATACATACCAAGAAGGATGCTGTGTCAGCTGTCTCACACTGCAGAGCCACCTGATGCCACAACCTGGCTGCCTTGCTCAGTTCCAGACAGGACGCCAGTATTGCTGGTCACAAGACAAACAGTTCACAATCATAGTACCAGGGCAACTACACTATGTGTGAGTGTGTCTAAATTTTAAATCTGTTAATCTTTTGTGAAGTGACATGTCACAGCTGTCCGTTTTCCCCACTTTCAGCTCCTCTCAGCTGCTAATTATCCTATCCCATCCCATCCCAGCCCAGCTGTGACCAAATAGTGCTAATTATAGCAGGAGCTGACCACACATGAACTAGGTAAAAGGAAGGGGCGAGCTAAATTTAGCACTCTTGACTAGACCTTACTGAGTGATGTTGGATTTGTGCACTGTCATGTGTGTGAATTATTTGAATGCAAGCGATTTGTTTGCTTTACAAGATTCAGCACTATCAGAAACAAACAAACAAAACATTGGCTTTATTCATTACCACTGACACCAAAACATAACTGCTTTACAGAAACAAACAAAAAAAACCCCAGTGGCTTCATTCATTACCACTGACACCAAGACATTCCAGCTTCAAAGAAACAGTAACTTCATTATTACCACTGACACCAAAACATAACTGCTTTACAGAAACAAACAAAAAAACCCAGTGGCTTCATTCATTACCACTGACACCAAGACATTCCAGCTTCAAAGAAACAGTAACTTCATTATTACCACTGACACCAAAACATAACTGCTTTACAGAAACAAACAAAAAAACCAGTGGCTTCATTCATTACAACTGACAACAAGACATACTGCTTTACAGAAACAAACAAACAACCCCAGTGGCTTCATTCATTACAACTGACAACAAGACATACTGCTTTACAGAAACAAACAAACAACCCCAGTGGCTTCATTCATTACAACTGACACCAAGACATTTTGCTTTACAGAAACAAAAAAACAAAAAAACAGTGGCTTCATACATTACCACTGACACCAAAATATAACTGCTTTACAGAAACAAACAATTCATACATTACAACTGACACCAAGACATTTTGCTTCAAAGAAAGAAAGAAACAAACAAAAAAACAGTGGCTTCATACTTGCGTCACACATGACAACAGCTCGGTTCGCCATCTTTTCCAAGATGAAGGGAAGCTGACGACGACTCTCCTGGTCAGACATGTTACTGTCAGCTTCGCTGTCATCCTCGTTGTCATCGTCGTCAGTGTCTCTTTGACCTTGGAGCTGCAAGAGAGCGCTGACCACACGGTGCAACACCTTTCCCACCTGCGGGCTGGGTTCAGCTTTCAGGAGTTCCCTGGCAATGAAGGGCTGACAGTAGTCACGTGGATAAGGTGATGGACACATTTCTACCTTAATCTATAACTGGTAAAAATTTTTTTTTTTTTTAAAAGGGGGGTGGGATAGCTCAGAGGTCAGAGCTCTCGCTTTCACCAAGCTAAGGTTAAGCATATCTAGTATGGTTACCGAATGAATGGATGTGTGTGTGTGTGTGTGTGTGTGTGTGTGTGTGTGTGTGTGTGTGTGTGTGTGTGTGTGTGTGTGTGTGTGTGTGTGTGTGTGTGTGTATGTGTGTGAGCGTGAGTGTATGCGTGGAAATATTGTATACACTACAACTGGGAACTTGTACATAGTTATGATGAAAAAAAAGGTAAGGGTTCTAGCATGTCAACAATTCAACAAATTGGAAATTAACTTTAACAGAAACATCAAAAACAATTTATAAAAAAACGACCAACAGGATTCTTACTCAAGCCTTTCACTATTTCTAACTTTTCAAGATTATTAGATAAAGTGTGTGTGTGTGTGTGTGTGTGTTGTGTGTGTGTGTGTGTGTGTGTGTGTGGTGTGTGTGTGTGTGTGTGTGTGTGTGTGTGTGTGGTGTGTATGTGTGTTGTGTGTGTGTGCTGTGTGTGTGTATGAGTGTATGAATGTGCAAGTTGTGTGTGTGTGTGTAAATGTATGTGTGTGTGTGTGTGTGTGTGTGTGTGTGTGTGTGTGTGTGTATGTGTATGTGTGTGTGTGTGTGTGTGTGTGTGTGTGTTGTGTGTGTGTGTGTGTGTGTATGTGTGTGTGTGTGTGTGTGTGTGTGTGGTGTGTGTGTGTGTGCGTGCGTGCGTGTCGTGCATGTGTGTGTGAGTGCATGCGGGTGTTTGCGCTTACTTGCAGAGAAAGAGCACAGCGGTCCAGTTGCCTGCCCTTCCCTCCACCACTGCAAGTTCTCCTTGTGCCAACTCACGCTCCAGCTGTAGCAAGTCTGCAAGTCTGGAAGAAGAAACAAAAGTTTGTTAACAGATGGAGAGATGGGGAGATAAGGACAGAGAGAGAGAGAGAGAGAGAGAGAACACTGAACACTGAACACTGAACTGATTTAATGTACATTGGCCATGGACCACAATACATTTCTTGGGCTTGGGATGGAACAAAGGGTTCATTCATATCATAGGCAAGGCAAATGCACAAAAGGTATAGATTCATGCTGACCAAAAGAAGAAAAACACACATTATTCTAAATCATGATTATGAATCTAACATGAAACAAAACCAAATCACAGAAACATAATTTCTAGGGAAAATTGTGGAAATCATGCATATCAATTACGTAACGAATCATAAAAGTTTTCAAAATATATCCTGAATTAGCATTTTCTTTCTTTTATTGATAGAATGAAAAACATATCTAGACAAACTGTGCCTGTACTCATCATTTGTTCCACTGAACAGATCGTGCAATGGTACATTGATACATTTACTTAAGAATCTTTCGAGAGAGGAGAGAGAGAGAGAGAGAGAGAGAGAGAGAGAGAGAGAGAGAGAGAGAGAGAGAGAGAGAGAGAGAGAGAGAGAGAGACAGAGACAGAGAGAGAGAGAAAGAGAGAGACAGACAGACAGAGAAAGAGAGAGAGAAAGAGAGAAAGAGAGAGAGAGAGAGGAGAGAGAGAGAGAGAGAGAGAGAGAGAGAGAGAGAGAGAGAGAGAGAGAAAGAGAGGGAGGAAGGGAGGGAGGGAGGGAGGAGATTGACAGAGAGAGAGAGAGACAGACAGAGACACAGAGAGAGACAGACAGACACAGAGAGACATTAAAAGTGACAGTAACTTTGGAATGAACATGCTCCCGTGGTCTGAGATATTTCAAATGATGGTGTGAGAATTCAAAAGTGAACAAGTCAGCGGGTGGGTCATTGTGTCACTGCTGGTCAGAGCATTG
>CM060334.1:25906898-25914812 GCA_030674155.1 Stramonita haemastoma | reverse complement strand
GTGGTGTGTGTGTGTGTGTGTGTGTGTGTGTGTGTGTGTGTGTGTGTGTGTGTGTGTGTGTGTGTGTGTGCGTGCGTGCGTGCGTGGCACATGTTCTTAGACAAATAATTTTTTTCAGGTGTGTAGAAAATACCACTCTAATATAAAGATGATCTCTGAGAGACGTGAAAATTTCAAGGTCTATACTTTCAAGTTTTAACCTTGGTGTGTCTTTTATACGGTTTACACACTCTCTATTTGTAAATGCACAAGAGCATATATACATTCATGCACGCAAGCACACGCACCTCCCACACACACACACGCACAATCCCCACATACCCTGACTACAAAAGACTCCACCACTATTTCCTCCAACCCCCACACCTGCCTACCTACCTGTGGTTTTGCGCACCAGGTACTGTAGGGAGAGAACAGCAGCCAGCGTCAGACACTGGTTCCCCTCCTCCAGAGCCTGTTCCACATCACACCAATACACAACTCAGCAACGTTATCACACAAAACCTCAGCAACGTTATCACACAAAACCTCAGCAACGTTATCACACACACCTCACCACTCAGCAACGTTATCACACACACCTCAGCAACGTTATCACACACACCTCACCACTCAGCAACGTTATCACACACACCTCAGCAATGTTATCACACACACACACACCTCACATCTCAGCAATGTTATCACACACACCTCAGCAACGTTATCACACAAAACCTCAGCAACGTTATCACACACACCTCACAACGTTATCACACACACCTCACAACTCAGCAACATTATCACAGACACCTCACAAATCAGCAACGTTATCATACACATACACCTCAGCAACGGCATCACATACACCCCACAACTCAGCAAGGTTATCACACACACCTCACAACTCAGCAACGTTATCACACACACCTCACAACTCAGCAAGGTTATCACACACACCTCACAACCCAGCAACGTTATCACACACACCTCACAACTCAGCAACGTTATCACACACACCTCACAACTCAGCAACGATATCACACACACCTCACAACTCAGCAACGTTATCATATACACCCCAGTACTCAGCAAGGTTATCACACACACACACCTCACAACTCAGCAACGTTATCACACACACCTCACAACTCAGCAACATTATCACACACAGCACCTCACAACTCAGCAACGTTATGACACACCTCACAACTCAGCAACGTTATCACACACACACACCTCAGCAACGTTATCACACACACACCTCACAACTCAGCAACGTTATCACACACACACAACTCAGCAACGTTATCACACACCTCACAACTCAGCAACGTTATCGTTCACAATCAGCCCGATGATAAGGCTTTTGCCATTACATGTCGGCCATCATCGTTACATAAGGAGTGGAAGTCATTCTAAATGTGTTCCTCCTCTACCAAACGACAGAAGAGTAATCATGGGAGGTTACTCACCTTCTTCACCGCCAGTTGTGGAACGTCACTGTTCAGGCTGATCTCAGCCAGGGACACCACTCTTTCTCCTAGATCTCTGGTCCTGACCCAGTCCATTGAGTGCAGCAATTGTAGGTACTCCGCCACCTTCACAGCACCACAAAAATTAGGTACTCCACATCACACCATACCACACCACATCATATCACACTATGCGCCACGCCACACCACACACCACATCACAACAATCATTGAATGCAGCAATTGTAGGCACTCCGCCACCTACACACCACTACAACAATCACTGTTACACTTCCATACAGTAGTGCTTGCACCTATTCTTCTTTCAAAAGGGAAGTCCAAAAACTGACAGACTGATAGCATTTTGCTACAAACCCTTTGTTTTCTTTAAAAAAAAAAAAAATTTAAACCAGAAAGGTAGAAAAAGCATAATAATAAGCACGTAAAAGAATCCATGGCAACAAGAGAGTTGTCTCTGGCAAAATTCTGTTGGTAAAAGCCACTCTGATTGGGAAACAAATGCAGTAGTAGACGGGAAAAGAAAAAATAATAATGGGTGGCGCTGCACTTGTGGTGATGGGCTCTCCCAAGGGAGAGCAGCCTGAGTTTCACTCAGAGAAATCTGCTGTGACTTAAAGTGGTATAAATTTGTTGTTTTTTTTAAATACACACAAGGAGGCCCACACACAGAGGCCCACATACACAATTCTCTCTCACACTCACAATCCCTCCCATCCCCCCAAACACCACACCACATACAGACACCCCCGCCCCCACTCCCCAGTAAACTTCTCATACCTTGTCACTCCTAATGAGTTTGTTGGCGTATCTGAAGTAGACCTCGCTAAGGGACTGAGGGTTGCTGATGTTGTATTCCTTCAACACCCACTGGGCATCCGTCAAACTGTCCTCTCTATCCTGCTCCACCATGAAGATGGCCAGTTTCTGAAACAAAGTTTACACTTTGAGCCATGGTTAGACAATGTCTGAATATCTAGCCATGGTTAGACAATGTCTGAATATCTAGCCATGGTTAGACAATGTCTGAATATCTAGCCATGGTTAGACAATATCTAGATATCTAGCCATGGTTAGACAATGTCTGAATATCTAGCCATGGTTAGACAATATCTGAATATCTAGCCATGGTTAGACAATATCTGAATATCTAGCCATGGTTAGACAATGTCTGAATATCTAGCCACGGTTAGACAATGTCTGAATATCTAGCCATGGTTAGACAATATCTGAATATCTAGCCATGGTTAGACAATAATTATCTGGATATCTAGCCATGGTAAGACAATATATGAATATCTAGCCATGGTTAGACAATATCTGAATATCTAGCCTAGGTGAGACAATATCTGAATATCTAGCCATAGTTAGACAATGTTTGAATATCTAGCCATGGTTAGACAATATCTGAATATCTAGCCATGGTTAGACAATATCTGAATATCTAGCCATGGTTAGACAATATCTGAATATCTAGCCATGGTTAGACAATATCTGAATATCTAGCCATGGTAAGACAATATCTGGATATCTAGCCACGGTCAGACAATATCTGGATATCTAGCCATGGTTAGACAATATCTGAATATCTAGCCATGGTCAGACAATATCTGGATATCTAGCCACGGTCAGACAATATCTGGATATCTAGCCATGGTTAGACAATATCTGAATATCTAGCCATGGTTAGACAATATCTGAATATCTAGCCATGGTTAGACAATATCTGAATATCTAGCCATGGTTAGACAAATTGTGGCTGTTCTACCTTTGGAAGCCAGTATGAAAACCCCATTCCACCTTCGAAAGCTGGTGAAGGTAAAACGAAAGCACATGCACACAGGTGTCATGTTTAGTCATCATACAAAGATGTCTACATGTGGTGACCTTGATAGCGAGGGGGAAAAAAATCACAAATATACAAAAATGACAGCAACTGTGAGCCCCAAAGTTAAA
Source organism: Stramonita haemastoma (assembly GCA_030674155.1). Taxonomy (NCBI): domain Eukaryota; kingdom Metazoa; phylum Mollusca; class Gastropoda; order Neogastropoda; family Muricidae; genus Stramonita; species Stramonita haemastoma. The sequence continues at coordinate 25,911,384 of CM060334.1, read as the reverse complement.
ACTGAAGAACAAAGAAGAAGAAACTAGCACTGAATATCAAAACTCAATACAAACCTTCATAATCCCATGGCAGAGCCAAGTTTGTTTTTTTCTTCAGAAAAGCACATAAAGTTTCTTCTTTTATGCAGTTGGACATACAGATCATTTTACAACACCAGACTAAACATTCTGAGGCGTAAAATTGTACAATTCATATCAAAGAGACAACTTCACATTATGTAAAAATATTAAAAAAACAGACACAAGCACCTTTGGCTAGGGTCAGTACACTAGACACTGGACTTTTCAATAAGAAGATGATGTGAGGATAATAAATTCCTATCACACAGAGCAGCTGACACAGAGAGAAAACCGTACAAAACTGACCTCTGCCTAAAAAAACAACAACAACAAAAAAACAACTGACCTCTGCCTTATTCTGGTTGGGCACAGTACACTTCAGACCGTACTTCCGCATCAGAAGGCGCATGTCAGCAATCTTCTTGGCTTTCCTCAACTCTTCCACTCTGCAGGCAAACACAGGTGCACAGATTATGCCATGCTTTTACAGACAGTGCTTCACATTGTATTATATATATATATATATATATATATATATATATATATATATATATATATATATATATATATATATATATATATATATATGTATATATATACTAGTTACAATATTTTTCCCTTTTTTTTGTTCCACAGCTAGAGGCCTGAGGTCCATCAAAGGTGAGATTTTTGTGTATACCATCCCCCACCCCCCCTCCTCTCACACCACCATGTAGGTAGCTGCATTCCAACTTTGGGGACGGTATCTAAACATGACACCTGTGTGCATGGGTTTTTGACATTTTTGTCATCTGTTCCTGTCGGCATGAAATGACCTACTCACTCATGCGAAAGAGGTTTTTAAAATGCGCGCAAGATATTCTGCATGTATTTGCACACAACGTCTCAGTTTATAGTCTCATCCAAAGGACTTTGACATTCAGCTCGACTTTTTCATCAAACTGGGAAGAAAAGGTAAGGCTGGAATCAAACCTAGAACTGGGTGGTTTACTTGTTAAGCATGTCAAAGTCTTAACCGTCCTGCCACCTTCCTTCTTACAATGATAATGGAGGTGATCAATGTACTTCTACGTAAATTGCTCATCCAAGTCCTTCAGATGAGACAGACTATAAAACAAGGTCCTTAGCACTATAAACATATGCATAACTACCTGCACACGTACAATCAAACTTGTCTATCTTCTGTGAAAGACAGCCAGTTATCAACGTTGGTAAGGGTGACACCAGTATGCCAAGCATGCAACCTGTGCGTTGTAATGGTCTTAAAAAAAACAACTCCACAAACTGTTTAGCAGTATGCTGACTCTATAGTAAACATAAAGAAAAATGTTTACGTCATGTTTTAACACAGGAACACAGCTTCTCTAGGGGCCAGCATATTGAGGACGGCACCCATCTCCTCTCCCTTGTTGCTTTACCTTCCCTGACCCTAAAGAGGACAGGTACCCATTTACAGCTGGGTGAACTGGGGGACTGTACTGAAGCCAGGGCGCGCAAACGGTCACCCATCCACTTGGTAACCACGCTCAATGGTGTTTAACCTTGGCTGGAGGAAAGCGAGTGCTCTGACCACTGAGTTATCTTTTCCCCTAAGTCCAGTGATCCGAAGCTCTAGCCAATGAAAAAAAAAAAAAGAGAAAAAAAAAGAGGATAAAATCTCAAAAATGCACCTTTCCATGTGATACAATTGACAGCTTTAACCCTTTCAATATGGCAAGCCTGTTTTCCGGCTTGGCTTTCTGCTACCCTTCAGTCCTGTAAGGAGGAAAACCGGCATGACCGAATTTTCCTTCAATTCCTGGGTTTCTGAAGTGCAGAAGAGTGCAAAATGGGTACCTAGGTAAATTTTACATACACACACATGAAGCTCTATACACATTCTCGTGGGAAAGGAGAAGCAGTGTTTGCCGTATCAAAACTACTTTCCCGAGTCCGTTGATGCCAGTTAGCCACCTGACGGGTCACTATAAACAAACCCTCTTCTGGTACCGTTATCACCGGGAAATCGGCTGACCGGACTGAAGGGGAAAGCGCGGGGGCAGAAATTCAGGATAGGGGAAGCAATTACTGGCAGATATTCAGTGCTGTAAGGGTTAAACGAGATTGGCTGGCTTGCCCAAGACAGAGATGGCTGGAGGAGACTTGTTTGTGCCTTTTGCTCCACCCGGACCGAGGAGGATTAAGTAAGTAAGTAAGGGTTAAACAACACAACACCAGCACACTGGTCAGTGCTGACTCACAAAGGGTGCTGAATCTTCAGTCCTTCTTCCACAAGCTGCTGGATCTCTGCACTCCAGGGCAGCGGGGCATGTTCTATCACGTTCAGCACCGCACAGCACTTTTCCTGAAACAAACAAACACCACATAGGCTATACTGACATGCACAATAAAAAGTGGTGTGGTGGTGTGGTGGTTGTGGTGTGTGTGTGTGTGTGTGTGTGTGTGTGTGTGTGTGTGTGTGTGTGTGTGTGTGTGTGTGTGTGGAGTGTGGAGAGTGGGAGAGAGAGAGAGGAGGGGGGAGAGAGAGAGGAGAGAGGGGGGGAGAGAAGAGAGAGAGGAGGGGAGGAGAGAGAGAGAGAGAGGAGAGGGGGGAGAAGAGAAAGAGGGGAGAGAGAGAGAGAGAGAGAGAGAGTGAGAGAGAGAGAGAGAGAGAGAGAGAGAGGAGAGAGGAGAGAGAGAGAGACAGCAAGAAAGAGAGAGAGAGAGACAGACAGACAGACAGAAAGAGAAAGAAACATTGTTACATGTATATATATATAAACAAAAATAGGGTGGTATGCAGTAAATAACCCCCTCACAGCGCACAAATCCAACATCACTCAGTCAAGAGTGCTAAATTTAGTGTTCCCTTTCCTTTTACCTAGTCCAAGTGTGGTCAGTTCCTGCTATAATTAGCATGAGCTAGCCCAACTACGCTGGGATGGGATGGATTAATTAGCAGCTGAAAGGAGCTGAAATAGGGGAAAACTGACAGCTGTGCCCTCCCTCCCTGCCTGCCCACCTTGGGGTTGGTGATGAAGGAGACGATGGCCAGAACCTTGTCCTCCCAGGCACACTGCCCGCTGTACATCCTCACGTGATCCAGCCGCTTCAGCAAATCCTGAACACCACACACGCACGCATGCATGCACACATACACACACACACACATACACACAACAACACACACACACAACACACACACGCACACACACACACACAGATGTATTCATGCACACACACGCACACACACACACACCACACACACACACACACACCACACACACACATTCACCCATACACACACACACACAGATGTATTCATGCACGCATGCACACACGCACACACACAACACACACACTTTTTCAGTATTCAATACATGAAGATGCTCCAACCTCCTCAGAAAATCCTGAACAAAAGACATCCAACACAACCCTCAGCAGATTTTTCCATAAAAAAGTTAAAGTTAAAGTCTGTCCCGAGCCATAAGGCTCATCAGGCCGGTGCTTATCCCGGTTTCTGTGGCGTTAAGCGACTGAGAGTCATAGACTCCCCCCTGGATAGGACGCCAGTCTATCGCAGGGTTAACCCCCCAACACAAGGTTGGTACCCCTTTTACACCTGGGTGGGGTGAGAAAATAGCCGTAAAGTGCCTTTTCCAAGGGCACAACGCCATAGCAGAATAGCTGGGATCGAACCCGCAACCTTTAGATTACGAGTACAACGCCCTAACCACTAGGCCACAGCGGCGGCAGATTTTTCCATACAGCAAGGTGAAATTGGTTAGATTCAGTATAAATCCTATCCACACGCACGCACACACACAATCACACACACACACACACACACACACACACACACACACACACACACACACACACACACACAACCTAACAGGGGTTGGGACAGCCTTGTGGTTCAGAACATTGTGCTCGCTTTCTGATGACCCGGGTTCAATTCCCGTTCGAGGGGATTTTTCCCCTGGAGTTAACATCAGTGCTGACTCAACTCTTCCCACAAATTCTTTGGATGAGGCTATAAAACGAGGCCCCATGTGTGAATGCATGCAGAACATCTTGCACACATATTAAATCAGAGACAGAGGGAGACAGAGGGAGAGAGAGAGACAGAGAGAGAAAGTGATAACCTTGACATAGGAGGCCAAGATGTAGTCGTGGTCCAGGCGATGGTCCCTGATGTAGGGAGTGATGTATTTCTCCATGGTGGGCGCCATCAGCTCCACTATCACCACCTGGTCCAGCAGACGGTACGCCAATGTTTCCTTGTTTTCCTGCACACACACACATACACACACACCATAGAGATCATCATCATCCTTCTCCTGCACACACATACACACACACCATAGACATCATCATCATCCTTCTCCTGCACACACATACACACACACCATAGACATCATCATCATCCTTCTCCTGCACACAC
>CM060334.1:25884398-25904398 GCA_030674155.1 Stramonita haemastoma | reverse complement strand
CTGGGTGGGGTAAGAAAATAGCCATAAAGTGCTTTTTCCAAGGGCACAACGCCATAGCCGAAAGCTGGGATCGAACCTGCAACCTTTAGATTACAAGTCCAACACCCTGACCACTAGACTACAGCAGTGGCTATATAAATTCCATGTATTATTATTATTAAGACGTCACCAACACACTGGTAAAAACATTAATTTCCAACATTCACATCAAGCACGGGAGACGGGATAGCATAGTGGTCAGAACATTTCGCTGGCAATTTGACGACCCGGGTTCAATTCCCGTTCGAGGGTATTTTTCCTCTGGAGTTAACATCAGTGCAGACTCCACTCTCCCCAAAAGCCCTTCGGATGAGACTATAAACCGAGGCCCCGTGTGCGAATGCACGCAGAACATCTTGTGCACACGTTAAATCCTGTTCTGCTTTTCGTAGGAGTAGGCCATTGTGTGCCGGTGAGTACAGATGACAAGATTTACAAAACTGTATACACACGGGGACTGGATGTAGAAAAGCACATGAATGCTTATTCCATTATCCTCGATATAAAAGAATAAATAAAATAAAATAAAATAAAATAAGCACCAAAAAATGACCCAACCCTGCTGATATTCAGACATCCCCACATGCTGAATGATGGCCCGGGTGGTAGTCTTGCAGATGAGACAATGTGGAGAGGGGGGCGCAGGGGGAGGGGACAGCCTTTGTTGTCACTAAGCCTTGTGATCTGATGGACCAAGTTCAAGCCACCACTGATGCACCCATTCAAGGGGATTGCTCTCCTGGAGTTAACATCAGTATTGACTCCACTCCCCCTCCCAAAAAAATGTCCTTCAGATGAGACTATAAACCAAGGTCCCTTGTGCGAACACAGAGAGAATATCTTGCTTACATGTCAAAACTCAATGCAATTTTCAAACGAATAAGCCACTGCATGACAAAAATTTACAAAAACCCGCACGCACACTGGCGTCATGTTTATACATCATCCATGAAGTCGGAATAACTACCTTAATGAAGGACAAAAGCAGTTGGGTATGCAAACTCTCATTGTTGGTGAACCTCAGAACTGTAGCCAAGGAATGATTTTTTTTTAAAAAGGAGACCATAAACCAAACTCAGCATGCAATATACATTCACTGCACATTACCACCAACAACCCCCATTACAACAAAAAAATATCTGTTGAAAAATTCTGTAGAATAACAAAAAGGACAGACCTGTTGTCTAACATGAGCTAAATGAAGAGAAAAGAGAAACAGAGGAGTGAAGGAAGGAGGAAGGGGGGAGAGGGGGAGGGGGAGAGGGAGGGAGGGGAGAGAGAGAGGAGAGAGAGAGAAGAGAGAGAGAGAGGAGAGAGAGAGAGAGAGAGAGAGAGAGAAGAGAGAGAGAGAGAGAGAGAGAGAGAGAGAGAGAGAGAGAGAGAGAGAGAGGAGAGAGGAGAGAGAGAGAGAGAGAGAGAGAGAGAGAGAGAGAGAGAGAGAGAGAGAGAGAGAGAGAGAGAGAGAGAGAGAGAGAGAGAGAGAGAGAGAGAGGAGAGAGAGAGAGAGAGAAGAGAGAGAGAGAGAGAGAGAGGGTGTGTTATTACTAAAAAAAACAACAACTGTATGTGACTTAAAGTTTTGCAAAAATAACCAACGATATGAACATCTGGAAGTGAACACCCCATTCTCTAAGACACTGATACATGAACAAACTGAACACCCCATTCTCTAAGACACTGATACATCAACAAACTGAACACCCCATTCTCTAAGACACTGATACATCAACAAACTAACAAACGTTTGGACAGGGCCCCTCTACAAGTTACGTCAAAGCCAAAGGCAAGAGAGAAACAAACCCCTGACCTTTTCCTTGACCTCCATGCTGGCCGCTCTCTGGACTGCCCACTGGATCACGCTGCCCTGCAACAACACACAGCGGTCTGTTCAGTTATCTACAGCTGACTGACTGACCCATGTCAGCACACAGCCAAAGGGCTGCCTTCTGTTTCCCCTGCATTCCCTTATGGTGTAGGGCTTGTCCAGTCTGTGCTTGTTTTGCAACTGTGGAGCTCGTGATTATGGTTGAATATATATACACATGTATGTAGACAATCATACACACCCCACAAACTCCACACATGCAGACATATCCATCCATCCATCCACGCACACACACACGCATGCACGCACGCACACACACACACAAACACATTCACATGTCCCGTCTAAAGTCACTAAATATGAATAGATGTTAAACTGAACACACACACACACACACACACACACACACACACACACACACACACACAGGTTTATGCACACAAACACCCACACGTACCCCCCCCCCCCCCCCCCCCCCAAACACACGTACACCTCCCCCCCAACTCCCCCCCCACACACAAACGAACCATGGCTTTGGGCAGGACCCTGAGGACATAGGGCAGCAGATCCTCATTCAGCCATCCTGAGACACTGGCCACAGGCAGCCGCTCTGCCACCACCTGCAGTAGCTCCTGCATGATCTCCACGCTCATCTGATCATGCCATTCCTCCTGCCAACACAACCCCATTTCGTTTCAGGCTACCATTCACCCAGCTTTGCACCAACTACAGCGCACAAATCCAACATCACCCAGTCAAGAGTGCTATATATTGTGCGCCCTTTCCTTTTGCTTAGTCCAAGTGTGGTCAGCTCCCGCTACAATTGGCATCAGCTGGCCCTTGCTGGGATGGGATGGGATGGAATGGATAGCAGCTGAGAGGAGCTGAAAGTGGGGGAAACTGACAGCTGTGAGAGGCCATATATTGGGGCTGTCACCCCGTTTCATTGAAAAACTTGCATCATCATCCACTTCAAGGTCACTGAAATTGATACTAATAGATCTAAACTAATCCCCTGCAATAATTGAATGCCATAAACCTAAAAGACACATCAACGGCATATGACCTTCAGTTTTTTGTTGTTTTTTTTAAATAAAAATCCCTTAACCCTCTTGCTGTTGAATTCTACAGCCCTAAACTGTGAGTAGATTTTGAATTCTTTGAAGGTTTTCTACCCCAAATTGATTTACTTTACTCCTAAGACAATTGTGTGTGTGCATGACAAGCTATCACGGTAAAATTTTGTCACAAGCTAGATATATCTTTGTACGTGCATTTTAACGCAAGTTTACTTGTCTGGTCACAAAATATCGTGTCATTGTCACCTTCTTTGTCACCAATCACAGGTAAAAGTATGTTACATACCATAAACCAGCAAAACGTGCATGAATATGACAAAAATTTATGCATTTATGTGCGTCGTGTAGGTTGAATGCAAGCGCTTTGATTTGTTTTTGCAAGATATAGCGCTATACAAATTCCATGTATTATTATTATTATGTTAAAAGTTGAATAAGGAACATGCCTAGCTGACAAGTTTACCAGTGATTATGTGTGATTGTACTTCAAGGATGTGTCACACAATGTCCCCATAACACCTGGTTTTTTGTTTTGTTTTTTATTATATATCTCAAGGAGACAAAAGTTTTAACTGTTTTTTTTTTTCTTTACAAAACAAGTCATATTCAATCAATATATTACCTTTATACTGCAGTTCATATCTGTGTGTGTCTTTGTTTTAACATCTATCCACTAACAAGTGATTTTAAGACTGGAGAAGGGAAGGAGGTGATAGAAGTGAATATAAGTGTGTTTGTTCGTTGAGTTGAATGAATGATACAAAGAAAAAACATCTGACCATGAGAAAGTCATTTAACCGTATGTGTTACCACATGTTTGTTAAATGCACAAAGTCTCTTTGTCACCACACAGGTGTGACAAGAAAGAACACAGAACTTCTGTAATCCTACAAAATTTTAATCTTTGTAGTCTCTGAAGTTGTCACAGTGACAGCACAGGGACACATCGCATCACAGAAAGCACAAATTGTGGATGTGTGGGGGGTAATGTCATCTGTCGAACGAACCTTGGCAGACTGGAGACCTATTTTCTTTTCCTTCTTGCAAATTTTCGTTATCAGCGGATCTGTTGGTTTCTGCCATTGTAGATTCAAAGGAAAAGTGTGGTGATAACTAGAAAATAGTCAAAAGGCATCACGTTTTCAGGCGTCTATGCCTCGAACCTGCTGGGAGGTATATATAAGTTCATCATAACATCAGACAGCGTCACTGACAGACAGACAGACAGACAGACTGACAGTGTCACTGACAGACAGACAGACAGACAGACAGACAGACAGACAGACAGACAGACAGACTGATTGACTGACTGATTGACTGACTGACTGACTGACAGACAGACAGACAGACAGCGTCACTGACAGACAGACAGACAGACAGAATGACTGACCGCGTGACGTCTCCAGAGCAGGATGGCCATGTGTGGCTGAAGGTGAGCCAGGTCCCCACACAGCAGGTGCAGCAGGTTGGCTTGTTGGAACTGCATCCACCTGTTGGCACTGAAAAACACCACACCACACCACACATCACACACCACACCACACCATGCCGCGCCACACCACATCATCCCATGCCACACACCATGCCACATGACACCAAACCACACATACCACCTATCTGTGCTGGTGCCATAACAACACAACAATAAAGCAATGCCCTCAATCATTCGTGATTATTCATCCGCTCAAGTGAGAAATTTGCGCCCTATGGGCACGCCAAGGCCCTGTCAGTATAAATAGCATCCCCACCTGGGATTTCTGTGTTAGGAATTCCCTCTTTTCTATCCCTCTCTGTGTTTGCCTTGTTGCTTTTCTTCCTGCCACCTCCTTGTGTGTCTATTTTCTGCCTTCTTGGTCCAGTCTTCTGCCTTTATTCCATAAAGACTTAAAAGATAACAACTCTTTCCCTCACTGAAGTCAGATGTGCTGGGGCTGACTTGTCAGGCGCTTAACGGCAGCACAATACATTTTCACTTATATGACAGACAACAATACTTAGTGTCTGAGCGTTTAACAAAAAAGAAATGAAAATTTTCAAGTGGTACACCAGCCATGAAACACAACTACAATATCTTCACTGATTCAGTATCACTATGTTATCTCAAATGAAAAATTCCAAGTGCGCATATAAGTCGTTTTTAATATCCAAATCCATGTTTGGCTAATATGCTTACCATACCAAACGAATGATCTTTTTCTTGTGTGGCACAAAAAATAACGATGCAACATACATTTATAAATAAACAAATCTTCCTTGTCAATGTGTTCAAAAACACAAGGAGAACTTGTCTCCCATATTCTCTATTGAAATGTGTATCTTAATATGTATACCTCTTTAAGTCAGAGCAGATTTCTTTGTGTGAAATCCGGGCCACTCTCCACAGGGAGAGTGCATTCCCACAAGAGCACCACTACCCATTCACTTTTTTCTTTCTTGTCTGCCTGTGCATTTGTTTCCCTTTCACGGTGCCTTTTTTGGCAGAATTTTGCCAGGGGCTAGGGACAACTCTCTTGTTGCCATGGGTTCTTTTCAGTGCCCTAAATGCCTACTGCACACAGGACCTCAGTTTATCATCTCATCCAAAAGACTATTGTAATTCACATAATGTCATATTGCATGCATAAAATTAAAATATAACAATTCTATTTTCAGTTTTGTCGACTGTACAAGTCTTTACATCAACTTAGATCAGGAAAAATTATAAACTTAAAAAACTCCAAGTGTGCGAAGAGGGAGACAGAATGCATACTCTGGGTGACCCACAAGGTGTTAAGCTGGGGAATGCCTAACAAGAAAAATAAATCATAACCCCACAAATATGGTACAGGACATAGTTGCAGCTCCACACCCCAGAGGTAACCCACAATGTGCAATCTGTCTCACTCATCAGGCATGGGAATCACTGAGAGACCTTACACACATGCACGCACGCACACACACACACACACACACTGGATGAGAACTTGGCGTGTACAGCTGTTTCCAAGTACCTCATCATACAGGCAACCATACTCAAACTTCAGAGGACTGATTCTATGGTGATGTCTCACCTGTACGACTGGGCCCCATACACCAGTCTGTAGGTCATCAGCCGGTTTTGCAGTTCCAGCAACTTGAAATAAAACATTTTTAATTTTAACGTTCAACAGTATGTGTTATGTGTGTGTGTTGGCTTGGAGATAAAAGAAATCAAGAAACATTTGTCTTTAATTTTTTTTTAATAATAAGTTTTTTAGAAGACAATTTGTCTAAATGATATGGAATCCATCTAATTTTTAACTCTAGGAGTTTGATTTATTCTAAATTTACTAGACTGTGAAAATATACTATCAAGTTAGCAAAAATGAAACTGTTATTGCAAGTTAGCAGTAGTGAAAGTGTCATAAAAAGATTTGGGCAAAAGGAACCATTACTCCGATAGGAAGTGTTGTTAGACAAATGTCTCTTATGCCATCAGCATTAATCCATCTCTGGATTCTGCTACCAGATCCACCTGACCAGTTTATACAGAAGCTCCAACAGTGATACTTTCAGTTTGTTTGGAAAGGGGAAAATAATTAGATTAAAAAGAAAACAGCAGCTAAACAGTTAAACAAGGTGGCCTAAATATTCAAGTTATTAGAAAACAGATTTACGCTTTAAAACTTTTCTGGACAAGATGATTCAAAGTAACAGGACACAAGTGGGAAAATATTGCTACAAAAACCTACCCATTTCTCGAAAACACAGAACGTTATGAGTTAACATATACCTCAAAATATGCAAATATTAATCCCTTTTGGGCCCATATTTTCAAAGCTTATAGACTTTTTGTACATATATCATACAATACAACCAATATGAGATTTAAAAAGAAAAAAAGGGGCCTGTGGTGTGTGTGTGTGTGTGTGTGTGTGTGTGTGTGTGTGTGTGTGTGTGTGTCTGTGTTGTGTTGTTTGTGTGTGTGTCTGTGTGTGTGTGTGTGTGTGTGTGTGTGTGTGTGTGTGTGTGTGTGTGTGTGTGTGTGTGTGTGTGTGTGTGTGTGTGTGTGTGTGTGTGTGTGTGTTGTGTGTGTGTGTGTGTGTGTGTGTGTGTGTGTGTGTGTGTGTGTGTGTGTGTGTGTGTGTGTGTGTGTGTGTGTGTGTGTGTGTGTGCTTGTGCATGCATGCGTGTGAGTGTGCATGCATGCGTGTGAGTGTGCATGCATGTACACATGTGTATGCATGCATGTTTGTGCATATACCGTGTAAAAGTTAAAGTCTGTCCCGAGCCTTAAGGCTCATCAGGCCGGTGCTTATTCCGGTTTCTGTGGCGTTAAGCGACTGAGAGTCATAGACTCCCCCCTGGATAGGACGCCAGTCTATCGCAGGGTTAACCCCCAACACAAGGTTGGTACCCCTTTTACACCTGGGTGGGGTGAGAAAATAGCCGTAAAGTGCCTTTTCCAAGGGCACAACGCCATAACCGAAAGCTGGGATCGAACCCGCAACCTTTAGATTACGAGTCGAACGCCCTAACCACTAGGCTACAGCGGCGGCTTATATACCGTGTATGTTCACCCATTTTTTCTTATGCACATTTGACAAAGTACAACTCCACTGCCTTACAGCTCTTCCCATCACCATTATAAAAGATCAAGCAAAAATCTATCCTCTCCAAAAACTTGACATTGAGAACCCATCCTTCTCCACCCTCTGAAAATACAGATAAAATTGCACTCCTTCCAAAACCTTTACAGCAAAGTTAAAATCTTGTTCCCACACTCCTTACACCAAAATACATACTTGTCCTGAATCCCCTGTCCTTGTGTTGTTTCTTAAAAGCAAACAGTAAATCCCTTTACATTCTGTCCCTATCTCAAAAGTGGAAATTGTCCTGTACCCATAAAGTGAAAATCTGTTTACCCCCCCCCCCCCCCCCCCCCCCCTCTCCTTAGTGTAATGTGGAATCTTGCCCGTCATACTTCATTCTAAATTTGACACCCCCCCCCCCCTCCACCCCCCCCAGTGGAAATATGCCTCCTCCATGTAAACAGGAATTTTGTTCCCCCCCCCCCTCCAAAAAAAAAAAAGTAGAAATCTCTCTCTCTCTCTCTCTCTCTCACACACACACACACACACACACACACACACACACACACACACACACACACACACACACACACACACACACACACACACACACACACACACACACACAACATGTAAATGATAAATATTCCACTGACCCTACATGCTATGTGTAAAAATGGAATGATCTACAAAAGGTATGTTAATTTGATCCCATCATTTCCTCCTTAGTTCAGGTGTCAGATCTTACCTTTGTTTGAAGACACTGGTGTCTCTCTGTCTCGTTCATAGCTGATGACTGCTGGAAACAGGAAATAAACAGAATAGTTAATTAGTGATTAGTGCATGTATATACCTATGTACTTGCATTAAACTTCCATATATTTTGAATAACAAAAAAAAAAAGATAAAAGATTTCAACACTCTGCATCCTACCTTTTTAAAAAAATATATGGTAAGAGTGTATGTGTATTTGTTTGCAAATTCTATTTATATTTGAAACATATTTATCTATGTGATAAACATACAAATCAAACTAAGCACACACACACACACACACACACACACACACACACACACACACACACACACACACACACACACACATACACACACACACAAACACATACACACACTTTTAAAGTATGCGCAAGATGGTCTGCATGAATTCAGACAAGGGGCCTTGGTTTATAGTCTCATATAAAGGACTTACGGGGAGGTGGAGTCAGTACTGGTGTTAAAGGTATTAAAAAGGTAAAGGTGTCCCATAACCTATGTGGTCGCAGGGGTGCGAGGCATCAGAAACCAGCTTCTCTAGGGGCCAGCATATAAAAGGCGACGCCCATCTCCTCTCCCTCACTGCTTTGCTTTCCCTGACCCTAAAGAGGGCAGGTACCCATTGACAGCTGGGTGAACTAGAGGGACTGTACTGAAGCCAAGGTGTGCAAACAGTCACCAATCCAATTAGTAACCACGCTCGATGCTGCTTAACCTTTGCTGGGGGAAAGTGTGTGCTCTGACCACTGAGCCGTCCCATCCCCTACTGATGACAACTCCAGGGAAAAAATCCTCAGTGGTGGATCAAACCTTGGCTGTCAAATGGCCAACATAACGCTGTAACCACTAGGCTATTCCACCCCTTGCATATAGTTATACACAAACAAGTGCTTCCAAATGAGTCGTAACATTTCTTTTTTCATACTTTCTATTAGGCTAGCATTTTTACGTATGAGACATATACACAAACAAGTGCTTCCAAATGAGTCGCAACATTTCTTTTTTCATACTTTCTATTAGGCTAGCATCTTTACAGACGAGACATATACACTGACAACAAATACATAAACTTCAACAAAACACAGCAACATCACATCAGAAAATGTAAAACATAAAACATACATACGTCTGACGAAATATCACAAAAGACACCACACACACACACAAACAAAAAAAAACTTTTAAAAAAGAGACATATTGTGTATATTCTGACCAGTTTGGCTTGGCAGAGTTGCAGCAGTTTCCAGGTATCAGCAAAGGAGGGGAGAGCAGCTCGCATACAGTTCTCCGCCACCAGCACACAGTCCTGTAAACCAACCCACTGACACAATCCTGTCTGTAAACCAACCCACTGACACAATCCTGTCTGTAAACCAACCCACTGACACAATCCTGTTTGTAAACCAACCCACTGACACAATGCTGTTTGTAAACCAACCCACAACCACAATCCTCTTTATAAACCAACCCACTGACACAATCCTTTCTGTAAACCAGCCCACCAACACAATCCTGTCTGTAAACCAACCCTCTGACACAATCCTGTTTGTAAACCACCCCACTTGACACAATCCTCTCTGTAAACCACCCCACTGACACAATCCATTATCTTGTCTAATATCACCTTTAATGAGAACAGACGTAAAATTGAAGACCAACAATCCATTATCGCCATAGATAATAATGCATGAAAAGACTGTGATGGGGTTGAAAGAGGGTCAGAATGAACACACGCTCTGTAGATAAGTATTTGTCGGTTAGCTGCACTGCCAAAACAGATACTTGATTTTCTTTTGACATTACATTTCAGCTTTCCAATCTCACCAATTTCCAGATATAAAATGTCATTTTTAAGCATGGTCACTGCAGTGCTGCGTTAGGAATCTGGCTGGCATGGTGGTATTTATATTTCTCACGAGTAACCATGCAACTGATGTGATTACCTAGCGATGTAAACTTTACAAACACAACATTTTACCTTTAATAATCAATTACATCATTGAAAAAAACCCTTTGCCCTATTTCTTTTGTCCACAGATGCATGTACATCAAATTTTGAATTTCTCTTGCAGTCGAAGCCTACCTTTTCTAACACAGACTTCATTCAAAAGCTCTACTTCTGCTCATACATGCATATGCAAATTCTTTGAATACATCAGTACAAAACAAAACACTGAGGTGATGATTTCCACAATCTAGCTGAATTTGCTCAGGTCTTTCATTCTACAAATTCCAAACATACATCCGAGTGAAAAAGAAAAAAAAACACAACAGATGGCAGAGCATGAAAAGTAAGGGAGAGCAAAAAGGACGAGTCAGCAGGTGGTTGTCTACCTTGACATTATTCACGCTGGTCCACAGTTGTTCCAACATGGCCGCCACCTCACTGTCTGCGTAGCACAGCACGTTCCAGGGAGACAACTGCTCCAATAGCTGATTCATCTGAGCGGTGTACACAAGCTGCCGACATACCATTCGTGTGAACAAGGTTAACAGTCATAGGTGTTGCCTTCCAAGAGTTCCTGGGGTTTTTTTTTATTTCACTGACAGAGCAAGGCACACACCAGTCGTTGCTGAGATTCAAACCCACGACATCATGGACCAACTCATGGGATTGAAGTTTAATGGTTTTAACCACTCAGCCACAATATTTGTCGCCTACTCTTCTCAAAGGTAGAACAGGCTTTTAATATGTGCACAACATGTTCTGCGTTCATTCACACATGAGGCCTTAGTTTGTAGCCTCATTATAAGGACTTTTGGGGGGGTAGAGGCAAGCGCAAAGCTGACGTTAATTCCTGGGTAAAATTTCCTAAAATGGGCACCTCCATGACAGCTTATTCCCAGGCCATGAGATCACAAGCCAATGCTCTCACGGGGACGGGATAGCCTAGTGGTCAGAACATTGCGCTTGCTATTTGACGACCCGGGTTGGATACCTGTTCAAGGAGATTTTTCTCCTGGTGTTAACATCAGTGCTGACTCCACTCTCCCCAAAGTCCTTTGGATAAGACTATAAACCAAATGTTCGAACACACGCAGAACATCTTGCATACATGTTAATTCCTGTTCCACTTTTCATAAGAGTAAACCATTGTGTGCTGGTGGGAACAGATGACATTTACAAAACTGCATACACATGGAGACTGGATGTAAAAAAGCACAAGAGTGCTTATTCCATTTTCCTCGATATAAAAGAATAAATAAATAAAATAAATAAAACCACTAGGCTATCCTGCACCCATCCCCCCAAGAAGAAGAAGATAAAAACCAGGTTCACTCTGGGCTTGAATCATGAATGTCATCCTGATTTTTTACACATTATTTTAATCATTGGAGATATTCTTTGCACTAACAAAGTATCCCAACAGGGACAGACATCAAAACAATTTCTTTAGAACAAATAATGAATTAATATGTTTCCAGCATTCTACGCAGCAAAGCCAGGCATAAGTCAGAAAAGCTGTTTCTTTCTGTCAAAGAGTCAGCATGCACGCCCGCACACACACATACTCACACACACACACCACACACACACACACACACACACACACACACATTCACTCACACACACATACTCACACACACATACTCACACACACACACACACACACACACACACACACACACACACACCACACACACATACTCACACACACACACACACACACACACACACACCACACACACACACACACACACACACACAACACACACACACACACACACACACACACAACCAGTTCAGAGATATTTTTTTTGTCACGCTTCACTCCATGGTTCCACCATCTACAAATAAAAATCTGCAGTAATTTGACAAGTGGTGAGAGTGACCATACGGCACCGCTGCAAAGTATTCTCCTAATAAAATGAGCAATGTTAAAAACCATACAGCACCCACAACAACCACCACCTACCTCAGTGTCCAAACTGAACAGCCGAGCAAACTGCAGTGCCTCTTCAAACCGCTTCTTGTGCAGAAGTCTCTGCAGCCTTGTTTCTGGGCATGTTTCCGTCAGACACCTCAGCCGCACTGTCCCCACCTTCGTGTAGTCTCTGAATTGAACATAATTATACAGACACAATAGTTTCTGCTAGGCTGTTCAGTTTGGGGTATTAAAAAAAAAAAGAGTGAACAATTTCTGGACTCCTACGAGAAGAAAGAAAAATGTCAAAAGTCAAGTGATAAAGACACATCTCTGTCCACATTTTCGAAAGCTAAGGGCACCCCCCCCCCCAAAAAAAAACAACAACCTCCATAAAGCTCAACATTTTGCTACATAAGAAAAACAAAAACAGGGACTCCATTTCAGGTAGTTTCCTGAAACTGCATGATATGTGAGATGTCCATACCCGGAGGAAGCCACATCGTGTATCCTTCCGGAAGCCATGCTATAGTCTGAAGGTCAAATCCTGTGATGGCAGTGGTGGTAGGGAGTGAGTTAAACAAGTGCCTCAGTCCTGTGAAGGCTTGATCCTGGTCTATCAGATCACAAACACAAAGCTCTAACCAGTAGGCTATTCCAGAAGTCTGCAAAGGAGCAATTCTTGCTGCTGAGGGTTCCTTTACATGCACTATGTGTATGCTGAACAAAGATCTCAGTGTATCTTCCCATGCAGAAGACATGCAGCCAGGCTGTCACTCCTGGTCTCTGTGGACAGGAGACAAGTCTGGATATCCATTCCATGGCTTCTCACTTTCTACATGTATGCACTGCCACCAACCTGCTGACCCATCCAGTGTTATACAATTTCGTGGCATTAAATAACTACCTTCACCTTTACCTTTTTTTTAAAAAAATAACTATGATTAGTTGTCTGACTTACCCAGTGACCATTGTTCCTTCAGCCACATACAGGGATTCCTGAAACACAGCATTAACAATTTTTACTGTCAAAAATTGTACTTTTCTAAATAGCATGTACACATGTATGCACATCAGTTTTACAGACACTCAGAGCAAAGATTCCGTCATTAACTTTTTTTTTTTTTGAACTTTTAGAAAACAATAAGGCCAGCTCACTCTCATGGGTGTGTCTTAGTGAAAAACTAAGGCTTGAGGTTTGTCTTCATTTAATAAGAAAAAAATTTATGACATCAACTTCAAAAGTCCTAGACCTTTACAATGTAACAATTCATAAACAGAGAAAACAAAAACAAAACAAACAACCATAACATTGTTTATAGCCCTACCAACCATGAAAGCCATATCAGGGCTGTCACCTCATTCAGTTTCAGTGGCTCCAGTAACTTTCAACTAAAACAAACAAAACTGACATGCGATGAAACCCTTACCTATGCACTTGAAAATGCATACACAAACACACCTCCTTCCATACAAACACACAAAGCCAACTCTCTCAATTTCTGAACCACAGGCCCCACCCCCCCCATCCTTTCTCCAGCAGGCACAGTCATAAGCAAAATGTAAGCAAATACAAGTAACAGATGTACGTAAAACTTCTTTTGTTAAGAAGTAGCAAACTAACATCAGTCTCTTTTCTCAAAATAAACAGAGCCAAGACATTTTTTTTTTTTTAAAGTGACTGGCAAATTCTGACATTGTTACAAAAGTGAGTCTATATTCTGATCTTGCTTCTACTAGATGTATGTGTGCCTGTGTGTGTCTTCCTCTGAGTGTGTCTTCTTTTCTGTGCGTCTTCATCTGTGTGTGTCTTGCTCTGTGTGCGTCTTCCTCTGTGTGTATATTATTTTGTATTGTTTACCATATTCAGTCATGGTTGATTTCTCTTTGTGAAATTCAGTCTGCTCCACACAGGCAGTGCATGTTGCCACAAGGACAGTGCCACCCATTATCTCTTTTTATCATTTTTCTATCTGCTTGCATATTTGTTTCCTAATGAGAATGGCTTTTTTTTCCTACACAATATTTTCAGGGGCAGCTAAGTCTCTTGCTGTAGTGGGTTCTTTTATGTGTGCTAAATGCATGATGCTCAAGGGACCTCAATTTATCACCTCATCCAAAAGACTAGCACCTAGACCACTACTCACTCACACACATCTCAGCGCACCACACACACACATACTTTTTCATACATAGCAGTGACATAAACACAGCTAGACACAGGAATGCAATCTGTGATCTGTCCCTCAGAAGACAGGTGGTGTGGTGTGTTAGCACAGCTAGACTACAGGTGGGAAGCCTGACCTGTGTGGAGTGACAGGTGAGTGTGTTAGCACAGCTAGACTACAGGTGGGCAGCCTGACCTGTGTGGAGTGACAGGTGTGTGTGTTAGCACAGCTAGACTACAGGTGGGCAGCCTGACCTGTGTGGAGTGACAGGTGTGTTAGCACAGCTAGACTACAGGTGAGCAGCCTGACCTGTGTGGAGTGGCAGGTGTGTTAGCACAGCTAGACTACAGGTGGGCAGCCTGACCTGTGTGGAGTGACAGGTGTGTTAGCACAGCTAGACTACAGGTGAGCAGCCTGACCTGTGTCGAGTGGCAGGTTTGTTAGCACAGCTAGACTACAGGTGAGCAGCCTGACCTGTGTGGAGTGACAGGTGTGTTAGCACAGCTAGACTACAGGTGGGCAGTCTTACCTGTGTGGAGTGGCAGGTGGAGAGCGAGGTGTGAGGGTCCAACTTGAGGGAGTACACCTCCTTCCCGCTGCCCATGTCCATCATCTGCAGCGTGCTGCTCATCACATCCCTCAGCAGCAGTACCAGGCAGCTTCCATCAACACTGAACACAACACACCGCATCACTGATCATCACATCATTCAGCAGCAGTACCAGGCAGCTTCCCTCAACACTGAACACAACACATCACATCACATCACATCACATCACATCACATCACATCACATCACAACACTAGTATTTAATGCATGCATGTATGTGAACAGAGAGAGGAATGGAGGGAACTGGTTGTCAAGTCTTCAGGGGTGCCCCCATGGTCGCCAGACTAAGGGATAGATAGATAGATGTATATCCATTCCAGCTCTTCTTGTGGGCCGTAAAGCTTGGTTTGCAGAGTTAAAAATACAGCTTGAAGTTGCAAATCAAGAATGTAGATAACTACACCCTTTGCTTTTTAGCATGCATGTATCAGCTTTACGCCGTAAGAACTGGCCAGGTGTCTCCATCATCACGGTCGTCAGTAGGACCTTCCCACAATGCTACCAGGGTTCCCCACCTCTCTGTCTCTGCTCAGTTCTACAATCTCCTGTCGCCCTCCCAGACCACTGATCTCAGTGATGTTGACAATGAAGGATGTTGGTGGTCTGCCTCTTTTCCTTCTGCCCTCGGTCTTACCTCGATGAACTGTCGTCATAGATTTGTCTGTATGTTTCTATTTGCTTGACCAACATATCTCAACATCATATGAGAGGGAAGGTGGCAGGACGGTTAAGACTTTCACCTGCCTAACAAATAAACCATGAGGTTCTGGGTTCAATCACCAGCCTTGCCCTTTCTTCCCAGTTTGATAAGAAAATCAAACTAAATGGCAAAGTCATGTGGGTAGGACTATAAATCGTGGCCCCATGTGCACATGTTCGCAGAACATCTTGTACACATGTTAAAAACCTGTTCTGCAGAGTAGGCCAGTTCATGCCGGTAGAAACGGCTGACAAAATTGTAAACAATGCATGCACACATTTGTCGACACCATCCCCAAATTTGGGATGCCACTACCTGAACAATGGGGAGGGATGTTAAAAAACAGTTGTGTACGCAAATATCTCACCATTGATCAACCCTGGCCCTCTAGCTGAAAAACAAACAAAAAAAGCAAACACAACCCATCATACCAAATAAGCGCTGCACCAACATAAAAAGCCAAGCCTGGAAAAAGAAAAGAAGGAAAAAAGAAAGCTGTAAGGTTTGGTTTAAACATTGTGTATTCAACATACATACATTAAAAGTAGACAGCAATACAGCTGTAAGGTTTCCCTTTTAACCTGTTAGTCTGTGTGCCCTGTGTTCCCAGCAGAACGAAGTCATGGATGAACTATAGAAAAAAATAAAGAAAGAAAAAAAGAAAGACAGACAGAGCTGTACCTGTTGGTCTGTGTTCCCTGTGTTTCCAGCAGAAGAAAGTCGTGGACGGTGATATCAGAAGACATGACAGGAATCGTCACACACTGCAGCATCACCAGTTCTGGCACAAGCCACACGCCAACACGGTTCTGAGAGAGGGGAAAACACAACATCAAACACACCAATCAGCTTTTGGCTTCTGTGAGACACGGTTCTGAGTGAGGGGAAAACACAACATCAAACACACCAATCAGCTTTTGTGAAACATGGTTCTGAGTGAGGGGGAAAACACAACATCAAACACACCAATCACCTTTTGTGAGACACGGTTCTGAGTGAGGGGAAAACACAACCTCATACACACCAATCAGCTTTTGTGAAACAACGGTTCTGAGTGAGGGGAAAACACAACCTCAAACACACCAATCAGCTTTTGTCTCCTGTGAGATGCGGTTCTGAGTGAGGGAAAAACACAACATCAAACACACCAATCAGCTTTTGTGAAACACGGTTCTGACGGGAAAACACAGCAATCAGCTTTGGCTTCTGTGAGATACAGTTCTGACAGGAAAACACACCATCAAACACACCAATCATCTTTTGTCTTATGTGATGATTATGTTGTTATATGGTTTAGGGTTTTTTGTTTGTTTGTAACTGGGGGGGAGGGGCGAGTCATGTAGAGGGTAGGGTACTTGATGCTTGAACCAACTGGCCTAGATCTGATTCTCAATGTCAGCCATCCACACTTTTTTTTTTTTGGAGCCAACATCTGTACAGATTCCTATCTCCTTCCAGTCCCTCAAATTAGACTGAATGGACACTCAGTGGTTAGGACATTGGATTTAAATCCCATGTGTCTATGAAGTAGAAGGTTCAAATCTCAGAGGCAGCATTTACCATCTCCCAGGTTGAAAGTGTAGACCTCACAGTGCCTTAATTCCCTTCACGTATATCGACAAACAGAAGATCAAATATGCATGTCAAAATTTCCATGATTATGTCAGCATCTGGTAAGTTATGGAACCACAAATATGCCCAGCATGCATCCTATATAAAAAGATGAGCCGCTATAAAGTTGGAATATGTCAGCTGAGGCCAGCAGGCAGACCTGCTGAAGAGTTACAAGTGCAGGAGAAGACCAGGCACTCTGCATGTGACCCAATATAAAACTGAAAAGGGAAAAAAGAAGGAGACCCAACACCAGTGTGTGTGCTCTGTGTGGACAGTAGTACAGACAGTTTCGCTGCACACACTTCAGGGATCATGCCACCTTCTGAGGAAGACTAGGTCACTCAACACTGGTAGTAGAGATGGAGGATCCAATAAATAATAATTTTTTAAAAACCTACTAAAAAGCACATTGCTGTTGAGTTTAGAAACCAGAAGTCAAAGAAACGTGCGCAAACCCATGCGCAGGCACAGCTGGTTAGAGCATTGTGCAAGCGATCTGATGGCCCAGGTTTGAGCCACCACCAAGATGTCTGTTCAAGGGGAGTTTTCCTCTGGATCTAACACCAGCACCAACTCCACTCCCCCGAAAGTCCTTCAAATAAGACTATAATCCAAAATCCCATGTGTGAACACACAGAGAAAATCTTGCACACATGTTGAAATCTGTTCCACCTTTTGGAAGAGCAGGCCATTATGCGTAGGTGGGAATGGATGACAAAATTTACAAAACCACATGCACATGGGGACTGGAAGCAAAAATGTGCGTGACACAACGCGCAAATCCAACATCACTCAGTCAAGAGTAATAAATTTAGCACACCCTTCCTTTTACAAAGTCTAAATATGGTCAGTTCCTGCTATAATTGACACCAGTGGCCTTAGCTGGGCTGGGATGGGATGGATTGTCTGGATAGCAGCTGAGAGTAGCTGAAAGTGGGGGAAACAGAAAGCTGTGATGAGGGCTTATTCCATTATCCTCAAAATAAAAGAATAAAATAAAAGACATACAAAATACGCAAACACACACACACACAATCAGATCCAAAAATGCACACACAACACACACACACACACACACACACACACACACACACACACACACACACACACACACACACAACACACACACGCTCACACAAACACATGCTCACCCACATGCATACACATGCAAACATACAATACTATCATTCATTCTCCCAGATATCTGTTCTCTGCCTACCATCTCATCCAGAGTGTACAGAAACTTGTCATTGGAAGCCAGCTTGGCACGAACAATGTCACTCTCTGAAATGAAATTGTAGCAAATTATCAACTCACATAGATACATGCATGAGTATACAATACACTCACAATACACATAACACACAAGTGCAAATGCAAAACACACACACATACATACATACACACACAACCTAACACACACACACACACACTCACGCCCAACACAGATAGATTGATTAAAGATTCAAGATTTGATTTGCCTTTGACCCCTCTTGGGGCAGGGAGGATTCCAGTAAACAAAATCAACTGTAACATATATATTATGCATTTAGTTAACAAAATATGTTTACAATTAATTAATACATGGAATTTGTATAGCGCTATCTCTTGTAAAGACAAATCAAAGCGCTTGCATTTGACCTACAGAGCCACAGATCATGCTGCCACCAGGCGCAAAGATCCCCAACTCCAACTCCCCGATTTTTCTTCAGGGATGGTGTCTAAACACGACACCTGTGTGCATGCTGCTTTGTTATAATTTTGTCATCCGCTCCTACCGGCACACGATGGCCTACTCTTCCGAAAGGTGGAACGGGGTTTTAACGTGTGCGCAAGATGTTCTGCGTGCATTCGCACACACTGAATTACAACACTGAATTCGACAGAAAAATAAAAATCACAGTCAAAGTTTTCATCAATGTCATGCAACTTTACTCTTAACTATAAATTTGCTAAGTTTTAATAAAGTCTTTTTGTCACCAGAGAAAAAATTACAAAATTTGTACATGGATTTTGGATACAAATATTCATGAGGTAGGACATTCTTCAGAACCTCAGAAAACTTTGAACATTCCATTATGAAGTGAAACTCATCTCCTGTCGTTTTCATGTTACATTCTTTATAAATACAATTTTTTAATTGAATGCCGTTCACTCCTCTTTTTCAATCAGCAAAGAATAATTAATACACCTAAATCTATATAATGAAATCAATATGTAATATGGCAACTCACTAATGTACTTTTCCCTCTTAAAACATTTTTTGTAATTGCGATAAATATGCAGTTATTATTTCAGCTCCTCTGACCATGACTTTACAAAATTATCCCTCAAAGTCTATATAACATTACAACATAAACTATCTTTATTTACAAAAGTCTGTGTTTCCCACACACAGTATTTCTATTGAAATTTAATAAATTTTCTTTATCCACTCTGAGCAATACACTCTCTTTGTACATAAATCATACAACACATAATACAATTTTGATGAAGATTTGTCAAAATTGTCAATAAGATTAGACCAAAATCTGATTAACCTCGCACTAATCAAAACAGACAAGGGGTATATACCAGTTGCACCATGTATCAGATTAGACAGTGCCCCTTTTAAGTCTGAAGAGGTGTTTCAAAAACTTAAGTTGCAATTTCTCCAAAATAGCAATGTTTTTATAACCCCAAATTTCACAGTCATATAACAATACTGGAACAACCATTGTTTAATAAAGATTGAAGACAACATCAACAGGAATATTCTGATTTCTGCTCATCTGC
>CM060334.1:25852709-25878959 GCA_030674155.1 Stramonita haemastoma | reverse complement strand
ACAAATTTTGCTTCGTTTTTCATCGCGGGGAAAAAAAACAAAACGTTTTTCCAGACCTACAAATCATGGTGAGGTTTAGTATGCTTCAAAATGCTTTTCTGTTTTACATATTTTTTATTCTTTTGTTATTAACTATGCATGGTTGAATGTTTTTGCATAGGCTGGGCCGAACTTCCTTTCGACAGCTGAAAAACAAGAGAGATTACCACAAGAACAAGTCAGGACTATCTTGGTTGCAACTCTCTCGCATTTCAGCCGCGAAAGAGTTTGCATGCATGAAGGTGAGTGCTGTTTTCTTGTTAAAAGGTGTATCTTGGTTGGAGGTTTTTGAGAATTGAATGATATGAATTATTCTAAAAGATAAATAGGAGTTTATATTGTTGTTTTTTTCGCAAGGTGTATAAGCAATACTGTTTAAAGTTATGGACATGAGGTTAAAGAAGTTACTTTGTGAAATACTTCCAAGCAACTGTAAAGTCTGAAATGCATATTCACACACATGCATTAAGTGCATTTTGTGATGTTCCCTTGGTTAATTGACACAACAAAACTGACAATCACAAAGGTTTGAAGGCTCTGTCAGATAGAACTGGAGAAGGAACATCTCATGAACCGTTACCAGCCTTGTCTCCTTGTACCAAGGCAGTCTTGACTTCTCTGGCCATCTTGGTACGGGGGATTTGTTGTTGTTAGCCATTCCCCAGTGTAACATTCTGAGGGTCACCCATTTGTGTCAAAGCCTTTGGGGTTGGAGGTTTGTGGGGGACAGTGTTGGAGGGATGTTGTGGTGGTCCCACCTCACGTAGATGACTCACTTAGTCTGGCTCCATGACTGAGCTAAAACTGTCATCAGTAGGGGGTGTAGTAGGTTATTTTATTTTATTTAAAAAAAAATCCTTTTATATGGAGGATAATGGAATAAGCACCCATGTGCTTTCTTACATCCAGTCCCGGAGCGCAATGTTTTGACCACTAGGCTATCCCGTCCCATATGTATTGTGTGTGTGTGTAATGCATAGTCCCTTATGTGAATCGACCAGACACTGGCTAAACAGATGCTACAGATTTTCATTTCTTTCTGAACTTAGCTGTGATAGGTGGATCACCCACCACAATCCCAGAATGTTAAGAGTGTGGTGTTAACAATATTGGCACAGTTCTAACCAAATTCTTTTTCCAAATGGTGTACAGGCATTACACAGCCATGGCTTCCCTATACCAAAGCCTGTGGCTCACAACCGGAATGCTGTGGTTATGGAACTCATCTCGGGCTATCCTCTGTAAGTTATTTATTTTTCTGTCTTATTGTTTGATAGGAATTTGTAAGCAGGTATATATATCATATAGAACATTTCAAAAGAATGTGTGCGATATGAACATTTTGAAAGAGTTTGTGTGAGGTGTGAACATTTCAGAACTGTTTCTAAGAGTTGTGTGTGTTTGATTTGTTCAGTGAGAATGCAGTCAGGGATGGCAAATGTTCTTTGGAGTTTTTGTTTGGTTTGTTTTTGTTTCTCAAGTTAAATATACAGGCATTTTCATAGATCTATATAAAAAGCCATTAAAGAAAAAAATGAAAGTATCTTGTAGGAGATGCATATCCCTCTGTATCAGACTTTTTCCTAAATCCAGTTGGGTTTTTAAAAATTGTTTTTTTTAAATTGAACAGAAAGCGGACAGTGATTAGCTTGGCCTGCATGTCAGGAGTAATAAACCACGCCATTCTAATGTTTGTAAAACTATTGATGGAGTTCTTTTGGCATGAAGATTTTGCTCTTGCTGTTAGAAAATAAAATGGTAAGATCAGCAAAAGTGAGCCCCTTTGAAGATTCCTGACGTCATCATTGATGCATGATATAGTCAACAGAGAATAGCAGTTCAGTAGCAAAGATGAATTGCATACTGATAGAGCTGTACCATTGCTTCTTATCTGTCATAGCCATCTAATTTTCTTATGAATTGATCCAAACTCGGAATGTCAGCATCAGTCAGTTTTCTGCTTTAACCCCTCTTAGTAGTCCCGATCCGGGATTGAATAATTACCCCCCCCCAAGTCCCCATCGGGATTTGCCTTGCGGGATTTACACACAGTAGATTTCCATCATGCTGTGACCACCACTAAATTGCTACCACATGTCAAAGCTCTATCAGGCTAGAAGGAGAAACCCTGTTGAGTGTCTGGAAGTAATTATAGCTGCTGGTATGCACTTAGAAGGAGGAAAAAGCCAGCAAGCATGTGTGCCTGACCCGATTTCGTGATGGAATGCGAAATCTAGGGGCAGTTTGTGTCCAGAGAATCCGAATGCTAGAGGGTTAAAAAGCGATGTGTGTGTTTTGTCAACAGCCACATGGTGCATGAACTGGAAGATCCAGCGTATGTGTACAGCCAGTGCATGGAGCTCATTGTCCAGTTGGCAGAAGTAGGGCTGATCCATTCCGACTTCAACGAGTTCAACCTGATGCTTGACGACAACGATCGCATCATCGTGATTGACTTCCCCCAGATGGTGTCCACATCGCACGAGAATGCAGACATGTAGGTCATCTCCTTTTCTTGTGTGTGGTAGTACTTTTTGTATTCTTCTTGCATGTGTTACTTGTTTGTATTGGTGTAAAAAATATTTTTAAATTGTGTTACTTTTTGTTACTCTTTGTATCTTCTTCATGTGCTACTTGTTTGTCTTGTGTAAAAAATTTTTTTTTAATTGTGTTACTTTTTGGTCCTCACCTAGAGGTCTCGGGGATTCACCAGTAGTAAGATTTTTATAAATGTGACTCCCTCCCCCCCCCCCCCCCTGCCACTATTAAGGTAGCTACAGTCCAACTTCAGGTATACAGTTGGGAATTAAACCTAACAGTTTTGCCTGGACAGTCAAAAGGTGATGGGAATGGGGAATAGGGCAGGGATAAAAAATATTAGCTGATAAAAGCTATAAGCTGATAAAAGATATAAGCTGATAAAAGATATCAGCAACAAAATTACCAGCAGAAACACATAAATACAATTATGTAAACCTACATTTGCAAGCACTCACACACACACACGTACGCACCACACACATACACACACACACACACACACACACACACACACACACACACACACACACACACACTATGCATTAAAAGTGTGAAACCCAGAACAGACCCCCCTCCTGTCATGTTTGTGGAAGTAACCACAGGTACAAGTTTCCACCCTGCTTTGAGGAAGTGGGGTTTGTTCCTCTTTTACTGCCAAGTGCTCAGTGGAGCAGCGCCTGTTCTCACCTTTGCTCCAAGTATTTATTTGTGTCTGCTTGCTAGTTCTTTTCTGTGCTGTTTTTCTTTTTCCTCAAATCTGAGAAATTCATGGATTATAATTTGGTTATGTTTGTGTGCAGGTACTTTGATCGGGATGTGAAATGCATCAGAGATTTCTTCTACAAGAAGTTTTCGTTTGAAAGTGAAGAGCTGCCAGCTTTTGGAGACATTGAGTGAGTATGTCATGTCATGAAGAGGTCCACAGTGAAAGGCTTGTTTGTGGTCAAGTTCTTGTTAGTTAAAGATGTGGCAAATATTTCTGTGTGAAATGTTTTAATTAGTCATCTGAGGGTCTGCTGGCAGGCTAGCAACATGGACATGATATGCTCAGAACAGAGTGAAATCATTGCTTCATTGTTCCCCATCCTTTAGATATGCTTAGAACAGAGTGAAATAATTGTGTCATTGTTTCCCATCCTTTAGATATGCTTAGAACAGAGTGAAATAATTGTGTCATTGTTTCCCATCCTTTAGATATGCTTAGAACAGAGTGAAATAATTGTGTCATTGTTCCCCATCCTTTTTTTAGATATGCTCAGAACAGAGTGAAATAATTGTGTCATTGTTTCCCATCCTTTTTTTTAGATATGCTCAGAACAGAGTGAAATAATTGTGTCATTGTTTCCCATCCTTTAGATATGCTTAGAACAGAGTGAAATAATTGTGTCATTGTTTCCCATCCTTTAGATATGCTCAGAACAGAGTGAAATAATTGTGTCATTGTTTCCCATCCTTTAGATATGCTTAGAACAGAGTGAAATAATTGTGTCATTTTTTCCCATCCTTTAGATATGCTCAGAACAGAGTGAAATAATTGTGTCATTGTTTCCCATCCTTTAGATATGCTCAGAACAGAGTGAAATAATTGTGTCATTGTTTCCCATCCTTTTTTAGATATGCTCAGAACAGAGTGAAATAATTGTGTCATTGTTTCCCATCCTTTAGATATGCTCAGAACAGAGTGAAATCATTGCTTCATTGTTCCCCATCCTTTAGATATGCTTAGAACAGAGTGAAATCATTGCTTCATTGTTCCCCATCCTTTAGATATGCTTAGAACAGAGTGAAATCATTGTGTCATTGTTCCCCATCCTTTTTTAGATATGCTCAGAACAGAGTGAAATAATTGTGTCATTGTTTCCCATCCTTTAGATATGCATAGAACAGAGTGAAATAATTGTGTCATTGTTTCCCATCCTTTAGATATGCTTAGAACAGAGTGAAATAATTGTGTCATTGTTTCCCATCCTTTAGATATGCTTAGAACAGAGTGAAATAATTGTGTCATTGTTTCCCATCCTTTAGATATGCTCAGAACAGAGTGAAATAATTGTGTCATTGTTCCCCATCCTTTAGATATGCTTAAAACAGAGTGAAATCATTGCTTCATTGTTCCCCATCCTTTAGATATGCTTAGAACAGAGTGAAATCATTGTGTCATTGTTCCCCATCCTTTTTTTAGATATGCTCAGAACAGAGTGAAATAATTGTGTCATTGTTTCCCATCCTTTAGATATGCTTAGAACAGAGTGAAATAATTGTGTCATTGTTTCCCATCCTTTAGATATGCTCAGAACAGAGTGAAATAATTGTGTCATTGTTTCCCATCCTTTAGATATGCTCAGAACAGAGTGAAATAATTGTGTCATTGTTTCCCATCCTTTAGATATGCTCAGAACAGAATGAAATAATTGTGTCATTGTTTCCCATCCTTTAGATATGCTCAGAACAGAGTGAAATAATTGTGTCATTGTTTCCCATCCTTTAGATATGCTCAGAACAGAGTGAAATAATTGTGTCATTGTTTCCCATCCTTTAGATATGCTCAGAACAGAGTGAAATAATTGTGTCATTGTTTCCCATCCTTTAGATATGCTCAGAACAGAGTGAAATAATTGTGTCATTGTTTCCCATCCTTTAGATATGCTCAGAACAGAGTGAAATAATTGTGTCATTGTTTCCCATCCTTTCTCAACATGACCCACTACCCAAGAAGAAAACAGGGAGAGATTTGATTTTGAATACAGATTCAGATGATTCAAATACACACAAGGTCCGTACCTCTCCTAAAGGGCCCAGAGAGCAAAGTTACTTGCTTTACAAAGAGGTGCTGAACATTAGATCTAATGGACATGACATCATGAATGAAATGCTTTATATAAACAAGTTCACAGCATTGTCTTTTGTAGATGCTGAAAACAAACTTCAATCAGAAGTGGCTAGATCACAGTAACTATTCCAGTGATATAATGATTTTGTGATTGAAAGAGAGAGCATTAAGCATTTGCCCTTTTTAGTTTAGATTGATGGTTCTGGCCAGAGCCCTCTCACAGAGTCCACAATACATTGACAGGGCAGGACCCCCCCCCAAAAAAAAACAACAACTCATTTATTTATGCTTCTAGTTAGTATGGACCCCAAACTGTCTTGTTGATTATCAGCAACACTCACAACTGAGCACATGGTGGGTAGTCTACAATGCTTATTGATCATGGTATGGTTATAGTACTGAATTTGCATTTATGTATGTTTTCAGGAAAGTCAAAAGCCTGGACCTTGAAGTATACGCAAGCGGTTACTCGAAGGAAGAGAAGAAAGAACAGAAACGGGTAAGCCAGGCTTTTATCTACACACAGACAAGCATTTATTCATTTTTATTTGATTTTCATTTCATCTTGATCCCAAGTCCTACTCACAACCTTACTCAAATTCACTGTGTTGCACTGCAAGCCTTTGTAGTCATTGGAGAGCTTTTTTTTCCCCACTTGTAGATTTTGGGCTTCATTTGTATGAAGTTGACAAATCACCTTTTGGTTTTCCTTTTCCATCATTTTATGAGTGCTTCGCACATCTTACTTCATAGATTAAAAAAAAAACCAACTACTTTTTTTTGGTGAGTACGTGCGTTTGCTTTTTTTTGATGTTGTTCCTTTATGGGTGTTTTTTTAAAAATTGACAATGTATTTTATTCAATGCCACCTCCCCTTCCCCTATCCCTTAGGTAGGCTACTCCTACATTTGTGACTTACCTACAGGTATGCCACCTCCATCCATTTGTAAACAGACCTGTGCACCTTCTGTATTTTTCTGTATTCCGGAAAAAGTTGGAAAATATGGAAATACGATTTTATTAATCAAAATCTGATTTTTGTCAACAAAAAATCCGAAAATTGAAAACATGTCTTCTGTCATTTTAGCGACGCTGTTCATCTGTGTTATGTCATCTGCGAGGCACTATTGTTCATTATTGTCTCCTCCTCAGCATCACTTTCAAAACGGAAAGTGGTGTAGACTTTTGCGGAAAAACACACCAAACTGACACACAAACAAAGAAGATGTGGAGTAAACGCAAAATGATGCTAACAGGCTAGGATGGGGCTAGAGGAGGTATAGTTGCGGATATAGATGCACGAACAGCAAAATTGGCTGTTCGTTTGCCGAGTAAGTTTTGAAACTTGCGCTACGTCTCTTGCATTGGGCTATCGCAGTGAAAGTTGAGCTTTCATTCGCAAGTGGTGTCAGAAATTGGAACACGGCCGGAAAATAACGAACCATGGCACTTCAGTTATAGAAGCGCTGATTTCTTGGCAAATCTTGGAACAGTAACCTTTCGCATCTTTGGGAATCAGTGATCGTTAAAATGGCAGAGCGACTCGTTCTGAAGTTACATCGCATCAACATGGCCTCTGCTCTATGCTGTACCGACAGCAGCAAAGCACACACGTACACAGAACTTGTTTCTGGCCATGCAAACTGTCATGTGAGTCCACTCCAAAATCAGAACGAATTTTAATCTGCTTTTGTACAGGGGCTTCAACTTGATATTAAAAGAAGAAAGGCATATGATAGGATCTTCTTCGATCTTCACGAGAGTGTTTTGATCTCTCTCTCACTCACAGTCACACATGCACACGCACACGCATACACACACACACACACCAGACATACAGACATAATCTCCCTCCCCTTCAGTACTCTGCTGCCACTCACCTCCTTGTCTCTTTACCTTTTCACTAGTTTTGCCCTACCACTACCATCCCCCTCTATCTCCCTCACACACTGTTTCTCCCCCCCCCCTCTTCACTAGTTTATCCACCCTATCTCCGTCCTCTTTCTTCCCATTCCCTCTTCACTAGCACACGCTCACAGTCAAACACGCATGCAACGCACCACACACACACACACACACACACAACACACCACACACACACACAACACACACAGGTACACACCACAACACACACACAGAGATCTATTTTAGTATCATCCTTTTTTTTTTTTTTTAAGCTTTAAAAAGAAATGACCATTTGAACAGTATCCAGGACAATCCCATATATCACTTAAGTTATCAGATTGTGCAGATTTGCTAGTTGATTAAAAAAAAAAAAAAAAGCTTATGAGCTTTTGTACAATGGAAAGAAGCTAGAAGGGGGATGAGCAAATAAATTTTTTAAAAAGCCAATAAGAAAAAAAAAAGAAAAGATTTTTATTCTTCCTTTGAAAAAATGTGTCACAAACAACGGGCAAAAATACTGAAACTCGGTGAAAAATACTGAAAATTGCCATGAAAATACTGAAATCAGTAGTAAAGGGGTGCACAGGTCTGTGTAAACATAGAACTGGGAAGTGTGCAAGCACACATATAAATATTCTGGGGAGGGACCAAATATAAAACAAAGCAACAACAAAACTTGAGAAAAAATTTCGAGAATCAAAGTTCTCTTCTTCAGTCACACACACATGGGCCTATGGAAGTCTTGGGAATAGTTCTTGCTTATCATCCTGCCTTTTCCACAGGTTCAAATTCATTTAACGTCTATTCACAAATTGTGATATTAGACGGAACTCCACAGGTCTGTCTGGCAATATTGAACACATATCAAAGGTTTGTATTCATGTTTATTTCTTTGAGGGGGGAAAACATATCAACTGGCAGTATTAGAGTGAAAATGTGTTGCTTTTCTCTGTTACAGAGGGCACTTGGCAAGGAAAGGGCAAGACAAAGCGATGAGGAGGAGGAGGAGGAGGAAGATGATGCGGTCAAGTCAGAACATAGAGAAGAAGATGACACAAGCAAGCTGTTGTCTGCTGACAAAGGTGGTGAAGACGACCAAGACACAACCAGAGGACAGGCAGAGTCACCGCTTACACAGGAGGACGACGACGGCACAAGAGGCCGGTCTTCAGGATATGAGCGTGATTTTGTGCAGTTGAATTTGGGTGGTAGACATCGGGGGGACTCAGGCAAAGGCAGCGGTGCAGAAAAAAGAGTGCGTGAAGATGGAGATGCAGGATCGGATTCTGATGAAATGGTGCCTGATGACTGCAGCAGAGCTGACCAGGAGTCTGACAGCAGCGACAGTGACTGTCAACAGGGCGCAGCTGCTCCCAGGGCACACAGGACCCGACAAGAGCAAGACATGAACAGCCGGATAAAATCCCAGGCCAAGAGAAAAGCCGCAAGGGAGGCAGCACGCAGGATAACCAAGAAGGGGAATTCCTACTTCGTCACCAGAAGGAGAAGGGAGAATGCGCATGAGATAAAAAATTTCATGAAAGGTTGTTAGCACTGGATATTATTTGAGGCAGCTGGTCTTTCATGGACAATGATGAACATTATCTTTCACCATTTCTAGTTTTAACCCTTTTTGTACCAAGAAAAGTATAAAGGGGGAAGCATCCATCAGAGTTGATTCTAGGATGCGCCATTGCGGGATTCCCGCATAATTTGCCTCCAGGGTGCAAAAAATTAAAAAAAGGAAAAGACAATAAATGGCAAAACAGTGGGTTTGACTGATGAAAAAAAGATTATCAGACAACAAAATGTCCCCTTTCTCTTTTGTACAGTCATGTAAGTTGGCTGAGGGAGGGGGGACAATGGTCCATTTTTTCCCACATTCGGGGGCCCTTTGCCCCCTTGTTTGGAAATCCTAAAATCAACACGGATCCCTCCATCCCAAGTAATTTTAAGTTCCTGTGTAAGTTGGGTGACTCAATAAAAAAAAAAAAAGGGGCAAAAATAAGGTGTTGGTTTTTCTTGTTTTGAAAGTTGGCATGTGCGTAATAAAGCGTGTCACGGCAGTCGTTTACCCCCACTTTCCGCTGCTCTCAGACGCTGGTACTTGAGCCCTGATGATCTAATCTTAGCTCACACTCTGACCGCATGGAAGGGTCCGCTCAACATAGCGTGGCATCCTTTCCACTGTTACAGTGGGAAAAGTGACCACACAGATTTTGTTTTCCAATTTTTCAGTGCTTTGTGATATGTTTGCAGAATTCCTCAGCGCTATATTCAGGTGTAGCCGCCGCTGTGGCCTAGTGGTTAGGGTGTTGTACTCGTAATCTAAAGGTTGCGGGTTCGATCCCAGCTATTCCGCTATGGCGTTGTGCCCTTGGAAAAGGCACTTTACGGCTATTTTCTCACCCCACCCAGGTGTAAAAGGGGTACCAACCTTGGGGGTTAATCCTGCGATAGACTGGCGTCCTATCCAGGGGGGAGTCTATGACTCTCAGTCGCTTAACGCCACAGAAACCGGGATAAGCACCGGCCTGATGAGCCTTATGGCTCGGGACAGACTTTAACTAAATATTCAGGTGTATTCAATGCAGTGATCTCTTGTTGTTGAGAAGAAGTAAATTTGATTCAATATCTTCAATCTGCTTAGGAGTTATAACAAAAAATAACAGCTGGATTGGATGTTCACGTCGGGTTGCTCTTCATTGTTTAGTATTGAGAGTGGTAACTTTCTTGCCAGTGACGTAAATTGATTGCAATTTTCCTTCTGAATTCAGATAAATTTGAATTTGTCAAAGGCAGGATTGTAATCTTAATGTTTCGTTTTTAAACTTTCTTCAGTATTTTTGTATCTTGCCAACATGTTCATCACTTTTGAGGGGTTCAAATCTTGGAAAATCTTGTAAATTTTGCACACTCGATCTACTCTTGCGTGGCGAGCCCGCCGCATGCAGCGTGCTTGTCTAACGTAACATAAGCTGTGCCCTCTTTCTAGCCATCCACCTCTTAGGCCTTCAGCGTGAGCATGTGATGGTTTGAGACACAGTGGTGGAAGGAGGGTGGGAAAAAAAAGGAGGGGTGTGGGGGGTACAAAGACAGGGCGTGCTAATTTTAGCTGTGGCTGATTGGTGCGGGATAGGTGCGCTGTGGTGTGTAACTTAAAGTTTTGGTTAAACAAATGACAAAAGAAAAATTTTTTTGAGTAATAAGTGTTTGTAGTTGTAAACAGAAACAGATGGCATGTAAAACACGCAGCCACTGACCTGTTTTCACTCACTGAAGTCCACAGATAATCAGTCTCACAACAAGTATAGTCCAAATGGAAGTGAATGCCACCCAAAATCCACACTGTCCACCACAGAATACTCCTCTGTATCACTGTGCTCTGTGGCCCGAGTCCTTAGTGCTTGTATTGTAATAACCGTACAACTTTTCAACAGCTATACTGCATTACCAAGAATATTGTCCTCCAGTAAAAGCTTTTTTTCTCTCTTCTGTGTGTGTGTGTGTGCTTTCCTCAACACTTCATTTCTCATTTGCCTCTAGAAGCAAAACTATCTGTCCTGACTGTACAACTCTTTGCCATGTTTGTGACTGGTATGAATGGCTCAGTGGTTACAGAGTCAGACATGTGTGGGCCTAGTTAGTGCTGGAGGTAGCAGGTTTAAGCTTCTGCTTCACTGTCCGATTGCCGCTGCTGTAGTCTAGTGGTTAGGGTGTTGGACTCGTAATCTAAAGGTTGCGGGTTCGATCCCAGCTTTCGGCTATGGCGTTGTGCCCTTGGAAAAGGCACTTTATGGCTATTTTCTCACCCCACCCAGGTGCAAAAGGGGTACCAACCTTGTGTTGGGGGTTAACCCTGCGATAGACTGGCGTCCTATCCAGGGGGGAGTCTATGACTCTCAGTCGCTTAACGCCACAGAAACCGGGATAAGCACCGGCCTGATGAGCCTTAGGCTCGGGACAGACTTTAACTTAACTGTCTGATTAATTAACCCTCTTGCAATTAACCCTCTTGTAATCGGATTCTCTGAATACAAACTGCCCCTAGATTTCGCATTCCATCCCGAAATCAGGTCAGGCACACATGCTCGCTCACCTTTTTCTCCTTCTAAGTACATACTAGCAGCTATAATTACTTGCAGGGTTTCTACCTCTAGCCTGATAGAGCTTTCACATTTGGAAGCAATTAGTGATGAAAATCTACTCTGTGTAAATCCGGGTTCAGGATTCAGGGGGTGCAATTATTCAATTCCGGCAAATCCCAGTTGGGGACTAAGAGGGTTAAGAAACTTTTTATTGTAACCAGAGTTTACTGTGGTTCAATGGCATGGACTTTTTTCCAGTGCCAGTGAGGTCCCATTTGTAAGCATAATATTATCCATACATTTTCTGTACATGTTAAAAACCTATCGTCTTTCTCTACCTGGAGACAAGTAAGGGCATTGGTTAGTGATGACATGTGCACTTACCATCAAATCTTGTGTACTACAGATTAGTCTAAGTGAAAGTTACAAGTACAGGGGCAGCATATTATCTTGAGGAAAATTAAAACCATCCCTGTATGTTTCTGGACCGTCTTGTACTCTATACCACTTTCAGTTACAGCCAATTTCTTTGCAAGAAATTCATGCTGCTCTCCCTGGGGATAGCATATTGCCACCAGAGCAGTACCAACTTTTTTTTTCTGTTCCATGTCAGCATGTGTACGTTTCCCTATCAAAGTGGCTTTTTTAGAACTACATAATGTTGCCTGGAATGACCGACTTGTTGCTGTAGGTTCTTTTACTTGCGCTGAATGCGTGTAGTACACAGGATCTCAGTTCCATCTGGAAGACCACTACTTATGGTCAGGTGGACTGGTAAAAGTGTGGGCTCAAATGGGAGCTGAACCCCTTCTAAGCAGGTACATTACCTCTAGACCACAGATCTGCCATTGTTATCCACTGAACACACACACACACACACACACACAGTGACACACACAAATATAATTCTTCCTTTTATTTTTATCCAGCTCTGCACTTATCACAGAATTAGGATTGCACTAAAAAATCTAGTCAACGGTGATCACAATAACAATTTCATTTGGAATACAGATTGCCAGTGTCTTCACGAATACAAAGCTAGATCTATGTGCAGGCACAAAAGGTAACCAACCACTTTCTCACATTCAGCATTCTCTCTGGCCTACTTCTGTCTACAGTTGGTGCTTTTTCAGTATCTGATTATCTGACATGAAAATGTTTTAGTGCAGTTCTTCCCCCCCCCCCCCCCCCCCTCCCAAAAAAAAAGATTTCTCTGATTATGTATAAATATTGTAATCAAAATGATCATTCAATATTTTCATATCTTTTTTAGATTGAAATGTGACATATGCCTTAAGTATATGGCTATCTGCTAAATTTTGAATATGGGGTTGGCATTTGGTTTTTAACTCTCACTACATCTATAACCAACACTGTATTCATGCTACTCCAGAATATTTATAAATTTATTTTCTTGGATCAGACACACTTATTTCAGATGAAATTACTCCCCCCCCCTAAAAAAAAATTCTGAATACTTTAACTGTAGATCCTGCATTTTTCACGAAAATAACAACATCCACCAAAATCAAACTGAATTTTTAAACTCTGCCATTCAACAATGAGCAATAATTTCTTCACTTTTAAAAAAAAAAACTGTAGTGAAACATATGAAAGTTCCAAGTGAATGAAAAGTAAGAGTGTGTGATTTTATTCCTTAATCTCTATACCTCTGCATGTGACTTATTCCACTGCACCGATCAGATTAAAACCAAATGAGCAACAGGTAGTGCACACACAAGATCTACAGACCATCCATTCAACTGGGTTCACACAAAATGTTTCTTAATGTTGATGTCACAGTACAGTGGAAAAAAACAACAACAACAACAGCAAAACACCACAAAGATTAGAAGACAATGAAAAACATACTCAAATGCTGACACACACACAAAGGAGAAGTAAAAATTTAGACCACAGCAGAGTCTGTTTGGTCCTTTTCATTCACTAGCAAGTCCTTTTCAATGACCTTTTCAGTTAAAATCAGGAAAAGATACTAACAGAAGAATCCATTAATTAAAAAAAAATCAAATATCAATAAAAAAAAAAACAAAAAAAACAAAAAAAAAACCCAATAGAAGTATCTTTCAAGATGGAGTAAGCACAGAAGACAAACCACACGCTGTGGACTATCTTTTTACATGTGTAAGGCATAGACTGACAAACTTTCAGTTTTCCACTATTGTAGGAAACCAAGAAATGGCGCTTTCTGGAAATTTATGAAAACTCTCAAGGTAATACTCTGAAAAAGGACATAAACACTACACCACCACCACCACCACTCTCAAAAAAATCTGAAGAAAAAAACCAACCCCACACTCTACGCAAACAGTGTGAAATTTTATTTCAAACAGAAAGAGGGAAATAAGAAAATGTTTTTGTCCCAAGATCACAAAATATGTAGTCTCTTCCTATATAATAACAAAATCGTTGAAAAAAGATGACGCTTGGAACTGATTTTGGTAAGACAACACTCCAGAAGATGTGGTCCAAGGGGAGAGGAAAAATCAACAGGAACAAGGGCTGTCAGTCACGTTTCTTATCTCCTCCACTGCTGACTTCTGCTGCGTGTCCATTTGCCACACCATTTGTAATGCTGCCATTCTGAAAACAAACAACAAAAAAACATCAAAGTCTGTCCAATACCATTCTGAAAAAAACAACAAAAAACATAGACGTCACCAGCTGCCATGGTGCAGTCACCAGTGGTAAGCACCTTGGATTTTGGATTGGAAGGTTGTGGGTTCAAACCCCGTAAGTCGTAGGGATTTTTTCAGACTCTGGTTGGCTCCTACCCAGACTGAGTGTGCTGTGGACTCAGTGCAAAGACTGGGATCATGCACTTGAGCTTCATCCACTTTAGAGATGCCAATTTGAGATTGTTGCTAAAATACCTGAACAACACTGCATGTGTCTGTCTCTCAGGGCCCAGATGACACCTGGATACATTAGGATAGTAAATGTAAAAATTGCCCGTTTCAGTGCCCCCTGTAGCTCTGATCTCATGGTGACCTCAGATTCTGTTTCTCATACACTTCTCTGCCTGTGGTCAGTTTGTGTCAAAGCCTTTGGGGTTGGAGGTTCACAAGGGAAGGTGGTTGTAGGGACGTGGCGGTTGCTACCTTGGGTGGGCATCTCACTCAGTCTGGCTCCGCAACAGAGCTAATAATTACTGTCTTTATTAGAGGGCTTAGTAGGTGGTGTCCTGCATATGTTTGCTCAGAACAGGCACCACTGAACACCACCAAAGTGATCCAGCAGCAGTGCAGGGCCCCTTTGGCTAGTGGCTCCACAGCAGCCCGATATTGATGGGCTCTCTAGGGACTTCCAACCGTGCAGATGACAAGTAACGAATCTGGGTATGGCTGTGGTCAGGAGATTGGGATGAGAGGAGTGGGAACAGCAGGATGGGGATGCCACAGAAGATGAGGCAGCCAAAACAAAAAAACAAAACATATAAGTCTGACCAAATGCCACTCTGAAAACAACAAAAACATATAAGTC
Source organism: Stramonita haemastoma (assembly GCA_030674155.1). NCBI lineage: Eukaryota > Metazoa > Mollusca > Gastropoda > Neogastropoda > Muricidae > Stramonita > Stramonita haemastoma. The sequence continues at coordinate 25,864,052 of CM060334.1, read as the reverse complement.
TGGCCAATGTCATTCTGAAAACAAACAACAACAATAAACATAAATCTGGCCAATGCCATTCTAAAAACAACAAAAACATGTAATTATAAGTCTGGCCAATGCCATTCTGAAAACAACAAAAACATGTAATTATACGTCTGGCCAATGCCATTCTGAAAACAACAACAAAAACATATAACTTAAGTCTGGCCAATGCCATTCTGAAAACAACAAAACCCCAAACACTGAAACAGGATAGGATGCTTGCAGCTGGAGCCCATTTTATCCAGTGCTATATCCAGTCCTATATACTGCGATTGCTGGGATAAAAAAAAAAAAATCTTGTCCCAAATAATTGTATTATGAAATCGTGTGTAATACTACTATTACTAGTAATAGCACTACATTACTAGTCATTAGTAGTAATAGTAGCTGTAGTGATAATAATACTGATACTAGTAGTGATAGTAACACTTCTGTTGTTGAAGATAAACTATTTCAACAGATAATAAACAAAAAACCAAGAGTACATTATAGTTTATACATGTCATGTATCAATTTAACAATATTATATTACAAATAGTAGTCTGCAGATGTGGGTGTAACTGTAAGTAAGTATTCACAACAATAACAAGTACATAAGGCCTACACTGCTACAGACTACACAATGTATTAGTATTAGTATTATACATAATCATTAACCGATAATGTATGATGTAATCATAAAATTATAATAAAGTGTAATGCATGTTGAAAGTGTAAACCCAACATCTCCATACCCCGAAGAAGTCCAAAGGGGCAAGAACAAAAACAAAATAATACTAATAAAACTTTCTGGGTAACTTTGGTCAAGTGAAAATACTTATTAGTAATATTACTATTAGTATTACTGAATTAGTAGAGTTACAGGGTTCGCGATAACCGGTAATTGTCGGTATTTTACCGATTGTAAACAGGGAATACCGAAAATTTTCGAAGCAGCCGGTACCGCGTACCGATTCTGTTTGCCTGTGACCGATTAAATTTCCGTCTAAAAAAAAAGTCTGAAGTGACATTTTCTGACAGTCTGTCATGCGCCTGTACTGTGCTTACGCACCTACCCCTTCCCCTTCGTACCACCACTTCCGACGAACATCTTTGGCGCCAGCCTCATTAGCCTAGCACGCAGAACAGCAAGCTTTACTGTGAAAGAATAGAGCTTCGCGCTCTTCTCGGCATGACAGTAACTTCCATTCACAATGAGTAAATGGGGCCTAGATTTATTTATTCTTTATTCTTTTAATCTTTTATATCGAGGATAATGGAATAAGCACTCCTGTGCTTTTTTACATCCAGTCCCCATGTGTATGCAGTTTTGTAAATGTCATCTGTTCGCACCGGCACAAGCGAAAAGAGGAGGGTCTTTGACTATGAATTTGCGCGTTGCTTTGAGAGAGGAGACGAAAACTAAAATTTATCTAAATTGAACGAAAGATCTAGATGAGCGCTAAGCATAGAAACAAGAAAGAAGAATATAAGTCTCGCAAATGATGCCATGTAAAACAACAGACTGACACAGACAGTGACACAGGCTCTAGAAAAAAAAATCATATTTCCTGCGTGGCTTCATGCCCAAGAAGCGAGTGGCAGCAGCACGGCAGTCAAAGTCTGAGAGATTTGCGTTCAATTTAGATTTAGTTTTGCTGCCGAACAATCCCCCCCTCCCCCACCCCCTCACTGAATAGTTTCGTTTTGTTCACAGTACATACCGGATTTTATTTTCTGGGGACCAATTTTGGGGGAGTTGGTCAAGATATCTCTGAAATGGCAACTCGCAGTACCGGTTTTAAAAAATCCTAGCGCGAACCCTGGAGTTACTGTCTTACCCAACTACTGAACAGTGAACTAGTCCACCTTAAACAGTTTAGATTTAAGGCTTGAAACTAAGTCTTATTATCATCATCTTAGAATACCGTGATTTCTGAAATATCGTGGATTTGAACCCGAACAAAAATCATTGGCAAGTGCTACAATTATTACAATTAATGTGAACCACATTCACAAACATACAACACAATACTTGTCAATAGGCCTAAGCGTAACAAATTAGATATTGTCAAATGACACACCTTTTCATCACTGAAACCTTTTGATTTCAGAGGACATTTTAATGTTGTCGAATCTCCCCCTCCTCCGTCTTTCCCATCTTCAACTTTCTTCCAAGGATTCCATATCTTGGCAATATATGGCTGGATAAATTTGTGGAAAAACCACAAAACAAATGGGATAACGATACACGGGATGCACACCATGTTTGTTGTTTGCGTTGTCTCAGCTGTAGCGAAGGGTTACACTCCATAAATTGAACAACGTCAGGTGAGGCCAGCCTATAGCATTTACATAGGCTAGCATAGGGTAACACTGCCGTTATTGTTGCAGGCTGCAAAAGACAATTGTCATTTAACGAGAAAGGATTACTTCTAAAGAAAATATAGAAAATGTCACTTTGAACATTTTATTGATACAATGGTATGGTGGTTTTTTGTTGCCATGGTTTTGTTGTTGTTTTTAAAGAAAGCCAGTCAGGAGGTTTGTATCTTGTAAATTTCTTAAGAAAAAAAACAAACTATTTTCAGAGGCAAACAAACTTAATGACATGCGCAAATGGCTCGGAAAATAGTCAGTAGTCCAACCTTTATGCTGAGAAAACATGACGATAAGGTGTCATGCTCACAATAAACCACAACGTCACACAACAATAATATTATAGTCTTTTTTTTTTCCATTCAAAACATTGGAACCTAAATAGATTAACAATAATATATCACAAGATATTACGAGTTTCTCCCTTATGATTTTATTTGGGAAACAATGGAATCATTGTAAAGACATAAAACAAATGTTAAATGGATCTTTTTGGTACTGCTTGGTCACATACAAAATACAACATCATAAAAGGGAGTAATCACGTGTGAATAATTTGAGAGGGTTTTTTTTTGTACATATAATCTAATGGGTTGATAATCATATTCTCTCTGCAGTCCTTTCTTTTTATGGATTGCTTTTTGTATATTTTGCTTTTCTCTGTGGACATAAATAATCATACTGCTGTTGTTGAAAGATTGAAAAGATTGCAATTATCCACAGGAATCTGTACGAGACTCGGTTCCTCTAACCATAAGAGGCCGTTTTCCCGTGGTTCATCCTTTATTACGAATGAATGAATGAAAAATCTTTATTTTCAAGGGTAAAAGAGTAAGTATTACATACTTTTTTTCATCCGGCCCTTGCCCTGATCAGGAATGATGATGATGATGATGATGATGGCGATGGTACTGATAATAATGATGATGATGATGATGATGATGATGATGATGATGAAAAGCTTCAAAGAATGAACAAAAGGTAGGAGAGGGGAGCCTTTGTAATTTCAGATTTGCTAGAATCTGATGTTTAGGACTGTAGCCTTTATCACTGTTCCGACATTTAACACCTTTATTTCTGGATTTACTTACGAAGTTATTTTTTGAATGTCAGTTTTTATATACCACAAAAATAATTGTCGAAAGGAACTACAACAGTACCTTTATAAGACACATATTATACTAGATTAATAGTTTCGGGCTGAATGAAAAGGGAGATAACTATAATCCATCACGATGTGTCCACACTTCAGATCGCCGTGGTCTGCTCTTAGTCTTTTGACGTGGATGCTGATCACGTAAAACCCTTTGGTCAGTGTTCAACCAGGTCTGCACCTTTTTGACATGGATCCTCAAGAAACATAGTACTGGGATCAAACATAGTGATTGGACGTGTTAATAGTGTGGATAAACGAAATTACGAATGTGAACATCTAACAAGTGATATGAGTGGTCACAATCGCCCCTCTTCTAAAGGAAGAGAGGTATTCTCTCATGTGTTGACAGATCGCCAGGGCCAAGTCCAGAATGTCAAAGCTGCTCGTGTGTATGTGTTTGGTGAAGGCAATCTCGTTGAAGATGACAATGACGACATGGTCGAGTTTGAGATGCCAGCAGTGCGAGCAAGGCGTGGTGCCAACGAAGGTGGCGGATCATCATTTCAGCAAGCTGCTGAAGAGGAAGAGGACGTTTTCTATGAAAAAGAAATCGTCGATGGAGAAACACTGCAAAGTTTATCGCTCAAGTATGCTTGTCCGGTAAGAAAAATCAAGCTGAATGAATAGGAAAGATGAGATTGTAGACCTGTACATTGTATACAAATTCTGATCTTATATCTGATCTTAATGTAGCCTACACATGTATTTTCTTTAGTAAAGTGGGATCAAAGCAAACCACTATTTTGTTGACTAGTACTTTTGGCCACTTCTTAAGCAAAATGGGAGTATTATTCCCTGTCCACAGAGAAATAAGGAGAATTTCTAGATAGTGAAAACATACCCTGAGGAGTTCTACCATGGCAAAGTAATTATGTGTTACAACTTACAAACTTGTACTTGTAAGTGAAGTTGTTAGGTACAATTGCTGATATGTTTGCACTTCAAAGTAGAATAATTAAGAATGCATGAATATATAATGCATGCTACCTGAATCCTAGTTTTGATTTTTTAAAAGCATTCTTATCACACACACACACATACACACACCACACAACACACACACACACACACACACACACACACACCACACACACATGGGTACACTACACAGTAACATTACACAATCATATGAATCATGCACACACATATACACATGCACATGCCGCGCGCACACACACACACACACACACACACAACACACACACACACACACACACACACACACACACACATGGGTATACACACATGCAAGACACATGCACACAATGTACACACACACACACATACATAACAGTGATACACAAACACACACAACACACACACACACACACACACACATCATCAAAAACCATGATGACACAATGTGTCACACACACACACACACACACACACACACACACACACACATGATACACACACAGTAAGCACACAAGTCACACACATGTACACACACACAACACAACTTACAGTCAACACACACACACACACACACACACACAGACACACACACACACACACACACACACACACACACACACACACACACACACACACACACACACACACACACACACCACACTCACACTATGTGTACACCTCAATATTGTGCAAACATTATGTGCCTTCATAAGATAAAAAGTAAAATATCTAAGTAGACTTATAAAACTATTTTCCAGAAATATTCAAATAATTTCAACCAGAGCAGTCCAACTGTGTATTCAATCTACTGTGTATTGGCTGGAAGATTATTATTATTATTTTTAAAATTTATTTTATTCTTTTATATCAAGATAATGGAATAAGCACTTGTGTGCTTTTTTACATCAGTCACTAGTCACTTTACTAATTAGTCATCAAATGTTGTGTTATGATTTTCAGGTGTGACGATAGATTCATAAGCTCTGATTTAGCTTGAGGTGATGATGAGGATTATAAAAAAAAAAAAAGTCTGTCCCGAGCCATAAGGCTCATCAGGCCGGTGCTTATCCCGTTTCTGTGGCGTTAAGCGACTGAGAGTCATAGACTCCCCCCTGGATAGGACGCCAGTCTATCGCAGGTTAACCCCCAACACAAGGTTGGTACCCTTTTTACACCTGGGTGGGGTGAGAAAATAGCCGTAAAGTGCCTTTTCCAAGGGCACAACGCCATAGCGGAACAGCTGGGATCGAACCCGCAACCTTTAGATTACGAGTACAACGCCCTAACCACTAGGCCACAGCTGCGGTGATGATGAGGATTATATACCATAATATAGTGTTTGTCCTAGACCAAAACTATAGTTACACAAGCTCACATGTATACATGAGCAGTGCTGACTCCACTCCCCTTAACTCTCAGAGGATGGCTGTCCGCTATAGCGGATCAGTGTAAAGCAGTGGTTTTTGACGCTGTCTGCTATAGCGGATTTGCTGTTTGCAGATTTTTCCGCAGCAGCCGCATTGATACTATGACTAGTACAGCTTAACATAGCTTTGTGAGCCTGTCCAAGGTCAAATGCAGAGTGTTTTCAGGTGATTCCTTGGGTTCCGAATGCTTTGTTCGCGGTTGCAGAGAGTAGCCGACATCCTGACCATTTCCACAATAACATGGAGTAACAACACGGAGTACAAAATTTGGAACTCGTATTTTCTTCGTGCTAGTCAAAGCTCAAATATTAAAGTTAGAGCTTCAATGTTTTGATATGTACTAACCCAGCATGTTATTCATAAGTTCAGAAAATTTTAATAGTGTTTTGCATTTTTTAATGATTTTTTAAAAATTAAAAAAAATTTGTTTTGCTGCCTCATCTTCTGTGATGTCCTCGTACTGCTGTTCCCATGCCGCTAATTTCAATCTCCCTCCACAGCCATACCCCGATTCATTGTGTCTCATCTTTGGAATCGGCAGTCCACAGGGAGCACAATAATATTAGGTCACTGTGGGGCCACCATCCAGAGGAGCCCTGCACTTCTGCTGAGTCACTTTGGTGGTGTTCAGTGGTGCCTGTTCTGATCTAACATATGCAGGACACCACCTACTAAGCCCCCTACTAACGACAGTATTAGCTCAGTCATGGAGCCAGACTGAGTGAGTCACCCACCTGAGTTGGCGACCACCACAACATCCCTCCAATGACCGTCTCCGCACTAACTCCAACCACAAAGGCTTTGGCACAAACTCACCTCAGGCACAGAAGCATACGGGGAAACCGAATCTGAGGTCACCATGAGACCAGAGCAACAGGAGCCACCGAATCAGAAGCAATTTTTATTATTGCATGATGATCAATGGGGATGATGTAATGATGCTGCTGTGGAAGTGCATCCGCTTTGAGACTACTTGACAGGGTTGTACTCTACGCTTACTGTCATAATATATCCCGGCGTAAACCGTGCCCGAGAGATACAGACACCTGCAGTGTTGGTCAGGTAATTAGAGCAACACTCTCAAATTCACATCTGTAAAGTGGATGAAGCTAGACTGTGTGGTCCCAGTCTCCCCACGGAGCCCATAGCACACTTACTCTGGGTAGGAACTGGCCGGAGTCCGAAAAATCCCTATGACTTATGGGACTTGAACCTGTGACCTTCCAGTCTGAAATCCAAGGTGCATACGACTGCGCCAAGGCGGCTGGTTATGATTTAAATTTTTAAAAATAATTTATTTTTATTTTTGTTCTTTTATATCGAGGATAATGGGATAAGCACTCTTGTGCTTTTTTTTTTTATACATCCAGTCCCCGTGTGTATACAGTTTTGTAAATGTCATCTGCTCCCACCGGCACACGATAGCCTACTCTTACGAAACAGGAACAGGACTTAACGTGTGCGCAAGATGTTCTGTGTGCGTTTGCACACGGGACCTCAGTTTATAGTCTCCTCCGAAAGACTTTGGGGAAAGTGGAGTCAGCACTGATGTTAACTCCAAGGGAAAAAATCTCCTCGAACAGGAATCGAACCCAGGTCGTCAAATGCAAGTGCAATGTTCTGACCACTAGGCTATTCCCCCCCCCCCCCCCCCCCTTTTTACTAACTATTACAAATGGGCTGTCTGTGGGGAAAAGCAAGGGAGAGAACTGGCTGTCCTGAGTGAGTTAGTCATTCAGATCAGACTATAAACTGAGGTCCCATGTATGAAACATTATATACATGTACGCAGTTCGTCTTGCACAGTTATTGAAACATGTGTGTTCTGCCTTTCATAAGAGTAGGCCATTGTGTGCTGGTTGGAACAGATACAATTTACAAAACTGCTTGCACTCAAGGACAGGAAAAGCACATGAGTGCTTATTCAGTTATTCTCATCAAAAAAAGTTAATGAATGAATGAATACAATACATTGAACAGTATACAAATCAAGAAAATACAGACAATCAAGACAAATAACAACAACAAAAAGAAACACTCTGAAGTCTAAAAAGAGTAATCTTGTACACTCAGTACTGTAATTGTAAATCATTGAGAGCCCCATCATATCTCAGGCTTTAGAGATTGCAAGTGTGAGCAAAAATAGTGTGATAATAACAACAATTACTCATGATGGTGATGGCAATCATGCAAATGGTATGTTTTTTTTCTTCTTTTTTTTAATCTATAGATACTAAGAGTAAGAGAGGAAGTAAGTGAAGCACTCGTTACAGTATACTTCAAAGTGTATTGAAATTTAAAAAACAGGACTTTCTAATGTGTGATAAAACTTAAAATGCGCATACATTCGTTTTTTGACTTTGCCCCCAGATATGTTGGCTGAGATCAGTGAAAAATGTTTGAGGAGACAAAACTATACTGCGTGAGAACTATTTCAAGTATGGTAGTCTGAGTCAGCTACACTCTGAAGGTAATAATGAAGGTCACAGATCCGCTGTATAGTCCTATGTGGTTAGTGTGATTAGGACTACGTTAATCTAAAGGTATTGATGGGTTTGATCCAGCTTTCGGACTATGGCGATTGTGCCTATAAAACACTTTATGGTTATTTATCCTGCATCCCACCCAGTGTTAAAAGGGGTAACGCATACCTTGTGTTGGGGTTAACCCTGCGATAGACTGGCGTCCTATCCAGGGGGGAGTCTATGACTCTCAGTCGCTTAACGCCACAGAAACCGGGATAAGCACCGGCCTGATGAGCCTCTAAGCTCGGGACAGACTTTAACTTTTTCCTCTGAAGGTTAAATGTTTGTGTTGTGATGTTTTATATCTGTTGACACTTGACAGCAGCTAAGATGCGATGAAGACAGCTGATCACCAAGTTAATGGTATTGATCCCTAGGCTAAGACACTCAGACAGGATCGATACAATCACAGTGTGTCACATGCAAAATCCGTGTCACTCTGTGCCATGTGTGGTTGGCATGTGAATAAATCTAGTCTATACAAATCTATAATATTGAACTTTTGGCTGAATTTGTGTAATCTTACAAACTGGAAAATATGCTGAATGTTTGAATTATAATATCATAAATCATTTATTTTTGTTTATGTAATCCTGACCATTTCCACAATTTTTTTTCCCTGCTAGTCATGTTTTGTAAAGGGTAACGGGATAGCCTAGTGGTTAGACTAGAGCGTTGGACTTGCAATCTGATGGCCTGGGTTCAAGCCACCACTGAGGCACACCTTCTTTAAGGAGACTTTTCCTCTGGAGTTAACATCAGTGCCAACTGCTCTCACCCCAAAGTCCATCACTAGATGAGACTCTAAAATGAGGTCCTGTGTGTGAACACAGTATGCAAAGCATCTTACACACATGTTAATTAAAAACCCATTCATTCAGCCTTCCTGAAAAGTAGGCCATTGTGTGCTGGTTAGAATAGATGACAGATTTTTAAAAAAATGTATGCATGCATACTGGTGTCATGTTTAAACATCATCTCCAAAGACAAACAAAAAATAGACAACACCTCCGAAGTTGGACTACAGCTACCTTGATAATAATTAATTAATAGAAACAGTTGCATGCAAAATTTCACCATTGATGAACCACAGAGCTCTAACCAAGGAAGGAAAAATATTTTGTTATTGAATCAGTATCAGTCACTCTGACTCTGAGTAGCTAAGGGTTGAGTAGTATGTAGTACATAGTGAACTCTAAGTACTGCTAGTGCTACTAGTCTGGTACTACTGCTTGTAGCTCTGCACTAGCAGTAACTAGCTCTAAATCTATAAAGGGTTTCCTTTTTATGTATTTATTTTTTTATATTTTAAAAATTCTTTTATATCGAGGATAATGGGATAAGCACTCTTGTGCTTTTTTACATCCAGTCCCTGTGTGTATGCAGTTTTGTAAATGTCATCTGTTCCCACCGGCACACAATGGCCTACTCTTACGAAAAGAGGAACAGGGTTTAAGGTGTGCGCAAGATGTTCTGTGTGTGTTCACAAACGGGGCCTTGATTTATAGTCTCATCCGAAGGATGGATTGGGGATCCGAAGTGTGTGTGTGTGTGTGTGTGTGTGTGTGTGTGTGTGTGTGTGTGTGTGTGTATGTGTGTGTGTGTGTGTGTCTGTCTGTCTGTCTGTCTGTCTGTCTGTCTGTCTGACTTTTTGTCTGTCTCGCTCTCATTGTCTGTGTTCCACCATGTATGCGCATGATATACATGTGTGTAATGTGTGTGGGCATACAATTTCAAACGATACATGTGATCACACTCTCACAGTATACATGTGTGTGCTCACAAGCCACACTCACAGTACTTGTGCTGTGTGTGTGTGTGTGTGTGTGTGTGTGTGTGTGTGTGTGTGTGTGTGTGTGTGTGTGTGTGTGTGTGTGTGTGTGTGTGTGTGTGTATGGTCAAATTTTACTGTAGACTTTGTTACATGTTCACTATCAGTAAAGCCTTAGATCTTTTAAAAAAAATTATTGATGAGATTGGGTTTCTACATCAGTAGATGTTATCATTGTCATCATCATCACCATTGTTATCACAGGTAATGTTTCTGTTACAGTTATTGTTGGTTTTTTAAGTGAGGTAATTAAATGTAAATGAAAAGTATCAAATTTACAAGATTTGTAGTAGTACCAGTGGTAGGGTTTTTTATTTTATTTATTTTATTTTATACCACTTTATGTCACAGCAGATTTCTCTGCGTGAAATTAGGGCTGCTCTTCCCGGAGAGAGCGCGTCGCCACAAGTGCAGCGCCTACCCATTATTTTTTTTTTCCCCTCAGGGATGGTGTCTAAACACCATACTTGTGTGCATGCTGGTTTTTTTAAAAATATAATTTTGTCATCCGCTCCTACGGGCACACGATGGCCTGCTCTTCCGAAAGGCGGAACAGGATTTTAACGTGTGGGCAAGATTTTCTGCATGCGTTCGCACATGGGGCCTCGGTTTATAGTCTCATCCGAATGACTTTGACATTCAGTTCGATTTTTTCGTTAAATTGGGAAGAAAGGACGAGGCTGGAAACTCACAGTTTACATATTGGCAGGCGAATGTTTTAACCATCCTGCCACCTTCCTTCCTCCTCACAAGATACTAAGATTACTTTATTTAGTAATCTTAGTATTAAGTTGAAGTATTACTATTTCTAGTATTAGCAGTAGTAGTACAGTAGAACTTACAAAAAGTAGTTGTATTACTAATAGTAGCAATAGATGTAGTAGTAGTAGGAGTGGTATTTAGTGTTACATGAGTAGCACTTTTCAGTATTTTTCTCACTGAGAAAATAATTGGGGATCATCATCGTCATTCTTTCTCTATCCAGTCACATTGACAGCTTTGGTGGAGGTGGGGTATAGGCATTTCCCTCCCCCTGATAACAAACTTTAGCAAGCTGCAAAGCACAGCTTCATCTTTTTTCTTTCTTCCTTCCTTTTTAAAAAA
>CM060334.1:25766878-25846957 GCA_030674155.1 Stramonita haemastoma | reverse complement strand
TTTGTATATGTGCTGAAGGATGTTTTAATCCTATAAAATATAACACTAGGATGGTTTGTTGAAAAGAAGTACATAAGATTTTGTGTTCTACATTGTTTGGGTTTGTTTTTTTTAAGTGCTGGATCAGAAATATGGTTTACCTTATAAATTAGTCTTCAAGATGATACAAAGCCTAAAGGTGCCTGTTGTTGTTGTTTTGTTTTTTAAAGGGATGTTCGCGATGTTGAAAATAATATAAGATAAAAAAGATCATGGGATTAGATGATTGAATTTAGTGAATAGGGTGTTTCATGTAGGATAAGTATAAGGCCAGTACATTTTGTTCATAAAAAAAAAACAGAAGTGACTGTCACAGTAACTGACTGTTATGGTTCATATTGTCATTCAGTCATATTATTCAGAGCCCAGAACATAGTAGTAGTTTTATTGAAGGTTTCTCCTCTTAGTAACACCTCACTCACTCACTCAGTCCCATGTCCCAAAGGACGTAGGGGGGACATGAGAGAAGACGCAACAGAGATCTTTTTCCATGCTTCACGATCCTGTGTGGCTAGTAGGAGGTGTTGTAGGGGTTGGGCGGTCCAGTCTTTGATGTTGTCAACCCATGATTTCTTTTGGCGGCCTCTTCTTCTCTTGCCCTCGACTGTTCCTTGCAGGATGGTTTTTGCTAGGGTGTTGTGTCTTGTGGTGTGACCAAACCACATCAGCTTTCTCCTCTTTATGGTGGAGAGCAAAGGCTCTTGGGGCCCACACGCTTTTTGATTTCTTCTTTCACATAGTTATTGGTCTTGTGTTCTTTGTATGATATTTTGAGGAGTCTTCTGTGGCACTTGTTCTCGAATGCTTGGATTCTCCTCTCTAACTCTGCTGTCAGAGTCCATGATTCACACCTAGAAACACAATAAAAGAGGAAAAAAAAGCAAACATCTTTGACTCATCTTCCTCAAATTTGTAGCAGTTGCATCCAAAAGTATTTTTTGATTAAAGATAGCTGATACAGATGGTAATTTTAGTGACTGAACAAGAGCTCTGAGACTCAGATAGAGAGCTACAAATGAATTATCATCACTCAACACAATCATTCGTTCTTATATGCTTTCATTTAAATAAAACAGATTGCATCAGAAAAGTCATGTTTTAATTTGGCTGTGGCTTGTGCAGACTCCTGTTTCACAAAGATAACAGAGTCTAAAACAAAATTGAGTTTGTAACTAAGATCCACACGAGGTGCTCATCAATATCAGTGCTGAAGTTCATTATTCTCTGCTGATTTTAACTTTATCACGTTTCTAAAATCTGTGCGTGGGCAGTTTTTCCACCAGTGTGTCTGTGAGTGCCAATGATGTTTGTCACAAAAATAAGAGGGGAAATAAAAAAGATTTCAGATTCTGTCCAAATGAACTTGCATGGCAATTTTTGTGTCGTATCGACAAGAAACTCTGATTTTATGTGTCCAACAGGTGTGAAAAAAAGAAAGAGGAGCAGACTTAAAAGAATATGGAGCATACAAATATGCAGGATATGGTTTGGAAACTCTGTGTGTTTGTGTGTGTGTGTGTGTGTGTGTGTGTGTGTGTGTGTGTGTGTGTGTGTGTGTGTGTGTGTTGTCTGCGTGCGCGCATGCATACAATGAGAGAGAAGATTGCAAGACAAGTATGACGGCAGTTTAGAAGACTACACCAGCAGTTTTTTGGTTTAAAATAAACACAATAAACATTGCAAATTATATTACTGCTCATAGCATTAATCCATGTGAACTGTCGCTGTGTGTGCATGTAAGACTGTATAGGGTGGGTCTCTGGTTTCGTAATCTTAAGTGTGTTCATGTGAAAGACTTCTATTTTTTGTACAAACTGTGTCATGGTTTCAAAAGATGTTCAGTATTTTAGCTGTCAGAGTTTGATAGAGAACTTTGCATTTTGTTTGCCAGAGACCATGGTACATGTTTAGCTGGACCAACCATCTTTTACAATATTTGTAAAGGATTGATATATATATATATATATATATATGCAAGTCAATTTAGATATATGTGTTTTGTTTTTAAACTAGAACCATATTAAAAGGATTGCCACTGCTGTTAAGTTTCATTGTCCATCCCTTACATAAATATTACGATGAATCTTATACTGTCTCTGCTAGATATTACTGCTGTTGCTGTGTTAGTGCTATATAACTATTAACTGTATGTGTATATATACATATAAAAAAGTGTCCTGCAATAAAGTATCTGCTGTGTGGAGAGCTGACATACTCTGAGACACCAGACATGGCTCAGCCCAGTAGAACTCCGGGAAAAACTCTGGGACCAGCAGAGTCACTCAAGACTTCCGCTTTTCATCCAGATCAGATAAAAAAAAATTAAAAATTAGCATAGCCAAGGACAAATAAGAAGAGGCTCACAACTGGCAAGAGAGCTTTGGGTCACCTTGAAGTGTGATTTAATTTTAAAAGATGTCAGCAAAGGAGACATGACAGCCCTTGACATGGAACATTGAGAGATAGGAACACCTTGCCTTATAAATACCAGTCCCCCTAGAAACAGAAACTAAACCTCTGTTTGCCTTGAGGAGTAAGAAGATATGGCTTTCGGCAGATAAGTCCGCGATGGACACTATAGCCAAGTGGTAAAAACCATTTGACTTCAATCCCATGGGGCCATGAAGTCATGGGTTTGAATCTCGGTGGCATCTGGTGAATTTGTGGGAATTTTTACGATCTCCCAGGTCAACTTCAAGTGCAGACCTGCACATGCCTTAATTCCTTTCATGTGTGTATACACATGCAGATCAAATATGCACATTAAAGATCGCTGTAATTCATGTCAGCGTTCATAGGTTATGTAAACACAAACATACCCAGCATACATCCCCGAAGTTGGGATGCGGCGACCTTCAAGGTGGGCAAAAGTGGTCGCATACACAAAATAAGTGATAACTAGTTGTTAAAGGTAGTTACAACTCTTTTGTGCCAAAGCTATCCAAGGCAGTCAACAATTAGTTTGTGGCAAAGCTATTAAATAAACATACGATTATGGCAGTGTCTAGGGGTATGTATGTGCTTTTTCTGGTGCTGAGTGAAAAATTGCTTGTTTTGAATAGTATATATCGTATCAAAGTTCCTTACTTGTTTGAGATTCAGTGACAATCGCTATATGGATACATATGCTTGTAGCTTAAACTAGAGAAAGAGGAGGGAGCATTTCATTTTTTATATGTTCAATTGCTAAGATACAAAAGTTTTTTATGCAAAGTGTGTGTGCGTGCTTGCGTGCGTGCGTGCATGCCTGTGTGTGTGTGCATGCTTAGCTTTGAAAAATATGAGTGTGAGAGCATGTGTGTTATATATACTCTAGAAGGCAAAATGAAAGTGTGTGTGTGTGTGAGTGTGAGTGTGTGTGTGTGTGTGTGTGTGTTGAGTGTGATGAGTGTGTGTGTGTGTGTGTGTGGTGTGGTGTGTGTGTGTGTGTGAGTGTGTGTGTGTGTGTGTTGAGGTGTGAGTGTGTGTGTTTAGTGTGTGTGTGTGTGTGAGTGTGTTTTTGTGTGTGTGAGTGTGTGTGTGTGTGTGTGTGTGTGTGTGTGTGTGTGTGTGTGTGTGTGTGTTGCACGCTGTCCACACTCGTGTATCTGTATGAGTTTGAAGGAATCCATGCATGTTCAAAACAGCATAATCTTTTTCCTTCTGCAATCCAGGATGTCACGTATGGTCCCAAGCTATTCTGTTCCAAAGTGTCTGTATACACACAGGTCTACCAGCCACACGTATTGATCTTTTCATGCATGAACGCAAGCAGCTGAAGTATTGCACTATGCTTGGTCGATCACATTCTCTACATTGATAACTATGAAAAGAACTTGTGTCGTAATTACCACACACAATACTAAAAAAAGATATATTATTTAATTAGTGTTTCGCTGTTTCTCTCCATCTGTGTTGAAACAAAGAGCAATATCAGTGGTCCAGGTGGTAACACGCCTGCCTAGAATGTGAAAAGTCCAGGTTGGAGTGTGCGGTGGTTCGAATCCCGTTTGGGCCCCAAACTTTTCACCCATCCAATAGACTATGAGTTGTGGTCTGGGTGCTAGTTTTTCAGATGAGACGATAAACCGAGGTCCCATGTGATACACATCATTATTTAGCGCATGTAAAAGTACCCACGGCAACACGGGGGTTGTCCCTGGCAATATTCTGTAGAAAAAAGCAACTCTGATAGGGAAACAAATACAGTTGCAGACAGGAAAAAGAAAAAAAAATAATGGGTAGGCGCTGCACTTGTGGGGTCGCACTCTCCCCGGGGAGAGAGAGCAGCCCGAATTTCATGCAGAGAAATCTGCTGTGACATAAAGTGGTATAAAATAAATGAAATTAAATATTGTTTGAGCATGTTTGGTGGTATTGATGGCTAGGGGGTAAACTGTGTTTCCAACTGTAAGGACTGCTTTTTTTGTTTAACGGAATTTATTGGCCACCTCTGGGGTGTAACACAATGGTGTTGTTGAGGGTGATGATGGCACTGATGATAATTATAAACAGTATATATGTTGGTGACATTATCATCATCGTCATCAACGTTATGATCATTGTTGTTATCGCCATCATTATTGCTACTGTTATTATTATCATTATTAATTTTTGAATTATCATCATCATTATTATTATCATCATCATCATCATCATTATTGTTATTATCATCTTCATCATCGTTATTACTGTCGTTATTGGTGTTTTTTTCTGTAAGGATCTATTTCCTATAACAACACCAGCAACAGTCTGTCAGTCATCATAACTCACAAAACATGATCTATTTCCTATAACAACATCAGCAACAGTCTGTCAGTCATCATAACTCACAAAACAATGATCTATTTCCTATAACAACATCAGCAACAGTCTGTCAGTCATCATAACTCACAAAACAATGATCTATTTCCTATAACAACATCAGCAACAGTCTGTCAGTCATCATAACTCACAAAACAATGATCTATTTCCTATAACAACACTAGCAACAGTCTGTCAATCATCATAGCTCACGAACAATGATCTGTTTCCTATAACAACATCAGCAACAGTCTGTCAGTCATCATAACTCACAAAACAATGATCTATTTCCTATAACAACATCAGCTACAGTCTGTCAGTCATCATAACTCATGAAATACTGTCAGTATTTTGTACATAACTAAAAGCACAAACGTTCTGTTTAGAAGGTATCGAGACATATCAAGAAAATGTACTTTAGATATATATCAGTATTGCAAACTTTACCCTCTGCTTGTCTCACAGTAATCCAAAACCGTTCAAACTTCAGCAAAATAAGGTTTTTAAAAAAAATTGTATATAATAAAAGATTTTTTTTTTTAAAGAGAGAGTTGAAGATTGAAACAGTTTAACGTGTCACTGTTCACAAGTATGATCAGTTTATCTTGAAGCAGGCACAAGAAACACGTGAAGCATGAAATATCAGTTGACCCAGTTCATGCGTATCGTAACGACAGTTTAACAGTCATTCAGTAAAGAGCCCTCACGTCAATGATACCATCTCTAATGCAAAGCTTACACACATTTGCTTACGTCATAAACGTTGCTCATTTTCTCTCCCCCTATCTTTCCCTCCTCGTCTTATGCATGTATAGACCCCACCCCACCCCACCCCACCCCACTCCACCCACACTACACATGCAAAGGTATGTGTATATATATATCTCTGTCAAAAACATCTGGAGACTTGGGGAAAATGATCAATACAAAAAAAAAAGCATTTGGAGGTTTGTTTGATTTGTGTGTGTTAGTGCGTTTACTGGATTGCAAATCAGAAAGGCATTTTTATTACCATCATGTTCTTGTAGTTGTTGTTATGTTTGTTGTCATCATCATTATTTTATATTATTATTTTTATTATTATTATTATCATTATTATCATCGTCATCATCATCCTCATGATGCTGAAATTTATTACCAAAAAAGGAAAAACACATAACTAAACATTATTATTTGTTCTCCCTTCTTCAAGGCAAAAGTATTTATTAGTTAATTTTAAGGAAAATTTGTTAGGTGGTGAAATATACTTCAGATCTCTCTCCCTCTCCCCCCCCCCCCCCCTCCTCTCTCTCTCTCTCTCTCTATCTCTCTCTCTCTCTCTCTCTCTCTCTCTCTCTCTCTCTCTCTCTCTCTCTCTCTCTCTCTCTCTCTCTCCTCTCTCTCTCTCTCTCTCTCTCCTCTCTCTCTCTCTCAGTGGCTGTTTTAAAAAAACTACCCCAAGCACGGTAGAGGGATTTTTGTTTCATAAATATGGGGAACATATGCTGTCAGCTTGATTCATAGAGACAGCGGCTGTATCAGCTCGATTTGTTTAGAGTTACACTGTTGTCCTTTCTGTATGGGCAGCAAAATTGGAAAGAGCATAATTATCTGATAATCATGTGCAGTGAGCATGCTGTAATATTTCTCACCAACTGCCTGTGGTTTGAAGTCTTTTCAGACAGCTTCAGAGATTTAAACGAACAAACTTTTTTTTATATATCAGATTTATCAGTTTTTCTATTGTGCAACTAGGGAGTGATAAAATCACAACCGTAGGCCAAGAAGCACTGAAGTGGGAATCTTTGCTTTCCTATTGCTATTTATTGATGAGTTGAGCATGCATTACTCTCTCTCTCTCTCTCTCTCTCTCTCTCTCTCTCTCTTCTCTCTCTCTCTCTCTCTCTCTCTCTCTCTCTCTCATCTAGTCTTATGTCTTTTCCTTGCTGTTCCCCTTCTCCCAACGTTGTTGTTGTTATTGGTTCCTATGTATTCCACCTTCATCACCCTCCTTTGGACATTTGCTGTAAGCCTGTAGATGGTGTGCTGGTCTTCAGGGCTGTCAGGGCATGATCCCTCCTCTATCTTTGTCTGTGATCTGGTATGCCGATCTGGCATGGGGTACTGGTCTGTAGGCCTTGTCCTAGTCCTAGTACATTGGTCTTTTAAAAAAATTATTATTATTTTATGTTGTTGTTGTTTTTTTTTTTTTGGGGGGGGGGGGGGAGATACATTGGTCTAAACTTAACAAACTTATTGCCAGTCAGAAATATGGAATTTTGTTTTCATTATTGCATATGAAATATAAAATATTGTCATCATTGTTGTAATCAAAAAATCATATTTCTTACATTTTCTTTTTTATCTTTATTTTTTTGTTAATCGCCCAGAGCTCAAAGGATCATGAATCGTGAAATTTTGCGTATGTTACTGTTTGCTGACCATTAAGGTAGCTGCATTCTGACATCAGGGAAACATTGTAGGAAGTACAAGTTCAAGTTTCTTCTGAGGTGTCCAAAGAGACTTTCCCTCTTGATGTGATCACTGATACCAACTCCAGTCATCTGAAAGCCCTTCGGATAAGACTTTAAAGTGAAGTCCCATTTGTAGATTATAGAACATTCATGTGCACCTGCTGACACCCCATTTGTAGTCAGAAGAGGCCAGCTGTGGCCGGTGGTGTGGATGGCATAAACTTACCCAGCATACACGCTGCAATCCCAATGACTGCTGAAGAAGTTCAGGTAGAAATTGGGTCAGTCAAGTCCCTTTTTGTTCTTTTGTGAGTAGTAATGATAATGTTAGTTTTAGAAAAGCTGTTCAGGTAGAAATTGGGTCAGTCAAGTCCCTTTTTGTTCTAGTGTGAGTTGTAACAATAATGTTCGTTTTAGAAAAGCAGGAGTCTTTTTTTTTTTTTTTTTTTTTTTTTTTTTAAAGAAAAGCAGGAGTCACTTTCCATGAAAGTCTGTAGATGCAAATTCCACTGGAGTTGATAATAATTATGTACTGATGTGTTGTTGCCTTCAATTGAAAGTTGAAGCTGTATGGAAAGGCTTTGTGTGTGTGTGTGTGTGTGTGTGTGTGTGTGTGTGTGTGTGTGTGTGGTGTGTGTGTGTGTGCTGTGTATGTGTGCATGTGGGCGTGCGTGCGTGTGTGCGCGTGCATGCATGTATGTGTGTATGTGTGTGTGATAGTCAGATGATTATATGAACTTGGAACAGAAATGGACAGTATAATGACAAAGAAGTCATTTTCCACAACATGGTTAGGAAATCAGTATTTTACCAAATTTATGGCTCTTTTGTTTTCTTGGGGGATATCATTTAGTACTCTTTGATTCTTTCCCAGAGTGTGGTAATGATCTTTTCTCACCTGTGTATACAAGCTAATATTCTAATGGTGAATGTATGTTTCATTGAGAGTATATATGTGTCAGTTTTATTTCCTGTTCACAAAATCGTGAAGACCACCGTGATTTTTTCTTCAAGGAATGTAACTGCTTGCTTCCCAAGTATTTGATAAAACTAACTTTGGATTGGTAGTTGTATTATGTCTGTAAGATGGAGCTTTATGAATCTTGAATTGAGAGCAAATCTAGTAAGAAGACCACATTTTCTGTCATTGAAATTGATGGCCATGGAAACTTCAGTTTG
The DNA here is from genome assembly GCA_030674155.1 of Stramonita haemastoma. Lineage (NCBI taxonomy): Eukaryota > Metazoa > Mollusca > Gastropoda > Neogastropoda > Muricidae > Stramonita > Stramonita haemastoma. Next base: position 25,838,504 of record CM060334.1, on the reverse strand, counting down.
ATCAGAAATGATATTCCATGTGTAGGGCTTGGTGTCTGAACAGTTAATACCTTTTTCTATGGAGTGACTGACTTGTTTGAATCTTGCAAAGCCACTTTTCCTGATCCATGTGATCATATGACCTGGGTCCTAGTTTTCCAGATTTATAAGATTGTAGAGATCTAGTACCCAACCTGCATGAAACTCCTCTACAGGAAGCAACAAGAATTGTTCTCAACAAAATTCAGTAGGAAAAAAAACCCAAAATACTCTCATAGGGAGACAAATGTAAATGTAGACATGATTTTTTTCCCAGTTGATGGTGCTTCAAAGCAGCAATATGCTGTCACCAGAAAAATCAGCCCACATTGACAAAACAGAACTGTGCTGTCACTCTGAGTAAGCATTTGCTGGGCAGATGCTAAGGCTGTCATTTAGTACTCTTTTTTTATTATTTATTTATTTATTTATTCTTTTATATGAAGGATAATGAAATAAGCATTCATGTGCTTTTTTACATCCAGTCCCCGCGTGTATGCAGTTTGTAAATCTTGTCATCTGTTCCTACTGGCACACAATGGCCTACTCTTACGAAAAAGGAACAGGATTTAATGTGTGTGCAAGATGTTCTGCGTGCAGTTTGCTCACTGGGGCTCGGTTTATAGTCTCATCCAAGGACTTTTGGGGGAGTGGAGTCAGCACTGATGTTAACTCCAGAGGAAAAAACCCCTCGAACGGGAATCAAACTCGGGTCTTCAAATTGCCAGAGTGAACTCTTGTCACAGTGTCAAGTCCAGTCCCTATTTCTTTCTTACAATCATCAAAAATATTTTAGCAAAAGTGTCTGTTTCTATAGTATTATATTTTCCTCATTTTTTTCTATCTTGTGCCATGTGCTTTTTTTTTTTTTTCCTTCTAAAGTTTAGTTGCGAACGTATTACATTGTTTTTAAAGGTGTGCACAACTTTTTTGGTCATACACTTGCAGGATGGTATATGCTGATTTGTGTATGTACTGATGTAATATAATAAAAGCAAAATATAAAAAAGAGACATAGTGTACAGATACCTAATTTGCTGATTTGAATGACTATGTTATGTTCCTCTTGTCTTCCACTTCTGCAGATTAGAAATGAAATGATTGATATTTTTGTCTGTCATGAAAGTTTCCATTGTTTTTAATGCTCAAATTTTGTTTTGATTGCTTTGAAGATCGGTGTATGATCCTCTCTGGTTTTAGATCACAATGTATTTCGTCTTGTTTTGTTTGTGTGGTCTTGGTTTTGTGCGTGTCACTTATTTGGTTTAGGGAAAGAAGAAATAGGCAGGGATATTTTGTTCTTTTTTTTTCTTTTCCTTTTTTCTGTTTTAGAAGTTTTTATTTGCTGATTCGTGTCTCATTTTGTATAGTTGCATCACTTTTATTGGAGGCATTGTTTTGAATGAAACAAGATTGGGTTAGCCTGCAGTCTGTGTCAGTACTGGGTACATCCACAAGTGTTGAACACCTTTGTGTCAGTGCAAAGCTCTTTGGCTTTTTATGATGGAATTTTTCAGTATTTTTCTGGAAGGTTAGTGTGGGGGTGGGGGATGTTGTTTTTTGTTTTGTTTGTTAGCTTGTTTTTAGATGATTGATCATCAAGTAGACAAAATTTATTGTTGTTTATTTTGATATTTAAAAGATTAAAATATGAGGATTTTATGATGGACAGAATGAGCAGAATTGTCGCCGATGAAAAAGAAAATTGCTTTTCATTATATACTGAAAATGATACACGTGTGATTTTATTTTGCTGTCTTCTTAACGAAATACAATTTGAAAGTCAAGATATTTTGCTGAATGTGCTGGGATCCTTTTTATGCACTGTTTGTTGTTAGTTTTTTTTTTCTTGATAAATTGTTTTTACTGAATCAAGATTGTTAGTAGTTATTTGCTGAACATTGATCAATCAATTAGTTAAATAAAACAGATAAAGTTTCATAGAGAATACAAAAATGCTGATTGACAGGCTCTAGGAAAGGTGTGGTGTGTGTGTTGTGTGTGTGTGTGTGTGGTGTGGGTGTGTGTGTGTGTGTGTGTGTTGTGTGTGTGTGTGTTTGATCTATCAATCTTTTTATGTTGATATTCATTGCAGAACAAAAGGTTGTTTTTTTTTTTAGAAACAAAAGTTATTTCTTTTAATCTTAGGTTAGTTACTCCTTCCTTTTTTTTTTTTTCCTTTAAAATTTTTTAAATTTTTTATTATTGTACCGATCTGGAACTGTGTTGATTTTTCTTCCAGAATCATTACTGTCTTTGGCTGGGGGTGTTGCTTTTCCCATATCTCTTTCACTTTACCTTACAACAGTTTCTGCTTACAGCAAAGTAACCAGCATTATTTGTGAAAAAAATAATTTGCTCTCTACAGCAGAGTCTTTTGTTGACACTCAAAACTATTGGATTCCACCACAGTGTTCTGTTGCCAGAATTAGGAAATGACTCACAAGAGATGAATGGCTGTCTCAACTTGTTGGTGTTGAACAGTAGTGTTTCCAACGTATTCATAATGATGATGTATTCCCTCTTTTTCCCTCTTCAATCATGTCCTCTATCAAGAGGAGGTTGACAGGAGCAGAGAAAGTTGAGCACTGTTCTTGCAGAACAAATGTTTATTTATATTTATATAAAAAACCCTTTATATCATGAAATGGATAACGCTTGTGTTTTTACATTCACCCATAATGCAAGTTTGTTATGTCATCTGTCCACCAGCACAATGGCCTAGCTTACGAAAGCGAAAAGGATTTAATGTGTGCAGATTTTGCGTGCGTTCACACCGGCCTCATTATACTCACCCGAGACTTGTTGACTGGAGCAGCGACAAACCACCTGAACCATGGCCAGACAGTCAGAGGGAAACAATCCAAAATGAATCATCTGTCACTGTAAACATTTCTTTTTATTTTATTTTATTTATTCTTTTATATCGAGGATACTGGGATAAGCACTCACGATGCTTTTTTACATCCAGTCCCCATGTGTATGCAGTTTTGTAAATGTCATCTGTTCCCAGTGGCACATGATGGCCTACTCTTACGAAAAGCATACATCTTGAGTGATTTGTGCCCTCTAGTTCAACCCCACCGTTTACGCGATAGGTTGTGTTCTGTTTTGATCAGGTTGAAACAGCCACTTGCAACCTCCAGCCAATCAGCACTCGGTTTAAGGTTACAGGTCACTTTGTACGTGTGAACATGTGCGCCTTGTGATCATGATTTGAAATGTGAAGGCACACAGCAGCCTTATTTTACCTTGTACACCTTTTAAACATTTCTTGAAGCAGTTTTTCTTTTCACCCTGACAGGTTGGAACTAACCGGTTTGAATGGTCCACCTGAACCCCAAGGTTGAAAAGGAGAGTGTGTCGCCTACTTTTTAAAGACAAGTCCAGAAATACTATATTCAGCAACATAGAAGATGCAGAAATCTTTTCTTTTGTTTGTTCATCCCCTTAATTCTAGCTGTTTGAAATAATCTGTGGTGAAGTTCGTAACTGAAGAGATTGGCTACGAGACTGCTGGAAAGCTTTATTTGTTCAGTTGGGGTTTGGGAGTTTGTTTGTTTTTTTACATGATCAGGTAGCCTTTCAATTACCAACTCTAATGTGTGCATGTGTATTTTGTAGATGTATGCGGTGTATTTCTGCGCGTATGCGAGTATCAATTTTATCCTGTGATCAAGACATTAAAGCTGAAAATTTGGGAATCCTTCAACTTGTGTGTTGGCTATATGTCTCTCATTGTGGCACCTGTATACCATCTGTCTCTTTTGTATCATTGAATTTGTTTTGTCTCCTGAAAACAGCACACTGAAGTACAGTTCATTTTTTAAACCTTCATTTTACAGTCCAGTTCTTTCACACACTGTCTAGCCCACACATCAAGGTCCTTCAGAGCACACTATTGAAAAAATAAACCTTTTTGTCTTTATTTTTCCCATGGGGAAAACAGAAAAGGCTGGGAACTGAACCCGAAACATCACAGTTTTTGTTTGATAGGTGAATGTCTAAATTGTTTTGCCACATAAAGTGGTACAAAAAAAAAAAAAAAAAAAAAAAAAAAAAACCTTCCTTCTTTCAAAATAGAAAAGGAACACACACACACACACACACACACACAAAACACACCCCACACACACACACACAAGTAATACCCTTACACAAATCAGGAGACCCTACCAATCCCTCGAACTATAGACCAATATCCATACTGTCAGTCCTATCTAAACCATTAGAAAAACATATACATTTCCACTTACATTCTCATTTTAAAATATACGATCTCATTAATGAAAACCAGTCAGGCTTTCGTGAAAACCACTCTTGTCATACAGCCTTAATACAACTAATTGAGCATTGTCTTTTGAATATCAATAATAATGAAATTACAGGAGTTCTTTTTCTAGACTTTGCTAAAGCCTTTGATGTTATTAGCCACTCTCTCCTCATCAAAAAATTAAAATGCTATAAAATCTCCAACCAAGCATTATCATTTTTAGACTCATTTCTCACTAATCGCCATCAGCTTGTTGAAATCGGTCCTAGGAGATCAACCTTATTACCCGTGAAATATGGAATACCACAGGGATCAATACTAGGGCCACTTCTTTTCTCTATTTATATTAACGACCTACCTCTGCATATCCATTGTTCATGTCAAATGTTTGCTGATGATACATCAATTCATTGTAACAACGATGATCCAAACCAGCTTGTGAATGACATGCAGGCAGATATCAACAAACTTATCGAATGGACAGAACTCAATCATATGTCTCTTAATTCTAATAAGACAAAATGTATGTTTATAACCACTCGGCAAAAAAGACAGAAATTGCGTTCTCCATTCGCGCCAATATATATCCATGGACAACAAATTGAAGAAGTAGTCTCACACAAAGTACTAGGTGCAGTGATTGACAACGACTTGTCTTGGTCAGATCACATAGCCACATTAGGAAAACGAATCTCAGTAAGATTATTTATCAACTTAGAAAAATCAAGAATTTCCTAAACCTACAGTCACGAAAACTATTCTTTCACGCCCATATTCTATCTCTTATAAATTATGTCTCTACCTTATGGGATAGTGCAAGTGAAACAAACCTAAAGCATATAAACCGCCTGCACAAAAGAGCTGTGAAACTTATCCGTTTGAATCCTAATACACTGACCACCACCAACTACAAAGAACTAGATATTCTTCACTCAAAGACAGACTGCAGTTCAACAAATATATATGTATGTACAATATATTAAATGGGAAAGCCCCAAAGAAAATCGTGGAAAAATTTGCTGTCAATAAAAACAGGCCTACCCATAGACTGTTTCTTCCCAGGCCCCATAATAATCTCTATAAATCAAGCCTTGCATATTCAGGAAGAACATTGTGGAATAAATTGCCTCGCTTTCTAAAATCAGTTCCTTCAAAACAAATGTTTAAGAAACTTTTGAAGAAACATCTGATGGACAAATTATAAGTCCGCCCTTATGTTCGACACATTTGGCTGCTTTGTTGTTATTCATACCCATGTTATTTTTGTATTTCCATTATTTTGTCTGTATGACTTGAGTTTATGTTACTGTCTTCAGTGTTATCTTGTAAGATTCTGTTTGGATGAAAATCCTCATTTATTTTAGTTTTCAACCACGGTTGATATTTGTCTTTGATTGTTTTAGAAGTCAATTTTCTTGATTTTTTTTGGTGAGGGCAGGATGAAAAAAAGTTGTGTAAACTTAATCTTTTACCCTCAATAAAGATCATTTTGACTTGACCTGACTTGACTTGACACTCTCTCTCTCTCTCTCTCTCACACACACACACACACACACACACACACACACACACACACACACATTTATATGACATTTGTTGTTTGAATGCTTTTATGAAGTAATTTTCTTTCATTTTTTTGTGAGGGCAGGATGAAGAAAAGTTGTGTAAACTTAATCCTTTACCCTCAATAAAGATCATATATTTTACTTGTCTTGACTTGACAGGGATAGCCTGGTGGTCTGAGTGATGCATATCGAGCTCGTGATTACCTGACCTGGCTTCGAATCTCATTCAAGAGGATTTTTTCTCTGGAGTTAACATCAGTGTTGACTCCATTCCCCCTAAAATTCCAGATGAAACTATTAACTGATGTCCTGTGTGTAACTGCACACAGAAGATCATACACACACATAAAAATCCATTCAGCTTTTTGGAAGAGAAGGCCATTATGTGAAAGTGGGAACGGATGACAAATTTACAAAAGTGCATACACATGGGGACTGGATGTAAAACAGCATGAGTGCTTAATCCATTATCCTTGAAATAAAAGATACTCGCTTGCGACTGAGATGAACTGGAGAACAAGAAGTAAAAGAGGAATAAATAGGTACTTGTTGTACGTGCAGGACAACATGCACTGAAATTTGCGCACGCGCGCACACACACACACACACACACACACACACACACACACACACAGGGCAACACACACTGAAATTTGCGTGCACACACACTTACAGATACAATTAATCACAAACACATCATGTATTTGAGTACATGTGTCCTCTCCTTAAATCTTTGTAGGTAAGCAGATGTTCTCTCATATATATAAGTAGATAGAAAGATTTCAGGCTGAATTGAATATTACACACACACACACACACACACACATGTATACACAGGATTTATGTTGTAGAGAATAATGACATTACTTCAAATGTCTTGTTTTATATCATCATAATTCACATGTACCATTAACAGCACATTTCATATAGCCTACTTTATGCATTTTTACACTGTTAATATTACAACTGAAAACAGGGCCCCCTGTTGTTTTTATTTTACTGCCATGTCACAAATCTATGTGTACTAAAACTGAAGAAAATCAACTAACTACAGTCAACACTAGCCTATCAGCTGTGTTGATATATGTTTAGCACAATGATGACACTTTAAAAATGTTCTTCACGCATACAAAATGAATATCACCGTTTATTTTTTAATGAATGCAGATAAATCTACGCCTTCAAAAGACACAATCCAGCAGAATACTGATTAGGCTTACACGAAGACGACAATAATTAGCCTATGTAGGCTTAGTGCTCAGCCAATCAGTGTAGGCTAGGGTCTATATATATGCCAAACGCCGGTGGAGTTACTTCGCTTTGTTTTGTTCTTCGCATGTGATCACAAAGTCATGTGACCAGAAACACACGAAGATGGCGAGAAGAAGTGTCATGAACAGTGTTCGTATCTTAACGGTTTTTGCGTTTCTTACGCTCGCTGTTGCAGGCCTCAGCAAAAGAAAAGTAAGTATTTCCCAAATTACAGAAGCACATTCTTGTTATTGGCTGCCAGTCTGTATAAATGTGTGAAATGTTCTTGAAAGAAAAAGAATTCATGGGCGTGATGATGTGAACTCAGGTCTTGTGACTGTCAATATGCATGAATCATGCGTGCTGGTGGATCTTTGACCGATTTTGTCTGATGGATAAAGCTTCCAACTTAATTAAATTCAACTTTACAGTAAACTTTCAGTCTTTAACACTGTATTGGCTGCAATGGCAACTTCACTTTTGACTTCTGCTTTGGCTTCTTCTCTTCTGTTGTGGTGTATGCCAGCAGCCAGTAGTCAGTAGTCCTACTATTACTTTGCCTTCCACTTCGTGCGTACAGTCTTCTTCCTTGATTATTTATGATTTGTGTTTATACGTATTGTATTGTGTCTGAATTTAAATATAAAACATGCAAACAGAAATCCTGAATTAGTAATTTAACAACAAGCTTTAGAATGAAATGGATGAATAAAATATGACAAAAAGGAAAGCCTAGGGATAACTTGATTATGATAACACCCTCTCCTTTCTTTCACTGTCATGTTATTTGGATGTAGTTGAAAGCCATACTTCACCTTTAAAGTATGATATTTATTTCTCACCTGCTCAGGATGATTTGGTTCTATGTTGGGGTGATCTATAGTTGTACAACTTGTACTTGCTTAGTACTAATACTGTAATAGTAGTATAATTACTTATTTACTAGTAGTAAACTAAAGTAGTGGGGGAAGGGTAGCTCAATGGTCAGAGCACTCGCTTTCCCCCAGTCAAGTTAAGCAGCATCGAGCATGGTCACTAGTTCAGTAGTTGGATGGGTGACCGTTTGCACACCTTGGCTTCAGTACAGTCCCCCCAGTTCACCCAGCTGTGAATGGGTACCTGCCCTCTTTACGGTCAGGGAAGGGAAAGCAGTAAGGGAGAGGAGATGGGCACCGCCCTCAATATAACTGGCCCCTAGAGAATCTGAGGTCATTCCAGAGGTTGAAAGGAGTGATGTGGGAACAACAGAACAGGAACTTTGCACCAGAAGATGAGGCAGGGTCAAATAAAAAACAGGTTTCACAAGGGATGAATTTGCTTGACAGCTGCATGCTGTAGTGCATCTGTCAGGTCCACAGTCAGAGAGCTGTGCTTGTGAATGCAGTGTGATCATCAGTATGCTCACACAGAGGACTACCTAGCTCGTCCCACAGTGTTCACTATAGTCTCTCCCCCCCTCCCAATGTCATACATGATTAATCTCTTAAATCATGCTGTGGCTACTTTAATAGTGGGTAAAAACATTCACATACGCAAACATATCACCATTGGTCGCAAATATGTCACCATTGGTAAACCTTTAGTTATAGTTGAAGCTGTAATTGAGGATTGAAAAAAAAAACCCAATCTTAAACAAAAAGCCATGATTAAGATACAAATTTTACTTGAGTAAAGATGAGTGAAAGAATGCAAACATGTGTGACACTGACAGTGTTCCATGTTTGTCCGAGAACATGTCAGGTTTCTCTGTACTGCCCACCATCACTCTTTTCCTGCAGGAACTTTCTCATTGTAAATTTAGCCCGTGCAGAAAAATGGGGTTTGGTGTTGTCTTGCTAGAAGATTAACAGTTCCATTTACTGAAAAAAAAGTTGAACTGTTTAACCCTCTTGCATTCAGATTTTCTGAACACAAATTGCCCCTAGATTTCGCATTCCATCATGAAATCGGGGCTCTAAGCAACATCATTGGATTGGATTGGATCATGAAATCGGGTCAGGCACACATGCTCGCATGCCTTTTCCTTCTTCTAAGTACATACCAGCAGCTATAATTACTTCCAGGCTCACAGCAGGCTCTGTGGTTCTAGCCTGATAGGGCTTTGACATGTGGTAGCAATTAATGATGGTCACTGCCTGATGGAAAACTACTGTTTGTAAATCCTGGCAAATCCTGCTTTGGGATTCAGGGGGGAAGGCAATTATTCAATCTCGGCAAATCCCGGTTCAGGACTAAGAGGGTTAAATGAGGAAAATGGTTGAAGTTGAATTGTATAAGGAAAAAAAAGTTGAATTGGGCAGTGAGAGAATAGGCAGAAGTTGAACTGTTCATTGTTCACCCAGATGTAAATGGGCACCTGCCCTCTTTAGGGTCAGGGAAGGTAAAGGCTAAAGCAGCGAGGGAGAGGAGATGGATGCCGCCCTCAATATGCTGGCCCCTAGAGAAGCTGAGGTCTCTGATGCCTCGCTCCCCTACGACCGCCTAGGTTATGGGACACCTTTACCTTTACCTTTATTCTGTGTTCTCAGGTGGAGACAGTTCTGTACCCTGACTGTGGGCAATATCCAAGCTGCACAAAGCTGATCGGCCCAAATGCCACCGACTCCAACACCAGCTTTCCAAACGTGGTGTACGTCCGTTCATCAGCCAAAGATGACGTTCTTCATTTCATCATGACCACTGTCAAATTACCCAGCATTCTGGTGGTGCACACAGTTGGGGATCAGAACCAACGGTTGAGTGTGAACTGGGATCGTCTCCTGGCCAACAACACCGCTGATTTGAAGGGCGCCATCTACACTAATGGCACCCTCTACCATGGCAAGACCCTGTACAGTTTTGTCCTGACCTTCTCCAGGGTATGTACCTGTATGTATGTATGTATGTATGTGTGTGTACATGTATGTATGTCATGTTGATGTGTTGTATTATTCAGATTTTGAGATGGATGCCATAACCAAGTGGTGAAGACTGTTTCAGTGTTTGATCCTGTGGTCTATGAAGATGTTGGTTGGAATCTTGGCAGCAGTGTCTGGTGAATCAAGGAGGGGGATTTTTTGGTGATCTCCCAGGTCAACTTCAAGTGCAGACCTGCCAGTGCCTTAATTTTCTTTTGTGTGTATATATATGCAAAAGATCTGACATGCATGTTAAAGACCCCGTATCCCGTATTTCATATTTGAAACAACTGTTTCAGATAGCAGGATAAGATCATCAGCAAGAGAGAAAAAGAGAGAGAGAGAGAGAGAGAGAGAGAGAGAGAGAGAGAGAGAGAGAGAGAGAGAGAGAGAGAGAGAGAGAGAGAGAGAGAGAGAGAGAGGAAGGGGGGGGGGAGGGAGGGAGGGAGCATACATTGGGTTCATTTGTGCTGGTAAGCATGTTTCTGTACATGTTTATTTGTTTGTATACATGTGTGTATGTAATAATGAGTATGTATGCATGCGTGCATGTGTGCGCTAATATACCATACTCTATTATTCTCAAAATGTTCACTTTCCTCTTGACAGTTGATTGAATACGACGACGTCAATGACAAGGCGAGTCTGGATGAGATGCAGAAGGACGAGAACCTGATGTGGAACATGCGCAACTTCAGCGAGTTTGTGTGGATGAACGTGACGCGAGGCCAGGGAGGCAACTCTGTCATCTTCAACACCACACAGCCTCAGCCCACCCCTGCCGTGAACAAGACTGCAGGATGTATGTATTTCGAGGTGAGTTGCAGTGACCTGCCTAAACACCACACATCCCCATGTATTTTGAGGTGAGTTGCAGTGACCTGCCTAAACACCACACATCCCATGTATTTTGAGGTGAGTTGCAGTGACCTGCCTAAACACCACACATCCCCATGTATTTTGAGGTGAGTTGCAGTGACCTGCCTAAACACCACACATCCCCATGTATTTTGAGGTGAGTTGCAGTGACCTACCCATAACACCACACAGGCCCATGTATTTCGAGGTGAGTTGCAGTGACCTACCCATAACACCACACATTCCCATGTATTTTGAGGTGAGTTGTAGCGACCTACCCATAACATCACACAGCGCCATGTATTTCGAGGTGAGTTGCAGTGACCTACCCATAACATCACACAGCGCCATGTATTTCGAGGTGAGTTGCAGTGACCTACCCATAACATCACACAGCCCCATGTATTTCGAGGTGAGTTGTAGCGACCTACCCATAACATCACACAGCCCCATGTATTTCGAGGTGAGTTGCAGTGACCTACCCATAACATCACACAGCCCCATGTATTTCGAGGTGAGTTGCAGTGACCTACCCATAACATCACACAGCCCCATGTATTTCGAGGTGAGTTGCAGTGACCTACCCATAACATCACACAGCCCCATGTATTTCGAGGTGAGTTGCAGTGACCTACCCATAACATCACACAGCCCCATGTATTTCGAGGTGAGTTGCAGTGACCTACCCATAACATCACACAGCCCCATGTATTTCGAGGTGAGTTGTAGTGACCTACCCATAACATCACACAGCCCCATGTATTTTGAGGTGAGTTGTAGTGACCTACCCATAACATCACACAGCCCCATGTATTTTGAGGTGAGTTGCAGTGACCTACCCATAACATCACACAGCCTCCATGTATTTTGAGGTGAGTTGTAGTGACCTACCCATAACATACCACAGAACACAACAACACCCATGTATTTTGAGGTGAGTTGAGTGACCTACCATAACATCACACAGCCCCATGTATTTCGAGGTGAGTTGCAGTGACCTACCCATAACATCACACAGCCCCATGTATTTCGAGGTGAGTTGCAGTGACCTACCCATAACATCACACAGCCCATGTATTTCGAGGTGAGTTGCAGTGACCTACCCATAACATCACACAGCCCCATGTATTTCGAGGTGAGTTGTAGTGACCTACCCATAACATCACACAGCCCCATGTATTTTGAGGTGAGTTGCAGTGACCTACCCATAACATCACACAGCCCCATGTATTTCGAGGTGAGTTGCAGTGACCTACCCATAACATCACACAGCCCCATGTATTTCGAGGTGAGTTGCAGTGACCTACCCATAACATCACACAGCCCCATGTATTTGAGGTGAGTTGCAGTGACCTACCCATAACATCACACAGCCCCATGTATTTTGAGGTGAGTTGTAGTGACCTACCCATAACATCACACAGCCCCATGTATTTTGAGGTGAGTTGTAGTGACCTACCCATAACATCACACAGCCCCATGTATTTTGAGGTGAGTTGTAGCGACCTACCCATAACATCACACAGCCCCATGTATTTCGAGGTGAGTTGCAGTGACCTACCATAACATCACAGCCCTGTTTAGTGATTGTAGTGACCTACCCATAACATCACACAGCCCCAGCCCACCCCTGCCCCAAACAAGACTGCAGGATGTATGTATTTCGAGGTGAGTTGCAGTGATCTGCCCATAACACCACACATACCCAGCCTGCCCTCTCAGCGAACAACTCTGTTGGACGTATTATTTTTTAGGTGAGTTGTTAGTGCTAGAATGAACCCCTTGTTTACCACACTGGGTAACATTTCTAACGTCCTGAGAGAATTTGGCATTTTTGTTCTGACATGAATCGGTGTGTCATAGTCGTTTACTGCGAACAGGCCCAGGCCAAAAGCTGTGTCAGTAATTGTCAAGCTTATCGCCAAGGCCTATACTAAAATGTTATGTTACAAAATGTTGTGTTGAGATTGCCTTCAACCATGACAAGCTCTTAACTCAACAACCTGCACTCAAAAGGAGAAAAAATCCTAAATAATCCATAATCCACATTAAAACTTGTTCCGCCTTTCAGAAGAGTAGACTTTTGTGTGCCAGTGGGAACTGATGACAAAATTTACAGAACTGCACACACATGTGAACTAGATTTATTAAAAAAAAAAAAAAAAAAGCATAAGGGTGCATATTCCATAATCCTTAAAATAAAACAACGAATAAATAAAAATGATTTTTTTCCACTTGAAATAAAAGAACAAATAAATAAAATAAAAAAAATTCCCACTCAAAATAAAAGAAAGAACCCCCCCCCCCTTTTTTTTTTGACTCAAAATAAAAGATAAAATAAAATAAAAATAATGCAGTTTGTTTTCTACTCTGAAACAAAAGAATGAATAAATAAAAATGATGTGATTTTTGTTTTCCAGTTTGAAATCCATGGTGATGATGGGCGTGACTCGGACTTGCCTCGCCTGATCTACAACGCCAACAACACGCAGATGAACTTTGTGCTGGACAAGTACGTGCCCACCTACAACTTCTCGCGCTTTGCCCTGGAAATGACCGTGGCGGCCAATTTCTCCAAGGAGAACATGAGCGTGGAGGAGCTCAAGTCCATTGACGACGAATTCTCTCCCGGCGTCTTTAGGGTAAGCTGACTTGAACACAGACACGCACCGTTGCTACAGTTGAGCAGTCAAAACCGTTAAACTTTAGTCCCATGGGTCCTTTGAAGTTGTGGGTTTGTTTGAATCTTGGTGGTGTCTGGTGAATTAAGGGTGGGGATTTTTTAAAGATCTCCTAGGTCAGATTCAGGTGCAGACCTGCCAGTGTCTTAATACCTTTCTTGTTCATACACATGCAGAAGATCTAATATGCATTTTTTTAATCTTTTTTTTTCTTCTAATAAGCATGTCAACTATCCTGCAATTCATGTTAGCCTTTGGTGTGTTATGGAAACATGAACATACTCAGCATACATCCCCGAAGTTGTGAGCAAAAACAGTTGCATATGCAAAATCTTTTCTTTTTTTTTTCAGGACAAGCAGATTAATTTTTGCAAACAACAGAAAATAAACTTCTCTATGACCAGCCATGTAGAGCTGTAATGTGCTATCAAATCAAATTCGTTTAAAAAAAAAAAGTTTTTCATTTTATTTTTACAGTGATCAAAGACTTTATACACATATATATAAATAAACAAAGTTAAAGTACTTTTAGGATTTGCAAAGATATGTGACCCTTCACATAATGAGTCACATTGCATCAGAGGTCAGTTTTTAGTTATTGACATTTTGTTAAATTGTAATAAAAAGGCTATTTAAAATAAAAAGATTGAAAATCGGACAATTCTGTGAAAAGTTATTACAAATTGATATGATAGGCTGCAGAAAGGGACAAACTGAAAATTTGACAGGTTTTGCGTGGTAAGAATGAGGGCTCGATAGTTTTTAAACGAGTCTTTAAAGCAAAATCATAATCATAGTCATGATATTGTTTATAGCCCTAATGACCACGAAAGCCATATCAGGGCTGTCACCATCGCTCAGTTTTAGTGGCTTCAGTAGCTTTCAACTTCAGTTTAAAAAACCAACACATCCTAACACTTTCAAATATCTAACACCATCCATCTGAAAAAAAACAGCAACATTAAATGACACAATACCTAAATTCATTCCTTAAGGCAAATAAACCAGGCCGTGCTGAGGATGCCAGCTATTCTGCTTAATTATCATCCCCAGATTACAAAAAAGAATTTAAAATGATAATAAACATGTTGTAGTACAAAAATATACATAAAAAGTGCCACATGGGCAGAATGGATATCCTGTGCCCATCCCAGTCTCACAACCTGGTCACCAGAACAAAAAGAAACCACAGGCAGAGTGTCATATAATAAAAACAGAAAATTGTTTAAAAGAGTTGCTTGAAAAAAAATCACTGGGAAGGCAGAAAATAAGCACAAGAAATTATAGAAAGATAAGGACAAAGAGAAACAAATAGAGGTATGGAAAAGTGGAAACGTCTAACACAGAATTTCCCGATTGTGGGGATGCTGTTTATATTGAAAGGGCCCCCGGCATCCCCATGGGGGTTTAAAGCAAAAGCAAAGAAATATTCAGTGCAAGTTACAAAAATGGCTGCAGTTTTATAATCAATCAAAAAATTCAAATTCAACAAACTGACCCCCTTCTGCCTAAAATGGCTCCTAGTATAAAAGTGAGTCAGGTGCAGTTGAACTCATTTCATGGAGGATTGTCACATATTTGTCTCTGATGCCTCGCTCCCCTACAACCACCTAGGTTATGGGACACCTTTACCTTTTACCTATTAAATATGACATGGAAGTATATTAATATTTTCTTGTTTGAAAAAAATTAGAGCTATTTAAATTTTGCCTAACTTTAACTGGCTTTTTCTCAAAACCAGGTCATCGATCACCTGGAGACTCAAACATGTGTATTTAAGAAAGTAATAATGATTGATAATTGAAATCTGTTTTTGTATCTTGTTCAGAATGATCTCATCTTTCAAATTACACTTCAATCTCATTTTGTGAATTTTGACACATCCATGATTTTTACATGCGCCATCACATTTTTCCACACTAAGATCTTTATAATAAGGGCATCAACTATTAGTCCACAGCTCAGTTTTCAATTCATTAAAAACATTTTTGAATAAGAAGGCTTTGATATGTGAACTAGTAGAATTAATGCTTGAACAAAACTGTGTCTCCCACAAACTGTCAAATCCACTTTGTATTGAAATATTTTGTATTTCATACCCATACTGTTTCTCACACAAATAGCCAAATCCGCTTTGTATCGAAATATTTTGTATTTCATACCCATACTGTTTCTCACACAAATAGCCAAATCCGCTTTGTATCGAAATATTTTGTATTTCATACCCATACTGTTTCTCACACAAATAGCCAAATCCGCTTTGTATCGAAATATTTTGTATTTCATACCCATACTGTTTCTTACACAAATAGCCAAATCCGCTTTGTATCGAAATATTTTGTATTTCATACCCATACTGTTTCTCACACAAATAGCCAAATCCGCTTTGTATCGAAATATTTTGTATTTCATACCCATACTGTTTCTCACACAAATAGCCAAATCCGCTTTGTATCGAAATATTTTGTATTTCATACCCATACTGTTTCTCACACAAACAGTCAAATTCGCTTTGTACTCAACTATTTTGTATCTCCTACCCATACTGTCTCTAAAAATCCCCAGTCAAATTCGCTTTGTACTATTTTGTATCTCATACCCATACTGTCTCTCAAAAAAACAGTCATCCACTTTATATTAAACTATTTGTATCTCGTACCCATACAGCTTCTCACACAAACAATCAAATTCGCTTTGTATTTAAACTATTTTGTTTCTCATACCTATACTGTCTCTTGCACAATCAGTCAAATTCGCTTTGTACCAAACTGTTTTGTATCTCATACCCATACTGTCTCTCACACAATCAGTCAAATTCGCTTTGTACTAAACTATTTCTTGTCTCATACCCATACTGTCTCTCACACAATCAGTCAAATTCGCTTTGTACTAAACTATTTCTTGTCTCATACCCATACTGTCTCTCACACAATCAGTCAAATTCGCTTTGTACTAAACTATTTCTTGTCTCATACCATTACTGTCTCTCACACAATCAGTCAAATTCGCTTTGTACTAAACTATTCTCACACCCATGTGCAGGTGGTGAACTGGTTCTCGGCCAGCAAATCTCACAACACAGGTTACCTGCAGTGGAAACCCGTCTGCTACCTGGCAGCGGCCCGGGCGCGGGGTGTGGGCACGGAGGTGAAGAAATACCACCTGCACCGCCCCAACACGGTGCCCGGACTGTCCGACCTGCTGGAAGAAAGTCTGGCGTCTGCTTTTTTTGCCAACTCCTCCATGGTGTCCATGTCTATGAATGTGTCCTTTGGCCTGAGCAAAGACGGCTTCTACCCCAAAAACAACTACACTGCATGGTGAGTGTGTGGTGTGGGTAGTATTCCACTGGGCAGAAGTGGGGAGGGGGGGGGGGGGGGGGGGCTTGCCAGCTCAGTGGGTTAAGGACTTAAAAAAAAAAAAAAATCAAAGAAATAAATTTTGTGCTGTAGTTGATTAAAAAGAGTACAGAAGGTTCATGTCAAGAATATATCAGTATTATGAGAAAAAGTTATTGATATTTCATTTTTCTCTGTGGATCCAAAGTAATTCTAAGGTTCACTTGGGGTATTTTCGAATGTAATCTGTGTACTCTCTCTTATTTTCATGTTTTTTTGTGTTTTTTTTCCGACTGTTTGTTTGGTTGTATCTGTTATATCCATACTCTGAATATATTGCAAATTGTTACTCTATGTCTTGCAAACAAATAGTAAAAATCTTTGTGTGTGTTTTTTTTGTTTGTTTGTTTTTGTTTTTGTTTGTTTTTTGTTTTGTTTTTGTTTTGTTTTTGTTTGTTTTTTGTTCTGTTTTGTTTTGTTTTTGTTTTGTTGTTGTTGTTGTTTTTTTGTTTCTTTTGGAGAACATTATAACTTGGCTCATTTGCAATGTTCAAATCATTTAGAATGCAATGTACATTTGAATGTTTGAATCACTTAGTAGTATACGATTAATTCAATTGGAAAGTTTTAATAGTTTGGAATGTAGTATATATTTGGTTTATTGCAAATGTTGCTATCATTTGAAATGCAATGCATATTTGGATTATTATTGCAACTGCTGCTCTTAAAAATTTCATCCTGCATATACTTATTTGAAAGTGCAGCCATTTGCAATAAGGGAATAATTCATTATTGTGCCTTCAAATAATGGTTAAAAAAAAAAAAGGGTAAAGGTAAAGGTGTCCCATAACCTAGGCAGTCGTAGGGGAGTAAAGCATTTTGTTCTAAAATGGGTGAAAACCATTTTGTTCTCTGTGAACAGGACTCTGTCGGTGGGTTACGGCCAGCCTCCAATAGAGACGATCTCTACAATGGTCATCATCATCATTGCTGCTGGCCTCGGAATTCCCGTCATCATCATCCTCATTGGCGGGATCTATGTCTGCGCCAGGAAACGACGCAACGATTATGAAGAGATTGGGGGTCAAGTGTCGAAGAATAACCCTCGAATGAATTGATGATTAGATTAGTGTTATGTTGATAGTTTGGAAAGGTTTATTTCTATCCTTTTTTGGGTGCAAGAGGGGGGGGGGGGGGGGGGGAGAGATATTAGATATTAAAAAACTGATTGATATTTGTGTGCATGAGTAGATTTTGGGGATATAATTTTACTCCAATATAGGACAACAGGGTTTGATGACATGAGTCATCTCAGCTCAGTCAGCTTAACAGTAAAATACCCCTGCTGGCTTGGACAAATCCTTGCCTTTTGATGACTTAAGATTTTTATTTCACAGAAAACAGCAGAAGGGCATTCAGAGCTCGTGATGTGAATGTGGCAGGGCCCTCCTAGAAGTGTAAAACTTTATTTCAGGGCTGAAACACTGGCTAGAAGGGGGCTGGCTTCTTCTGCACAGACCTGCTGTCCCCTAAGACCTGTCTTTCTGGTCAACCAGGTTCAGTGCAGGAAAAACAGTCCTACCTGGGCTATTCAGAATATTCATGTTCAGTGTCAAATGAGTCAGTTGGGATTTTTTCCTCATTTGATGTTCCTAGGGGTTCATTTGAATTTTTCATGTATTGTCCTTTAAGTGTGAGTGCCATTTAATGAAATGAAATCAAAGTGAGGTGGGAATTCCATTCAATGGAATTTGGTGGAACTACTTAGTGGTTCCCATGACTAGTTAACTTGACAAAAAAATATTTTATTACCAGTGCAGTAAAAATTGGTGAGGAATAGGAAAATGAAATAAGGGTTAGAATCATTTTTACTAATACCTCCCTCCCCCCCCCCCCCAAAAAAAAAAAAGGATAAGTACTTGGTCAGGTTTGTTTTTTCCATTCAAGGATGAGAGACTGATGCATGAATTAAAATTTTTGGTCGATTCATATATCAAAAAAAAAAAAAAAGTAATAGTTGTGTTAACATTTGAAAGGTGTAGTTCTTTGCCTTTTTTTTGGGGGGGGGGGGGGGGGGGGGGGGGGGGGGGGATTAATATTAGATTGATGTTCATGTGTCGGAATAGAAAAGAAAAAGTTTCATTAGTTTTACTCCAATATAGGACAATAGACTTTAAAAAAATTTTTTTTTTTTTTTTTGTGTTGAACGATTCAGACAACAGCAGGGCATTCAGAGCTCATGATGTGATGCTGTCCCCTAAGACTGTCTTTCTGGTCAACTAGGTTCAGTGCAGGAAAAACAGCCCTACTTTGAAGCTGGCAGTCTCAGCGTGCTGCATAGCTCAGCGTGCTGCATCAGCAACATATTCAACTGGACAGAAAAAAAATTCAGTTGGGATAACTATTTTTAAAAATTTTATCTTGTGGCTGAAATTGTTGGTTATATTTGGGATAACAATTTTTTAAATTTTATTTTGTGGCTGAAATTGTTGGTTATATTTGGGATAACAATTTTTAAAATTTTATTTTGTGGCTGAAATTGTTGGTTATATTTGGGATAACAATTTTTAAAATTTTCTTTTGTGGCTGAAATTGTTGGCTATTCAGAGTAGGGTGCTGACAGTTGATTGACCACAAGACTTCAGTCAACAGTTCCCATGACTAGGTACCATGACAAAAAAATACTTTATTACCATTGTGAGAAAAATTGGTGTGAGGAATAATAAAAGGAAAAAAGGGTTGGAATCTTTTAAATTATTATTTATCCCCCCCCCCCCCCCAACCCAATTTGGATAAGCACTTGGTCAGAATTTTTTTTTTCTCATTTAAGGAATAAGACTAATGTGGGAATGAACATTTGATTCATATATAAATACTTTTAAAATTGCAATAGTTGTCATCATTTTTTTTCTTGGCAATTTCTGCAGTTCTCATGCAGGCCATTGGTTAAAAAAAACAAACCCAGTTGTATCCATAAATTAGAATGCATCTATTTTTAAATTTCTCTATTTTTTGTTTGTTTTTGAGTTTAGTGGACTTGACTGTATTCATGCCCCATAACTCCATGAAGAGTTGTTGGAGAATTTTTCTTGCACAGAATTTCCAGAAGGTGGGGATGCTATGGGGGCTATGGGAAAGGTGGGGATACTGACACTGTGATAGGACCCAGCATCCCTATGGGGAAGCTTTATTGTCTTATCTGAAGGACTGGCGGGGAAACGAAAGTAGAACCAGTGTTAATTCCAGAGGAGAATGAATCCACTCACATAGACACCCAGGTGAAGACTTGAACCCACAACTGTAAGATCACTAGAAAGGGGCAAAGTAGCCTAGTGGTTAGACTGTAGTAACATTTTTTTTCTTGGACACAGAGGTTGAAACTCCTCATTCCTGGAGTTAGACTGTAGTTTTTTTTTGTTTTTTTTTTGGTCGTGAAAGTTTCAGAATGGAGTGTGTAAATAATGAGTGAGCATGTTGGTGTGTATGCCTAAAAGGAATATCTATGCAAATGTGTATTTTTTTTACCGATTTCGTACAGAATTGAATATGCATGTGTAATGGGTAGGGATGATTGTTTACATTCCAGAATGGCTTGTATAATTGCATGCCATGTAGGTAAATAGAGGTATGTTTTTTTCTTGTTTTTGTGATTGAGATCCTATGTGTGTACATAGATTTTTATATGTGTGGATTCATTTTTATACCCCTCTTAAAAATGTTTCTTTGTTTATAACCCTCCCCTTCACCTGCATGTGTGATTTAATAGAAATATTTTGTGGGCCAGTTTGGGCAGTGCTTGTAGATGATTCTGTGATGAGAGATTACTTTTCAAATTTTGTTCATTTTGGTGTTGGCTCAAGTAGTGTTTCTGTAAATAAGCCAAGCTTGTTACATGGCTCTCTTGCTCAGGAAAGTGTTTGCATATTTTTCAGCAGAAATTAGGCTAGTTCTTCTGCATTCCTTGGCCATGGAAAATTTTTAGTTGTGTCAGGATCGTGAAGTTTTCAGTCAGTCACAGCCGTTGCACTGGTTTCCCACAGTTTTTCTTGGAGCTCTGCTGGGCTGGGCGTTTCAGTGATAAAATTTTTAGATTGCAAAAATTGGGAAGTCTGCTATGCGCGTTTTTGATCAGCAGTTCTTGGTAATGGATTTGTTCCACTTCTGACCAGCCTATAGAGAAGATATGTATGTTTGTATTTTATTTTTAAAAAATTATGACCTGTTTGCCTGCTGTATGGACCATAGTAATCTACCACATTTCAGACTTCTAAATTGCTGCACTAGTTTCTCACTATAAACTCCCACATTTAAAGTTGCAGAAACTGAATTTCAAATTGAGGCAATGAGGTTTGTTTCTCCTAACTTAGAAGCTTTCAAAAAGGCAAGACAATCAGTGTTTATGCCTTCATGATTGGTGACATTTTGGACTTTTTCCTTAAAATTTTCATTTTAAGCAGTTGCCAAGACAGAGCTGTTATGGATCCTGTGTGATATGAAAACATTTTGCACTGTTAGTCTTTTTTTTTTTTAAGGGAATTTTTAGGCCATGAAAAATCCTGCCTGATATATAAAGGATCCATGAAATGAATTGTGAGATAAAGTAAATGTCAACAGCAGTAGTAAAAAACAGCAAGCTTTTCCTTGGAAAAGATATTAACTGAAACCTTTCACAGTACTACAGGCTGAAAAAAAAAGTGTTACAGAGTTTCATAATAGTAATACTCTGTGCGCTGCCGCTGTAGTCTAGTGGTTAGGGCGTTGGACTCGGAATCTAAAGGTTGTGGGTTCGATCCCAGCTTTTGGCTATGGCGTTGTGCCCTTGGAAAAGGCACTTTACGGCTATTTTCTCACCCCACCCAGGTGTAAAAGGGGTACCAACCTTGTGTTGGGGGTTAACCCTGCGATAGACTGGCGTCCTATCCAGGGAGGAGTCTATGACTCTCAGTCGCTTAACGCCACAGAAACCGGGATAAGCACCAGCCTGATGAGCCTGAGGCTCGGGACAGACTTTAACTTAAAATACTCTGTGCACCCATCTCAGTAATAGAATGACTAAGTGGGTTTCATGTGTTTTGGACAGATGACTTGCGCTTTGTATTTGGGACCAAAACTCACCATTTTAACATTCAAAATTCCTCAAGGGTCTTAGGACCAAAACTCACTTCCACAGTCAAAACTGTCCAACAAGGGGGTAAACAGGTCTGCATTCAAAATGAAACGAGTTTACTTGGAAGGCATCCCAAGGCAGTTGCTTCTTTTTTTGTATTATTGTTTTCCCCTGTCTCTGAAGATTTCTTATAAGCTCACCTTTATAGTGAAAAATGGTCATGATGTAGAAATCTCACTGAGGGAAAATCTGGGATTTTAAGCCAAGGAATGAATATGCTCAGTGATTGAGACTTTTGCCTGATCTTGTCATTTCAGTTTTCTTGCAGAGGTGTGAGAAGTTGTGGCCAAACTACTTTCCACACATAACTTTCTGTGCCCAGTTCTGGTTCCCTGCTCCACAGCAGGTATTCAGAATTAATTGCTAATGTCACCACCATCGCTTTTTGTGCAGTATTTTTCATTTGTTTGAATTTCATCATCATCCTATTTGGTACCCAAACTCATTATTTTGACATTTAAAATTCATTATTGGTATTAAGGGGGTAAACAAGCAAAAAGGTATGGTTTTTATTTTAAATTAAAAAAAAATTGAGTCTTTAAAAAAAAGTAACATTTTAAGTCGAAGCATTCTCTTTGCTGGGCACAGCGTCCCAAAACGCTCAAGCCTTTCCTTGGTTACAATGGCCCAAAATGCCTGGCGACATGAACGTCACTTCAGAGCGTTCTCAGTCATAAGATTAGAAATAGCAGTTTCTTTCTTCATTATTACATCTTGCTGTTTTTATTTCATCCAGTTCCATTATAGTTATTGCATGTTAAATACACACACACACTCGCAGGCCATCCACCTCCTTTTACCCTGATTTTGCTGTGCCCAGCAAAGGGTTAAGTTTAAAAAAAAAAAAAAAAGGGTGAAATTTTATGTTCAAGAATTTTCTTGTGTACATTATTTTTGATTGTGAATACAAAGATAAAAGTTGATGATGTGAAGTTTTCAGATTTGTTTGAGAGAGAGAGAGAGAGTGTGTGTAGTTTTTATTTTTTAGTTTCATAGACAATCAGAAGAGCTCTTACTGAATGAGAAGTCTTTTCCGATTCATTCTTTATCAGCCAGCCAGAGAAGATTTCTCATTCAACTTTTCATTCAGTAAGAGCTCTTCTGATTGGCTGATTAAAGAGCCAATCAGAATAGACTTATCATTCAGTAAGAGCTCTTCTGATTGGCTGAGAAAGTGTGAGTAGTAAGCTCTTCTGATTGGCTGAGAAAGTGTGAGTAGTACTCGCCAATTTTCTTCCAGAAAAGTATATAAGAAAGTAACAAAATGTTTTTTACTCCCAACATTGTTAAAACCCACTTACTCAAGCATAGTTACTTTGACACTTTAAAAACTGTAAATAAGAATGTTGGACTAAGAAACAAATTCTGTGGGGGCCGCCACCATCCCCCGACCACCTCCCCCGGAGTTACTTTCTTATATACTTTCCAAAAGGCTTCCTAGTGAGTACTACTCACTCTCTCAGCCAATCAAAAAAGACCTCATTCAATAAGAGCTGTTCTGATTGGCTGAGATGAGGTCTTTTTTGATTGGCTGAGAGAGTGAGTAGTACTCACAAGGGGGGCTTCAGGAAATTATATAAGAAAGTAAACTAGAGAGTGGTGATGGGGGATGGAGGAGGCTCACACAAACTCACTTTCACACACTTTAGAAAAGACACTGGAAGAGAATCATTAGGATTACAAGCTTTACTGGCAAATACATAGATTGGTACAGAAAGCAACATGAACAAGAATGGAATTTCACACACTTTAGAAAAGACACTGGAAGAGAATCATTAGGATTACAAGCTTTACTGGCAAATACATAGCTTGGTACAGAAAGCAACATGAACAAGAATGGAAATTACCCCCCCCCCCCCCACCTCTATTTCCTTGTCTCTGAACCTGCTGGCACAAGCAACAAATAAAATGACATAAACCAAAGCATGTAGGCCTAAAATTATTGCTTGATAGCTTAGATAAGCTTTGAAATAAAAGTAATTTTAAAGCAGTCTGTAGGCCTACTATTTACGATTTATGAGGGGAAAAAATGCGCATGCACTACCTGTCACCGTAGCGCACCATAAGTGCCCCTGGTTGCTTTTAACACATTAAGCGTTGTTGTTGAGGAGCCAAAAAAATATCATAAGTAAGTAAATCCGAGCTCTTGACATCAGGGTTCGCGATAACCGGTAATTGCCGGTATTTTACCGATTGTAAACAGGGAATACCGAAAATTTTCGAAGCAGCCGGTACCCGCGTACCGATTCTGCTTGCCTGTGACCGATTAGATTTCCGTCTCAAAAAAAAAGTCTGAAGTGACATTTTCTGACCGTCAGTCATGCGCCTGTACTGTGCTTACCGCACCTACCCCTTCCTACCACTACCCCTTCCGACGAACATCTTTGGCGCCAGCATGATTAGCCTAGCACGCAGAACAGCAAGCTTTACTGTGAAAGAATAGAGCTTCGCGCTCTTCTCGGCATGACAGTAACTTCCATTCACAATGAGTAAATGGGGCCTAGATTTATTTAATCTTTATTCTTTTAATCTTTTATAGCGAGGATAATGGAATAAGCACTCCTGTGCTTTTTTACATCCAGTCCCCATGTGTATGCAGTTTTGTAAATGTCATCTGTTCCCACCGGCACAGGATGGCCTGCTCTTACGAAAAGCGAAAAGCAAAGCGGAGGGTCTTT
The DNA here is from genome assembly GCA_030674155.1 of Stramonita haemastoma. Taxonomy (NCBI): domain Eukaryota; kingdom Metazoa; phylum Mollusca; class Gastropoda; order Neogastropoda; family Muricidae; genus Stramonita; species Stramonita haemastoma. Next base: position 25,813,778 of record CM060334.1, on the reverse strand, counting down.
GACTATGAATTTGCGCGTTGCTTTGAGAGAGAAGAGTCGAAAACTGAATCTAAATTGAACGAAAGATCTAGATGAGCGCTAAGCATAGAAACAAGAAAGAAGAATATAGGCCTAAGTCACACGAATGATGTCATGCAAAACAACAGACTGACACAACAGACAGTGGCACAGGCGCTAGAAAAAAAAATCCTATTTCCTGCATGGCTTCGTGCCCAAGAAGCGAGTGGCAGCAGCACGGCAGTCAAAAGTCTGAGAGATTTGCGTTCAATTTAGATTTAGTTTTGCTGCCAAACAATCCCCCCCTCACCCACCCCCTCACTGAATAGTTTCGTTTTGACCGATTTTGGGGGAGTTGGTCAAGATATCTCTGAAATGGCAACTCGCAGTACCGGTTTTAAATAATCCTAGCGCGAACCCTGGACATTAGGTTCAAAAAAAAAAAACAACAACTGATAACAGGGTTCGCGATAACCGGTAATTGCCGGTATTTTACCGATTGTAAACAGGGAATACCGAAAATTTTCGAAGCAGCCGTACCACGTACCGGTTCTGTTTGCCTGTGACCGATTAGATTTCCGTCTCCAAAAAAAAAAAGTCTGAAGTGACGTTTTCCCGACAGTCTGTCATGGGCCTGTACTGCGCTTACCGCACCTACCCCTTCCCACCCCTTCCGACGAACATCTTTAGCGCCAGCCTCATTATTAGCCTAGCACGCAGAACAGCAAGCTTACTGTGAAAGAATAGAGCTTCGCGCTCTTCTCGGCATGACAGCGACTTCCATTCACATCGAGTAAATGGGGCCTAGATTTATTTATTCTGTATTCTTTTAATCTTTCATATCAAGGATAATGGAATAAGCACTCCTGTGCTTTTTCACATCCAGTCCCCGTGTGTATGCAGTTTTGTAAATGTAATCCGTTCCCACCGGCACACGACGGCCTGCTCTTACGAAAAGCGAGGTCTATGACTATGAATTTGCGCGTTCCTTTCAGAGAGAAGAGTCGAAACCAAATCTAAATTGAACAAAGATCTAGATGAGCGCTAAGCATAGAAACAAGAAAGAAGAATATAAGTCCACACGAATGATGCCATGCAAAACAACAGACTGACACGGACAGTGGCACAGGCGCTAGAAAAAAATCCTATTTCCTTCGTGGCTTCATGCCCAAGAAGCGAGTGGCAGCAGCACGGCAGTCAAAGTCTGAGAGATTCGCGTTCAATTTAGATTTAGTTTTGCTGCCCAACAATCACCCCCTCCCCCACCCCCTCACTGATTAGTTTCGTTTTGTTCACAGTATGTACCGGATTTTATTTTCTGGGGACCGATTTTGGGGGAGTTGGTCAAGTTATCTCTGAAATGGCAACTCGCAGTACCGGTTTTAAAAATCCTAGCGCGAACCCTGGATAAGGAGTTTGTGTCACTTGCGTTAGTCATCTAATACTCAGAAAAGTCCAGCGAAACGCTCGACATGTCCAGTCAACATTAATTTCGCGTAAGGTGGTGGCTTTGTATGACGAAAATGCGACAATAGCTTCATTTCAAGTTTCATCGAGTACTCAGCAGTATATCATTTTGTTTCGACAACTATTATTTCGAAGTCTTGTTGCATATAAAATAAAATAAATACTCGAAAAAGTCCAGCAGAATGATCGTCCTGGCGGTGAACACTTATTTCGCGTAAAGTGGTGGTTTTCTAGGACAAAAATGCAACGATGGCTTGATTTCATGGTATGCAAAGCATTCGGCAGTATATCATTTTTGTCTCGACAACTATAATTTCAGAGTCTAGCTGCATCAAAATATAAAATATACCAGCCGGTGCCATCGCAATCATCAAGTAGCGAAGAGCATGCAGGAGAACTTGGCCTAGCGCCGTTAGGATCGTGATCAATTACAATCAAGTTTTTTTTTTAAATGACTCGGGCCTTACCTCATCGACTCTGTCATTGTTTAATTCAATAAAATAGAGCATCTCGAACTCCTTGTCGCTGTCAATATCATACAAAACGCTCGCGAAACACATAAAAAAATCCTGGCTTAAAGTTAGCCGCCATTTTGTTATCACTGGTAACCCCTACACCAATCAAAACTCGCGCTGCTCGTGAGTGCTGAATAGCCTACCCTCCATCCCTTTCTGCAGTCCTGTAATGGCCTTGACATTCATTGAGAACGGGAGACCTTAGAAGCGAAATTAAGCCGTCAATTTGCCTACGATCACCTACCTCATCTTGGGATTCGCCATGCGGCTTTACAAGGTCATTCTGCAACATTCTGGAACCGTGCTTCTAGGGGTTTAAAAAACCCAAAGCCTGGAATGTTTTGGGAACTGCGCCACTTCGGCTTCACCGTTTGGGACCCCCCCCCCCCCCCCCCCCCCCAAAAAAAAAAAAAAAAACACCCAAAAAACCCACAACCCCCCCCAAAAAAACAAATAAAAACCCATGCAAAAACATACCCCCCACAAACAGAAACCAACCCAAAACACCTTCCATTCCTTGTTTTAAAACTTTGTGCACTTGCAATCCTGTCCAGGTCATTGAAAATAGGTCTATCACCATCCTTACAAAACACACTCCTCTCCCCTCCCACTATCCTATCTAAAAAATAAAATAAAATAATACCAACCCAACCCCCCCCCCCCCTTCCAATTTTTTTTCTTCACATTTGTAATCCTATCCAAATAATTGGAAATTATTACCTAAACAAGACCATCCCCTCCTTCCCCTCCCCCTTTAAATATCAATCCTATTTTCTTGTCTCATATTGTAAATATTACTACAACATCTTACTCTCAGCCTACACTGTTTCTTCTCCTAAGTATGTTTTGTTATTGGATAGAATGTTAAGTGCTGTGCCTTGTCTTCTGTGCTTGCAACACTGCAGGTGGTCTGCCAGGCCAACACATTATATATTCAGAGCAGCTCATTTCTATGTATTGGATGTATGTTGGGTATGCTCATATTTTTGTAACCCAATGAACACCATCATGAATAACAGGATCTTTAATCTGCACATTTGATCTTCTGCCTAAGTGTAAAGGTAAAGGTGTCCCATAACCTTTGTGGTCATAGGGAGGTGAGGCATCAGGAACCTCAGCTTCTCTAGGGGCCAGCATATTGAGGGTGGCACCCATCTCCTCTCCCTCGCTGCTTTACCTTCCCTGACCCTAAAGAGGGCAGGTACCCATTTACAGCTGGGTAAACTGGGGGGACTGTACTGAAGCCAGGGTGTGCAAACGGTCAACACTCAATGCTGCTTGACTTGACTTGGGGAAAGCGAGCGCTCTGACCACTTAGCTATGTGTACAAAATAATGGAATATAGCTACTATTTTATTTTATTTATTTATTCTTTTATAGAGGATAATGGAACTCTATTTTATTTTAATTTTATTTATCTATTCTTTCATATCGAGGATAATGGAATAAGCACTATTGTGCTTTTTTTCATCCAGTCCCCATGTGTATGCAGTTTTGTAAATATTATCTGTTCCCACCGGCACATAATGGCCTACTATTACGAAAAGCGGAACAGGGTTTAACGTGTGCGCAAAATGTTTTGCGTGCGTTCGCACATGGGGCCTTGGTTTACAGTCTCATCCGAAAGACTTTTGGGGAGAGTGGAGTCAGCACTGATGTTAACTCCAGGGGAAAAATCCCCTTGAACGGGAGTCGAACTCAGGTCGTCAAACTGCGAGTGCAATGTTCTGACCATTATGCTATCCCGTCCCCCTGGACTTTAAGTTGATCTAGATGATTAAATTAATCATAAAAAAATCCTTACCCTTTATTGACCAGAGGCCACTTCCTGAATCTCAGGACTGAAGTCGGTCTTAACCACTTGGCTAAAGTGTGCATCCCGGTCTACTTAAAAAAAAAAGGAAAATAATGTTTTCATCCTTACTCTTCCCTCATCTCATTAACCTCCTTGAAAATACTATTACCTTCCCCCACCCCCATTTTACATCAGCAAACACAATCCTATCACAGGTGCAATCTGTTTAAAAAAACAAAACAAACTGAAATATACTCATCAACCCCCATCTCCTTCTATTGTATACCTCATAACACGGGTAATCCTTTCCATGCATCTTCCCATACTTCTGTAACACCTTGCACCTGTGATTCAGTAAAAAATATGCTGGAGTGGGATATGCTGTATTTAAGCAGGGAATGACAGCTTTTGCCACTATCAACACGACATCCCTTCAGGACATCAAGTAAGATTTTATGACGAACCATGTAGCAGTAATAAAGGGAAACATTGACAATACATCATGGTACACAGAAGAAAACAAAAACAAGGATCAAGGATAACTATGCAATGTTCATCATTTCCGGCCATTTCATTCAAAAAGTGCTAAAACTGAACAACAGAACCCGAGTATTCTGCCACTTCTAACACAAGAACAGTCTCCCTATTTACAATGAAAATATAACTGCAGAAATTACTATCAATCCTCAGTAAAATGTTAAAAAAAGAAAAAAAAATTCAGGGGGAGGAGAGACAAAGCTCAATACATCAGAAATAAAACTGGTCTCTTTGATGTTTGGCATCTCATTTAAAAGAAAAAAAAGAAAAAAAGAAAAAGAAAAAAAAAGAGAAAAACATGTAATTCTAAGACTTGTAGTCCCCCCCCCCCCCCCCCCCTATTAAGCAATATTCGTGAGTTGGGGGCAGGCAAATTTAAACTGCTTTAATGAAAAATCAGCTCTCACCAGAGGGACTTTCAACATGTTGATTTATTACAACTTCAAATTGCTGGGTATATATGTATTTGTTTCCTGATGAAAGTGGCTTTTTCCTCCAGATGTTTGCCAGACACAGGTGGCTGGGATAGCCCAGCACTTTGGGTGTTGATGAAAAAAAAAAAAAGTTAGCTGCCAGTGCAACTGAATTTTGCAAGACACAACTCTTGTTTCTGTGGGTTCTTTCACGTGCGGTTAATGCATGTTGCATGTATACAGGCCCTTGGGATTATTGTCTTGTCCAAAAGAATAGCACCTATGTGGATGGGAGTTCAGTTTGGTTCAGATGGGAACTATATTTATAGCATCTCGTTTCTTTGAGCGGTTGCCTCTCGTGTCCTGACCACTGATCACAAAAAAGAAGGGAAAAATAAAGAAGAAAAAGACAAGTAAAGTTCAGAATCATCTGATTAAAACCTCCATTATTTGTTAGATAGTTTAAGCAAGATTAAAAAAAAAAGGTCTGCTTTTTCAGAAATTAAGTGTCTGCAATGACAGAAAATTACCCACCTTGGGTTTTTTTTATCTGAGCAAAACCATCAAGTTTACATCTATCATCACAGAAAAATAAAATCCACAGTCATTTCAAAAGGCATCTCAAGTCTAAGATATTGTAAGCCAAACCTTCAAATTTGTAAAAAAAAAAAAATAATAAAAATAAAAAAAACACCTTCAAGGTTACCAGTGCATATCAGTAAAGTTACCAAGCCCAAAATGTACTCATTTCTGATTCTAAATTTTCAACAAGGAAAAACAACCAAAGAAAAGGGCGATGTACATCTTTCTGTCTCATCAGCAGTGTTCTTATAGACACAGCAATAAAGTAAAAAAAAAATCAAGCAACAGTAACATTGTTGACTAAACAGTTAATGGCACAGCTATATCATTTTTTGATATATGTAGCTGTACCCAAAAAAACAAAAACTGTTCCCTGTTTAGTTTCAGTTGTTAAGAAACTTGAGAACAAAAATCCAGCACGCTAAAACAAACCAGGGAATATTTGGACAACAACAACAAAAAAACTAAAAACTTCATACAGAAAATTAAAGTTCCTTGCAGATAAAAAAAAATGTACCCAAAGAACTTGAACAGACAGTTCCTCATACAGAATAATGCATCAAGACATTTTTTCACCGGGCAATGAATCCAGTCACACTGCATAGAAAAATCATGACACAATAATAATAATAATTAAAAAATGGAGGCTTATATAGCGCGAATTCCAAAAAAACATGGGCTCACCGCGCTGTACAATCAAATCAAATCAATTTAAATAGGTTACATATGAACATGAAAAATTTGACAAGCACAAAAAATAAGGAAAAATGCATGCACATACAATACACAGCATTACATGGTAGACAATAAAAGTAAAATAAAAGCAATATCATCAAAAAATGTGCATTGCAGTACAATGCATACACACCAAGATCGCCATGATACACACACACAATGTTTATTACAGAACACTGGCAAAAGTCCTCATAGAAAAACCTGCATAAAAATCCCCAAAGAGCAATGCCATCGGGAAAATCATCCCCTCCAACCCTACTGGTTATAGCTAGGACTGTCACCTCCTCAGAGAGGAACACACGCAAAAATTCTCCAAATTCTTTTCCTGAGGGTTTCTTACATAAAACTACTACATGAACTTCTTAACAGTAAAACACTACACAAACTACACAAACAAACTACAAAAACCAACATGCACACAGGTGTTGTGTTTAGACACCGTCCCTGAGTAAAATTAGGGAAGTTTGAGTCCCCAGGGCAGCTCGGGGCTGTGTGTGTGTGTGTGTGTGTGTGTGTGTGTGTGTGTATATATATATATATATATATAAAAAAATAAGATGGGTAGGCACTGCACTTGTGGTGACGCGCTCTCCCCAGGAGAGCAGCCGAAATTTCATGCAGAGAAATCTGCTGTGACATAAAGTGGTATGAATAAATAAACAAACTTCCCCAAAGAAGAACAAATCCCCCCCCCCCCCCCCCCGCCCGCTGCCTGTCAATGCAGCTGATTTTGCCAGACACAACTCTCGTTCAGTGGATCTTTTATGTGTGCTAAATGCATGTTGCATGTATACAGACTAAAAAAATGACATAAGAAAAAAATACAGGTAAAGTTCATAATCATTTGATTAGACCCCTCCAGTATTTGTCAAAAACTAAAAAAAAAAAAAAAAGTGTCTGCTATTTCAGAAATTAGTCTCTGTAATGACAGAAAATTACCCACCCTGGTCTTTTTTCATTAGACTCAGAAAATCTGAGCAAAACCATCAAGTTTACATTTATCATCGCAACAAAATCAAATCCATACATAGTTATTTCAAAAGGCATCTCAAGTCTGAGATATTGTGAGCCAAACCTTCAAATTTGTAAAAGACACCTAAAACGTCTGTGGGTTAATATGGGCAATCCTTTAATTTGTGCCAGTAACAACAAAAAGAAAGACCCCCCCCCCCCAAACAAAAAAAAAAGAAACCTCAAACCCCAACCCACTTCTTGTTCATAAGACTTTTCAAGCACCATTTATGATATTTAAGCAAAGTCAAAAATATATATATGCATCTATCAACCCACAAAAATAAAAGTTGTACTCTTTTCAACAAACCTAACTGAGGAAATCCCTAAAATTTACAGCTAACTCCACAGAAAAATTACATTCAAACTCCTCTCATGTCAAACCTCAGCTGTTTGTCAGTGACAATTTGGGCAACATCTCAGTCACATCAGCAAGACGGGGAATGCTTAGCAGAATGGTCCTAGTGTTCCCACTGAGCCAAGAACACTCCCCTCTCATCAGTAGGAGCCAGATGGAGACCTCATAAAAAAGAAAATCCCAGAGGATATGCCTCTGCAGGGGGTTGAACACTCAAACTGCCTGCTAAATCTTCACGGTGCTAACCATTCTGCCACGGCCCCTTCTGTGCCAGGTTGTTTTCAGCTCCAAGATTTCACCTTCAAGATTACCAGTGCATATCAGTAAAGTTATCATGCCCAAAATTTACTCTTTCTGATTCTCAATTTTCAACAAGGAAAAACAACCAAAGAAAAGGGCAATGTACATCTTTCTGTCTCATCAGCAGTGTTCTTATAGACAGCAATAGAGTAAAAAAAAAAAAAAATCAAGCAACAGTAACATTGTTGACTAAACAGTTAATGGCACAGCTATATTATCTTTTGATGTATATAGCTGTACCAAAAAAACAAAACCAGTTCCCTATTTAGTCAGGTGTAATGAACCTTGAGAACAAAAATCCAGCACGCTAAAACAAACCAGGGAATATTTGGACAATAACAACAAAAAAACTAAAAACTTCATACAGACAATAAAAGTTCCTTGCAGATAAAAAAAAATGTACCCAAATAACTTGTACAGACAGTTCCTCATACAGAATAATGCATCAAGACATTTCCTCACCGGGCAATGAATCCAGTCACACTGATTAGAAAAATCATGACACAATAATAATAATAATAATAATAAATTGGAGGCTTATATAGCGCAAATTCCCAAAAAACATGGGCTCACCGCGCTGTACAATCAAATCAATTTAAATAGGTTACATATGAACATGAAAAATTTGACAAGCACAAAAAATAAGGAAAAATGCATGCACATACAATACACAGCATATTACATGGCCAGACAATAAAAGTAAAATAAAAGCAATATCATCAAAAAATGTGCATTGCAGTACAATGCATACACACACACACAAAGTTTATTACAGAACACTGGCAAAAGTCCTCATAGAAAAACCAGCTTAAAAATCCCCAAAGAGCAATGCCATCGGGAAAATCATCCCCTCCAACCCTACTGGTTATAGCTAGGACTGTCACCTCCTCAGAGAGGAACACACGCAAAAATTCTCCAAATTCTTTTCCTGAGGGTTTCTTACATAAAACTACTACATGAACTTCTTAACAGTAAAACACTACACAAACTACACAAACAAACCACAAAAACCAACATGCACACAGGTGTTGTGTTTAGACACCGTCCCTGAGTAAAATTAGGGAAGTTTGAGTCCCAAGGGGGCTTGGGGCTGTAGATATATATATATATATATTATATTATATATATATATATAATGGATAGGCGCTGCACTTGTGGCGACGCACTCTCCCCGGGAGAGCAGCCAAAATTTCATGCAGAGAAATCTGCCGTGACATAAAGGGGTATAAATAAATAGATAAATAAACTTCCTCAAAGAAGAACAAATATCCCCCCCCCCCCCCCCCCCCCCCCCGATGTTGGCTGCCAATGCAGCTGATTTTTGCCAGACACAACTCTCGTTTCTGTGGGATCTTTTATGTGTGCTAAATGCATGTTGTATACAGGATTAAAAAAATGACATAAGAAAAAAAAGACAAGTAAAGTTTATAATCATTTGATTAGACCCCTCCAGTATTTGTCAAAAAGTTAAAGAAAAACAAAAACTAAAAAAAAAAAAAAAGTGTCTGCTATTTCAGAAATTAGTCTCTGTAATGACAGAAAATTACCCACCCTGGTCTTTTTTCATTAGACTCAGAAAATCTGAGCAAAACCATCAAGTTTACATTTATCATCGCAAAAAAAATCAAATTCATAGTCATTCCAAAAGGCATCTCAAGTCTTAGATATTGTGAGCCAAACCTTCAAATTTGTAAAAGACACCTAAAAGGTCACTATGGGAAATCCCTTACTTTGTGCCTGTAACAACAAAAAGAAACCTCAAACCCCAACCCACTTCTTGTTCATAAGACTTTTCAAGCACCATTTATGATATTTAAGCAAAGTCAAAATATATATATGCATCTATCAACCCACAAAAATAAAAGTTGTACTCTTTTCAACAAACCTAACTGAGGAAATCCCTAAAATTTACAGCAAACTCCACAGAAAAATTACATTCAAACTCCTCTCATGTCAAACCTCAGCTGTTTGTCAGTGACAATTTGGGCAACATCTTCAGTCACATCAGCAAGACGGGGAATGCTTAGCAGAATGGTCCTAGTGTTCCCACTGAGCCAAGAACACTCCCCTCTCATCAGTAGGAGCCAGATGGAGACCTCATAAAAAAGAAAATCCCAGAGGATATGCCTCTGCAGGGGGTTGAACACTCAAACTGCCTGCTAAATCTTCACGGTGCTAACCATCTGCCACGGCCCCTTCTGTGCCAGGTTGTTTTCAGCTCCAAGATTTCACCTTCAAGATTACCAGTGCATATCAGTAAAGTTACCATGCCCAAAATTTACTCTTTCTGATTCTCAATTTTCAACAAGGAAAAACAACCAAAGAAAAGGGCAATGTACATCTTTCTGTCTCATCAGCAGTGTTCTTATAGACAGCAATAGAGTAAAAAAAAAAAAAAATCAAGCAACAGTAACATTGTTGACTAAACAGTTAATGGCACAGCTATATTATCTTTTGATGTATATAGCTGTACCAAAAAAACAAAACCAGTTCCCTATTTAGTCAGGTGTAATGAACCTTGAGAACAAAAATCCAGCACGCTAAAACAAACCAGGGAATTATTTGGACAATAACAACAAAAAAACTAAAAACTTCATACAGACAATAAAAGTTCCTTGCAGATAAAAAAAAATGTACCCAAATAACTTGTACAGACAGTTCCTCATACAGAATAATGCATCAAGACATTTCCTCACCGGGCAATGAATCCAGTCACACTGATTAGAAAAATCATGACACAATAAATAATAATAATAATAAAATGGAGGCTTATATAGCGCAAATTCCCAAAAAACATGGGCTCACCGCGCTGTACACTCAAATCAATTTGAATAGGTTACATATGAACATGAAAAATTTGACAAGCACAAAAAATAAGGAAAAATGCATGCACATACAATACACAGCATATTACATGGCCAGACAATAAAAGTAAAATAAAAGCAATATCATCAAAAAATGTGCATTGCAGTACAATGCATACACACACACACAAAGTTTATTACAGAACACTGGCAAAAGTCCTCATAGAAAAACCAGCTTAAAAATCCCCAAAGAGCAATGCCATCGGGAAAATCATCCCCTCCAACCCTACTGGTTATAGCTAGGACTGTCACCTCCTCAGAGAGGAACACACGCAAAAATTCTCCAAATTCTTTTCCTGAGGGTTTCTTACATAAAACTACTACATGAACTTCTTAACAGTAAAACACTACACAAACTACACAAACAAACCACAAAAACCAACATGCACACAGGTGTTGTGTTTAGACACCGTCCCTGAGTAAAATTAGGGAAGTTCGAGTCCCCAGGGTGGCTTGGGGCTGTAGATATATATATATATTATATATATATATATTATATATATATATATATAATGGATAGGCGCTGCACTTGTGGCGACGCACTCTCCCCAGGGAGAGCAGCCAAAATTTCATGCAGAGAAATCTGCCGTGACATAAAGGGGTATAAATAAATAGATAAATAAACTTCCTCAAAGAAGAACAAATATCTCCCCCCCCCCCCACCCCGGATGTTGGCTGCCAATGCAGCTGATTTTTGCCAGACATAACTCTCGTTTCTGTGGGATCTTTTATGTGTGCTAAATGCATGTTGTATACAGGATTAAAAAAATGACATAAGAAAAAAAAGACAAGTAAAGTTTATATAATAATTTGATTAGACCCCTCCAGTATTTGTCAAAAAGTTAAAGAAAAACAAAAACTAAAAAAAAAAAAAAAGTGTCTGCTATTTCAGAAATTAGTCTCTGTAATGACAGAAAATTACCCACCCTGGTCTTTTTTCATTAGACTCAGAAAATCTGAGCAAAACCATCAAGTTTACATTTATCATCGCAAAAAAAATCAAATTCATAGTCATTCCAAAAGGCATCTCAAGTCTTAGATATTGTGAGCCAAACCTTCAAATTTGTAAAAGACACCTAAAAGGTCACTATGGGAAATCCCTTACTTTGTGCCTGTAACAACAAAAAGAAACCTCAAACCCCAACCCACTTCTTGTTCATAAGACTTTTCAAGCACCATTTATGATATTTAAGCAAAGTCAAAATATATATATGCATCTATCAACCCACAAAAATAAAAGTTGTACTCTTTTCAACAAACCTAACTGAGGAAATCCCTAAAATTTACAGCAAACTCCACAGAAAAATTACATTCAAACTCCTCTCATGTCAAACCTCAGCTGTTTGTCAGTGACAATTTGGGCAACATCCTCAGTCACATCAGCAAGACGGGGAATGCTTAGCAGAATGGTCCTAGTGTTCCCACTGAGCCAAGAACACTCCCCTCTCATCAGTAGGAGCCAGATGGAGACCTCATAAAAAAGAAAATCCCAGAGGATATGCCTCTGCAGGGGGTTGAACACTCAAACTGCCTGCTAAATCTTCACGGTGCTAACCATTCAGCCACGGCCCTTCTGTGCCAGGTTGTTTTCAGCTCCAAGATTTCACCTTCAAGATTACCAGTGCATATCAGTAAAGTTACCATGCCCAAAATTTACTCTTTCTGATTCTCAATTTTCAACAAGGAAAAACAACCAAAGAAAAGGGCAATGTACATCTTTCTGTCTCATCAGCAGTGTTCTTATAGACAGCAATAAAGTATAAAAAAAAAATCAAGCAACAGAAACATTGTTGACTAAACAGTTAATGGCACAGCTATATTATCTTTTGATGTATATAGCTGTACCAAAAAAACAAAACCAGTTCCCTATTTAGTCAGGTGTAATGAACCTTGAGAACAAAAATCCAGCACGCTAAAACAAACCAGGGAATATTTGGACAACAACAACAAAAAAACTAAAAACTTCATACAGACAATAAAAGTTCCTTGCAGATAATAAAAATGTACCCAAATAACTTGTACAGTTCCTCATACAGAATAATGCATCAAGACATTTCCTCACCGGGCAATGAATCCAGTCACACTGCATAGAAAAATCATGACACCATGTTTATTACAGAACACTGGCAAAAGTCCACATAGAAAAACCTGCATAAAAATCCCCAAAGAGCAATGCCATCGGGAAAATCATCCCCTCCAACCCTACTGGTTATAGCTAGGACTGTCACCTCCTCAGAGAGGAACACACACGAAAATTCTCCAATTTTTTTTCTTGAGGGTTTACTACTAAAACTTCTTAACAATAAGAAACTACACAAATTCCTCAAAGAGGAACCCCCCCCCCCCCCCTTTTTTTTTTCCCCCACTGATAAACACTACACAAACTTCCTCACATAAGCAATCGAGATAGTTTCTTACAAAAATACACACACACACACAAAAAGCACAAAAGAAAAAACACACAAACTTCCTCACAGAGGAACACATCCTGAGAGTTTCCCACAGAGAAAAACTTCATCACTGAGGGAATCAAGACAGTTTCTCACAGAGAAACACTGCACAACTTTTCTCCCTGAGGCATGCATGTAAAAACTTGTTCTTCAACTAGTTAAAGGAACAAACCCTAACAAAGGCAGGGACCCATTTTACAGTTGAGTGAATGGGGAGACTGTCTCATGGGTAACACTGATAAACCTTAGCTGGAAGATAATAAAAACTTTGACCACTGAGCTATTCTAACCCCTACAACAGGGAAGGGGCGCTATAAATCTTCCATGCATAATTGGCACAATCAGCTGTCTACTACTCTACAGTTCATGCTACACTTTTGGTTACAAAGAAAAATATACAACAAAAAACCTTCCAAAGGTTTTGACAACATCAATAAAAGAAGAAGCAAAAAACAACACCCCCAACCCTCCTGGTATGCAAGAAGTGAAAAATCAGATAACAATGTTTAAATCAAATACGACACAGCGATACCACCTGAGGAACATCAACAGGTGTTTTCATTTGCAGTGAATGACCATGGGTATATGTGTTCTTTGGCATGAGCGATAGGGATTTCTGACTCGGATTACTCATGCAGATTTGTATCTTTGGTTGACAGAATAGAACACATGCCATGGTAATGATAGTCTTAATGATATGAAAACAAACAGCACCTCACACAAATGAACACACAGGTTATAAAATTCCTTAAAAAAAACAAAACATAGAAAATCTGTCACACAAGAATACACCTAAAAACTTTCCCTGAGAAACAGTTTCACTGTCTAAAAATTTGTGACACACTCCAAAAAATACCGTAGAATAAACTGATAAAAAGGTACGGGAGTTTAAGTTTGATAAACACAACAGCCTCATTTTCTGGGAAGATACAGACCACTGCCTTTTAAGCTGCATCAGTTGTAACAGGAGTGCTGCCAGAAAGATGTTTCCTTACATTTCCTGAAGATCATCTTTAATGAGAACCAGACCAAATCTTTTTTTCTCTTTCCAAGATTAGATTAAAATTTTTTCCACTGTGCAACGATGATGTGATAAAATCACACCCATAGGCTAAGGAACACTGAAGGTCAGGGTCAAACCATTTACCCTTAAATCTTCTCAATACAGACGTGTATTCTCATACTATAGTATGAGACGCTGTGCATTGGAAAAGTTTGGATGATGAAATACCAAGATCTCAATATAGTGGGGGGAAAAAAAAAATCCTTAGCAATAGGATCAGTTCATTTTTGTTTTCCCACTATATATAGTTTTCAGTTATTACTAAGTGATAAATCCCAATGTGGCATACACATAAACTTCAAAGACTTTTTTCTACACTACGAAAACAGTGGTTTACTCTTCCAAAACATGGGAGTACATGTAGGTGAAGTCGAAACCGGCGTCTTCTTCTTCTTCACCTTTTGCTCAAACAGAGCAGCATTTCTCCAAGGCCCTAAGGGGCAGCACATCCTGTAGTTGGGGAGCCCCTCAGTCCCGACTGCAGATGACGCATGACCATTGACAGTTCCACGCTTGTCTGAGTCAGAGCAAGTACTGTCAACAAAGGGTTCCTTTTTTTCTTCTGGAGTCCTGCTAAAACTACCCCACAGGTCTGGTGACCAGAACAGTGACTTGACCATAGGCCCGATGTATTGTAACTTGGGATTAGTGGTGCCGAAGGACAGCACGGGTGCGTCAGTAGGCATCGAGTCAGGTGTCAGTCCGTTCAGCCAGTCCACATTGGGAACAATCACGCGACCCAACTGCGCTTCAAGCATCAGGCGGCTCACGGGATACCTGCAATCAATGAATGCAGAGATTTAAGTTCATGCCAACCAAAAAAAAAAGACACCCTTCTCCAAACAAACAAACAACCCCCCAAAAAAGTCCATACAGAAGAAGCACCGTGAAAATAACGGTTATCCCTAACTTGCACCCCTCTTTAAAAACAAACCCAACAACCACCCTAACATGCACAGACACAAACATACATCATACATCATGGACACACACACACACACACACACACATACACACACACACAAATAATCTGCACTGACTGGGCTTCTGTCTGGTGCTAACAAATGTTACAGAAGATAAATCTTCTGAAGTTTTTTCACGAGTAGATCTATCAAATCTACAGAAGTGTTCTCACTCAGACTCACTCTCATATGAACAGACAGACAGACAGACAGACAGACAGGCAGCAAGGCAGGCAGACAAGTTAAACATGCAGGCAGACAGACAGACATACAAGAAACAGGTTCAGATTTTGCTATTCATCAAAATTCTCACAAGACTCAACTTACCAGGTAACCATCGTCTTGTCTTGTATAATTCAAACTTATCTCCCACTAAAACCTGCACTAAGAGTGCCCTTGAGATATTTAGAGCAACAGCGTTCATGAGTTGCAAAAAAAACAACACATCACACAATCTTTGACAAGATAGCATCCCACAATGACCTGTCCAAAGTGTGGTTTGCCACAGTTAAGCATTCTGCTATAAACAGGTGAAAATTGACTCCCTAGTCCAGCCACTAAACTAATCTTTCCCTGCATACAAGTCAGCAAGACCTCCACTTCCTGCTCAACCCCCACGCATCTTTTTTCTGACTAATATCATTGAGAGAGAACAGACTAAAATAATTTAAAAAAAAAACAAGAACAACAAGAACAACACACAACCAATGCAAAAGCACAGCTGCCTTACGTGTCGAGGAAGTCAGGAACACAGAACAGGGTAATACCCTGGCTCAGCGTGAAAGCATACACATGATAAGAAACGCAAGCGATTGCCAGTTCTCTTCCAACTGCCAGAAGAAGAATATTGTCAGTAAACCTGGTGGGAGTGTGCACTCCTGGAACGAAATACCTTCAGAGCTGACCTGAACGGTATTCTTTGTAATCCTGTTTGGAGGTGGGGGACAGCTGGCACTCATATTAGAGGTTTTGTAGAATACATTGGACTCGTTGATGTCCCGGCAAAAAGTGAAGGCTTTGTGACTGAACAGGAGAGTTTCTTTCTTCAGCACACGTCCGTGTGTGTCCAGCAATGCGACGCAGATCCCGTAGTCTGTGCACACAAACACAGCTAACTGGTTCTTCAGCAAACATGCGTCAGGCAGGAAAAACACTTTCCTGATGAGAGAGTCTGACATCTCATCAGGCAGCACAGACAAATAGTACACCTCCAGTTCACTGTCCACAAGGTGCAGGCACCGGTCTGCTGTGGCCACCATCATGAACAGGCCTGAAGGATGAACGTCCAGCGTGCTCACAGAGCAGGAGCCGCACTGGAAGGCATTGTCCAGCAATTTTCCAGGTACCGTCAGCACCCTGACCTGGCCGAAATGGTTGCCGGCTAAGACCAGGTCTGAGCTGATGTAGAGGCAGGAGGGGGTGATGCTCTCTTCCATCCACAGGGTTCCATATGATCTTCTGTGGGCATCGTAAGCCCTCAGGTGCATGTCAGCGGCCCCTGAACAGCCAGCCACAACACATCTGTTACCATACTGGTTTGGACTTTTACAGGTTCACTCATAAAACAACCCTAAAACAAGTGGGTAGCACATGAACACACATGCACGCACGCACGCGCACGCAACACACACACACACACATACACACAACACACATGCACACACACACAACACACACACAAAACCACACAACACACACACATTTATAAATAAATCTACAAGTGAAAGCCTGTTCACCTAAAGTCTTCAATTTGTGGCCTAGGATTAATCGGAGTCTTAACAGTTTTTCGGTTGAAGAACAAAGAGAGTGAGGTTTTTTCTTCTTCACTGGATGCTCAGACAGCAAGTATTGCATTCCATTGCCATTAAGCGCCTGACAAGTCAGGCCCAGCGCATTTGACTTTGGGCTCTGGTGGTTTTCAATCACAGCAGATAATTTCTGTACATGAAATATGGCCTACTCTCCCCAAAGAAAATGTGTCTTCACTAGCACAGTGCAAACCCCCCCCCCCCCCCCCCCCCCTTTCCCTGAAGCTTGTGGATGAATTTTGTTTCTCTATGCTAATGACTTTTTGTACAGAATTTTGACAGGGACAACATTCTGATTATCATGAGCTCTTAAAAATCATACATACATGCTATATTTGTATGTTGCACAGGGAGCATCAGTTTATCAGCTTATCCAAAAGTTGTAACCATCATTTATGGGCTAGCAGATGAGGAAAAAGTCCTGACTCAAACAAGAATCAAACCCATGACCAAAGAAGAAAGGTGGCAGGACGTTTAAGACATCTGCCTGCCTAACAAGTAATCTGTGAGGTTCTGGGTTTGATTCCTGGCCTTGCCCATTTCTTCCCAGTTTGGCCAAAAAATTCGAAGTGAATGTTAAAGTCCTTTGGACAAGACTATAAACCGAGGCCACACAGAGCATCTTAGTCACATGTCAAAAGCCCATTCCACCTTTCAGGAGAGTAGACCATTGTGTGCTGGTAGGAACAGATGACAACATGTTTATAACAAATGCACACGCGTGTCATGTTTACGCCAAAGTCAGAATACGGCAGCCTGAATGGTGGGGAAAAGGGGGGGGGGGGGGGGGGGGGGGGGGGGGGGGGGTACAGTCGCAAAAGCAAAAATCTCACCATTGGTAAATCCTGGAGCTCTAGCCAAGGAACGAGCCCCTCCCCCCCCCTCCAAAAAAACCCAAAACCACCTGCTTCCTACTTGGACAAGCAAAGTTGTGCTACAGTGCCAGATCACTATACAGGATAACCCATCAACACAGGCATAAGGGACAGGATCTTTCACATGCATTATTACTTTATTTTGTGCATGCATGTATTATACAGGAACAGGAAACACATACCTGAATTATGGGATTTTTAACATCCATAGTTAACATTCTGCATGTATATAATATTAGTTATTACAGACATAGGATTTCCCTCATGAAAAATTAGAGTAACTTTTTTGTGACTAAAATGAAAAAAAGAAGGAAAAATTGAAAAAAAAAAAGAAAAAAGAAGAGGCACATCTGACTGACATTTGTGGCAGTCACTGAAGTGCAAGCAATCCACCCCCCACCCCCCAAAAAAAATCATTTTTAACAGGCAACTTTCAAATGCATTGCACAATTGCTGAAATATAAACACAAATGTGACACTTTACAGGCACAATTTTTTCTATCCATTTATCATAACATAATTGAATTAATAAACAAATATACCCCCCTTCTCTCTCTTTACTGTTTTTTTTTTTTTTTCAAAGGTCACTTCTGACACCAAGCATTTATAAATATTTATCCTCCTTTCTTCTCTTTCGGACATGGTATTAGTAAAAAAAAAAAAAAAAATAAAAAAAAAAGTATTAGAAAAGTTGATAAATTAAGTGGAAAAATTTCCCAGTTTAAAATTTGTACAGACTACTCGTGTACACAGCTGCCGCTGTAGTCTAGTGGTTAGGGCGTTGGACTCGTAATCTAAAGGTTGCGGGTTTGATCCCAGCTTTCAGCTATGGCGTCGTGCCCTTGGAAAAGGCACTTTACGGCTATTTTCTCACCCCACCCAGGTGTAAAAGGGGTACCAACTTTGTGTTGGGGGTTAACCCTGAGATAGACTGGCGTCCTATCCAGGGGAGAGTCTACGACTCTCAGTCGCTTAACGCCACAGAAACCGGGATAAGCACCGGCCTGATGAGCCTTAAGGCTCGAGACAGACTTTAACTTTTTTTAAACTCGTGTACATATTACTTGCGTACAGACTACTCTTGCTTTGCAGGCTGCTAACAGGCACGAACTGAGGAGGGTGATGCACTTCAGCATGACACATCATGGACTCCCTCCCTCCCCAGCTTCTTGCGAGAGCCAGCATGAATCTTTCTAGCAAAGATCAGTTTAGGAACAATGGCACAAGCAGACTGCAAGCTCATGCAAATATGTAACTTTAAATAAGCATATAAGTATATGACTTTTAACATAGGATGGTTTTCTGAATGTTTATAAATTAATACATATTAATTAGTCTTTTCTTGTCAATGGTCCTTACTACATGTGTGTCTGCATTGGTGTGTGTGTGTGTGTGTGTGTGTGTACTGTGTGTGTGTGTGTGTGTTGTGTGTGTGTGTGTGTGTGTGTGTGTGTGTGTGGGGTGTGTGTGTGTGACTTTTGTGTTGTTGTTAAGTTATCTTGGAATGTTTGAATATGAATGGTAGCTTTTTTTGCATTATATAAATACATACAGGGTTCACGATAACCGGTAATTGTCGGTATTTTACCGATTGTAAACAGGGAATACCGAAAATTTTCGAAGCAGCCGGTACCGCATACCGATTCTGTTCACCTGTGACCGATTAGATTTCCATCTCAAAAAAAAATTCTGAAGTGACATTTTCTGACAGTCTGTCATGTGCCTGTACTCACTGTGCTTACGCACCTACCCCTTCCCACCCCCTTCCGACGAACTCTTATCTTTGGCGCCAGCCTCATTATTAGCCTAGCACACAGAACAGCAAGCTTTACTGTGAAAGAACAGAGCTTCGCGCTCTTCTCGGCATGACAGTGACTTCCATTCACAATGAGTAAATGGGGCCTAGATTGATTTATTCTTTATTCTTTTATATTGAGGATAATGGAATAAGCACTCCTGTGCTTTTTTACATCCAGTCCCCGTGTGTATGCAGTTTTGTAAATGTCATCTGTTCCCACCGGCACACGATGGCCTACTCTAACGAAAAGCGAAAAGCGGAGGGTCTATTGACTATGAATTTGCGTGTTGCTTTGAGAGAGAAGAGTCGAAAACAAAATCTAAATTGAACGAAAGATCTAGATGAGCGCTAAACATAGAAACAAGAAAGAAGAATATAGGCCTAAGTCACACGAATGATGTCATGCAAAACAACAGACTGACACAACAGACAGTGGCACAGGCGCTAGAAAAAAAAAACCTATTTCCTGCGTGGCTTCGTGCCCAAGAAGCAAGTGGCAGCAGCATGGCAGTCAAAGTCTCTGAGAGATTTGCGTTCAATTTAGATATGTTTTGCTGCCGAACAACCCCCCCCCCCTCCCCTCACTGAATAGTTTCGTTTTGTTCACAGTATGTACCGGATTTTATTTTCTGGGGACCGATTTTGGGGGAGTCGGTCAAGATATCTCTGAAATGGCAACTGGCAGTACCGGTTTTAAAAAATCCTAGCGCGAACCCTGTGTGTATATATATATATATATATATTATATATTTTTAAAAAATTTCTTTTACACTATACATATATATTTCAAAATTATGATTCCTATTATGTGCCTGTCAGTGTTATAATTTCCCTTTAAGGGATGATTAAAGTATCATTGACTTTGACTTGGCCTCTGGGCAACCTCCAAAAATGCATTCTTTGTTTGGTGCTCAAATGTCATCTACAAATTCTTCCTTCTGTTGATTTTTGTTATTATCTTTCAGCTATATATATAGAATTTGTGTTGACACAGCCAAATGGAGGTGTTTTTTTGGTTTTGAGAGCTAAAACACTGCTTCCTTGCAAGCTGGGGATGATACTTCAATCATCTTAATCAGTAGATGCTTTATTACATATTTTTCCCTCTGAAGATCTGGTGGCAAATTTTCAGCTTTTGCATCTTATCTTCGCTTGTTTAACCCAGACAATGAGGAGCTACTCAGTAACTGTATAGATGGAGTTGATTCAAACCCAATCCAATCCAATGATGTTGCTTAGAGCCCCGCCGACCGCACAGGCCATATCAGGGCTGTCACCTTGTCACATTTTAAAACTCGTAGTTGATTCAAATCAAGTTTACAGAAATAAAACACTTTGTGAAGATTGCACTTTGCTTGCAACTCTTTTCTGAGCCTTTAACTCCACTGTAGTACAAAGCTATGCTCTTTGCTGGAAACGTAAAGTTTTAAAATTTGAGTTCTCTTGTAAAAAGTCTTCCCGGTAAACCAGGGTTCGCGCTAGGATTTTTTAAAACCGGTAGTGCGAGTTGCCATTTCAGAGACATCTTGACCAACTCCCCCAAAATCGGTCCCCAGAAAATAAAATCCGGTACGTACTGTGAACAAAACGAAACTAATCAGTGAGGGGGTGGGGGAGGGGGGGATTGTTGGGCAGCAAAACTAAATCTAAATTGAACGCGAATCTCTCAGACTTTGACTGCCGTGCTGCTTGCTGCCACTCGCTTCTTGGGCATGAAGCCACGAAGGAAATAGGATTTTTTTCTAGCGCCTGTGCCACTGTCCGTGTCAGTCTGTTGTTTTGCATGGCATCATTCGTGTGACTTATATTCTTCTTTCTTGTTTCTATGCTTAGCGCTCATCTAGATCTTTGTTCATTTTAGATTTGGTTTTCGACTCTTCTCTCTGAAAGCAACGCGCAAATTCATAGTCATAGACCCTCGCTTTTCGCTTTTCGTAAGAGCAGGCCGTCGTGTGCCGGTGGGAACGGATTACATTTACAAAACTGCATACACACGGGGACTGGATGTGAAAAAGCACAGGAGTGCTTATTCCATTATCCTCGATATAAAAGATTAAAAGAATACAGAATAAATAAATCTAGGCTCCATTTACTCAATGTGAATGAAAGTCGCTGTCATGCCGAGAAGAGCGCGAAGCTCTATTCTTTCACAGTAAAGCTTGCTGTTCTGCGTGCTAGGCTAATGAGGCTGGCGCTAAAGATGTTCGTCGGAAGGGGTGGGAAGGGGTAGGTGCGGTAAGCACAGTACAGGCCCATGACAGACTGTCAGAAAACGTCACTTCAGACTCTTTTTTTTTAGACGGAAATCTAATCGGTCACAGGCAAACAGAACCGGTACGCGGTACCGGCTGCTTCGAAAATGTTCGGTATTCCCTGTTTACAATCGGTAAAATACCGACAATTACCGGTTATCGCGAACCCTGTAAACATGTCGTATATGGTGTGTTAGTAGAACAGTTGCTGCTTCCCTATCATTGCCAAAAAGGACTTCAGGAGTCTTCAGGAAGCTTCCACATTATACATCAACCCTGACCTACAAATAAAGTGATTTCTGATTGGTTTTAACAGATAATATAGTGGCCAGTTTCTCTATCTCTTTTGCACTAAAACAATGTCTGTGTGTTCTGAAAGCAACGTCAGAATTTAGGTCAAAGTTCTCAACATTCGAAGACAATGCACTTTCTCTGATCTTTTGACTGCTGTCTGAATTTTTTTTGGTTCTGATGATGGACAGCGGAAAAATTAAAAACCAGAAAAACAGCTGACAAATGAAAAGGTGGAAGAAATCCACCACAAAAACTGGAACAATTCCATGCCTATACACATAGTGGCAGGATGAAGGTATTCACAAGAGTAAAACTTTGTAACAACAATCTTCCAAAGTGCAACCCAGCTGCTCTGTATATATACTATATAATACATATTTATATATATACCACTGGCCATAGGATAATTATCACAACTGAGAGAAATTCTTAGTGAGAGGTCAGTTTATGCCATGAAAAGAAATGCAGAAAGTAGGTCTTTTACCACTTACAGAGAGGAAAAGAAAGAACAATGTAAATCCTCAATTACCTGATGTTTCAGAAACAGGTTAGAGTCAGTTATGTCATGTTTCGAATTCTACTATATTCTCCATGCCTACATTCTATGGAAAGCAGGAAAAGGTTTCTAAAAAACATATCATTGGAAGCCCAACGTCATTAAGTTGCATGCATTTTTTAGTACAAATAAAAAAAAGTGCTCTTAGACGAAGTTTATAAAATCATATCAAACTGTATTAAGTAGCAAAATGTATTTTGATTTGTTGAAGCTGTTTGTTTTGCATATATGGATTTTTTTGTCCATTGTTCTTGCTGGTGTGTGTGTGTGTGTGTGTGTGTGTGTGTGTGTGTGTGTGTGTGTGTGTGTGTGTGTGTGTGAGAGTGTGTGAGTGTGTGCACGTGCGCGCACTGTTGCGGGTATGGTTTTCTGGTTCGGAGAGTGACCTTTCTGTGGCTGGATGTTTAGAGATGATCACAATTTGGATTGCTTAAGATTATCTGCATACAGGGTTCATACAGACTTGGTGGAGCAAAATTTAGGGCTTTTTAGGGCCTTTTTAGCTTTTAATCCAAATTTAGGGCCTAGCTGCGGGGTAACAAATGTATAGATCTAGCAACCTAAATACACCTTTCCTTACACACACATATATACATATATATATACATATTATATATATATATATATACATATATATATATATAATATATATATATATATATATATATATATATATTATATATATATATATATATATCAACCTCAGAGTCAAGTGAGCAAAGTCACCTTATGTGAAACTGTATGGTGGATACTGACACTACTTCATGTTATTCTAGAGTAGAATGTCTTTCAATCATGGATACAACAAGAGACAAGGAGGTGAGAGGCAGCAGAGTCCTAAAGAGGGAAGGGGGGGGGTAACAATGTGTGTGTGTGTGTGTGTGTGTGTGTGTGTGTGTGTGTGTGTGTGTGTGTGTGTGTGTGTGTGTGTGTGAGTGCGTGTGTATGCGTGTGACTGTTTTGATTTATTTGATTGATTGATTCTTTTATATGAGGATAATGGAATAAGCTGTGACTGTGAGTGAGTGAGTGAGTGAGTGAGAGAGAGTGAGTGTGTGTGTGTGTCAGGGGTGGGAATTGACAGAGTCAAAAAACTCTGAAAAGTGGGGGGGTCCAGGGGGCTTTGCCCCCTGGTGGGTCAAGGGGAAGAGCCCCTTGTGGGGGTCAGGGGGCAACGCCCCCTGAATCTGAAGGTTTTTCAACAATTCTAGCCTGTATAACAGCCTCTCCTTGAACTAATTTCAGTTTTTGATACTAAGCAATTTCTGCCCTAAAATAAGCTCTCCAAGAATGACTTTCTGTCATTTCTTCAATCTAAAGGAGGTTCTATACCCAAGTAATCACATAGCAAAATGAGTATATTTCTAGACAAATGTGCACTAATGCAGATACAGGAAGAAAGAGAAAGAAAGTGCTGACACACATAGAGAAACAGAGAGAAAAAAACAGAGAGAAAGAAAGGGGGGGGGGGGGAGAGGTGTGTGTGTGTCTGTGCGTGTAAGAAACAGGGAGAGGTGGAGAAAATAAGACAGAGAGAGAAGTGTGTGTGTGTGTGTGTGAGAGAGAGAGAGAGAGAGAGAGAGAGAGAGAGAGAGAGGAGAGAGAGAGAGAGAGAGAGGAGAGAGAGAGAGAGAGAGAGAGATCAATACACTCTTATGAAGACTGAAGAAGATCCTATGTCTTTCTCATTTGAAAATCAAGTTGAAGCCCCCGTACAAAAGCAGATTAAAAAAAAATTCATCTGATTTCAGAGTGAACTCACCATGACAGTTTGCATGGCCAAAAAACAAGTTCTGTGTATGTGAGTACTTTCCGGCTGTCGGTACAACGGATGCTGTGTTCCACACGATGTAACTTTAGAACAGTCACTCTGCTGTTTTAATGATCAACCGATTTCCCGAAGATGCGAAAGGGTTACTGTTCCATGATTTGCCAAGAAATTAGCGCTTCTATAACTAAAGTGCCGTGGTTTGTTATTTTCCGACCGTGTTCCAATTTCCGACACCATTTCCAAATGAAAGCTCAACTTTCACTATCAAGAGACATAGCACAAGTTTTAAACATTGCTCGGCAAAACGAACCAATTTTTCTGTTTGTGCATCTATATCGGCAACTGTACCTCTTCTAGCCCCATCATGGACTGTTAGCGTCATTTTGCGTTTATTCCGGGTCTTTCTTTGCTTGTAAGTGTGTCAGTTCGATCTGTTTTTCCACGAAAGTCTACACTACTTTCCGCCATTTTGTTTTGAAAGAGATGCTGTGCGCATGCGCTATAAGGGGAGACAACTAAACGATAGGATCTAGCAGACGACATAATGCATCTCATCGCTTAACGATAGAAGACTATATTTTTGATTTTCAGATTTTTTTAAGGACAAAAATTGGATTTTTATTAATCAAACTGTATTTTCTTATTTTACAACTTTTTCCGGAACAAATACGGAAGGTGCACAGGTCTGCACAAGGTTGCACACCACTTTTTGCGAAGCAAAGCGATCACATTTCCAAGGGAGGCAATTATTATTACCTCCCTTTACGAAATAGGTGGCCCGACGCGAGTAGCAGACGACAAGCATTCTATCAGCGATAATACGATCTTCGGACACGCTTCTCGGATTTATTTCTCCAAAGTTTTATTTTGAATATATATTTTTTAATTTTTAAAATAAAATCTCACACATGACTTCCTTTTTTAGGGCTTTTTAGGGCCTCCAGGGCAATATGTCTCATTTTTAGGGCTTTTTAGGGGCCCTATTTTGGCTTTCCCAAAATTAGGGCTTTTTAGGGTCTTGTGCGAACCCTGTGCATAGCTTTGGTTACACATGCATTTCCCTGTACCCAAATAGAGTTTTTCTGGAATAAAGAATTTTGACTTTAACCTTGTAGCACAGCCATCAGGATGTAAATCAGTTAACATCTCCGCTTGCACTTTTAAAAAAAGCAAATTGCCACTACAACCAGTCTTACTGTGTGGAGACCCAGGCTTCATTCTTGTATGTTTCATGTTTACTTGTGCATTATATTCTGAAATGTACAGATGACATCAATGTGATATAAGCCTGCCCGATCCTAGCATCTCTCTGTCCCCTCCCCTAGCCTCTCTCCTTTTGTCCGTCCACTATTTTTTTTCTTTCTCTCTTTATCTCCTTCTCTCATCAGTTCTCCACAAAACAGTTTTCATCAAGGCCACTGGATCCTATTAATAGTAGTATGCGGTTTTCTTTTCTTGATTGAGGTCAAGAGATCTTTATATTTGGACTGTTACTGATGGTTTAGAGAGTTTGTTCATGGTGATATGGTCAGTGTGTTCTGATCTGCCTGCCGCCCCACCCCCTCCCTTCTTTATCTGGAGGGATTTTTGAGCGGTGGGAAACCTCAGTGAACCACCGAAGTGCCATCGTTCATGATGTAACCCACACTATCACTAATCACCTTTCAAACACACATGCATGCAATCCTGCACATACACAAAACACACACACACACACATACACACACAAAACACACACACTCATGCTGTCTGTACCTGCCACAATGACATTGTTGACTGGGCAGTAGCACATAACATGTGGTTCTCTCCAGTGAAAAAGACTAGGATCTTTGAGCGCATCCATCGACAATCCACGCCTGATGGCCTCAAAGCCTGTGCCTGCGGTCATCTGGCGCAGAGCTCGCTGCGCATGCAGGAAAAACTCCACGTTGTAAGGGACCAGATATGACCTCCCGTCATCAGCCGGGAGGAACAGACACTGCTGGCACTTGGCCTTCCAAAACCAAGTCATGGAATCAATCTTCTCCTTCCAAGATAAAGAAACCTGCACACCACATGATATATTGTCATGTCACATGGGCCTAGGCAAACAGCTCTGTCAGTACTTGATGTAGGTGGTCTAAAGGTAACACACCGGCCTGGAATAGTAGGAAGCAAAAACTGCCAGTCTGATCTCTGCATGAACCCTAACTTTAGCACCCATGAGACCTCGAGTTACAAATTATGTTCAAGTCGGATGTGCTGGGCCTGACTTGTTAGGAGCTTAAAGGCAGCATGACGCATTTTTGCTCATATGACACACAACAATAGTTGCTGTCTGAGTGTTTGATGAAGAAGAAAAAGATCTTGAGTGGTGGTCTGGGTGCTTGTCTTTTGGATGACATGATAAACCACATTCATCGCATGTTAAAGAACCCACAGCAACAATAGAGCTGGCCCTGGCAAAATACTGCATAAAAAGCCACCCTCATAGGGAAAGATATATACAGATGCAGACAAGAAAAGAAAAAAATAAGAGTGGCGCTGCTCTTGTGGCAAAGTGCTCTCTCTATCTATTCTATTTATTTATCTACTCTTTTATATCAAGGATAATGGAATAAGCACTCGTGTGCTTTTTTACACCCAATCCCAGTGTGTATATGCAGTTTTCTAAATCTTGTTATCTGTCCCAACCAGCACACAATGGCCTACTCTTATGAAAAGTAGAACAGGATTTAATGTGTGTGCAAAATGTTCTGCGTGTGTTAGCACATGGGGCCTAGGTTTATAGTCTAATCTGAAGGACTTTCGGGTAGAGTGGAATCAGCACTGATGTTAACTCCAGGAGAAAAATCCCCTCAAACAGTAATCGAAATGGGTCGTCAAATTGTGAGCACAATGTTCTGACCACTAGGCTATCCTGTTCTGAGCGCACTGTTCTGACCATTAGGCTATCCTGCTCCCCTCTAGGGCTGATTAGCTTCAAATTTCACGGGAGGAAAATCTGCTGTGATTGAAAGTGGTATTATTACAATGGAATACAAAACAATGCATAATTCCATAAATATACTAAAATTACATTCATCCATATCAAGCTCTTAACAACACAACCAGTACTCTCCTTCAAAGGGGAAAAATCCTCTGAAGGGGTAGTATGACAACATATTGCACAATGGAAAGCACATGTGCACAACCTTCTCATGTACATCCAGCATGTACAAACAACTCAGTATCTCATGGTGACCCCCAGATATCAGGTATAGTATGGTGAATGAGACATAGTGTATTATCCAGACGATTCCTTCCTTGCTGAGGGAAAGCCAAACAACAGCAAATCATGTTGTTGTTAATCATAATCTTTTACGAAAATATTCCCTTAAGTACCAGTCACCATGGCAAAATCATTGCCTTTACTAACTTGACTTATCCCCTAACACCTTAGAGGACTGTTGAGGCAATGCACTGAATTTTTCAGGCAGTGTGTTGTGGGCTAGTTGAATCTGGTGGAGCCCATCCCCCTATAGTATAAGTCAGAGTGCTCATAGAATTGGCAGAGAAAAAAAAACAGGAAAGTAAGCCAGGGTCCAGGGTCCGCTTAGGCCCCGGTAAGGTGCAGGGGCAAAGCCCCACTGGGAGGTCCAGGGGGGCAAAGCCCCTGGCCGAAAACGAATTTTTAGCATTTTAAAGGCAATTTGGAGGCCTCTCCAGGCACCATTTTGAGCAATGTAGAGGCATGTGTGTGTGTGTGTGTGTGTGTGTGTGTGTGTGTGTGTGTGTGTGTGTGTGTGTGTGTGTGTGTGTGTGTGTGTGTGTGTGTGAGAGAGAGAGAGACACTGACACTGACACAGTTTTATTGTCCATTCAACATTACAGCCCTGTAGACAAGGGGGGATAACAAGTTCAGTTTTGTGTAACATAATAATAGTCAGTCTTCAAATATTCCTCTCGCTCCGCACTTAGCTGTACAACTAAACAAGTTCCTTTTCCACTCACATCTCTCTCTCTCTCTCTCTCTCTCTCTCTCTGAGAGAGAGAGAGAGAGGAGAGAGAGAGAGAGAGAGAGAGAGAGAGAGAGAGAGAGAGAGAGAGGAAGAGACAGAGACAGAGACAGAGAGAGACAGAGACGAGACACAGAGAGAGACCGAGACAGAGAGAGAGACAGACTCAGACCTTAAAACCTTCCATAAAGAACCACCAGAGTATGTCAACTTGTTTTAAAAAGATGTATTCTGGGTAGCCGTGTGTACGACTATGATGGTTAATGGAAAACAGAGAGAGAGAGAGAGAGAGAGAGAGAGAGAGAGAGAGAGAGAGAGAGAGAGAGAGAGAGAGAGAGAGAGAGACAGACAGACAGACAGACAGGCAGGCAGGCAGGCAGACAGACAAAAACAGTGGGTGAGAGAAATGAGGACATGATGCCTATGTCTGCCTGTTTATGTACACTTGTTCTGTTTCTCATTTTCTGAAGAAGCTGGATAATGTTTCCTTCCCTGCTTGGATGTCCTGAGTGTTGTCCACAGCAGTATTTTTCTGTGTCAGTCTGCAAGAGTTGTATTCCCGCGGATAAAGTAGATCACCTTGTGTTTTGCCGTTTGCAAATAGTCTTCAAGCCCTCTGCGGCCACAGTACTGGCAAGTTTTGCAAAACGCTTTGTCTGCAGCATCCAGTTTGCGAATGTGCTCACCAAACCGCACACTTCGATCCCCAACTTAACCTTGACTTCACCATCCACCCACTCCCATGCATTTTTGCATCCTCTGTCATCATAAGCACGAGTCCAATCGACGACTGTTCTCCCGCATATGCTAGCCATTTTGAATCGCACACAACCCTCGATTGGCTTTAGCTACTGAATCTAGTGAGTGAGAACTGAACCCTTTGACAACACTCGCACCATTTGAGAATTTCATCCGGTCTGTTTTTTTTCCCCCAGATTTTTTTTTCAGAGGAAAGCTTTTTTTTCCAGCGGAAATCTGTTTTAAAAAATCGGATATCCGCGGAAACATGGAAAATTCTATGCTCTGATAAGTAACAAGTTTTTAGCAAGATGGGTGGTCTAGAGGTAACACATCTACCTAGAAAGCAAGAAGTCATATGTTCAATCCCTATTTAAACCCAAACTGTTAATGGCTGCCTAACGTATAACAAGGATAAGCTTCCTGTGAATTTTGGCTCCAAGGGTACAGCAAGTCATTGTGGGTATAGCCATGTTGTGGATACTACAGTGACATAAAAATACCAGGACTTGCCACCCACCTCCACCCAATAACAAATGAAAAACAAACAAGAAAACCAAAACAAAAAACCCATCAACCACCATCCACCCCCCAAACAACTTCTTAATAAATAAAAACAATTTTACAAAAACCCAGGTCTACCCCAATGTCTTTCCAAAAATGAATGGAAACAAAATCTAAGACTAAAAAAAGAACCAATCACACACTTATTCAATGACAGAATGAACCCAAATTTTTCTCACGATACAGCCTAAATTGTTTTCTTTTGTTTTCAATGTTATTCTACTTATATAATAGTATTAATACCTGCTATCTATATCAGTCATTCTTTGCTGTTGGTGACAAAACAGGGGACTTGGAGCAAAAAATGAAAACAGTATCTGTGAAGCTGATATTTTGTGTCAGCATACTTGGACCATTCACGGATAATATTTTATGAAAATACCAGCCGCATGGCGCAGTGGTTAGCGCCTTGGATTCCGGACTGGAAGGTCGCGGGTTTCAATCCCATAAGTCATAGGGATTTTTCGGGCTCCGGCCGGCTCCTACCCAGAGTGAGTGTGCTGTGGGCTCAGTGGGGAGACTGGGACCACACAGTCAAACTTCATCCACTTTACGGATGCGAATTTGAGAGTGTTGCTCAAATTACCTGACCAACACTGCAAGTGTCTGTATCTCTTGGGCCCGGTTAACGCTGGGATATATATATATATATATTATGATAGTAAGCGTAGAGTACAACCCTGTCAAGTAGTCTCAAAGCAGATGCACTTCCGCAGCAGCATCATTACATCATCCTCATCATCACTGATCATCCTGCAATAATAAAAATTGCCTCTGATTTGGTGGCCCCCGTTGCTCTAGTCTCATGGTGACCTCAGATTCGGTTTCCCCATACGCTACTGTGCCTGTGGTGAATTTGTGTCAAAGCCTTTGGGGGTGGAGGTTCGCGGGGAGGCGGTCGTTGGAGGGACGTTGTGGTGGTCGCCACCTCGGGTGGGTGGCTTACTTAGTCTGGCTCTGTGACTGAGCTAATACTGTCGTTAGTAGGGGGCTTAGTAGGTGGTGTCCTGCGTATGTTAGCTCAGAACAGGAACCACTGAACACCACCAAAGTGACCCAGCAGAAGTGCAGGGCCCCTCTGGCTGGTGGCCCCGCGGCGGCTTAATATTGATGGGCTCCCTGTGGACTCCTGACCCCGGGGTTGAGACACAACGAATCTGGGTATGGCTGTGGCGGGGAGATTGAAATGAGCGGCGTGGGAGCAACAGGACAGGTACGTCACAGAAGACGAGGCAGCAAAAAAAAAAAAAATTTCATGAAAATAAAAGCAGCAGACTGTGCTGTTCTTGAGGTACATCACCTGGAATAATATCTCTTTCGAAAGGTCACCGTCATAACACCAAGACGTAACGTAAGCTTTGCCATCTTTTGGCTAGGCCATAGCTTCAAATATCTGGGTGTGATAGTATCAGATGAAGGATCAAAACTTGAAATTCTCTCCAGGATAGCCAATACCACAGCTGCAATGACCAAACTTAAAGTCCTCTGGAATGATAAAAACATAGCCATCAGCTTCAGAATCAGACTGATGCATTCCCTGATCATGTCCATATTTTTGTATGCATGTAAAACATGGACATTAACAGTAGACATTGAAAGAAGGATACAGGCAATGGAGAGGAGATGCTTTCACAAACTGAAACTCCTTGGCATTTCTTACAGAGACCACATCATTAATGAAGAAGTGAAAGCTAGAATAAAGAATGCATGGGTGAAAGTGAAAAAATCTCTCAATCCTGAAACCCCCCCCCTTTTTTTTTTGTCCTCTGGACATTCCAAATCCTGAAAAAAAAAAAAATCCTGAAGCAATTTAAGTACAATTCCACCCTTATATAACTGTTTGCACATTCCCGTGTGTGTCTGTGATGCCCCATCAAGTTTGAAAATGAAGTGATGATGCAAACGCATAGGAAAATGACGTCGGAACAGCCGCTCTGTAACGATTATGAGGACTGTAGGCGCTAATCAATGCATCTTGCCATCCCTGGTGTATCAACGTAATGACCAAGGCATGTAGGCCTAGCGTTTTTTTTGTTTTTTTTTAAATTATACAAACGGCAGCTGAGACAGCGCACGGTTTGTTCAAATATATATGCCCTATCCACAGGTTTTTTGCTTCTGTTAGGGCGCACTGGTCACATTATTTTGCGGCAAAGACAAGTTGAAAAAAGTGCGGGAATCCTGCAAGGGTGCACCCTAGAATTAACACTGAAGTTTTGAATTCCGTTTTGCGCGATGCGGTGCTGCTTTGTGCACCTTGTCTTTGGTGTGGATGTTGAGCGCTCATTTCCCACTCTCTCCATAGTTCAGTGTCTTTCCACAGACTGTACACTGACACAAGCAAGGCTGGTGGACTTTTCTGCACCAGTTTTGAAAACAATTGCCATCTTCTTCTGAGAGCCAAGCCCATAGCCATTTATTCTTTACGCTACTTTCAAGCGTGGAAACGTCAACTCCGAAGGGTATCTTTCATATTTCGTTCAGTAGGCCTAAAACACAACAGCGCTGAAGTGAATCGCGAATGCGTTTCTGGATTAAACTGCGCATGCACAATAGGCAAGGCCTACAAGTCTCCCTTCAATTTGTATTTTCCCTATGCCAAGACAGTCAATGAAGAGCGAAAAGCGCATTCGGGACTAGAGCGTTTTCGGGACTTTCCAAGATTTATTTGTTATTTGTTAATCAAAACATATTTTGACGCAATTTCGAGGTGTATCATTTGAAGTAAGCCAAGGCAAGGATGTAATTCTGGTGGGCTGATGTACATTTTATCTGATACTTGGTCTGATTTTTTTTTTTTTTTTTTTTTTTTTTTTTAAAGAATAGCAATCCGGAAATTGAGGTTGCCAATCCGGAAGACCCTTCCCATGCAAGTTCAACAATCTGGAACCACTTTCACTCCTGAGAATGCCACTGGTCCATATGAGGAGCTCCTAACTACAGTGAAAAAACGCAAGCTTAAGTGGTACGGGCATGGCACATGATCATCTGGACTGGCCAAGACAGTCTTACTCAAGTTACAGGAAACAGCAAGGGGATGGAGATGAAGAGGCAGACAGAGAAAACAATGGGAGAATTTGCCCCCCGCCCGTCCACAGGATTATGGGACAGGTGTAGGTGAAGGCTAGGCCTACTCTGACCAACTGACCTAAAGCCTTCCACATGAGTGTGCGATGGTTTGATGCAGTGGGGGTGGGGGGGGGGGGGGGGGGGGGAAGGGAGGGGGGGGGGGAAGGGGGGGGGGGGGGAGTACAAGGAAAGGGTGCATTACAGCAGTGGACTGAGTGATGTGGGATAGGTGTGCTGTAGCACAAATGGTCTATTATTCTGAAAGACAGAACAAGTTTTAACATAATGCAAGATGTTTTGCACACATTGGCACACAGGGCCTTTGTTTAGTCTCATTCAAACGACTAATATCACATAAAGTTACCTTACAGTCAATGACAAGATCATAAAAAAGTGATCCACTCTAAAACTAATATTGAAAGGCTGGTACATTCACAGTTGAACAGCCTGGTAGTGGTAGTCTCAGTTTCATACTTAACATTCGATAGTTGGCCCAGACCAAAAGCTTCTTCAGCTACTGATCACTGTAAACAACATAAGCGATGTGCCAAGGCCTACATTAAGATTTTGAACATTATCTGCTTTGAAATGCTATCAAGCTTGTCTTCATCCATGACACTGACAAGCTTTTAGTCCTACTCAGTTACTCAACTTACTGAGCATAACATTAACATTACATGAGAAAAAAAATCTTATGAAGTTGGGAGTCTGGCTACAGGTCCCAACTAATAATAGTAATATTAAAACTACAATGATATGGGCTGGCAAAGTACCTGAAAACAGTCACATACATGAAAACTTTGCACCTAGTGTGTATGATTTACAGTCTCACACATGGTGATTCCAAGATCTATTAAAGATTGTGAGGTGACACAAGGGGCATTTTCTGGATGATTCCCATGATGTTGAGCTAGGGAACACCTGACAATATCCTCATCATTTGCTACTAACTGAGAGCAAGGGT
Organism: Stramonita haemastoma; assembly: GCA_030674155.1. Classification (NCBI taxonomy): domain Eukaryota; kingdom Metazoa; phylum Mollusca; class Gastropoda; order Neogastropoda; family Muricidae; genus Stramonita; species Stramonita haemastoma. The sequence goes on along the minus strand of CM060334.1, from coordinate 25,780,063 downwards.
TCAAGACACTACTGCTCTAGCTATCTGAAAAATTTTTCCTTCCAACTCCTATAAATCTGCATCAACCAATAACTATGCATAAAAATTGAGTACAGAAAAGTGTACTCACCAGACGAAGGTTCAAGACTGATCGAACATCCAACATTTTCAGCAGATTGATCACAATCAAGTCTGGCAACTTCATGAGATCTCGCTTCAGCAGCCTGGGGAACTCAGTCTCCAAGAAGCGCTTCTGCTTCCATGTGCAGTTGTCCAAAAAGTGGAGGAAAAAGGCCTCTGTCTGTTTTGGAGACAGTTGAACCATCTGTGGCATGATGCTCTCCATCCAGCATTCAAAGGTCTCCCTGAAAACACACAATCTCTGTTGTTTAGTTTTCTTCATTAGTAGAGCACTAGTAATATTGCAATTAAATGTTTGTTGTTTTTGTTGAGTCACATGATTTCCTTTTGGGTAACTGAGTACCCAAGGGGTCATCCTGAATGTAGTGCCTTTCTTGCTCATCATACTTGGGAATTACTGTGCGAGTTCACATTGGATGATGAGTTTATATCACTCACTGTAGTGTATGTTTGTTATTGGAGGTGTTTTTGTTTTTTAAGCACTTCACCATATTTAAAGGCAGCCATACTCTCCTTCTGAGGAGTTTCTCTCCTTTACTGGAGAGTACTGTAAGCTGTTTAGCTGTGAGAGTTGACTTGACTTGACTTGACATTGTCAATGGTTGAGGCCTGTTCATTGTTCTTCACGTCTCCACTTTCTCTTGCATGCGTGGCTAGTGCACAAAGTGGCATAGATGTCATTTTAATGAGACTTTTAGCTTAGTATCCTATCTTATCACTAGGTGGTTAAAATTAAATGGGGAGGTCAGGAGGGGCGACAGAGGGCATACATCCCCCTCCTGCATGCAGCTCCCCCTGACCCGGGACACTCGTTTCATTTTCTACTCTTGGCACTCTGGGTTATAAATGGTTGGTAGTTCCCTCCAGTGGTTGTCGAGGCGACTTTTGAAGCTGTTGAGAGATGGTGCTGTTACCACATGGTCAGGCAGGCTGTTGCAAATCAATATGAGAAGTATCCTGCTCTGACATTGAGTCTGCATTTTTTTTTCTCCAGTTTCAGTGAGTTGCCTCTTAGATCGGTGGTAGTAGTAGCCAGGGAAAGTTTTGGTTGATTGACATCATAGTAGTGGTGTAGATATTTGTAGACTTTGATGTCACCTCTCTTTTGGCGGTGTTCAAGGCTTGGCATCTTTAGCATAGCAAGATGCTCAGAGTATGGTTTCTCTCTAAGAGGTGCTAGTAGTTTGGTTGCTCTTCTCTGAACGTTTTTATTGCACAGTGTTTTCTGGTGAGGTTGCCAGGTTGTATGACCGTATTCGAGTATCGGCCTGACCATGCTTTTGAAGAGTTGAGCGAATGTTTCTTCTGTTAGGTGGTTGAAGGATCTATGGATTACGCCAACCATTCTGTTCGCTTTTGAGATAGTTTGTGTAGTATGCTCCTTAAAGCTGAGGCGGCTGTCGATTGTGACGCCAAGATATTTTTGGTATTCACTTTCCTCTAGTGTACAGGTTCCGTCTTGGCTTGGGTTTTTCATCTGGTGAGTTGTCCCAGCTGAAGGATTTAATGTTATAATCAAATTAAGTTCAAAAGGATAACGTTACTGATAGCGATTGCTGGCATGGCGAATTAAGTTGCCAATGTTCAATATCATCCGCCCCCTCCCCCCAGTTAAGCAGATGAACTTTTACACTTGAAATTGAATTAAACTTCAAAGTGTATCAAAATATATATATATATTTAAACTTTATCGAATGTTGAACAGTCACAGCAAATTACCCTTGCGGTCGAAGTGGTTTAGTTGGATTAACATGCACATTAACATATATGATTCACTACTACAGTAAGCTATTCAAATACATTCTAATCAGAACAAGGACTGGAATGCATGGAATTGACAAAAATGCTAGGCGAAACGGGAATGTCCCACTTGTCTGAGGGTTCACTAGTCCGAGGGTTCTATTTGGTTCCTACAGCAGTGAAAAACACATGCACGCATGCACACGCACATCCACGCACACATCCACACAAAATGAAAACAAAACAAATTGAATATCCTTGTTCATTCGAATAACATACACAAATAAAACAAATCAATTGAATATATCCTTTGTTCATTCAGAAATAAACACACACAAAATAAAAACAAATCAAATTGATTGAATATCCTTTGTTCATTCAAAAATTAAACACAACATTGTCTTTTGAAAGAAAATGAGTAAGTTTCTCGGAGAAATACTCAAAATTAATAGTCTTGAATCCTCGACTAGTGAACCCTCCGCGAAACATGATGATTGATGCCTACATAATTCTAATGATGCAGTCTGAAATGACGAGTTTAACACCTCATAGCTGGAATGCTTTTTAGGACAATTGTCTCGAGGGTAGTCTAGGATAAGTTTTCTCGCAGGTAGTCTACGATAAGTTCTTCTCGCATGTAGTCTAGGATAAGTTGTTCTCGTAGGTAGTCTAGATAAGTTGTTCTCGTACTCTGGTGCCGGTCGAAGGATTTAAATTTTGATACTATTTAGCCCCCATGGGGTCAGGCATCTTTGTCTCTTTCGTAAGCTTCTTCACTTCCTGGTCTGGTTGTGGTGTCTCTAACTTAATCATTCTCGTCATTTAAACTTGCGTTAGTAACCATATTACGTACTCTTTCATGGGAAAAGCCAAGTCTTGTGGTTTTCTTTGCTCCATCGTCTTGTTTTCCTTTTCGACATGATGACGAACAAGTTTCTGTAGACTACGAAAGAGTATCAGGGGAGATAACTATCAAGTTCATTGCCATTTAAAAAAAAAAAAGAAGTCTTTTTTTGTTTCAACTGTACTTTTCTTCACATTAAAAGTTGGACCTTGTTTAACCAGTTTTATTACCTTCCATTTGGTGCGTTTAGTGTTTGTCTACTTTTTTGTGAGATTTTGTGAGCGTTTTTAGACAGAAAAGTGTCCTTTTCGTTGGTACATGTTGCGTACTAAATAAATGCACCAAGTATGTCTACTTTTATCCAAGTGTGTCATGCTCAATGCTGAATTGTTTATTTTAATGCCGTTTTTGGTATTATTTGTTGTTTAACACCCTGGGGTCCTCAGAATGCGCACTATGACTCACTCATCCCACCTAAGAATCACCGTGAGACTGAAATTGCATACTGGATGAGAAGTTTGCGTGTATGATTGGTGTACACAGATTCTATTTAACAGAGCATAATATTGAGCGACAATCAGCAGCAGTCTTGCGACAAGCCTAAAGCTTGTTGTCGCAAGAAAACCACAGCCGAAACAAAAGCTTGTCCTATATTGGAGACGGGATAGCCCAGTGGTCTGAACAGTGTGCTCGCAATTTGACGACCCTGGTTCGATTCCCGGTAGAGGGGATTTTTCCTCTGGAGTTAACATTAGTGCTGACTCCACTCCCCCAAAATGTCCATCAGATGACTTTAAACCGAGGCCCTGTGTGCGAACGCACGCAGAACAACTTGCGCACACATTAAATCCAGTTCCGCTTTTCGTAAGAGTAGGCCATCGTGTGCCGGTGGGAACAGATGAACAAAAAAACAACAAAAACCCCACTAAAAAAACAGAGCTAATAAAAGTATAAATTATCAGGCAGTTTGTATACATTCTGAAGTCACGGCAGGTTTCTCTGTGTTAAATTAATTCAGGCTGCTCTTCCCTAGGGGACAGCGTACTGCCACAAGAGCAGTGCCACTTTTTTTTCTTCAGTCTGCATAATTATGATTGTTTTCCTGTCTGCAGATAACGGCTTTGGTCTGGAGAGTCGGGGCTAGATGAGCTTGGGGGACGGGATAGCCTGTGGTCACAACATTGCGGGACGGATAGCCTGGGTCACAACATTGCGCTCACAATTTGACGACCCGGGTTCGATTCCCGTTCGAGGGGATAGGCCTATTCCCCCTGGAGTTAACATCAGTGCTGACTCCACTCTCCCCAAAAGTCTTTCGGACGAGACTATAAACCGAGGCCCCGTGTGCGAGCGCACGCAGAACATCTTGCGCACACGTTAAATCCTGTTCCGCTTTTCCTAAGAGTAGCCATCGTGTGCCGGTGGGAGCAGATGACACGATTTACAAAAATTGCATGTCAACTGAGGGTGGTCTAAGTGCTAGTCTTTCGGATGAGACGATAAACCGAGGTCACACATGTAAAAGAACCCGCGGCAACAAGAGAGATTTCAATAGCAAGATTTTTGTAGAAAACAGTCACTCACAATGGGAGTGGCGTAGCTCTTGCAGCGACTCTCTCCCCAGGGAGATTCGGCCTGAATTTCAGACAGGCATCTTCCTTGACTGAAAGGGGCCCGCAATACAATGCAATGCAATGCAAGTGATCGTGTCACAACAGCAATATACACTTGCATTCATTCATTCTCTTCCTCAACCTTTGCATTCATTCATTCTCTTTCTCCGCCTTTTTCTTCCCCCCGCCCCCCTCCCTCCTTTCTCTCACTGGGGAGTTTGGCATTACACGTAAGAATTGTTTGCGAAATTCCTCCATTTATGTCGTCTGTGACCCAAAGCCAAAGTGGTCTACAATGCCCTTAGTCGGAATGCCGCTACCTTCACCTTCACCTGTCCCGTGGTCCCGCGGACCGTGGGGACACTACTGAAGATTTTGCACTTAGCTTCTCCACTCTCCACGGTCTCCCCGCCCCGCCCCCCCTTTGTAGCAGATCGCTCCACCCAAGACCCGTCCACTCTCATGTCTTCCCATCATTTCATCTGTCTGCCTCTTCATCTCCCTCCTTTTACTCTTTCATATTTAATAATAATAATAATAATAATAATAATAATAATAATAATAATAATAATAATAATAATAATAATAATAATAATAAAGCCACTAAGAAACAAATATATCTGCGGTGTGCCTTATTTATTTATTTATTTATTTGTTCTTTTATAACGAGGATAATGGGATAAGCACTCGTGTGTTTTTTTACATCCAGTCCCCGCGTGTATGCAGTTTTGTAAATCTTATCTGTTCCCACCGGCACACGATGGCCTACTCTTACGAAAAGCGGAACAGGATTTAACATTGTGCTCAAGATGTTTTGACGCTTGTCTCGGGGAGAGCAATATACAGAGAAATCTGCAATGACTATGTGAGAAAAACCAAAACAAAACAAGGCAAGGCAAGAGATGGCAAGACAAAGCAAGTCAAGGCAAGAAATGGCAAGGCAATGCAAGGAATGGCAAAAGAAAGCAAGGCAAGAAATGGCAAGACAAAGCAAGGCAAGAAAAGAAATGGCAAGGCACAGCAAGGCAAGAAATGGCAAGGCAAGGCAAGGAATGGCAAAACAAAGCAAGGCAAGGCAAACACATTTATTCAACCCAATTCTTTTGACAAGCACTAGATAAAGAAATTATTTATTTTCAAGTGATTCAGCGAATTTTCACTCTTTCCATGACCTCTACATCACATACCCCTAAATAGCATAGACTCCCCCTTCCCCAAGTCAAATTCATTTCAATCCTCTAAATTATATGGTCGCTTCAATTTTTATAAAACTAATGGACCAGGTCCCATGTACACAAAAGCAGTCCTCTATCAAAGTCTCAAGTTGTTAAAAGAAAGCAACTGGTTGAATGAAGATTTACTTCAATTAATTCTGATTCGATGGGGTGACTGGAAAGATTACAGATCAGCTGCTACAGAGGCAGTAAAAATGGCCTCTGTATCAGCCGATAGCTTAGGCTTTCTTTTTCTACAGTGTTTCTAGTTTTTCAGAGATGAGAGCGGGAAAAATCAGGAACAAGGAGGAACATGTGGCAGGTGTCTGGGAGCCACCTAGGCCACTTGTAGGGGCCAGGGGCAAGTCCCCTGGTCGCCACCTGAAGCTGAAGATTTTTGTGTACCTTGACACCTCTAAACGGCATTGGAAACCCACATTTTGAATACAGTGCATGAATTTTTGTAACAAAGGTTTGCTGAGTTTAATACTTGTTCGTTCTGTCTGTAATTCATAAAAGGGTACACTGCATTTTGCAAGTGCTTAGTTCTCTTACGTTTACACACAGACACTTCATTTACAAGGGTACTCTGAACAGTTCCAGTTATGAAATATTTTGCCAAAAGGAGAAAGATTCTCACATCTGTGGTTTTTCCTTTATAGTAAGTGCATGGTTGAGAGGATTGTAACGGTTTTTTGTTTGTTTTTTTGCGTGGATGGGTGGGTGGGGTGGGGGTGGGGGGTGGGGGGGTTCAATCGAATGGACGAAAACAAAGAGATAAATACTTATAAAAATTGTAATTGGTCATTGAACATTTTAAAAAAATACCAAAATTTCATGATCACTGCAACTGAAAATGTTTGCCTTAATATGTCAACCACAGGTTGTTTTTAGTCCAGGTTTGGGAGGATGGGTTTTGTTTGTTGTTGGTTTTATCATTATATATTATTATTTTTTTTTTTGAAGTACATACACCGTCTTAATCAGACCAAAACACTTAACCTCACTACAATCAGTCTCAACCACACATTATGAAACTACCTGTCAGACACTGTACAGAAAAAAAGCCTACACTATGGGTGGCAGTTGCAGGTGGAACTAGGTTTTGTGTCATTTACACTCCGAACGATGTTCCAGCACTTTGCTTTAGTAGATCTAGACAAACCGTTTACTAAACGCCGTCATTGGGGTTATCAAAGAGTGTGATCCTTGTGGCGTGTCGTGTTCCTCTTGATGATTAAAAAGTCTACTTAAAAAAAAGCCACCAAGTAAAAAAAACCATGCCACACTAAAACCCATGAAAAAAATGCTTAAAATCCCTTGTACAAAAATTCAAAATTCACCCCCACACGTTGAAAAGATTCCAGTTTTCATATTATACACAAGCCAAAGCGGTAAAAAATAGACCAGTTTTAAACAAAGTCGCAAGATTAAAATTCATTCACAAACAGCGTTTGGTTATAGTCTATGTCAACACTTACTCACCCTTCCCAAGAACGACCAAACAGTAAACAGTAACCCCCCCCCCCCCAAAAAAAAAAAAAAAAGCAACCAACAAACAAATAAAGTAACTAAAACAACCCCCCCTCCCCCTCAAACAGACAGACAAAACAAAACAAAAAACTAAAACACTGCCCTCAAATAGTGAAATTGTTCCTAGTCTTCACTTTCATTCTTCATAGACAACAGTTATCCATTCAATTTCACGCTTCTAGTTCTTGGGTCTTGTTATGATTCTCGTCCTTAGACATAATTCTGTCAAGCATTTTGACGAATTTTAAACGATGAAACCATGAAATCAAATTTAACTTTTCTTAAAACTAAGCCAGAATTTGTAGATCATATAAATGGGGCAAAAAAGGCGACTGATATGAAAAAAATACACACACAGGCATATTTATCAGTAGAATACGAGTTTTTAAGCTGCTCCGTCATTAAACTCTAAAAAAAAAAAAAAAAACCCTACAGGATGGCTTGAAAATGCGCCTAAAACCATGTCTCTGTGGAACACGTGATCAATCGTGACCCTTACCACAGTTGACAGAGAGAGAGAAGAGAGAGAGAGAGAGAGAGAGAGAGAGAGAGAGAGAGAGAGAGAGAGAGAGAGAGAGAGAGAGAGGAGGGGGGGGGGGAGATAAGACGGAAGGGAAGTAGTTCCTACGTTAGTGTACATTATATCACAAGTCTTTGCGGCAATAGCCCAAACAATTTTTTCCCCTCTATCTTGTTTCATTCAATTAAAAAAAATAGACACGAATAAAAAACAAAATCAATCATGCACTGGCGGCTGTTGAGGCTTCGTCTTGTTCAGCTGCTGCTGCAGCTACCCGATCAAAGGCTGAAAGAAATACAGAATCAGAAATCGTTTGAATACAGACTGACCAGTAGTCTACAGCCTGACTTAGGAGGAGGAGGAGAGGAGGAGGAGGAGGAGGAGGAGGAGGAGAAATGCAACGACAACAACAACAATAACATGTAATAACAACAAGGAATATGATAAATCGTAATATTTCTACCACTATTGCTGCATCTACTACTACCTCTAACTACTGCTGATGCACCTGCTACTACCACTACTAATACTGCTACTACCACCACTGCTGCTGTTACTGCTGCTACAGCTGCTGCTAGCTGCTGCTGCTACTCCTCCTCCTCCACCTCCTCCTCCTCCACCTCCTCCTCCACCTCCTCCTCCTACTACTACTACTTCTACTACGATACGGGATAGCCTGGTGGTTAGAGCGTTGCGCACTGCACTCGTGATATGCTGACCATGATTCGAATCTCGTTCAAGCGGATTTTCCCCTTGGAGTTAACATCAGCACCGACTCCCCCCCCCCCCCCCCCCCCCCCCCCATTCCCTTTGAACGTGACTATAAACCGAGATTCCATGTGCAAATGCACGCAGAACATCTTGCGCACACATAAAAACCTGTTACACTTTTTGGCTCAAAAGTAGGCCATTGTGTGCCGGTGGGTACGGATGACAATCTACAAATCTGCATACACACAGGGAGTTAAAGTTAAAGTTAAAGTCTGTCCCGAGCCTAAGGTTCATCAGGCCGGTGCTTATCCCGGTTTCTGTGGTGTTAAGCGACTGAGAGTCATAGAGTCCCCCCTGGATAGGACGCCAGTCTATCGCAGGGTTAATTAACCCCCAACACAAGGTTGGTACCCCTTTTACACCTGGGTGGGGTAGAAAAATAGCCGTAAAGTGCCTTTTCCAAGGGCACAACACCATAGCCGAAAAAGCTGTGATCGAACCCGCAACCTTTAGATTTCGAGTCCAACGCCCTAACCACTAGACTACAGCGGCGCATACACACAGGGAGTGGATGTATAAAAAGGACAGGGGGCGGGGTGTTCCACATAGAATATGCATTTGTCTTATTACACATGGAAAGCCGCAAGTACACCGTGGATGACAATTTTGCGCCTACGGCTTTTATTTTTGGTACCTAGCAATACAGCCAGCCATTCTCTGCTTTCAAAGGAATTTTCTTGTTTAAGGGAGAGAAGATATTGACATTCTAGGAGCTTGTCATGGATGGAAGTAGTTTCAACAAAATTTTATTTTTCGTTCCCCTGGTTACAGCTTTTGTGTATGCGACCGTTTTTTGCCCATCACAAAGGTAGCCACATCCTGACTTCGGGCTTGATGTCAGAAACACACCAGTGTATGCGTTTAAAAAAAAAAAAAAGTCATCCATTTCTACCCGTCACATAATGGCCTACTCTTCCGTAAGGCGGGACAGATTTTGACGTATTCGCAAGATGTTCTGCGTGGGTTCACACACGAGACCTCGATTTATGGTTTCATCTGAAGGACTTTCAGGTAGTGGAGTTGGTACTGATGTTAAAATCCAGGGGGAAAAATCCCTTTCAATGGGTGCCTCGATGGTGGCTCGATCCCGGGCTATCAGATCACAAGCGAAACACTAACCACTAGGCTATCCTTTAACACCCCCTCCCCCCCTAAAAAAGCAAACTAACTAACCCAACAACAAAAAACAAAACAAAACCCCCCACCACCATTGCTGACAAATCTGTTGGCCACGGCTAGGCAACACCCATGAACCTGTGTAAATAAACACCCATACACGCATGCAAACATGCACATGCAGCTTTTAACAATGCATGCATACAAACGCAAAAACTTTATACTGCAAGCATTCCTGCACACTACACATGCATGCCCATCTTAAACATACATGAAGCAATTCACTTTTTGTTGTTCCTCGACTAGAGCTCCGAGGTTCACAAATGGCGAGATTTTACTTCTTTAGCCCTTGAACACGACTGTCACATTCTTACACACCCACATAATAGAAATATACGAGAGAGAGAGAGAGAGAGAGAGAGAGAGAGAGAGAGAGAGAGAGAGAGAGAGAGAGAGAGAGAGAGAGAGAGAGAGAGAGAGAGAGAGAGAGAGAGAGAGAGAGAGAGAGAGAGAGAGAGAGAGAGAGAGAGAGAGAGAGACAGACAGACAGACAGACACACACACACAGAGACAGACAGACAGACAGACACAGACAGACAGACAGACAGACAGACAGACACACACACACACACACACACACACACACACACACAGACAAAACATACAGGCACAGAGAAAGAGACAGAGATACAGACATACATACACACATAGAGATAGACAGACAGAGACAGACAGACAGACAGACAAGCTATATATACATAGCCTTCCTCACCTTGCCGAATCAGGAGGTTGTTTCTCAGCTGACTGATGGGGAGGCTGGCGGGGTCTGCCCTCCTCACTCCTGTCCCCAGCGTCACGTCCTGATCTACCTGCAGGCTGCCCGTCCACTTCAGCTGCAGTTTCAGCTGCACACACACACACACACACACACACACACACACACACACACACACACACACACACACACACACACACACACACACACAGAGTAGTCAATATTTCAGTCAATCTTTAAGAGAGTCTTTCAGTCAACCTTTCAGTCAGTCTTTCAGTCAATCTTTCAGTCAGTCTTTCAGTCAATCTTTCAGTCAGTTGGTCAATCTTTCAGTCAATCTTTCCGTCAGGTAGTCAGTCAATCTTTCAGTCAGTCAGTCAAAATCTCAGTCGATCGGTCAGTCAGCCAGCCAATCTTTCAGTCAGTCAGCCAGTCTTTCAGTCAGTCAGCCAGTCTTTCAGTCAGTCAGCCAGTCTTTCAGTCAATCGGTCAGTCAGTCAGTCTTTCAGTCAATCTTTCTGTCAGTCGGTCAGTCAGTCAGTCTTTCAGTCAGTCGGTCAGTCAGTCAGTCTTTTAGTCAGTCAATCGGTCAGTCAATCTTCCAGTCAGTCAGTCTTTCAGTCAATCGGTTAGTCAGCCAGCCAATCTTTCAGTCAGTTAGTCAGCCAATCTTTCAGTTAATCAATCTTTCAGTCAGTATTTCAGTCAGTCAATCAAGGGATTGATCGACAGATCAATCAACCAAACCGATTCACCCATTCCCCACTTTGCTGTATTTTACCTACGCCACTTGTCCTTCGAGATCAAGTCTTGTGTTGAAACAGTTTTAAAAATGTGTATTTCAGCTTTGGTCCCCAGGGTGGTGGTGGTGGTGGTGGTGGTGGGGGGGGGGGGGGGGGGGGGGGGGCAAAAATAAGGAAAGATGAAGAAAACGTATGGAGGAAGTCAATGCAGTTGTACCTATGCTCCTCTCACGCAAACACAGAGCTACAAAATCATGCTGTAATATAACAATGCAGCAATATGTATGACAACACACCCCACCTAAATATGGCCATAAGGATGCACTCCACTCCCCCCACACCCCACACCCCCACTTTGCACAAATCCAACATCGCTCAGTCAAGAGTGCTAAATTTAGCACGCCCCTTTCTTTTACCTTGTCCAAAATGTGGTCAGTTCCTGCTATAAATAGCACAAGCTGGCCTGGCTGGGATGGGATGGGGTGAGTTAATTAGCAGCTGAGAGGAGCTGAAAGATAGGGAAAACTAGACAGCTGTGACGTACCCCTTTACCCACAGTGTTCAGATAGCACAAGCTGGCCTGGGATGGGATGGGATGGGGTGGGTTAATTAGCAGCTGAGAGGAGCTGAAAGTGGGGAGGAAACTAGACAGCTGTGCCCGTAACCCTTTTAGACCCACAGTGTTCAGATACTGGCTGGGATGGGATGGGGTGGGTTAAATTAATTAGCAGCTGAGAGGAGCTGAAAGTGGGGAGGAAACTAGACAGCTGTGCCTACCCCTTTTAGACCCACAGTGTTCAGATAGCACAAGCTGGCTGGGATGGGATGGGATGGGGTGGGTTAATTAGCAGCTGAGAGGAGCTGAAAGTGGGGTGGAAACTGACAGCTGCGACCCCCTTTACCCATAGTGTTCAGATAGCACAAACTTAACTGGCCTGGGATGGGATGGGATGGGATGGGATGGGATGGGGTGGGTTAAATTAATTAGCAGCTGAGAGGAGCTGAAAGTGGGGGGGGGGGGGGGGGGGGGGGGGGGGGGGGGGGGGGGGAAAACTAGACAGATGTGCCCGCACCCCTTTTAGACCCCACAGTGTTGAGATTAGATACTCACACGGAGGAAGAAGCGGACTTGGAGGTAGGAGAGGTTGGTAAAGCTGGCTGAGGTGAGGCACCGTTGGGGCACCGTCAGGTCCGTCACCTCCCCCCTCCAATGCCCGTCCTTCTCCAGCGCGGCGTCAGGGATCAGCACGGCACTCAGGGGCTGCACTGCCTCTTGGGGGTGCATTTGCCCGTTGCTTAACCACAGCCGCTGCAACACATCATCGTCGTCGTCGTCGTCATCGCCGTCACCATCATCAATACCATCATCATCAATACCATCATCGTCGTCGTATGCTACAAACAAATACATATAAAAAAAAGGGCATCTACGAAGTCAGTACATGGCTACTTTCAAGGCAAGAAAAAAACGCACACGCTAAAATGATGGGGGCGGGATAGCTAAGTGGTCAGAGTGCTCGCTTTCCCCCAGTCAATGTTAAGCAGCGTCGAGCGTGGTTACCAATTGGATGGGTGACCGTTTTCGCGCCTTGGCTTCAGTACAGTCACCCCAGTTCACCCAGCTGTAAATGGGCACCTGCCCTTTTCAGGGTCAGGAAAGTAAAGGAGAGGAGATGGACGCCGTCCTTAATAAGCTGGCCCCTAGAGAAACTGAGGTCTTTGATGCCTCACTCCCCTACGACCGCCTAGGTTATGGGACACCTTTTAACTTTTTTCTTGTTTTTACACGCTAAAATCTCACCATTGGTAAACCTCAGAGGCTCTACCTTTACCTTTTTTTCTTGTTTTTACACGCTAAAATCTCACCATTGGTGAACCTCAGAGGCTCTACCTTTACCTTTTTTTCTTGTTTTTACACGCTAAAATCTCACCACTGGTGAACCTCAGAGGCTCTACCTTCACCTTTTTTCCTTGTTTTTACACGCTAAAATCTCACCATTGGTGAACATTGGAGGCTCTACCTTTACCTTTATTCTTGTTTTTACACGCTAAAATCTCACCATTGGTGAACATTGGAGGCTCTACCTTTACCTTTATTCTTGTTTTTACACGCTAAAATCTCACCATTGGTGAACATTGGAGGCTCTACCTTTACCTTTCTTCTTGTTTTTACACGCTAAAATCTAACCACTGGTG
>CM060334.1:25743150-25758150 GCA_030674155.1 Stramonita haemastoma | reverse complement strand
TTCCACCTATCGTTCAATTTTTTCTGGTTTGGATTTTTGTGTTTGCTTAAAATCACTTGATATGAAACACACACAAAAGAGGGCAGGTACCCATTTACAGCTGGGTGAACTGGGGGAACTGTACTGAGGCCAAGGTGCGCAAACGGTCACCCATCCAACTGGCAACCACGCTCGACGCTGCTTAACTTGACTGGGGGAAAGCGAGCGCTCTGACCACTTAGCTATCCTGTCCCACAAAATACAACTCTTTCACTAAATGTTTATTCAGCACCATGTTTACCAAATTTAGTTTGACAAGACTCTGCACTGCAGTCGCCCCGGTACTGAAGTTAAACAACGTTGCTGTCACTCATGACGGCAATAAAAAAAACAAACCAACAACAAAACCAACAAAAACTAAGACATTCCCACCCCAACCTCAAGCCGTTTCGAATGATCTCCATGTTGTTGGCTGCGAGTCTTCGTGGGTCGAGTGTTTGGTTTATTTATCTTATTATGGCCAGACGCCTAGTCAACCAGTAGAGAAAAATCCAGAAAAGGAAATCATGTACAACGATAACAGTGTAGTCATTCATTCATTTAAACCTAAGATGCCCGCTGACATTGGCTTCAAACCACATATTGCATAATATAACAGGAATACCTCTTAAACTTAATTATTATTGTTAATTATTCCTACTTTGTTGAGTTTAAATTTTGCTCCTTGTTTTAAGAGTATTGTTTTTTTTAATCTTCTAAACACCACCATTAATGCTATCTTATAATGTTTTCTCTTTTCACCCCTTCCACTCACTTCCATAACTTCCATTACACTTTCCACTTCTCTTGTCTAATATCAGAGTGAACAGACGTTAAATTGAAGACAACAACAACAACAACATATTGCATTACAACAAATTTAAGAAGCTATTGCTCCAGTCGCTGCTTATCAAATATGAAACCGTTTAAAACGAATTAAAGAATATATTCATTTTCTGTTAAACTGAAAGATTGCCGATACAAATATCTACATTTAAAAACCAGCTGTTCTCTGCATTAATGGATCCCACTGTTAAAAAAACGAAAACAAAAAGAAAAACGGCGTAATCACCGATTTCACTCAAGTGAAAAGCAGACGATATAAAACCAAATTATTGGAAGGTAGAATCTAGTGTAAATACCGTACTTTGGAAAATGCCTTGCTCTTCGGTGCCGCACATGCCATAAGGGTAGAATGATATTCCATTTTCTGTCTGTTGAAAGTATTCAATTTTCTTAACACATTGAAGAATTCTCGATGTTTATTGAAACAGGTTCACATCAGTAACTGATCAAGACAGATCACTCTCCAATCATTGACGTAAGTATTTGCCAGTTCCCTTATCTTAGTTAAAAAAAAAAAAAAAAGCAAGGGCGCGCGCGTGCACGAGCACACACACACACACATACACACAGACATACCACACTCGTGCAAGTTTTATTTGTTCTTTGGCGACATTATTCATACAACGCTAGATCTTTTAAGAACGAACCACAGTGCTCAAGCTTATTCAAAACTGTAATATCTTTATCATAAAATATGAAAGCCAGGTTAAAAGGGAGCTGAAAAATACCCTCATAGGAATAAGTATCGATATGAGCATGTGAAGGCTCATGAGTGAAATAATTACTGTGTGTGATGTTGAAGATAACGCCAGTCGTAGGATCGGATTTAAATTGTCAAAATTAGTCTAGTGTAAGGAGAGGGAGATCACTCCAACTGGACAAGAACAAAGTATGAAGGGAGATCACTCTAACCCGAAAAATCAGGGAAATAGACCTAGTTGTAGGATGGACACTATTATGCCAAGGGCTACCACCTTTTCTATTTTTCTGAAAACGATTTCCTCTATCTAGTTATAAAAAAGCCATACATGATTCTCGCACTTAGTTGCATACGAAAATACGAATATTCGATGAATACTGAAACATATTTCGTATGTGACCACAAAAACAAAAACGCGACCCAGCTAAGATAGTCTAAGATATTCGTAGTGTCGGCTCTCTCTCTCTCTCTCTCTCATTCATGATATAGGAAACACACGCGTAACGTCTTACGCACATGTTAAAGAAAAAAAAAAAAGGTACAAAAAATAGGCCAGCTGTGGCCAGTGACATAGATAACACCAACATTCCCAACATACATACCGCTGCCCAGAGAGGAGTGGGGGCATGCAAGGCTCCACTTCCTCACGAAACAGCTTGATGTTGAAATGTTCAATGCAGTGTCTATAAAACTCCCACAGGAGCTGGAGGAGAAGTCAGGTCATGTTCTCCAAGTCAGAAGAGGCTACCTTAATGGCAGGCAAAATGGTTGCATTCTAAAAATCTCACCATTGGTGAGCATTGGGGCTCTAGACCCTCCCCACCCCCCTAAAAAAATAAGAAGAAAGAAAACGAAAAGTAAAATCTACTCACAAGTGTCCATTTTGATTTTGGAAAACAAACATCAACGCTTATGTTCGATTCGTAATCTCTATTGTTTCAAATATTATTATGTAAAGCTATTGTCGTACTGTGTTAAATATAGACTCGCACACTTACCTTGTTTTTGGTTGTCGATGCATAATCACACACAGAAAAAGAATCCAAAATCCAACAAGAAATAAAATGCGACTGTAAATAAAAACAGGCTTCTCTGGTCTGTGTTTGTTCAAGCAATGCTAATGGCGTGAGATGTATCAGTTAAGAGTGAAACATTGTGAGTTTGTCTCGTGGAGGAAAAAAAAACCCCACTCACAATGTGCACGTTAAAACTGTGCAGAGGTGGCAGAGGGGAAAAAAAACAACAGAAAAGAAAAAGGAAACGTAGTTGGGGGGGGGGGGGGGGGGGGGGGGGGGGGGGAGAGAAGATGCAGAGAGCACAAATGTTCGAACCTCCGTTTTTGAGTCGCGTATGTTTAATCCTCTTCAAGTCAGCAGCATATCCGCTTTTTTAAACGAGAAAAATGTGTAATTTCCCCCTTACACTGGGAAAAAAAAGGCAACTTACCTGTCAACTTTACATCTTTAGCGTATTTTTTTTTCTTCCTCATCCAAGCTCAATCGATTAAAAAAAAAATGTAACAGGTAGTCCTGTTCTATCTAATTTCTGCCACAAAATCGTACCACACAAAACACACATTTTCATCGTATTTATTCAATAATATAAAAACACACACAAGGCTCACATAAGAGTAACAAAAAGATGGTTTCCATATTGTTTTGCAAAAAGCGACCATGAGTTAAAAAAATAGAAAAAGAGGAATGATTTAGAACCGGTATGACAATTTTGGACACAAAAGTTGTAAATGTCAACATTTAGAGTGTGGTGGATGTATATCGGAATGGATCATAGACTGATATGTGCGTATTTCGTCTGGTGCAACCAGTCTTTGCTAAGAAAGACTTGAAGAGAGGAATCATGGAAAGGGCAAGGAAAAACACTGAAAGAGTAAGAGAGAGGATGGGAAGAGGGAATGTAAATACATTCACACGTGTGTGTGTGTGTGTGTGTGTGTGTGTGTGTGTGTGTGTGTGTGTGTGTGTGTGTGTGTGTGTATGTGTGTATGTGTGTGTGTGAGTGTGTGTGTGTGTGTGTGTGTGTGTGTGTGTGTGTGTGAGAGAGAGAGAGAGAGAGAGAGAGAGAGAGAGAGAGAGAGAGAGAGAGGAGAGACGGAGAGAGAGAGAGAGGAGAGAGAGAGAGAGAGAGAGAGAGAGAGAGAGAGAGAGAACATGCCTGGTCTTCACACACACACACACACACACACACACACACACACACACACACACACACACACACACACACACACACACACAAACACACAGCTTTTTTCTTTCAGACTTGAAAAAAAAGTCCAATAGGACATTCAAAGATATATCTTGGTTGATATGCGAAAACATCTGTTGTTACTCCTTAGTCAATAGCTAAGCAACACATACAGACTGTTAAAAATGGGGCTCGATATGATAGAATGAGACAAAGGTATAGCTCTAAAATAAACAATGACTCCGTCAGCAGTAACAGAAAAAATAGCGATTATGCTTTCATGACAGTAACATCTATTGCTCTTTTATCTATTTTGGCCACAGATATTCACAATATTCATTGCCCTATGATTTGATTTGGCCACGACAATTCGTGATATTCATTGCCCATTAGCTAGAAAAAAATCTTTGAATGATTAATGTTTTGGCCAGAAGTACTCATTAGTGTTTCAACTGCTTTAACCAAGATTATTAATGCTGTTTATTGTTCTTCCACTCGTTTAGGCCAGGTTTACATAGCATTTATTGGTCTATCATCTGTTGTGGCCAAAATATCTGTAATACTGGTCTGCTGAGTGTTCATTGCCTTATTTTGTGTTTTGGTCAAGAACATTCATGGGTCAACCGATTATTTTCGCCAACAATATCTGTAAGATTCGCTGGTTTTCTAAAGAAAATTTATTAGTCTGTCATGTGTTTTGGCCGAGAAAAATATTCATGATGTTCCCTGCATTATCAACTATCCTGGAAAAAAGGCTACGATATACATTGTTCTATTAATTTCTTGGCCAAAACTCTAATATATTCGTAGGTCTATCCATTATTGTGGCTGCACTAATAGAATCCATGATCTATCAACTAGCTTGTCCAAGAACATTCATACTGTTTGTTGATCTTTCCACTGTTTCGCCTGAAAATTTTTTTACACTCTAACTGTTGTTACGGGTTTTGGAACTGATATTCATTGCTTATAAACTACTTTGGCCACGAATAAACTTACTCGCAATATTGCCTGCATCATCCACAGTTTTGGATAAGAATATTCACACACTGTATATCATTGTCAACTTTTTCAGTGAAAAGTATTCTCAACATTGCTCTAAAAATTGATCCCAAAATATGCATAAAATTCATTGCTTTATGAAGTATTCTTCCATCAAAACCAAGCAGACAATTTCAACTCAACATTGAGACTTTATCCTCTCAGTGTAATGTATACTTTGCACTCGGGTTGTCAGTCCTGAGTAGATACATTTATTTCTAAACAAGCTTTGACTTTAAGAGAAAATCTGTTGCTGAGAAATTCAAAGGGAGCAAATCACTAGAAAACTTGACTTAAAAAAAAAAAAGTAAACCATAAATGAGTTATTGGCAGCGGCACTGAATCGAAATCATTTTGAATGCTGGCACCCTGCTTTAAAAGTACACAGCATTCTTCAATGAAATTCGCAAGAAGTTGAGGAGAGATTGAGCAACAAACAAACAAACAAACACTTCAATATATATCACTACGATTCTATATCTGATTACAAATAAGCAGCGATGATCACTTCTGGAAACAAAAATCTAAAGTAGGCTAACTGTAAGCAGAAAAAAATGAGTATATAGAAAAATATTAATATTCGTTGTAACTGGATTACATTTTTGGGGCATTCGTTGTCGTTCCAGTGTGCTTTGTCCCGTACATAACCTTTGTTCATAGTATGTAACATCATAACAAAACAGACAAGTCCCTATGCCCCCCAAAACAACAACAACAACCAAACCCAGACAAAACAAAAACAAACAAAAAAACAGAAGAAAGAAAGAAAGAAAGAAAAAGACAAATAGAATGAGACAGTTGTAAGCCTAACAGACAACTTTGAAATCACATCAAAATCTACCTAAAGGACAAGAATATCAGGACAAGGAGAAAAGAAATCATAATTTCTGATAAAGTGATTCTTGAATAAGAACATTAAAAAAATTGAACAACATTTTATAGCGGATAAAACGATTGCCGAAACAAATCGACGAAAGTATGTAAAAAAAGCAGATTAAATTCTCAGGAAAATGTTCTAGTAAAATGTTGCAACTTTAAACTGTACACCTTCTGCTGTCCTTCAAATTATTGTAATCAAACACTATTTACTAAGAAATGAACAAAATCCTTCAAGAAGCTAACACTGAAAAAAATTCTATACTCCTATAAAACCTCAGAAACAGACTGGTAGGCTAAGTGAAAAAGAAAGGAGAACATACTGTATATCCAAAAAAAAAAAAAAGAGGGCAAAGAAAATGTCAAATTCAAAATCATACTCACTGAAAAATCAATATTTTCAGTCTGGCCCTTAAAAAAAGTCAAATTTCACACAATTCAACCTAGGAATATCTAAAATAAAAACGCAAAAAACCAGCTTCAAAAACTAAAAAAAACAACGATAAAAAATTAACCCTTCTCCACGATTATACTTATATACAAATACACAGACCCAAGAAGTGTTTTGGAAGAGTAACAATTGCCAATAAAAGGCTATACAAATGTATATACACAGGTCACATATTATTATTGCTATTTTTTTGCCTACTGCCATGGAAATTCGATGTTCTGATGTAAAAATGGAACTCCTGCATCCAATCTAAAGGATTTCAGTCACCAATATCACGATCTGCTTACTGGACGAGTATTTGATACAATACAAACAATAATTCACACACATTATTGTTTTGATCCACGTTACTATAACGAGAGAGAGAGAGAGAGAGAGAGAGAGAGAGAGAGAGAGAGAGAGAGAGAGAGAGAGAGAGAGAGAGAGAGAGAGAGAGAATAATTATGAAGTAAACATTACCAAAATAGCTGTTACTTTTCAAACTACACATCGTGGCAACATGTATACGCTTCAGGATCGATGATACAAAAAAAGGCATAAAAACCTCACATGTATGTATAAAAAGATGCTAGGGAAAAAACATAGCCTTCCTAAGAAAGTATTCTTCCACTTTGTGTATTCTCTTGGAAAAAAACCCACACGTATAAAAATAGAAATATGAGAAAAATACTCTCAAAATCAACCTGGGATACAGGTAGCCTTTATAATACATTAAAATACGATTTAGGAATGAAAAAGTGAAAAAAAAGAAATGAATCATTACACCGAACATATTTTTTTTCAGATAACATACCTATGTCAAAAACAAACAAACAACCACCCACAAACAAAGAGACAAACTGTGCTGTGAACAATGGCAGTTTAGTTGAATCATTACACTGGAATGCTTTTCCAAAACAGACTTTGTACATGTTTCAAGCCCCAAAACTGGGCACAGTTCACACGCCGTTTAGTTTCAGGACAAGAAAGAGAGAGAGAGAGAGAGAGAGAGAAAGGGGGGGGGCATACTGAAACACAAAAGGAAAGCACCCTAATAATCTCTTTTACTGAGTAGTTTTTTTGTGCTTTCATTGTTCATGAGTATCTCATCCCTGTGCACACAATTTTGAGTCACGAGTAGGGGGGAAATAGTAGAACGAGAAAAATGCAAGCAACAACAACAAAAAAAAGATAAGCAAGATCGTGTCCACAGATTTACATATAATATCCTCCAGCCAACTTTTAAAAACCGATGAAAGACAACGTGTTTCAATATCATTCTGACATCAGCAACCAACAAGAGAGATGGCTTATCAGCTCATTCGTGAGATTCAAAACAACGACATAACCACTTTCTTTTCACCGACTACAAGCAGTCAGATTTTGCAAACTTTATCCGTCTAAACAGCCATGATTTTCCAAGAATATTTCCTCTTTCTTTTCTTTCTTGCTACCACATGAACTAATTTGAAAATATTTTGGTAAGTGGAAACACATTAAATGAAATATCTGAAAATCTGAAATGTCTGCATGAAGGGTTAATTAATTTCAGGAAAATCAATATCATGAAAGGTTATTTTCTGCAGACATTTTTTCGTCTTTTTATATTTTCTATGCCTCAACAGATCATCTTGATGGTTTGTTGAAATTTGCAAGGAAAACGCCAGTTAAAAAACCCCAAACCCACAACAAACCCAAGAAGTAATGTCTATGTAATCTGGCTGGTTGTTTTCCTCTCTCTCTGCATAGGCAAATAAGTAAGTCTGTGATTTCGTTGCCTGATCACAAATAACAGTGATTTTAGACTGAAAGCATAATAAATTTGTTCTCCTCTAATTCAAAATAGCTATCGTAAAGTTGATAAAAATGGTAAACTACAGATCGACTGAGTAAAAAATAGAAATAAGAAAACTATTTTCAAAAAAGGAAAAAAAGTTGCTAAACCGGTCATGCAATGGCTTATCAATTATTGACCGTCTCCTATAAAGCACTTTAATCAATAAACAAAATTCAAATAAAAGAACAACACACAAATTAATTTGACAAATTGCTGTCTGCACAATACAGTTGTAAAGAAGTGATTCCAACGATAAAACAATAGTTTTAACTTGCACCGCCAACATAGAGGTGCTTTTGATTAACGTGCAGCAGATTATGTTCAGCAACTACCATGAGAATCATGTGCTTTTCTTATATATCATTTCGGCAATCTCTCTGCCTCGGTCCTCATCCAAAAGCAAAACTTGGTATGTAGAAATGAACATAGAATACAATCTGCCATTTCTTTTTTATGCTTTTTTTTTTGGTGTGTTCCTTAACTAGAGCTTTTAATTCACCAATGGTGAGATTTTGTGTATGGGGCCGATTGCCTATTGTTAGCCTAGCCGTATTCCATAACATCAGTGTGTCTGCCTTAGAAACAGTAATCCATTCCTACACGCACCCAATGGCCTACTCTAACCAGGAGGGAGGGAGGGGAAGAGAGAGAGAGAGAGAGAGAGAGAGAGAGAGAGAGAGAGAGAGAGAGAGAGAGAGAGAGAGAAGAGAGAGAGAGAGAGAGAGAGAGAGAGAGAGAGAGAGAGAGAGAGGAGAGGAGATGGAGGAGAGAGAGAGAGGAGAGAGGAGAGAGAGGGAGAGAGAGAGAGAGAGAGAGAGAGAGGAGAGAGAGAGGAGAGAGAGAGAAACCCTATTTTTTCATACTTCAAACCTTGCAAATCGTGGAAGTTGGATTTCAAAAACATAGAAT
The DNA here is from genome assembly GCA_030674155.1 of Stramonita haemastoma. NCBI lineage: Eukaryota > Metazoa > Mollusca > Gastropoda > Neogastropoda > Muricidae > Stramonita > Stramonita haemastoma. The sequence continues at coordinate 25,749,291 of CM060334.1, read as the reverse complement.
AAACATGGAATCACAAAAAGAGTGGAAAGAGGGTCTATACTTTTGTCACCGCTCACGTGGAGTACACCCTTTCTCCCTTACAGGCATCATAACATTTGACTTTGTCAAATTTAAACCATTAAAAAGAAAAATTCCACAAAAACCATGCGATGGTAGCCATTCTGCAAGCCCTCTCTGAAGATGAGTCGACTGCAGATAATTATGTCTTGAAATCAATGTCTGATCGGAAGTTCGACCCCAAAAGGAAAAATCAGCCATTTCTTGAGTTAGATAACCTGTGGAAGATCTGCGATCTCCACTGATGATCCAATGTGGGAATTTTCTTGGTGAAATCTTTCCAGCTTCTCAAATAATTTTGTTTGGAAAACAGTACTCTAATTGAGGCCAACAAGTGCAGGTAACCAGTTACAACTTCTCTATCATTTCCTTTCTGTTGTAAATGTGGGATGTAAAAGTTTATTGATGTCAAGTCATTTCATAAATTGTGCAATTTCAACTGACTGCGGAGCTTTCTGTTTGGTTTCTAACATCTGCTTAGCATCACTGACTCTTGCAATTTCATACAGCGAGAAATTATTATTTTGGGGGGGTCAAAAAATAGTATAGTGATTATGACACACACAGGATGGTAGCAATTATGTTTTACGACTTTTCTCATTATTTAACCAATTTTCACTGACCTGCGCAATGTTATTCAACTTTCAGCTCGCAAATGCCAAACTTAAGCCGCTGATCATTTCATTTGTAGGCTCTTTTTGTGGATTCAAGGTTGAAAATGTTGTTCCAATTAACGTGCTGTTTCTGAAAGTAGCTTATATAAATGTTCAGATTTTCAGACATCACCCCAGACAGTCTTTTTACTCTGCTGCAAATATACGCATTTTTGTTAACTTCATTTACTGGTTGCATATCTGTTGGTGCTTGAAGCTCAATTATCCAGGCCAGTTTTAACAATAAAATCATACATACATTTTGTTAATCTCTCTATGAAAAAAGACTATTCTTGTCCTCTTTTCAAGACTGCTGCACCCCTTTAAGATATGAGAACAGAGCAAATCTGTACGGAGAGGTGGACAGAGGAGGGTTTTCAGAGAAGGCCCTTTCTAGCCAGAGTCTGAGAGAGCCTTTCCCTTCTGACACTGTAGGAAGGGGGTGCGGCCTCCACATCAGTCAGCAACTGTGGATACATGTACACCCTTCTGCTGCCTCCCTCCCCCCACTGTGAAGGGGCTGTAACCCATGACTTGAGGACTGATCTGTTCTAAAAATTCAATACAATCATCAGCTCCAAACGCTTGGCCCTAGCTCGTTTATTCTCAATGCAATGCCAGTCTGGTGGTTCGGCTGTCTTGTTTCTGTATTGAATGAGCCCAACTCAAAATGTCATGGCTTTAGGCACACACTGCATGCTTTGAGCTATCTACATGCAACACTTTGTCTCTTCTCATCTAAATTTCCATCATGTCATGAAATTAAACATCCTACTTTTTCTCATATTTGCGCTTGGGACCATGGGGGAAAACCCAGAAAACCTACAGCCCTGTACAGTTTAACATGAAAGGCATCACTTTATCCCATATAAAACAACAACAACAAAAACCCTGTGGAAAAAAGTCTACCAAAGAAAACTGTAGCGCTTTCAAGAACAGAATTAGAAAACAGGAAAAAAAACCCACCGTGCAGTGTAAAAGAAACAACAAAAAACCAAACCAAAAAATCCTTGCAGTACTGTGTCAGCGCAATGCTCTCAAAAATGGATAGTCAAACTCATTTCTTTTTTTTCTTTCTTTTTTTTCCCTCACTACCAGGAGTTGGACAGAACGTTGAAAGAGAGACAATTCAACTCCCCCCCACCCCTTCCCCACCCCCACCCCCGCCCTTCCCACATATCACTGGCTGCACCGTGTTTTAAGGCCGACAGTTCAATTCTTCCAAGCACTCACGAATAACCGAAATGTATAGTATCCAAAACATTCAGTTCCTCCAACGCACCATTCATTGCCAGGTCTCTAAAAAAAAAAAGAAAAAAAAAAAGGACACTCCATGTCCGTACTACACCGCCTCACAGAACAGGGAACGGTGAGGGCGGAGAGAGTTCCCCAACCTGCCTACGCTTCGTGGCTGTCTGCCCCAGCTTGTCCTTTTTGCTGGTCGGGCAGCGTGGCGCCCTCAGAGCGGAAAGGCTGCATGACGGAGTACAGGGGGTTGGCGAAGCCGCTGTCGGACACCCCGTTGGCGGGCGGCTGGTCGGGCACGTACACCGCTCGGTCTCCGCCCAGGGTGATCTCCCCGCCTCCCGCCATTTGCTTCGCGCCTGCGTCGTCCACACTTCCGTCGTACATCTGGTTATGCATGGCGATGGATCCGTCCGTGCCTCCGGCGATCACCTCGTCTGAGAAGCGCTGGTGGGGGATGTTGTTCTTCTGCTTGCGTCGCCTGACCAGCACCACCGCCACCACGACGACGACGATGATGATGATGACGAGAGGCACCATGACGCCGAGGGCGATGGGAATGACGTTGCCCGTCTGTTCTTGGGACACAGAAGGCTTGGCCACGGTCACCGGGGTGGTGGTTGGGGGCTGGGTGGTGGGTGCCTTCTTCGTGGTGGGGGTTCCTGGCTTTTGGGTGGTGGGGGCCGTTGGTTTGGGTGTTGGTGTGGTCGTTGGCGGAGCTGATGAGGGTGTGGTGGGTGGTGGTGGTGTGGTGGGCGAGGGTGTGGTGGGTGGTGGGGTGGTGGAGGGCGCTGGGGTGGTGGTGACGGGGGTGGTGGTGGTCGTTGGTGGCAGTGTTGGCTTGGTGGTGTCTGTCAACAGAGCGTCGTTGTTGTTGTTTTTAGACCGTTATTTTCAAAACTAACAGCTGGTATCATACTGTCTTTTTTTTACCATATTGTATACAATACAACACGACACTCTGCAATGCAATACAATAAAAATCTAATGCAATGCAATGCGATACAATCAGTTAGTTTGTACGATACTGCACTATATTTAGCACTGCAACGCACTGCAATAATACACTACAGTGCATTACAATACAATATAAAACAAAACGAGACACTGTATAATAAAAGACACATTCTCTCTCTCTCTGTCTCTCTCTCCCTCTCTCTCTCACTTTCTCCCCGTCCCCCTCTCATACAATAACTTGTGTCCTCATGATGCCTCATACAGTAGTCAACAACCCCTCCCTCACCCTCTTCACAACAATCCCTCCCCCACCTCCCCTCCACACCTCTTAACATACACCCCTACCATCCCCCCCCACAACAACACACCTACCCCCCCCCCCCCCCCGCCTCCCCCAAACCAAACAAACACCGACATTCCCCCTCCTCCTCCAAACCAAACCAACACAAACCAACCCCCCCCTCCCCCAAACCAACACAAACCAACCCCCCCCTCCCCCAAACCAACACAAACCACCACCACCCTCCCCCAAACCAACATACCCCCCCCCCTCCCCCAAACCAACACAAACCAACCCCCCCCCTCCCCCAAACCAACACAAACCTCCCCCCCCTCCCCCAAACCAACACAAACCTCCCCCCCTCCCCCAAACCAACACAAACCCCTCCCCCCTCCTCCAAACCAAACCAACACAAACCAACCAACCCCCTCCCCCAAACCAAAACCAACACAAACCTACCCCCCCCCTCCCCCAAACCAACACAAACCTACCCCCCCTCCCCCAAACCAAAACAAACCTACCCCCCCCCCCCTCCCCCAAACAAACACAAACCTACCCCCACCCTCCCCCACCAAACGAAACAAACACCGACATATTCCCCCTCTTCCCCAAACCAAACCAACACCGACACCCCCCCCCCCCCCCTCCCCCAAACCAAAATCCCTCCCCCCCCCCCTATGGGTACCAACACCCCCTCTCCACTCACTGTGACACTTAATGCCGGCGTCCTCAAAGTGCCAGCAATTGTGCGACCCGTAGCCCCGGTGACGGCAGTCGTCCAGGGTACTCTCGGTGCCTTTGCACTCTACGTTGTCCAGCCAGATTCGACCCTTGCCCTCCCCGTACGTGTTGTTCAGGACCGCCTCGCCCCATAGGAACCCCAGCTGCACGCAGGCCACCGAGGCGTCGAAGTCGTCCCAGTAGTCGTCGCAGACAGTGCCCCACTCGTTCGGTCCCGATACGTACACTTCCACGCGACCCTCGTCGTAGCCTTGTGAGCCGTCTTTCAGTACCAGTCGGATGTTGCTGATGTCTGCACGTGTGTTGATTTGTTATTTATTTATTTTTAGGTAGGTGTTGGTTTTTTTTTTTTTTTTTTTTTTTTTTAGTACCGTGTGTGTGTGTGTGTGTGTGTGTGTGTGTGTGTTTTATTTAATTATTCTTTTTTAGCGCCCTGTGTGTGTGTGTGTGTGTGTGTGTGTGTGTGTGGTGTGTGTGTGGTGTGTGTGTGTGTGTGTGTGTGTGTTTTATTTAATCATTCTTTTATATCGAGGATAATGGAATAAGCACTCTTGTGCTTTTTTAACATCCAGTCCCCGTGTGTATGCAGTTTTGTAAATATGTGTTCCCACCGGCACACGATAGCCTACTCTTACGAAAAGCAGGACAGGATTTAACGTGTGCGCATTATGTTCTGCGTGCGTTCGCACACGGGGCCACGGTTTATAGTCTCATCCGAAGGACTTTGGGAGAGAGTGGAGTCAGCACTGATGTTAACTCAAAGGAGAAAAATCTCCTCGAACGGGAGTCGAATCCGGGTTGTCAAATTGCGAGCGCAATGTTCTGACCACTAGGCTATCCCGCCCCCTCATTACATGGGTAGTATCATAGCTCAGTGGTCAGAACGCTTGCTTTCCCCCAGTCAAGTTAAGCAGCGTCGAGTGTGGTCAGCAGTTGGATGGGTGACCGTTTGCACACCTTGGCTTCAGCACAGTCCCCCCAGTTCACCCAGCTGTAAATGGGTACCTGACCTCTTTAGGGTCAGGGAAGGTAAAGCAGCGAGGGAAAGGAGATGGGCACCGCCCTCAACGTGCTGGCCCCTAGAGAAGCTGAGGTCTCTGACGCCTCGCTCCCCTATGACCGCCTGGGGACACCTTTACCTTTTTTTACCTCTAGTATCATATTTTTTTTAATTAGAAGAGTAATAAATTGTTTATTTATTAACATCTATTGTTTAATTGATTAAAAGAGTGATATTGTTTCATTTATTTGTTAAAAGAGTAATGTTGTATTTTGTCCACACATATTGTACATGGCAGTTAATTCGAGACAATACGATATTGTATTGTTTATTTATCAAAAGAGCAATATCAAATCGTTTACTTATTGAAAGAGTAATACTGTATTTTTATTTATCAGAAGAGTCATATCATATTGTTTACTTATTAAAAGAGATATACCCCATTGTTTATTCATTAAAAGAGAACTATCGTATTGCTTATTCATTAAAAGAGTAAAAGAACCCACGGTAAAAAAAAAAGAAAAAAAAAGAAAGAGAATTTGCTCTTGGTCAAATTCTGTAGAAGAGGCTGGGAAACAAATCATTACACTGGGAAACAAATCATGAACAATCTACGGAAACAAATCATACACTGGGAAACAAATCATGACACTGGGAAACAAATCATTACACTGGGAAACAAATCATTACACTGGGAAACAAATCATTACACTGGGAAACAAATCATTACACTGGGAAACAAATCATTACACTGGGAAACAAATCATTACACTGGGAAACAATCATTACACTGGAACAAATCAATACAAAAAAAAAAGAGCGGCCACTGTTCTTGTGGAGACGTAGTACTCTTTCTGGGACCTGCACCTTTTGACTAAAATGAAAGGTGATAAAAAAATAAATCTCCATCTTTCTATCACTGACACTGACACACACACAAAACAACAACAAAAACACCCACCCACACCTCCACCCTTCCCCTCACAACAACTCCTCACCCTCCACCCCCCCCCCCCCCCCGCACAACCCCCCCCAACCCAACAACCCACTCACTGAAGGTGTAGTTGTAGCACTGAACGTAGGCGTCCTCGTAGCAGTAGTAGGACAGGTAAGAGGAATTGAAGCCGGAGGTGAGACAGTCCAGCAAGGTGCTTTCTTTGCCCGTGCAGAAAGCGGCGTTGAGGAAGTAGTTATCCAGGGTGGGCGGG
>CM060334.1:25715650-25738150 GCA_030674155.1 Stramonita haemastoma | reverse complement strand
ACAGGTAATTTCTATCTTACCCTCTGGAGTGGTTGCACTATGAGTCAATTTTTCTCTTCTCTTATTGCCGAGTCGCGATAAGAATCGACATCTTCAACTTCTTGACGAGTAGTATCATGCGTTGATTTCTCTCACGACTTTTTCAGGAGTCGCGATATGAGCTGATGTGTCAATTTATTCCTTGAGAAAAAGAGAAGAGAGAGAGAGAGAGAGAGAGAGAGAGAGAGAGAGAGAGAGAGAGAGAGAGAGAGAGAGAGAGAGAGAGAGAGAGAGGAACACAAAGACAGACAGACAAGATTCAACAAATCAGCTCTCTTCCCATCTCTGTCTACATCTATATCGGTCTCTAAACTTTGCAAACCTTGATAGCGATGCCATACTGGTATCCATTGAAGAGCCCTCTGCAGGCGGTGGTGGCTGCCTTATCGTCGAAGCTGTCGTCACAGACTGATACCCAGCTGTGTGTTTTGTAGTAGATCTGCAGGCCTCCCATACCTCCTCGCTTGCGACTGAGACGAACTGGAGAACGAGATGGAAAAGAGGAATAAATAGGTACTTGTTGTCGTACGTGCAGGGCAACACGCACTGAAAATTGCACACACACACACATACACACGCACGCGCACGCACGCACACACACCACCACCTAACACGCACGCACACACACACACACACGCACACACGCACACACACACACACCCACACACTTGCCACTCTATTAGGAAACAAATGCTCATGCAGACAGAAAAAAAGAAGGTCGCCGTTCTGATAGTATAACCTGACGACAACACTGACCTTTCTAATACGGCAACCTGACAACAACACTGTCCTTTCTGATACTACAACCTGGCAACAACACTGACCTTTCTTAATACTACAACCTGACAACAACACTGTCCTTTCTGATACTACAGCTTGACAACAACACTGTCCTTTCTGATACTGCAACCTGGCAACAACACTGACCTTTCTATACTGCAACTGGACAACACTGACCTTTCTGATACACTGACCTTTCTGATACTACAGCCTGACAACAACACTGACCTTTCTGACACTGCAACCTGACAACAACACTGACCTTTCTGACACTGCAAACTGCCTTTCTGACACTGCAACCTGACAACAGCACTGTTCTTTTGATACGACAACATTGACCTTTCTAACACTGCAACCTGACAAGGACATTGACCTTTCAGACACTACAATCTGACAACAACACTGACCTTTCAGATACAGCAACCTGACAACAACACTGACCTTTCAGATACAGCAACCTGACCTTTCTGACACTACAGCCTGACAAGGACACTGACCTTCCAGATACTACAACCTGACAACATTGACCTTTCTGATACTACAACCTGACAACAACACTGACCTTTCTGACAACAACACTGACCTTTCAGATACTACAACACTGACCTTCCAGACACTACAACCTGACGACAAGGACAACACCACCACTGACCGTTCTTGTAGCAGTAGACAGCGGCGTCCTCGCTGTGTCCGGTACAGGGGGTGAGCCAGTCCCACCAGCCACTGCTGCTCTGCAGCTCCTCGGAGAAGCCGGAGTGCGGGCACAGGTGAATCGCGGCTTCCTCGCCCGTGCACTGCACGTCTGTCAGCCACATCGTGCCCGACCCGCCTCCGAACGTCGTCAGCGGGTAGGCGATCCCTGTTTGTTGGGGTGGGGGTGGGGGTGGGGGAACAGTTAAAGTGAAGATATAAGTGCGGGTTTCAGATTTCTGGGCACCACAGTCGTCATCATCATCATCATCATCATCATTATCATTATCATCATCGTCATTGTCGTCGTCGTTGTCGTCGTCGTCATCATCATTATCATCACCATCACCATCATCATCACACACACCGTCATGCAGTCTAACCTGAAGAGAAGTTCAAGCTGCGGCAGAAGACATCGGCATCCTTGTCGTCCCACTTGTCGTTACACACCGTGCCCCACACGTTGTCAAAGGCCATCTCCACTCGGCCACTGTTCTCCGTGCCGTCTGCCAGCCGATACTGCACACCTGGACACGTGCAGGAAGAAGGGGGGGGGGGGGGGGGGGGGAGGAGGAGGAGCATGGTGTAATGTTTTCATACAAAGGGTATAACTGCTAAACCTATCGTTACATAACAAACAGTTCACTGGCGTTAAGTAGGTCGTTTCAGACATTACATAACAAACAGTTCACTAGCGTTAACTAGGTCGTTTCAGACATAACAAACAGTTCACTGGCGTTAACCAGGTCGTTTAAGACATTACATAACAAACAGTTCACTGGCGTTAACCAGGTCGTTTAAGACATTACATAACAAACAGTTCACTGGCGTTAACTAGGTCGTTTAAGACATTACATAACAAACAGTTCACTGGCGTTAACTAGGTCGTTTAAGACATTACATAACAAACAGTTCACTGGCGTTAACTAGGTCGTTTAAGACATTACATAACAAACAGTTCACGGGCGTTAACTAGGTCGTTTAAGACATTACATAACAAACAGTTCACTGGCGTTAACTAGGTCGTTTAAGACATTTTGCATGTGGCTAAAAGAAACAAACAAACCATCATTACATAAAAACAGTTCGCTGGTGTTAGTTAACGAGGTCATTCTTGAGAGATTGTGCCTCTCATTACCAGAACCTATAATTACATCATAAACAGTTCACTGACGTTGGCAAGGTCACTCCATACATTCTGTTTCCACAATGTGCACACCACTTGCTGATAAAGGAGTCGTTCCATAAAATGTATGTGTTGATTGCATTTTTCATACTTTTTGAATGATTAAAAGAAAATACTAGCGGTATGTTTTTTTGTTTCGTTGATTCGATATTCACAAACCAGGAATGTTTGGCATGCACAGATAATCTGATAAAAGATTTCTTCTGTGTGTGTCATACAGTCATTTCTGAAAAAAACAACATAGTTCTATAATTGAATTTAAGTTTCAATGTTTCGCATCTTGTTTAATCATATATAATGCCCCCAAAACACTGACGTGCTCTCCATGGGAGGAGCAGTCCAAATTTCACGCTGAGAAATCTGCCAAGACTGAAAGTAGTATACAACATATACAATACAATATATACAATACAATACAACATATACAATACAATATATACAATACAATACAATATATACAATACAATACAATACAGTACACTGCCATGCAATACAAAGCAAAAGGATATGATAGATGAGTTTAAAAATATATCCATTCTTTACCCAGGCAAAACACTCTGTCAGTTACTAACGTCAGCTAAACCCCAAGGCCTTCACTAAATTGTTGTTACGCTTCAAAAAGTTATGTGCAGATTGACCTCAGCCATGACAAACTCACAACCCACACTCTCCTTTCAAAGGAAAAAAAAGTCCTTCGGATGAGACTATAAACCGAGGTCCCGTGTGCGAACGTGCGCAGAACACCTTGCACACACGTTAAATACTGTTCCGCTTTTCGTAAGTGTAGGCCATTGTGCGCCGGTTGGAACAGATTACAAGATTTACAAAACTGCATACACACGGGGAATGGATGTAAAAAAGCACATGAGTGCTTATTCCATTATCCTCGATATAAGAGAGTAAAAAATAAAATTGATAAAGGAGACGGGAAAATAGCCCCGAAGTCAGAATAGAGCTACCCGCAATTACAATGAGGAGGTGCTTCAAAAAGACGTCGCGCGGGACGAGTGAGTCAGAGTGCATATTCTGGGGGATCCTCAAAGCTGGGGAACGCCCGACACCAATGCCATACTTACCAGATGTGTGATAGCAGGCGACCCCGGCAGAATGTCCAGAGGTACAGTTGCCCAGCGACAGACGGTCGTTGTGTGGACAGTCCATCAAATCGGTCTCGTTGCCTTTGCAGCTGAAGTTGCTGAGCAAGTAGGGGCCGATCTGAAAAACAGGGTGTTACAAAATATTGAAATAGTTGGATTTTAGCTGTGATTGTTGTAGTTTATGTGCTTCAGCAATAAACTTTGCAACAGATTTGATCACATCATCATCAGACGATAAGACAGAAAGAAAATGTCTTGCGTTCGGAAAGCTTCTAAATTGAAAAGACGACAGTTTTCACGTCTGGAAACATATGCTTTGACACTGAAATAGGACATGTGCTTTATCATCAAGAATATAACCAAACACAGGGTACGGGACCTGTGTGGACGTCTCAGGATAAAACTATCTTTTGTTTGCATTAAAACCAAGAGTTCTTAATGCAGTCGATGCCATTTGTCAATAATCATTCGAAGATATTTTTCCGCCTTAAAGGCACACTAAGTAAAAAAAAAAATCAGCAGTATTCATCTTTACTTTTCATAACTAAGTAGCAATTTTGTTTAAATTAATGAACAAACGGGTCTGTCTTTAAACTTATAAATAAACTGATGCTCGTTAACTACTTCCTGAGAACCGCACAATTCCAAAACCATGTTCAGACAAAACCTGTTTTCACTTGCCAACACCCACACCAACACTAAAACCCACAGCAACCATCACATCAACATCCACACCCACACCAACACTCACACCAACACCCCTACCCACCCCCACCCACACCAACACTAACACCCACACCAACCATCACATCAACATCCACACCAACACTCACACCAACACCCACACTCACACCAACACCCCCCACCCACCCACACCCCCAAACACCCACACCAACCAACACTAACACCCACCTCAGCGTGAGTCATGTAGCTGTATCTGTCAGAGTGGGTGTAGGCAATGCCGGAGGTGTAGCCCGCAGCCTGACAGAAGACGTTGGCATCCTGGTCAGTCCAGTTCAGAGCGCAGATGCGTCCAGTCACACCCAGGTATTCCACTTGCAGGCGTCCTGTGCCGTCTGCTTTCGCGTCAGGTGCAAACTCGATGTTGACTGGTGAAATAAAAGTTACAAAAAAAAAAGAAGTTACTTTTATATTTGAGAGAGAGGGAGGGAGAGGGGGAGAGAGCGAGTGGGAGGGAGGGAGAGGGAGGGGGGAGAGAGGGAGTGGGAGGGAGGAGAGGGAGGTGGAGAGAGGGAGTGGGAGGGAGGGAGGGAGGGAGGGAGGGGGGAGGAGAGAGAGAGAGAGAGAGAGAGAGAGAGAGAGAGAGAGAGAGAGAGAGAGAGAGAGAGAGAGAGAGAGAGAGGCTGAGACAGACAGAACACACACACACACACACACACACACACACACACACACACACACACACACACACACACACACACACCACACCCCACTCTCCCCAAAAGTCTTTCGGATGAGACTGTAAACCGAGGCCCCGTGTGCGAACGCACGTAGAACATCTTGCGCACACGTTAAATGCTGTTCCACTTTTCGTAAGAGTAGGCCATTATGTGCCGGTGGGAACAGATGACAATATTTAGAAAATTGCATACACACGGGGGACTGGATGAAAAAAAGGACATGAGTGGTTAATCCATTATCCTCAATATAAAAGAATAAAATAAATAAATAAATAAATAAATAAATAATAAAATCACACACACACACCACACACACACTCTCTCACCCCTCTCCCCCCACCCCACCCCAACCCCAACCACAACCCCCCCCAACCACCACCCCTACTCACCAGAATCGTTGAAGGGCGAGCCAGGGCTCTGGCAGATCACGGACGGGTACAGCCCGGACAGGCCCGAGGTTAGATGCACGCAGTCTTCCAGGCTGCTTTCGGCCCCGTTGCAGTGGATCAGAAGATCGTCACGGATGACGCTCCTGCGGAAAGAGATGGCCCCGTTATAGGCGGAGCAGCAGACGGCGCGACCGTCCTGGTAGCCCATCTCCAGGCACACTTCAGCTGCCGTGACGTCGTCGAAGCCGTTGTCGCTGACGAAGGTCCAGCTGTCGTTGTAGAAGAGTTGCACCGCTCCGTGTATCACGCTGCTGTCCGTCGTCTTGCGCACTGTTTGAGAGAGAGAGAGAGTGTGGAGTGGTGGTGGTGGTGGTGGTGGTGGTGGTGGTGGTAGTAGTGGCAGCAGCAGCAATGATAATAAATGGTAAGTGATGATAATGATAAACGCTGATAATGATAACGACGATAACAACAACGAAAGTAATAACAATAACAACGGTAGTCACGATGATGATAACATCAATAATAAGATAATAATAATAATAATAATAATAATAATAATAATAATTACAATGGTTTATTCAGATTTTGCAGGCAATATAGCCCACTGGTGTCCACTGATGCAACATCCAAACTCGTCGCGTCTCTCACTCTTTCACATCTGGACAATTGCAATTCTCTCTTTGCTGGTCTGCCAGCATCATCTACCCACTCCTTCAACGTATACAAAACTCTGCAGCTCGACTGGTCCTCAGAAAGAAAAAAACCCAACTGATTTTATTACCCCTCTCATGTAATCTCTCCACTGGCTGCCTGTGCCACAGGGAGTAAACTACAAGATCAGTACCCTTTCTTACTAATGTCTCCACAAAACAGCACCCTCCTACCTTTGTGCATGTATTCACTTGTACACTCCTCAATCTCTCCGCTCTGCTGCAGATACCTTAAGAATACCTAGATTCAACCAATCCACCATTGGCTGTCGCTATTTCTCTATGAATTTTCTGATCCGTCGATCTGGAATGACCTCCCTCTCTCTCTTCTCCAAAAGCCTACTCTGGGCATGTTCAAATCCAGTCTCAAGACATACTTCAAACCTGAATTCCATCACCCTGCCAAAGTGTATACCCTTTATGTATGTGTGTGTGTATAAATATATATACATATATATGTGTGTGTGCGTGCGTGCGTGCATGCGTGCGTGCGTGCGTGCATGCATGTGTGTGTGTGTGTGTGTGTGTGTGTGTGTGTGTGTGTGTGTGTGTGTGCGCGTGCGCGCGTGCGCGCTCGCACATTTTGATTTGTTGGGACTATTAATTGCTATCGGTTGCATGACTGTGTAAGAATGGGTTGAGTGCAAGTGCTTTGATTTGTCTTTGCAAGATATAGCGCTGTTTATCCATTTATCATCATCATTATCATCTGAACAGGAAACAAGAGAGGCAGAGAGAGAGCAAGCCGCCACTATTACCACCACCACCACAACAACAACAGCAACAAAAAAACCCTCACCATTATCGTAACACAAGACGCCAGCATCGGTGGTGTGGTCCGAGTGGCAGAAGTAGTTGTCGCTATGCACCTGGCTCCAGCCCTCGTGAGCGCACTGCGTCAGACTCTCCTCGTTCCCCCGGCACGCCAGGTAGGTCCTGTACACGGGACCCCTGGCCGGTGGGGCATCGGAGGGAACCGCCTTGGGCTCCCCATCCACGAAGCCTTGGCTCCGGCAGAAGACGCGAGTGTCTGTGGCGCTCATGACAGAAGAGCAAAGCGTGCCCCACGTGCCGTTGAAGAACATCTCGATGCGGCCGTAGTTGGTGCGGTTGCCCACCAGACGGAACGCCAAACCTGTTTGGTGAGGATATGGGTGGGTTTTTTGTTTTTTTTTAAAACTTAAAAAAAAATCTTTTGTTGTTACAAAAGCATATATATGCATGACATGTATTATTAGCATTGAGAGGATATGGGTTTTTTTGTAGTTTGAAAAAAAAAATGAACTGAGCGAAATTATGGATACAAGAAAACTCTAGACAAATACCCCCCCCAAAAAAAAACAAAACAACAACACAACAAACCACAAAACAAAACAAACAAAATCTGACTGAAATAAGCACCCGCCGTCTTCCAGTCTCTAAAATCCAACATTTAAAAATCAGGCAAAGTTAATGGTAACACCACCTCCCCCATATATAAAAGCCTCCAAATCCTAAGCACCCCCCCCTCCGCCCCCATTTCAATGTCTCTAAAAGTCAATAGTTTCAATATCCCGAAACATGAAGCAGAAATGTAGTCAGAAGTAAAAATCAAAATCAAACCTACAAAAATACCCCAGCCCTACACTACAACACGCCGCCGCTGTGGCCTAGTGGTTAGGGCGTTGTACTCGTAATCTAAAGGTTGCGGGTTCGATCCCAGCTATTCCGCTATGGCGTTGTGCCCTTGGAAAAGGCACTTTACGGCTATTTTCTCACCCCACCCAGGTGTAAAAGGGGTACCAACCTTGTGTTGGGGGTTAACCCTGCGATAGACTGGCGTCCTATCCAGGGGGGAGTCTATGACTCTCAGTCGCTTAACGCCACAGAAACCGGGATAAGCACCGGCCTGATGAGCCTTACGGCTCGGGACAGACTTTAACTTTAACTTTTAACACTACAACACAATACAATATAATACAACACAACACAACACAGACAAGACATTTTGAAAAGAAAAGGGTGGCGCTACTCTCGTGGTGACATCCTCTCCCCAGAATGAGCAGCCTGAATATCACGCAGAAAAGTCTGCTAAAACTGAAAGTCTTCTACAAGAATATAAACACGATACCCTACAATCTGGTAAGATGCTGCCCAACACAATGCGGTGCATTGCAATACAGCACACAACAATAATATACTGGAATTTTTCGCACCCAGAGCTTTGCCAGTTACTGGTTTTAAGCCAAGTGGGGTTAGTTGTTATGCTTTGAAATGTTATGCTGAGATTGTCTTCAGCCATGACAAGCTTTTAGTGTGATAACCTGTACTCTCCCTTAAACAAAAATCCCCTCAAGATGGACCACGGCTGCCTAAGTGACGCCGCGATACTTGAAAACAGTCCTACACTCAAATTCCTCATCCAGTGTGGACTTCCAATCTAACAGTCATTCCCAGGGGTGATGAACGAGTCTGAGTGCATATTCTGAGTGACCCACCAGGGTATTACGCCGGAGAACGCACAACAACAACAACAACAACAACAATACTTGAATTAAAGAAAACAAGGAGGGTGGCAGGACGGTTAAGACATTCACCTGCCAAACAAGTAAACCGCGAGGTTCTGGATCCGATTCCCGACCTCGCCCTTTCTTCCTAGTTTGACGTGAAATCGAACTGAATGTCAAAGTCCTTCAGATGAGACTAGAAACCGAGGCACCAGGTGCAAATGCACGCAGAACATCTTACTCACATGCTTTTAAAACCAGTTCCACCTTTCAGACGAGTAGACCCTGCCGGCAGGAACTGATGACAATTTTCAAAAACGCATGCACACAGGTGCCGTGTTCAGACACTTTGCCCGAAATCGGAAAGCGGCTACAAAAATGGTTGGGAGTGGGAGGGAAATTGTCGCATACACAAAAATCTCTCCACTGGTGAGCCTCAAAGCCCTAGCCAAGGAATGAAGAACAAAAAAAAAAAAAAAAGGGGGGGGGGAAGGAAAAAAACAAGGACTTACCGCTGTCTTCAAAACAGAGAGCCCCCGCCATGTGTCTGTTTCTGCAGATCGTCACATTGCCCACCCTGCTGTGAGGGCAGTCTTGGAGTCGGGACTCATTGCCACTGCACACAAAAGCAACAGGGGACGGGATAGCCTAGTGGTCAGAACATTGCGCTCGCAATTTGACGACCCGGGTTCGATTCCCGTTGGAGGGGATTTTTCTCCTTGAGTTATGTTAACATCAGTGCTGACTCCACTCTCCCCTAAAGTCTTCGGATGAGACTTTAAACCGAGGCCCTGTATGCGAACGCACGCAGAGACATCCTTGCGCACACGTTAAATCCTGTTCCGCTTTTCGTAAGAGAAGGCCATCGTGTGCCGGTGGGAAAGATGACATTTACAAAACTGCATACACACGGGGACTGGATGTAAAAAAAGCACATGAGCGCTTTTCCATATCCTCGATATAAAAGAAATAAATACATAAATAAGTACACTGGTACTATGCAGTGATTCCCCCAAGCTTATAAATACTTCGTGTTCTTAAATGGATTGTTTGGTGTTGGTTAGTGTTGGTTGTGTTGGGTTTGTTGTGTGATTGATGTGTTGTTGTGATGTTGATTGTTTGTGTGTGTGGTGTGTGTGTGTGTGGTGTGTGTGGTGTGTGTGTGGTGTGTGTGTGGTGTGGTGTGGTGTGTGTGTGTGTGTGTGTGTGTGTGTGTGTGTGTTGTGTTGTGTTGTGTTGTGTGTGTTGTGTGTGGTGTGGTTGGAGTGGTGTGGTGGTGTGTGTGTCGTGGTGCGGCGTGTGTGTGTGTGTGTGTGTGTGTGCTTGTGTGCGTGCTATACGTTGTTGTGTGTGTGTGGTGTGTGCGTGCAGCGCGTGCTGCCGCTTGCTTGCTTCCACACGTGCCAGCTAGCACGCACACCTACCCCCCCCCACCAAACAACACCAAAAAAAACTGACCTGCACTGGAAATCGGAAGCCCAGAAGGGTCCAGAGTAGTCTGCAGAATACCAGGTGCTGCGGTAGTGGTAGTAGGCCTGGCCGTCCGGGAAGCCCATCTCGCGGCACACCACGCGCGCGTCCGCGTCATCCCACGAGTCGCTGCAGATCCGACCCTCCGTCCCCAGGTAGGTCAGGTTGACGGGCCCGTGTTGTCCTCGTTCCCAGCGAAGGAGACGATGTAGTCTGCGTAGATGAATGATGAGGATGATGATGATGAATGATGATAATGATGATTCTACTACTACTACTACTACTACTACTACTACTACTACTACTACTAATTATAATAGTAATAAAAACAGGGTAAGAAGCGGTAGGGTAGGGTGCGGTTGGGTATTGGGTAAAGTCTGGCAGAGTCGGGTAGGGTAGGAAGGGGTAGTATACAGGGTGGGTTTTGGTAGGGTAGGGTGAGGTGGGGATGGGTAGGGTAGGGTAGGGTAGGGTTGGGTAGGGTAGGGTGGGGATGGGTAGGGTAGGGTAGGGTAGGGTTGGGTAGGGTAGGGTGGGGATGGGTAGGGTAGGGTCAGAGGTGAGGTTGGGTAGGGTAGGGTAGGGTAGGTTGGGTAGGGTAGGGTGGATGGAGTAGGGTAGGGTAGGTAGGGTTGGGTAGGGTAGGGTGGTATGGGTAGGTAGGGGCAAGGGTGAGGTGGGTAGGTAGGGTGGGTAGGGTTGGGTAGTAGGGTGGGGATTGGTAGGGTAGGTAGGGTAGGGTTGGGTAGGGTAGGGTGGGATGGTAGGGTAGGGCAGGGTGAGGTTGGGTTAGGGTAGGTAGGGTAGGGTAAGTAGGTAGAGTGAGGTTGGGTAGGTAGGGTAGGATGAGGTTTGGGTGGGTAGGGTAGAGTTGGGTAGGGTAGGTTTGGTAGGGTAGGTTATGGTAGAGTGGGAAGGTATGGTACGGTGGGTTGGGGTTGAGTAAAGTAGGTTTGGTAGGGTACGGTTTGGTAGAGTAAGTAGGGGATGGTAGTGGATTTAGTAATTAGGTTTGGTAGGGTAAGGTGGGGTTGGTAGGCTGAGTTTTTTTGGTAGGGTACGGTACGATGGGTTTGGTAAGGTTAGCACGGTACGGTAATGGTGGAGTATGGTAGGGTGGGGTAGGGTGGGGTTGGTGAGGGCTTGGTAGTGTGGTGTAGTCTGGTCTGGTATGGCATTTATATTGTATGTAGGTGTAGGTCGAGTTGAGCTAGGTGTCGATGGTTGTAGGGTACGGTACATTTGAGATCCGGGTTGGTTCGGTAGGAAAGGAAAGTGGCGCTGGTAGTTAGTAAGTGAGGTATAGTGGGGATCCACCCTATCCAACACCACCCTACGGAGGACGGATAGACTAGTGCTCAGAACATGTGCTACGCAATTGAGATCGGGTTCGATTCCCGTTCGAGGGGATTTTTCCCTGGATTTAACATCAGTGCTGATCCACTTCCGTAAAGTCTTCGGATGAGACTGAAAACTGATGGCCCTGCATGGCGACACGCACGCAGAACATCTTGCGACACGTTAAATCTGTCCGCTTCTAAGAGTAGGCCATTGTGTGTCGTGAAACAGATGACAAGATTACAAAACTGCAGCACACGGACAAGTTAAAAGACAATAAATAACACTCACACAACACAACACACAACGCACACAGCACACACACACAAGCACCCCACACACAAGGCACACACACCTACACACACACACAGAGGCACACACACAAACACACACACAGAGGCACACCCACCCACCCACACAAACACACACATATATACACACACAGACACCCTACCTGTTGTGTCGTTGGTGTTGTAGCAGGCCACAGAAGCGTAGTCATCGTCAGGGCAGGAGTAGAGGTCTGAGGAGGAGTTGGAGGACGGACAATCCTCCAGGGAGGCCTCCGTGCCCGTGCACTGTACCTTGGCCAGTGAGTAGCTGTAGCTGTAGCCGTGGGGTGTGCAGCACGAGTAGGCGATGCCGTGTTCGAATCCCATCTCCCTGCAAGCCACGCTACCGGGAGAAAAAGAAAAAGGTTAAGTTAAAGGTGTTTCCATATCCTAGGCAGTCATTGGGGAGTGAGGTGTCAAGATACCTCAGCTTTCTCCAGGGGCTAGCATACTGAGGCGGCGCCCATCCCTCTCCCTCGCTGCTTAACGTTCCCTGTACCCTATAGAGGGCAGGTACTTTTTACAGCTGGGTGAACTGGGGGACTGTGCTATTGAAGCCAAAGAGCACAAACGGTCAACAATTCGCAAGGCAACCACCCTGAACCTTAACTTGGGAAGAGAGCAAGTGCTTTAAATATTGAGCTAGCCTGTTGGAGGATCTTAGCCTCGGGAGAATTTTGTCGACAAATAATGACGATTATGTGAACTGATTGTTCTTTCTTGAGATAGAGAATGTCCCACCCATTTTTCTCCTTGTCATATCCTCTTGTAAACCATGAAACCAAATCCTCTGAAGTAGGGAGTATGGCTGCCTAAATGGCTAAGAACTGGAAAACAGCCATACACGCAAACTTCTCTTAAGTGTGCACACAGTATTTTCCAGGCGAAATTGGTTAAAAAAAAAAAGAAAAAAAAAAAGATGCGTACTCTAGTCGACCCCGCGCACAACAGCACAATGCAATATATATATATATATATATATAATATATATATATATATATATATATATATATATATATATATATATATATATATATATATATATAAAAATGATCAAACAACTGATGAATATACTTTTCAAAACCCATATCTGGTAAAAAATTGAACACTCTCTGTAAAGCAAATGTATATTGCTATAGTTTTTAATTGACACTTTAAAAATGGGATAATATCATAAACAAATCCCTAAAACTATCAAAGAATTGCCTGAACAGTTGCCTCAGTGGTGGCTGGAACCAATCATAAACACTAATAATACATAATACCTGTTTGGCGTCATATCATAACATTTTTTAAAAATCTCAAAGCGCCTTATATACAAAGCATAAAGCATAGAGTTATCTTGTTACCGACTTAACAGTATCCTAATCTACACCTACGGACTCTCATTCCAGGAGCATTAACATTGGTATTATCTTGTCACCTACTTTTAACAGTATCTTATTTACACATACAGACTCCCATAACAGTACCCTAATCTACACCTACAGACTCCCATTAACAGTACCCTAATCTACACCTACAGACTCCCATTGCAGGTGCATTAAACATTGGTATTATCTTGTCACCTACTTTAAACAGTATCCTATTTACACCTACAAATTCCCATTAACAGTACCCTATTCTACACCTACAGACTC
The DNA here is from genome assembly GCA_030674155.1 of Stramonita haemastoma. Lineage (NCBI taxonomy): Eukaryota > Metazoa > Mollusca > Gastropoda > Neogastropoda > Muricidae > Stramonita > Stramonita haemastoma. Next base: position 25,724,572 of record CM060334.1, on the reverse strand, counting down.
CCATTAACAGTACCCTAATCACACCTACAGACTCCCATTAACAGTACCCTATTCTACACCTACAGACTCCCATTGCAGGTGCATTAAAATTGGTATTATCTTTTCACCTACTTTTAACAGTATCCTATTTACACCTATAGACTTCCATTCCAGGTGCATCATTAACATTGGTATTATCTTGTCACCTACTTTAAAGTACCCTGTTCTACACCTACAGACTCCCATTCCAGGTGCATTAACATTGGTATTATCTTTTCACCTACTTTTAAAAGTACCCTATTCTACACCTACATACATCCCATTATACATTTACAGTACCCTATTCTACACCTACAGACTCCCATTAACAGTACCCTAATCTACACCTACAACTTCCCATTAACAGTACCCTATTCTACACCTACAGACTCCCATTAACAGTACCCTATTCTACACCTACAGACTCCCATTAACAGTACCCTAATCTACACCTACAGACTCCCATTAACAGTACCCTAATCTACACCTACAGACTCCCATTAACAGTACCCTATCTACACCTACAGACTCCTCCAATTAACTAGTACCTACTAGTAATTCTACACCTACAGACTCCCATTCCAGGTGCATTAACATTGGTATTATCTTGTCACCTACTTTTAACAGTACCCTATTCTACACCTACAGACTCCCATTGCAGGTGCATTAACATTGGTATGGCAGGTAAAAAGACGTTGTCATGATCACTGTCATTCTTACAGGCATCAGTGTTACCGAAGCCTCGTCCACACACAGAGCCCCAGCCGTATCTTCCGTAGAACTGCAACATTCCATTGGCCTTGCTGGTTCCTCGGACCACTCTCACTGCACACAGTAGAAACACTACCATTACTACTACTACTACTACTACTTCACACCACCACGCCACCACCACCACCACCACCACCACCACCACCACCTACTACTACTACTACTACTAACATTACCACTACTACTACTACTACCATTACCACTATTACTACTACTACTACTTCTACCACCACCACCACCACCTACTACACTACTACTATACTACTACTACTACTACTACTACTACACTACTACTACTACAAGCGCTTTGATTTGTTTTTACAAGATATAGCGCTATACAAATTCCATGTATTATTATTATTATTATTACTACTACTACTAAAACATGGAAATTATACAGCGCTATATCCTGCAAAAACAAAGCAAAGTGCTTGCATTCGACCTATTCTTACACAACCAACTGACACACACACGGCGCAAACATGCAGGCTTGTGCACTTGCACACACGTATGCATGTGCAAACACACATGCACGCACGTACATACACACACTTTAGGACTCACAAAATGAAGTGAAAATACACCTCCCCCCCCCCCCCACAATAACAGCACAACTACAACAACATCTCTCTCTCTCTCTCTCTCTCTATCTCCCCCCCCCCCTCCCTGTCCCCCTCTCTCTTTGCTGCGTAGTGACCAAAAACAAAACATTCTTTCTTCTTCTACTACTTCTTCAGAACTTAAAAACCCAAAACAAAACATTCTTTCATGCACCTTTCCTTTCTTCTTCTTCTACTTGTTAAGAACTTAGCAGACCCAAAACAAAACATTCTTTCATATACCTTTCTTTTCTTCTTCTTCTTCTACTTGTTTAGAACTTAGCAGTCCAATGCCAGGCCTGGGCACACTCACTCACTCACCTGAGCGACTACACCTGACCGTGGCATATCTGTAGGCAATGTTGGCTCCAGCCATGGCCCAGTCTGCCTCGCACTCCAGCAACGAGTCTTCGTTTCCTACACAGCTGACGCGACCCACCGAATAGGACCGACTGACCAAGTTGGGGAAACTGAGAACAACAACAAACAAACCAAGAAAAAAATGGAAATAATATGATAAAATTGGTGTGTGTGTGTGGGGGGTGGGGGGTGGGAAGGATATATTAAAAAGATATTAAAGATAAAGACACCGGTTTCAGTACGCATGCTTACGTTCGCGCATTCACGCGCGCACGCACACACATCCACTTAACATTGAACGCGCATAAATACACAAACACGCATAGACACACACGCAAGCATGCGTACACACATACACACACACACCTAGACAATTGATTGACGTTTTTTCGTCTGCCTATAACACTCCCCTTCGCCCCTTTCACTTGTATTGGGGCCCAAGGCCGAAGTACAATTAAAATGTTCAGTGTTCAGTATTCTCTCTCTCCATCCCTCCCCCTCTCTCTCTCTCCCCCCCTCTCCTCTCCTCTCCCCCCCCTCTCTCTCTCTCCTCCCCCCTCTCTCCTCCCCCCCCTCTCTCTGTCTCCCCCCCTCCTCTCTGTCTCCCCCCTCTCTCTCCCTCCCTCTCTCTCCCCCCCCTCTCTCTCCCCCCTCTCTCCCCCCCTCTCTCTCTCCCCCTCTCTCCCCCCCTCTCTCTCTCTCCCCCCTCTCTCTCTCTCCCTCCCTCTCTCTCCCCTCCCTCTCTCTCCCCCCTCCCTCTCTCTCCCTCCCTCCCCCCCCCCCCCCCTCTCTCTCTCCCCCCCCCCTCCTCCTCTCTCTGTCACCCAGGCTCACCGAGAATAGGACTTCCAGCCCGTGTGGAAGCCAGCACTCTTGCAGAAGACCCTGGCCTCAGAACTGGAGAAGCCATAGCCATCCACCAGTGTCCACTCCTCGTTTACCCTCACCTCCGCCCGCCCCTCCTCCTCCCCGACAGGGAACACACGGAACTGGATGGGGCCTGGGCACAGTGTGTCAGTGTTTAGACTCTGTTGTGTGTGTTGTGTGTGGTGTGTGTGTGTGTGTGTGTGTGTGTGTGTGTGTGTGTGTGTGGTGTGTGTGTGTGTGTGTGTGTGTGTGTGTGTGTGTGTGTGTGTGTGTGAGAGTGTGTTGTGTGTGTGTGTGGTGTGTGTGTGTGTGTGTGTGTGTGTGTGGAGAGAGAGAGAGAGAGAGAGAGAGAGAGAGTGTGGTGTGTGTGTGTGTGTGTGTGTGTGTGTGTGTGAGAGAGAGAGAAGAGAGAGAGAGAGAGAGAGAGAGAGGAGAGATGTGTGTGTGTGTGTGTGTGTGTGTGTGTGTGTGTGGTGTGTGTGTGTGTGTGTGTGTGTGTGTGTGTGTGTAGTGTGTGTGTGTGTGTTGTGTGTGTGTGTGTGTGTGTGTGTGTGTAGTGTGTGTGTAGTGTGTTGTGTGTGTGTGTGTGTGTGTGTGTGTGTGTGTGTGTGTGTTGTGTGTGTGTGTGTAGTGAGTGAGTGAGTGAGTGAGTGAATGAGTGAGTGTGTGTGTGTGTGTGTGTGTGTGTGTGAAGAGAGAGAGAGAGAGAGAGAGAGAGAGAGAGAGAGAGAGAGAGAGAGAGAGAGAGAGAGAGAGAGAGAGAGAGAGAGAGAGAGACTTCAGACATACCCACCCTATCCAACCACCTACCCACCCACCCACCTACACTTACCCGATCTTTTCGTGCAAAGCACATGCGCCGCGGTCCCATTCTGGCAGTCCTGAAACGAGCTGTCGAAGCCGCCTTTCCTGCACTGGGCCAAGCCGGACTCGTTTCCCAAGCACGTCAGCTGGCTGAGGATCAAGGGCAGCTGAGGGCTGGGGTAGGCCTTGAGGGCGAACCCGTTGGTGTAGGCTTTGTCCTTGCAGGCCACCTTGGCCTCTGGGTGGCCAAAGTCCTGCCCGCACACCGCGCCTTTGAAGCCGTAGCGAGTGACGGTCAGAAGCCCCGTGAAGGTTTCCATCGTCACCTGCAGTTCTGGGAGCAGACGACGGTGATTAATTAAGATTGATGATGATGATGATACTGATGAGATGATGATGATGATGATGATGATGATGATGAGACGACGACGACGACGACGATGATGACGTTATCCCTACTACTACTACTACTACTGCTGCTGCCACTGCTGCTACTACTACCACTACTACTACTGCTGTTACTACTACTACTACTACTACTGCTGCTGCTGCTACTACTGCCGCTACTACTACTACTACTACTACTTCTACTGCTACGACTACTACTCCTACAGTTCTAGAGCAGACAACCATTAAGATTGATGATGATGATGATGATGATGATGATGATGATGATAACGTTAACCCTACTACTACTACTACTACTACTACTTCTGCTACTGCTGCTGCTACTACTCATCAACATCATGGCTTGGCTTCGCAAACGAAGATTAAGGGCACTGTCCACGTCTGGTGCAGGTTCGCTGGTGGCTGTTCAGTCCAATGCGTGACAAACAAACCCGGCCGCAGCGGCTGCAGGGGAAAGTCGATTCTGGGGTTGATGTAGAGGGGACGCGGTTCTTCCTCCTCATTCGCCTCTCCTCAAGGGCCGCTCTGCGATTGTCCTCAAAGGAGGAGACCGACTGATGCACAGTGTGTCGCCAGGCCTGCCGGTCAGCAGCAAGGACTGACCACTGGTTATGGTCTATGAGGCAGGCTGACAGAGATTTCTTCAGAGAGTCTTTAAATCTCTTCTTTGGTGCGCCTCTGTAGCGGTGTCCGGTGGAAAGTTCACCGTAGAGAACCATCTTCGGTAGGCGATGGTCCTCCATTCTAGAGACATGCCCTGCCCAGCGTAGCTGCGTTTTCAGCAACATGGCCTCAATGTTGGTGATCCCTGCTTGCTCCAGCACCTCAACATTCGTGGTGAAGTCGCTCCAGTGGATGTCGAGGATGGAACGGAGACAGCGTTAGTGGAAGCGTTCCAGAATTCGCAGGTGGTGTCTGTATGTGACCCATGACTCAGAGCCGTACAGGAGGGTGGTCAGTACCACGGCTCTGTAGACACTGATCTTGGTGTCTTTCTTCAGGTGTTTGTTTTTCCAGACACGGTGGTAGAGTCTGCCAAAAGCACTGTTTGCCTTTGCCAGTCTGTTGTCTACATCTTTATCAATCTTTGCGTCAGAGGAGATTGTGCATCCCAGGTAGGTAAACTGCTGGACTGTCTTCAGTTCTGTCTCACCAATTGTAATGCGAGGTGGGTGGTACGCTACCTGAGGTGCGGGCTGGTAGAGAACCTCTGTCTTCTTCAGGCTGACTTCGAGTCCGAAGAGCTGGGCTGCCTCTGCAAAACAGGATGTTACATGCTGCAGGGCGGTTTCTGTGTGGGCTACAAGGGCAGCATCATCAGCAAAAAGTAGCTCTCGAATTTGTTGCTCCAGGGTTTTGGTGTGGGCCTGAAGACGCCGCAGGTTGAATAGGCTGCCATCTGTGCGGTAGCGTATGAAAACTCCGTCTTCGTCATCAAGATCTTCTGTGGCCCGCTGAAGCATCATGCTGAAGAAGATAGTGAAGAGGGTTGGTGCAAGAACGCAGCCCTGCTTCACCCCGTTTGTGATTGGGAAAGGCTCTGAGAGGTCGTTGCTGTTTCTGACCTGGCCACGCTGGTCTTCATGTAGCTGGATCACCATGTTGAGAAACTTTGGGGGACAGCCAAGACGCTCCATGATCTGCCACAGGCCCTTCCTGCTCACAGTGTCAAATGCCTTGGTTAAATCAACGAAGGTGATGTACAGTCCCTTGTTCTGTTCGCGGCACTTTTCTTGAAGTTGTCTGAGCACGAAGACCATGTCAGTGGTACCCCTGTTAGCTCTGAAGCCGCACTGGCTCTCAGGGAGGTGGTGTTCTGCAACAGCAGGTACTAGTCTGTTGAGGAGAACTCTTGCAAAGATTTTGCCAGCGATGGAGAGAAGAGAAGAGTTATCCCCCTGTAGTTGGAGCAATCTGATTTTTCCCCTTTGTTTTTGTAAAGGGTGATTATGATTGCATCACGAAGGTTTTGTGGTAACTTTCCCTGCTCCCAGCAGCAAACAAAAAATTCATGGAGCTTGCAGTGCAGTGTTTGCCCCCCGTTTTTCCATAATTCTGGTGGAATACCGTCGACGCCTGCAGCCTTCCCACTCTTCAGTTGTTCTATGGCTTTAGTTACCTCTTCCAGGGTTGGGGCTTCGTCCAGTTCTTCTTTCACTGGTTGCTGTGGGATCTGTTGGATCACTGCGTCATCAACAGTGCGATCAGCGCTGAAGAGGGTTTGAAAGTGTTCAGCCCAGCGGTTCAATATGGACATCTTGTCTGTGAGGAGTGCCTGGCCGTCAGTGCTGCGCAAAGGACTCAACACTTGGTGAGAGGGTCCATAGACTGCCTTCAAAGCTTCGTAGAAGCCTCTGTAGTCACCTGTGTCAGCGCAGAGCTGAGTTTTCTGGGCGAGGTTAGTCCACCACTCGTTTTGGATAACTCTAAGCTGGCGCTGGAGGTTGCTGCATGTAAGACGAAAGGCAGCTTTCTTTGCTGGACAAGATGGTTGTGCAAGGTGAGCCTGGTGGGCACTTCTCTTCTTCGCCAGCAGATCTTGTATTTCTTGGTCATTTTCGTCGAACCAGTCCTTGTTCTTCTTAGTGGAAAAGCCCAAGACCTCTGCAGAGGTCTGCAGGATGGCAGTTTTTAGGCGGGTCCAGAGCGTTTCTGGACAGGGGTCAGAGGGGCAGTCCTCGACTTCCAGCTTTGACTGGAGGTTGGACTGTAGCTCAGCTTTCACTTCAGCGGACTTGAGGCTGCCAACCTGGAGTTTAATTCTGGGGGGACCTCCTCGTTTTGACTTTGGCTTGATGTGAAGGCTGAGGTTGCATCGCACGAGGCGGTGATCTGTGTGGCATTCTGCACTGGGCATCACTCTGGTGTGCAAGACATCACTTTGGTCTTTCTGATGATGATGATGATAACGTTAACCCTACTACTACTACTACTTCTACTACTACTACTTCTACTACACTACTACTACTACTACTACTACTACTACTACTACTACTACTACTACTACTACTTCTACTACTACTACTACTGCTACTGCTGCTGCTACTACTACGCTGCTACTACTACATCTACTACTACTACTACTACTACTACTACTACTGCTACTACTGCGCTGCCACTACTACATCTACTACTACCACTACTACTACTACTACTACAACTACGACTACTACTATTACCAATTATAATTTGATAACAATAGCATTAGCAATAGCGTAGCATAAGCTCTGAGCTTGTTGCTATCATTTACGGAGTCTTCATGTTGTAATAATGACGCTGTGAATGAACATATTTACAACAGTAACAGCGATATAATGGTAATTTTGATCAATACGGATAGCATCAATGATAATGATACTAGTACTAACAATAACTACAACAACACTAGTTACAACAACAACAACAACAGTAACAATTACAATTATGATAACACAACAATAGTTAAAAGGCCGAACCTCGTGAACAAAAAAAAAAGCCCTAGGCGTTTAGGACAGCTGATATATGTAATACATGTAACACAGCAAGATTAAAAAAATGTATGAATCAATTCATACACCACACACACACACACACACACACACACACACACACACACACACACACACACACACACACACACACACACACAGGATTCCCGGTTGAGGGGACTTTTCTCCTGGAGTTCACACATGTGCGGACTCCACTCTCCCCCAAAGTCCGTCGGATAAGACTGTAAACCGAGGCCCCGTGTGCGAACGCACGCAGTACATCTTGCGCACACATTAAATCCTTTTCCGCTTTTCGTAAGAGTAGGCCATCGTGTACCGGTGGGAACAGATGGCATTTACAAAACTGCATACACACGGGACTGGATGTAAAAAAAAGCACATGAATGCTTATTCCATTATCCTCGATATAAAAGAATAATAAAGAAATAAACAAATAAATAAATAAATCACACACACATACACACACACAAACACCCTCCCCCCCATACACAAACACATACACACAACACACACACAACACCCCCCCCCCCCCAACACCCCCCCCCCCACACAAACACATACCCACAACACACACTGAACACACACACACAAAACCCCCACAAAAACACACACACACACAACCCCCCCCCCCCTCCCCCCCCACACACCACCCCTAAAACTCACTCTCCTGCGGAGACTGCTTAGCGGAACAGAAGAGGTAGACGTACTCCGCGTTGGGGCACACCTCTCCAGTAGCGACACGGCACTGCGAGTACAGCGCAGTCTGGGCACCGCAGGTCACATTAGCGGCCCCCAACCACAGCTGCTCCGGGATGCTCGCCGTGTAGGGCTGCCAGAAGGCGTGCGAATAGTCCATCTCTTTGCACAAGACGTCCGCGGTGTGGTTGGAGAAGCTTTCCGCGCAAATGGCGTTCCACTCGCCGGCCGTCTCCCCGCTGGTTAGCTTCATCACCTCTGCGACGCCGTGGTTGGGCGAGGGTCCGGTGCCGTCGTACTTGAGGCGAACTGCCGTGCAGAGAACGGGAGGTTGAAAACACGTTAACTGTATTGTATTGTTTGACATCAGTATCTTGCTACTTCCCCCCCCCCCCCCCCTCCTACTAGTACCAACACGCATCTCTTTACTTTGTAGCCCTCATCTCTCATCTCATTCCCCCCCCCCCCCCCCCCCCCTTCCACTCTCCCCGTCTCATATCACATTAAGTGAACAGACGTAAAATTGAAGACACACACACACGTTAACTGTTTGTCTTGACTGCGATAACTGAATGGTAGCCAGTGAATTTTTTAAAATATTTTTTTTGAGAGAGAAAAAGTGTGGTATAAACCCTGTTTTCTGGTTATTTCTCAGAATGGAGGCTGAGAAAGCGTTAACTTTTGTCTGGACTGCAATACTTGAATGGTAGCCAGTGAAGCTTTTTTATCTGAGGAAAAAGTGTGATGTAACCCCGTTTTCAGGTTATTGCTGGGTTTTCCTTACCAGGTTTTAACATTGACACTTGGCGTAAACATTCTAATGTTAGTGGCATTTAGAAAAGAAAAAGATCGGGATAAGTAAAAGAATTTTGTTTGTTTGTGGCCGAGTCTGTAGTTGTTGTCACCAGCTC
>CM060334.1:25708150-25710650 GCA_030674155.1 Stramonita haemastoma | reverse complement strand
GAATACCTAGATTCAACCTATCTACCGTTGGCCGTCGCTCTTTGGCTGCAGATACTTTGTCCTTAAGAATACCTAGATTCAACCTATCTACCGTTGGCCGTCGCTCTTTGGCTGCAGATACTTTGTCCTTAAGAATACCTAGATTCAACCTATCTACCGTTGGCCGTCGCTCTTTGGCTGCAGATACTTTGTCCTTAAGAATACCTAGATTCAACCTATCTACCGTTGGCCGTCGCTCTTTTTTCTATTTCTGGTCTTTCGATCTGGAATGACCTTCTCTCTCCTTTGGCAAAAGCCTAATTATGACACTTTCAAATCCAACCTCAAGACACACTTATTTCAAACCCAAGATTTTCGCCTTCTGTTTCCATCTCTTATCTGTCCCTGCCTTCATAAACTGAAATCCCTTTCACCCTGCCAAAGTGTATAACCTTTATAAGTGTGTGCGTGCGCGCGCGTGTGTGTGCGCGCGCGTGTATGTGCGCGTGCGTGTGTGTGTACATTCAAATTTGCTAAAATTATTAATAATGTTATTGATTGCTTGTGTGTTGTATAGGTCGAATGCAAGCGCTTTGAATCGTTTTTTGCAAGATAAAGTGCTATATAATAATTATTTATGTATTATTATTATTATTATTAAAAATATTAAAATTCTGGCCATGATAAGCTAAAAACAAAACAAAAAAAATTGCAATGCCAAACTTTGGACCAAAAAATAAGACCTTACAGTACCTGTTAGGATTTTTGCTATGGTAAGCGAATCCTGTCAAAAAGCCGGCCTCTTTGCACAAGACCTGTGCGTCAGCGTCGTCGTAGTCGTTGGCGCAGATGTAGCCGCTGTGGTCAAAGTACTCCACCATAACATAGCCATGGTCCCCTTTCTCCAATTTCACAAGGTAGGCTGTAAAAAAAAAAGCGCGGACATTTATAGCTAGTTTTGCATTTTACTTTTCTTTCTCGTCAGCTCCTCTAAGAAAAAGGAACCGAGTTTTTTTCCCCTTCTTTTTGTTGTGGATATACTGGGTTAAGCAGAATTTTATTTGAAAAAAAACAAACACAAACACAAAAACACACGAAAGTGTCACCAAAATTAGAAAATAAAAAGGCATTATCTTGACAGGGCATCAAGTAAAATGATAAAATCTTGGGCATGTTGTCCGGAACAAAATTGAATATTCTTTTTTTCCTGTTATCATGGGGCTTATTCAATAAAAAAAAAACACCTGAACAATTTATTTGTGCCATCTCAAAGTCACACACACATGCATGTCTGCACGCAAGCACATGCACACACTCAGGGATGCACGTTCGTTAGCATGTTTGCATGCATAAAATCACATATGGATACTAAAAACAAAAACCAAATCGAAAACATAAACCCCTCACACCACAAACACATTTGTAAACACACACACACCACTGCCGCCATATCATCCTCCCTCATCACCCATCCGAACACACACACACACACCACTCACACTCACCTACCCACTTACACACACACACACACCTCTACCCACTTACACACACACCTCTACCCACTTACACACACACACACCTACCCACTTAAACATACCCACTCACACCTACCCACCACCCCCCCCCCCCCATACACACACTACCCCCCCCCCCCCCCAACCAACACAACCAGAACTCTCAGCCTTGGAGCACACGGCAGAGGCATAGGAAGAGGTACAGGAACCACGGAAATTCACAATCAATGAACAGTCCAGGAACCTGCTCTCCGAACCCGAGCACGAGACGTCCGAGACGGCGATGTCGCGTGTCTGGGTGCCGAACGCGCCGGGGTACAGCGCCATTCCGGCAGCGAAGCCTAGCTCCCGGCACACGACAGCGGCTGCCTTATCGTCGAAGCCGGTAGCGCAGACGAGGTGGTAACCGTAGTTGACTAGCATCTGGACAGCCCCCATGCTGCCGTTGCTGAGTTTGACTGGTTAGGGAGAAGGAAGAAAAAAGAAAAAGTTTTTTTAAAAAATGGTGAGAAAGAAACAAGATCAAATATTTCTCTCTCTGTCTCTGTCTCGCACGACACGCACGACGCACGCACACGCACGCACGCACGCACACACATACACACACAACACACACACACACACACACCACACACACACACACACACACAACACACACACACACTACTCATACATTCACGTGGTTTCTCGAAATGACGGACTGGGAATGACTTTGGGCAATTCATTACAAGAAGAAACCTCCCAAAAGGTGAAATGCTTATATATATATATATATATATTATATATATATATATATTTTTTATTATAAATTTTATTTTAAAATTACAAGAATTCTTCTATTCTGTAGTTGCTCAACTTGATTGGTTGAAGAGAAGAAAACATGAATTAAAAAAAAAATACAAGAGAAAAAAAGATTCAAGACTGACTGCACGCACCCCCCCCCCCCCCCTCCCCTTCCCACTCCAACCCCACAAAAACACACCTCGGCATTCCTGTTTTTAACCAGC
>CM060334.1:25693150-25703150 GCA_030674155.1 Stramonita haemastoma | reverse complement strand
ACAACACTAACACCAATAACACTAACAACAGCAGCAACAACGAAACGAACATCAATAATAGTAGCAGCTGTATCAACAATGTTGTAATAGTCGGGGAAACGACAACAACAACAACACTAACAACAGCAGCAACAACGAACCAAACATCAATAATAGTAGCATCCGTATCACCAATATTGCGAAATAGCAACGGAAACGACAACGACAACAACAACAACACTAACACTTGTAAATTGTTATTGATTGCTTGCGTGTTGTATAGGTCGAATGCGAGCGCTATACAAATTCCATGTATCATTATTATTAACAACAGCAGCAACAACGAAACAAACATCAATAACAGTAGCAGCTACATCAACAATATTGCAACAGCAACGAAAACAACAACAACACTAACACTAACAACAACAGCAGTAGTAAGCACACTAACAGTTGTTAAAGCAGACGACGCCAGCTTCGGTCTGCCCGGGTCCGGAGCAGGAGGAGGAGTAACGGCGCCTCCAGCCCAGGTTGAGGCATTGGAACAGGGATCTCTCCTGCCCCGTGCAGTTCACCTCGAACAGCACCGCCTGATTCGCGCTCCGGGGAAACCTGTGGTGGGTCACACACGCACATACACGTACGCACACACATGCACGCACGCACACACACACACACACATATATATATATCATTATATCATTATCTCTCTCTCTCTCTCTCTCTCTCTCTCTCTCTCTCTCTCTCTCTCTCTCTCTCTCTCTCTCTCTCTCTCTCTCTCTCTCTATCTATCTATCTATCTATCGAGAGATCTTCCCTTTGAAACTTCCTTTTTGGCGGCGTGACTGTGGACGAGCAAGTCCCCAACTAATCAACAATACACACGATGTCTGGAATTGCTTTAGCAAGACTGTCAGAGGAAAGAAAAAGTTGGAGAAAAGATCATCCATTTGGTTTTGTTGCAAAACCTACAAAAAATCCTGATGGCTCTTTGAATTTGTTCAACTGGGAATGCAAGATTCCTGGAAGAAAGGGACCATGTGGGAAGATGGTCTGTTCAGTCTGAGGATGTTGTTCAAAGAAGATTACCCCAGCACCCCTCCCAAATGTAAATTTGAGCCTCCTCTGTTCCACCCCAATGTGTACCCATCAGGAACGGTGTGTTTGTCATTGCTGGATGAGGAGAAGGACTGGAGACCAGCTGTCACAATCAAACAGATTCTGCTTGGAATTCAAGAGTTGCTGAACGAGTGCAACGTCAAAGACCCAGCCCAGGCTGAAGCCTACACCATTTACTGCCAAGACAGACAAGAATATGAGCGCAGGGTTCGGGCGCAAGCTTTCAAGTTCCGAGACCCATCTAGAGGCACATAAGGTCTCAGTGAAGCATTCGTGTGCACCTCGGACAAAGGGAGAAAATGACTGACAATCGACATCAAGAACTCTCATATTTCAATTTTGTCAGTCTTTCTGAAAAGCCAAAGAAGCTCCTAAGTTCTCTTTTTTAGATTTTTTTAAAAAATGAGGTATCAAATAAGTCACTTTGGCAGAGTGAAATTTATTAAAAGAAGTCAAGATGGAAAGACCACGTTGTGTTCTGTAGTTGTTTTTTTTAGACCTGAACAGCTATGAACAGCATCTCAAGAAAACAATGCAAGGAGAAAAGAAGTATCATGCATCATGATATGCTAGTTTAGTTCCTGCATCGTGATATGCTAATTGAGTACCTCTTACAATGGAAACTTACAATGGAAATTATGGTCATAAGAGAACACATAACGCAGTGATGAGGTCAGGTTTACAGTTATTCTTGTAAGTGGTGGAATATTGTCCTTTATTGTGGGTTTTTTTTTTGGTAAAGTGGTGGAATATTGTCCGTGATCGATCCATCGTGTCATTCATTGTATTTCTTCTTTTCTTTTTCCTTGTCTTGTTGGTGTTGTGCTTCTGTTGTATGTTCCAGAATCTTGTTCAGTCAAAGCAACAAGTAAATGTCACACATTGTTCAAAAAAAAAAAAAAAAAAAAAAAAAAAAAAAAAAAAAATCTATCGAGAGATATGATTCCACCAACAACAGCACATTTCCCGCTTCTTTCTTCAAGCTTGACCAGCGTGCATGAACGACATAACTAGTATAACAAACTGAAATAACTTCTAGATTACTGATAAAAAAAATACAACTTTTGTTCGAAAGAATCACCTTAACTACTGTCATATTTTCATGGTACCTATGTAGGTATGGTATGGTATGGTATAGTATGGTATTGGATGGTATGGTATGGTATGGTATGGTATGACATGGTATGGAATGCATGTCTGTATGTCTGTATGTTTACATGTATGCATGTATGTCTGTATGTTTACATGTATGCATGTATGTCTGTATGTATGCATGCATATGCATGCATGCATGCATGCATGCATGCATGCATGCATGCATGCATGCATGTATGTATGTATGTATGTATGTATGTATGTATGTATGTATGTATGTATGTATGTATGTATGTATGTATGTATGTATCGAGAGAGAGAGAGAGAGAGAGAGAGAGAGAGAGAGAGAGAGAGAGAGAGAGAGAGAGAGAGAGAGAGAGAGAGAGAGAGAGAGAGAGAGAGAGAGAGAGAGAGAGAGAGAGACAGACAGACAGACAGACAGACTGAGAGAGACACACACAGACAGACAAACAGAGACACAGACAGAGACACAGACAGACAGACAGAAAGATAAACAGACAGGGCTTGACAACACCAGAAAATACATACAAGTTGACGTAACCCAAAACACACAGCCGGCCACACTTACAAACAAACAAAGCACCTAGAAGAAGAAGAAAAAAAAGAGAAAAAGGGAGGAGAAGGAGGAGGAGGAGGAGGGGAGGAGGAGGAGGAGGAGGAGGAGGAGGAGGAGAAGAAGAAGAAGAAGAAGAAGAAGAAGAAGAAGAAGAAGAAGAAGAAGAAGAAGAAGAAGAAGAAGAAGAAGAATGTAAGAAGAAGAAGAAGAAGAATGCGAAGAAGAAGAAGAATGCGAAGAAGAAGAAGAATGCGAAGAAGAAGAAGAAGAAGAATGCGAAGAAAGAGAATGCGAAGAAAAAGAATGCGAAGAAGAAGAATGCGAAGAAGAAGAATGCGAAGAAGAATGCGAAGAAGCAGAAGAAGAATGCGAAGAAGAATGCGAAGAAGAAGAATGCGAAGAAGAAGAATGCGAAGAATGCGAAGAAGAAGAAGAAGAAGAGTGCAAAGAAGCAGAAGAAGAAGAAGAAGAAAGAAGAAGAAGAAGAAGAAGAAGAAGAAGAAGCAGAAGATACTAACGTGAGGGCGATGCCATCCAGGTAGCCCAGGCTGCGGCAGACGACAGCGGCGTTGCTGTCTGTCCAGTTCTGGCCACACACCCTGCCGTCCTCCCCGTCCACCCCCACACTCACCGCCCCCTCCCCTTCATGCTCCCCTCCTGTACCACCGACACTGTGGGCGCTGGAGGGCGAAAATCAAATCAAACCAAATCAAATCGAATCAAATCAAATCACCAAACTAAATCGAATCAAATCAAACCAAATCGAATCAAATCAAACCAAATCGAATCAAATCAAATCCTAATGAAATCAGATCAATAGCTCAAAGTGAACGTACTGAGTTGAAGAGCGTTGATAGGATATGAAATGCAGCAATGAACAAGTGAACGCGCGTATGATTATTCTGCCATGTGCATATCCTATGCATGCATGCATTAAAAAAAAAAGCTGGCATACATGAGTTGCTCAAACGCGCACACAAAGTCATGCACACATGTATGTGTGCACTCACAGGCACGCATATGCCCAGGCAGGCACACTCACACCCACACCACACCCACACATACAAATCACCACTAACAGAGAGGAGAGAGAGGAGAGAGAGAGAGGAGGGGGGGGGGAGGAGAGAAGAGAGAGAGAGGGGGAGAGAGGAGGAGAGAGAGAGAGAGAGAGAGAGAGAGAGAGAGAGGCAGAGAGAGAGAGAGAGAGAGAAGAGAGAGAGAGAGAGAGAGAGAGAGAGAGAGGGAGAGAGAGAGAGAGAGAGAGAGAAGAGAGAGAGAGAGAGAGAGAGAGAGCAGAGAGAGAGAGAGAGAGAGAGAGAGAGAGAGAGAGAGAAGAGAGAGACGAGAGAAGAGAGAGAGAGGAGGAGGAATAATGGAATAAATTGAATAATGAATAAATAAATGAATATAAAATTAAATAATAGATGAGACAAATAAATGAATAAACAACTAAGAACTGACCAGCACTGCTGTAGCAGAGGACCCCGGAGGCGGAGAAATCAGCGCAGTCGCCATCCATGGAGGTGCATCCTTGCAGGGAGAGCTCGTCGCCCGCACAGGTCACCTCCGACACGAAGTAGGGCCCCGTGTACCGCCCTGGGTAGTACAGATCCACCCCGCCCCGCTTGCCCAGGCTCTTGCACAGCTGGGGACAGGACAGGTGATGAGCACATCCCATCAAATCCAACCCAAAGTCTAGAAGCGATACGTTACAGAAAACACCCACAACAACAGCAACCCCCCCCCCTCCCCCCTTCTAAAAAAAAACCCCCCCAACAACCCAAAATAAAATAACTCCCTCCAACAAAATCCCCAAACAAACCAAAAACAAACAACAAATCCCACCTCCCCGTCAAACCCAACCAACCCAAACCCAACCAACCCAAACCAACCCAAACCCAACCAACCCAAACCCAACCAACCCAAACCCAACCAACCCAAACCAACCCAAACCCAACCAACCCAAACCCAACCAACCCAAACCCAACCAACCCAAACAACCCAAACCCAACCAACCCAAACCCAACCAACCCAAACCCAACCAACCCAAACCCAACCAACCAAATAATAAAAAAACAACAACCCTACTCTGAAAAAACAATCAACACTGTAAGGGGGGGGGAGGGGAGAGGGGAGAGGGGGGAGGGGAGGGGAGGAGGGAGAGGGAGGAGGGGGGAGGGTTGCTGGGCCATGTTCAGATCATGAGCTCTGGATCACACCCTTCTGTTCAATCCAATCCAATGATGTTGCTTAGAGTGCCCTTCTGTTGTCACCTCTTTCTACACATGGATTCAAACTTGTGACCTCAGGATGGTAGGTAGGTAGATCGAGGCCGAGTGGTCTTTTAAACGCATAATTATAGAGAAAATAGTATTTTTCTTGTTGCGCCTTCCCCATGCCAACATCCCGGGGGTCACGAACAACGTTCATTCTAACACACACGTCCCACCTGGGAATCACTTTGAGACTGTGAGTACACACAGGACAAGAACTTTTGTGCGTATAACTTTTTTTTGAAAAACCTCGCCGCGTGGGCAGGCATATTCCAGCTTCTGAGGATTATTATTTTCCCTTTAGTTTAAAAGAGAGTGCAGGTTGTTATGCTAAAAGCTTGTCATGGCTGAAGTACAATCTCAACATAGTGCCTTCAAACATAACATTTTGATGTAAGCCTTGGCCACTTAGCTTACACCAATAAGTGGCAAAGGTTTTGGCCCTGGCTGGTAAAGAAAAGGGGGGAGAGAGAGAGAGAGAGAAGAGAGAGAGAGAGAGAGAGAGAGAGAGAGAGAGAGAGAGAGAGAGAGAGAGAGAGAGAAGACAGACAGACAGACAGACAGACAGAGAGACAGTTTATTGTGATAAGCAGAGAAGAAAGCAAGAGAAGAGAGAGAGAGAGAGAGAGAGAGAGAGAGAGAGAGAGAGAGAGAGAGAGAGAGAGAGAGAGGGAGAACACACACACACACACACACACACACACACACAACACACACACACACACACACACACACACACACACACAGAAACGAACCACATTGGCGGCCTGGTCAGTCCAGAAGGTGGGGCAGACGTAGCCCCAGGTCTGCTGGTAGAAAATGTTGACCTGCCCTGCCGACTGGCTGCCTTCCAGGGGTCCCATGTCCAGCTTGTAGCGGTCATCTGGTGCACACACACACACAACACGTTCATATTCTTTATCACCAAGCAATAAACGGGCATAAAACAACAAAAAATATGTAAATATGGAAGCAGAAATATGCAGACAAAAATATCTTTCAATAAAAGGCGGCGCTACACTTGCGGCAACGAGCTCTCTTTCCAGGGAATGCAGCCCAAATCTCGCTCCGGCAAATCTTCTGTGACTGAAAGTAGTATCCAAGACAATACAATACAATACAACACAATACTATACAACACAAGACAAGACAGCATAGATGATACCGCACACAGACACCACTTTACAACAACCACGACGATAGCTGATAATCCCAACAACAAAAGACACAAACAAAAAACAACACCAATATCCTACAAAACAAGGTCAACAACGACAACAACAACAACGACGATACAGTCTACAAGACACCCCCTCTGAATGAGCATGGAGTCAAACGAGAAAGTCTGACTCTTCTTCGTCAAACGTTCTGACAGCAACTTACTATTGTTGTCTGTTTTATGAGAATGATCTTTGAATCAAACGATACAGTCTATAAACTACCCACTCTGAATGATCTTGAAATCAAATGATACAGTATACAAAGCACCCACTCTATTACTGATCTTGGAATCAAGCGATACAGTCTCTAAAATACCTGGAATCAAGCGATACAGTCTCTGAACTACCTGGAATCAAGCCATACAGTCTCTGAACTACCTGGAATCAAGCCATACAGTCTCTGAACTACCTGGAATCAAGCCATACAGTCTCTGAACTACCTGGAATCAAGCCATACAGTCTCTGAACTACCTGGAATCAAGCCATACAGTCTCTGAACTACCTGGAATCAAGCCATACAGTCTCTGAACTACCTGGAATCAAGCCATACAGTCTCTGAACTACCTGGAACCAAGCCATACAGTCTCTGAACTACCTGGAATCAAGCCATACAGTCTCTGAACTACCTGGAATCAAGCCATACAGTCTCTGAACTACCTGGAATCAAGCCATACAGTCTCTGAACTACCTGGAATCAAGCCATACAGTCTCTGAACTACCTGGAATCAAGCCATACAGTCTCTGAACTACCTGGAATCAAGCCATACAGTCTCTGAACTACCTGGAATCAAGCCATACAGTCTCTTTAAAACTACCCACTCTGAACGATCTTGGAACCAAGCGATACAGTCTCTGAACTACCCACTCTATTAACGATCTTGGAGTCAAGCGATACACTCTCTAAACTTCCCACTCTGAATGATCTTGGAGTCAAGCGATACACTCTCTAAACTTCCCACTCTGAATGATCTTGGAGTCAAGCGATACACTCTCTAAACTTCCCACTCTGAACGATCTTGGAACAAGCGATACAGTCTCTGAACTACCACTCTATTAACGATCTTGGAGTCAAGCGATACACTCTCTAAACTTCCCACTCTATTAACGATCTTGGAGTCAAGCGATACACTCTCTAAACTTCCCACTCTATTAACGATCTTGGAATCAAGCGATACACTCTCTAAACTTCCCACTCTGAATGATCTTGGAATCAAATGATACAGTATACAAGCACCCACTCTATTAACGATCTGGAGTCAAGCGATACAGTCTACAAAGGACACACTCTGAATCATGTTTGGAGTCAAGCGATACATTCTTTAAACTACCCACTCTATCAACGATCTTGGAATCAAGCGATACAGTCTCTTTAGAAAGTACCCACTCTATTAACGATCTTGGAATCAAGAGAAACAGTCTCTAAACTACCCACTCTATCAACGATCTTGGAGTCAAGCGATACACTCTCTAAACTACCTGGAATCAAGTGATACAGTCTCTAAACTACCCACTCTATAAACGATCTTGGAATCAAGCGATACAATCTCTTAGCTACCCACTCTCTGAAAGATCTTGGAATCAAACGATACAGTCTCTAAACTACCCACTCTGCACGATCTTGGAATCAAACGATACAGTCTCTAAACTACCCACTCTGCACGATCTTGGAATCAAACGATACAGTCTCTACATTACCCACTCTGAACGATCTTGGAATCAAACGATACAGTCTCTACCCTACCCACTCTGAACGATCTTGGAGTCAAGCGATACAGTCTCTTTAGAAAGTACCCACTCTGAACGATCTTGGAATCAAACGATACAGTCTCTACACTACCCACTCTGACGATCTTGGAGTCAAGCGATACAGTCTCTACACTACCCACTCTCTTCATGATCTTGGAACCAAGCGATACAGTCTCTACACTACCCACTCTGCACGATCTTGGAGTGGAAGCAGGACACGGAGGCGTAGTTGGAGGTGTGGGAGAGGCAGGTGCCGCGGTCCGTGCTGTTGAAGGGGCACTGCCACACCGTGCTCTCGTTGCCCAGGCACTGCAGACCGCTCAGTGTATTGGCCACAAAGCTGTAAGCCTTGCCCATGGGCCCGTACAGCCCGGGGGGTAAGGCCAAACCCTGCACACAACACACACACACACGCGCGCACGCACGCGCGCACACACACACGCACGCATGCACGCACGCACGCACAAACGCACGTGCACACACACATGCGCACGCACACACGCACGCGCGCACACACACACGCGCACACACACACGCGCGCACACACACACACCACACACACACACACACACACACACACACACACAGGCGCGCGCGCGCACACACACACACACACACACACACACACACACACACACACACACACACACACACACACACAGTGTCCTTCGAGTCAAAAGATCTTATAACAAGATACATCACACTACACTACACTACACTACCACATACACTACACTACACTACACTAGACAACACAACAACACTACACCACACCACACTACACTACACTAGACAACACTAGACAACACTAGACAACACTAGACAACACTAACAACACTACACTACACCACACCACACTACACTACACACATACACTACACCACACCACACTACACTACACTACACTACACTAGACAACACTACACTACACTACACTACACCACACTACACTACACTAGCTACACTACACTACACTGCACTACACTACACTACACTATAAACCTAAAAAGACCAAAAAAAATCCCAGCCACAAAAACAAAACCAGAGAAAAGAAAGACAAACACACACTGTACAACAACCGTCCCTCATGCACAGACAGACTACTAACTACTATACTCACATCAGTGAAACCAACTTGTTTGCAGACGACTTTGGCGTCGACATCATTGAAGGTTGAGGAGCAAATCTTCCCCATCTCTCTCTGCGTGTCTTTGTCGTATATCACCACCACACCGCTTCGGTGGTCCGTTCCGTACCGTAGATCCACTGTCACAGGGATAAAACACCCCAACACACATCACAGAATTGTCGTGGGGAGGGAGGGAGGGAGGGGGAGAGAGAGAGAGAGAGAGAGAGAGAGAGAGAGAGAGAGAGAGAGAGAGAGAGAGAGGAGAGAGAGAGAGAGAGAGAGAGAGAGAGAGAGTACAGACAGACAGACAGACACAGAGAACCTCCACAGCTCATAGAATTTTTGTATTTCTGTATTAACTCAATGCATACTTTTTATGCATCTGGAATATCACACAACTTTATCACAAGAAAGCAAAGATGTGGATGCATATGCGAATCAGCCGATCGATATTAAAGCAGGAATTATCCAAAACCGACGGTCAGTTTCACCAAATTTGAAATGATCCCATAACTTGAAATACTAAAAGCAAAACATTTTTTACTTTTGTTAAACACAGAAGTCAAGAATTCACTCTTAAAGCTGCAGATGAAAACCCAATCACCCCCCCCCCCCCCACCATCAACACCCACACACACAACACACACACACACACACACAAACACAATACACACACCCATCAACACACACAACACCACACACATCAACACCACACACACACACACACACAACACACACACACACACACACACACACAAAACACCACACAACACACACACACACACAACACACAACACCACACACACCGTCATAGAAACAGGAGACGGCTGCCTGTGATTGACTGGTGTCACAGGTAGCGGTG
>CM060334.1:25685650-25688150 GCA_030674155.1 Stramonita haemastoma | reverse complement strand
TTGCTCTCCCCCTTCTCCCGTCAGTTTACTCTTCATTAAAACCTAGTCTCCCCTGCTTCTCCCCGGAACGTGCATTCCCTTTTCTTCCTCCCTCCCTCCCTCCCCTCCCCAGCAGCTGTGCAGTGCACACTTACCCGTGTCCCACTGCACACTTACCCGTGTACCACTGCACACTTACCCCTGTCTCACTGCACACTTACCCGTGTCTCCTAAAATCACCTGTGTCCCACTGCACACTTGCCCGTGTCCCACTGCACACTTGCCCATGTCCCACTGCACACTTTCCTGTGTCCCACTGCACACTTATTACCCGTGTCTCCTGCACACTTATTACCAGGTGTCCCACTGCACTTACCCGTGTCCCACTGCTCACTTATTACCCATGTCCCACCGCACCCTTACCCGTGTCCCACCGCACCCTTACCCGTGTCCCACTGCACCCTTACCCGTGTCCCACTGCACCCTTACCCGTGTCCCACTGCACCCTTACCCGTGTCCCACCGCACCCTTACCGGTGTCCACTCGGTCCATGGGGATGTTGAAGCAGATGACGGAGGCGCGGGCACTGGAGTGTCCAGGGCACACCTTGGAGCCCAAGGCGTCTCTGCTGCAGTTGGCCAGGTGAGCCTTGTCCACGGAGCAGCTGATCCCAGTCACCACGGGGCCGGTGGTGCCAGACTTCCAGGCCTGGCCCCCCAGCTGTGTCACCACCAAATACAATGATTATGTGGCTTAATGGTATTATGTTGGCATAATGGTATAATGTTATCATGTTGGCATGATGGTATGATGATATTATATTGGCATAACGGGTGTAATGTTATCATGTTGGTATAACGGTATAATGTTATTATGTTGGCATAATGGTATCATGTTATTATGTTGGCATAATGTGATTATGTTGGCATAATGGTACACAGAATATCGAAACTGACAGTCAAAGTCAATTACTTTGTGCCTTTCTTTTCAGAACCATCATAGGCAAGAAGAAGTTACCATGGACAAAAATGAAACTGTAATTTTCACCTGAACATCCATTACTTTAAGAATACTAAAACTGATCACCCAATATTTTCCTTGATTTTTGATGTATGTGTTTACAAGGAGGGTATGTAAGGCTTGGCTCGGCCTAGAATCGGCATTCTTGTGTCTTAAAGATCATTCATTCATTCATTCATTCATTCATTCATTCATTCTTCATTCTGGCTTTCTCTGTCTCGCTCTCGAGTTTTTGTTATTTTGGTTTATTACTGTTGGTGTTGTTTGATTAGAGGGTTTTCTTTATCTTGATCTTATCTCTGATAGGGGTGGGGACTGGATGTAAAAAAACACATGAGTGCTATTCTTATTCTCTCTCTCTCTTCTCCCTCTCTCTCTCTCTCTCTCTCTCTCTCTCCTCTCCTCTCTCAACAAAACACAAAAACACACCACCCACCACACCACACACACACAACCACACACACACACTACACACATTGCAATGATCAAATGTATATAATCGACAAGATAGACATAGCATATACATTTGCCACAACTGAACAAATGACTACTCACATAAAAAAAAGTTTAATGCAGAGTTCACAGATCTTGGATTTTCCCGTTTAGTTACGGAAATCTACGAAAGTATGGATATTGCCGGAAACACAACTGAAAATTAAATGAAATTAAAAAAAGGAATAAACATAAGAAAAACAATATTTTTGGATCATTATGGTAGAAAAGAACACAATACAGCATAATACATATTGTCTATATCCTACATGCTTCGCAGCCTGAATCAGATATATATTTCCCAGTTCCAGGTAGCTCATAGACAGGTGGTGTGGCCTGTTGGATAAGACGACGGACTTGTGATCTGTATGTTCTTGGTGTCATGGGTTCGAATTTCAGTGAGAGTTTTACTGACTTCCTAGTGGTTGTCAAAATTATGTCTCTTAAAAAAAAGAAAAAAAAAAGAAAAAAAAAGGATGGTGAGGGTAGGTGTAGAGAAGGGGGAGGAGGTTTATGGGGGGAGGATGGTGGGGGTAGGTTTAGGGGGGGAGGATGGTGGAGGTAAGTGTAGAGAAGGGGGAGGTTTAGGGTGGGAGAGGATGGTGAGGATAGGTGTAGGGAAGGGGGAGGAGATTTAGGGGGAAGGGGGAGGAGGTTTAGGGGTGGGTGGGGGTAGGTGTAGGGAAGGGGGAGGAGGTTTAGAAGGGGGGGGGGAGGAGGATGGTGGGGGTAGTGGTGTAGGGAAGGGGGAGGAGGTTTAGAAGGGGCGGGGGAGGAGGATGGTGGGGGTAGTGGTGTAGGGAATGGGGAGGAGGTTTAGAAGGGGCGGTGGTGGAGGAGGATGGTGGGGGTAGTGGGGAAGGGGGAGGAAGGATGGTGGGAGTAGTGGTGTAGGGAAGGGGGAGGAGGTTTAGGGGGGGGAGGAGGATGGTGGGGGTAGTGGTGTAGGGAAGGGGGAGGAGGATGGTGGGGGTAGTGGTGTAGGGAAGGGGGAGGAGGATGGTGGGGG
>CM060334.1:25673150-25675650 GCA_030674155.1 Stramonita haemastoma | reverse complement strand
AGAGACAGAGAGAGCAATACATGTACGCTTGCATGCGCACGTACACGCATAGGCACGCGCTTGCGTAATGACAATACCCCCTCGGTCTGCGATTTAAAACCCTTTCCCATATCGTGCAGCTCTCTAGGGGTTAAAGAAATCTAAGTCACCTATCCAAGTACTGGTACATAATTTCTTCTATTCTACGCAAGCATGCTTGGGAACAACCCCCCCCCCCCCCCCCAAACAACAGCAACAAAACAAAAACAAAAAAAAACACAATAACCCCCCCCAAAAAAAAAAAAAAAAACCCCACAAAAAACCCAAACTCTTTCTCTCCCATATCGTACAGCTCTCTCGGGGTTAAAGAAATATAAGTCGCTTATCCAAGAACTGGTTTTCCACCTGCCGTTTATTTTTTTTATTATTTTTTTTTTTCGCTGTCTGTACCTTTGCCAGACGAGATTGCGCGTGTGTCATCTACACATGGGTCTTCGTCGTGACTCCAGATGCAGTTAACGTCCCCAGGCCTAAAAGCCTTGTCAGTTATCGATGTAAGTTAAGTGCCAAGCCCTGTAGTTAATGAAAATGTTGTTAAGCTTTGAAATGTTGTGTCGTGATTGCCTTCAGCCATGACAAGGAAACTGTAAAGGTGTCCCATAACCTATGTGGTCGTTGGGGGGGGGGGGGGGGGCGAGGCATCAGAGACCTCAGCTTCTCTAAGGGGCCAGCATGTTGAGGCCGGCGCCCATCTCCTCTCCCTCGCTGCTTTACCTTCCCTGACCCGAAAGAGAGCAGGTACTCATTTACAGCTGGGAGAACTTGGGGACAGTACTGAAGCCAAGGTGTGCAAACCGCCACCCATGCACTTGGTAACCACGCCAAACGACGCTTAACCATAGCAGCTTTGGGAAAGCGAGCTCTCTGACAACTGAGCCATCCCGTTCCCATGACAAAGTCTTAGCTTAAAAACCTACACTTTTCTTTTACAGGAGAAACAAAATCTTCTAAAGTCAAAACATAGTGAAGTACTTGTGATCAGCAATGGGCGCAAACTTCTCACCCAGCGTCTACATCCGGTCTCACAGTAATTCCTAGTTGGATGAGACAGAGGTGCATGTTTTGGGTGACACCCTCCCCCGGGGGTGTTAGTATGGGGAATGCCCAACGTAAAAGAAGCTAAGCAGCTAAATCAATGTCATCTCCTGTTGTCTTCTATCCGCTTCGAGTGCGAGATGAGGACAAGCGTACCTACAGCCCTTACTGCAGAAAATAAGAAAATACTTTTATATAACAGCTTTTGATACCACCCTCTCTCTCTCTCTCTCGTTCTTTGCCCCCCCCCCCCCTCTCTCTCTCTCTCTCGTTCTTCGTACCACCCTTACCCTCTTTCTCTCACCTCTTTTCTCTCAATTTTACGTCATTGGCATATGACCTGGAGCATTAAAATGATCCGAGTCTAAGTTTCAATCCCCCCCCCCCCCCTTGTGCTACATCTCTCTCTCTCTCTCTCTCTCTCTCTCTCTCTCTCTCTCTCTCTCTCTCTCTCTTCTCTCTCTCTCTCTCTCTCTCTCTCTCTCAGGAAGATAACCCCGGCAACAAACGAAGTTACTGTTAAGAGATGAAGCATTTATTGGTACAAAGCGATTAAAAAGCAAAGCGAGTGTGGAACAGATGGATAATGTGTATGTGTCTTGTCAACAGTGTTCTGTACAACCGTCTTCTAAAGGGCTATGGCCTTAATGAATAGATAACGTATCGTATCGTATCGTATCTTATCGTATCTCCTCTCTCTCTCTCTCTCTCTCTCTCTCTCTCTCTCTCTCTCTCTCTCTCTCTCTCTCTCTCTCTCTCTCTCTCTCTCTCTCTCATCCATTCATCTCCAAGAAATGGAGAAAACAAGTTGGAAAAAAAAAAGTTGCTACGCGACCAAGAAAGGTAGAATCGTTCTGTTCTTTCTAGTAGCAAAATGTTTTTCAGTGTCATCTCAAAGAGTTCTCTTACCTTCTTCTCGCCCCTCCCCATCTTTCTAGTTGCGCGCGTGCATGCACGCACGTGTTTATGTCTGTTCGTGCGCCAGTACGTGTGTACCATCGTATGCGCGCGCGCGTGCGTGTGTGTGTGTGTGTGTGAGCATTCATGTGTGCATGTGTTGTGTGTACATACTTGCATGTTACATGAAACTGTGTATGTCTGTGCGTGCGTGCGTGTGTGTATGCATGTATGTACGTGCGTGTGTGCGTACGTTAGCGCGCGCGCTTACATACTTGCATGTTTACATGAAACTGTGTATGTCTGTGCGTGCGTGCGTGTGTGTATGCATGTATGTACGTGCGTGTGTGCGTACGTTAGCGCGCGCGCGCACGTGTGTGTGTACGTCGTTTGCACACCTGTGTTCATGTGTCTACACAATACCTGCACTCAACGCATGTAAAAGAATCCACAGCAACAAGAGAGGTATTCCTGGGGAAATTGCGTAGAAAGAATATTATATATTTTTATATATATATATTATATTTAT
>CM060334.1:25665650-25668150 GCA_030674155.1 Stramonita haemastoma | reverse complement strand
TCATCTGTTCCCACAGGCACACAATGGCCTTCTCTTACGAAAAGCGGAAAAGGATTTAACGTGTGCGCAAGATGTTCTGCGTGCGTTCGCACACGGGGCCTGGGTTTATAGTCTCACCCGAAGGACTTTTGGGGAGAGCGGAGTCAGCACTGATGTTAACTCCAGGGGAAAAAATCCCCTCGAGCGGGAATCGAACACGGGTCGTCAAATTGAGAGCGCAGTGTCCTAACCAATAGGCTATCCCGTTGTGTGTGTGTGTGTGTGTGTGTGTGTGTGTGTGTGTGTGTGTGTGTGTGTGTGTGTGTGTGTGTGTGTGTGTGTGTGTTGTGCGCGACTGCTTGCATGCATTTTTCTGTCTGTGTTGTCTGTTGTCTTGTTCTGCTTTTTCTGTCTGTCTGCTGTCTGTCTGTCTGTCTGTCTGTCTGTCTGTCTGTCTATCTATCTATCTATCTATCTATCTATCTATCTATCTATCTATCTATCTATCTATCTATCTATCTATTGGGAAGGGAGATACAACCCAATCTCCTCTTACCTCCAAAGAGATCTCTCTCCTGCCCCCCCCCCCCCTCCCCCTGTTCGGATTTCACCATGCCCCAGTAACACTGTGACCCAGACTGAGAGGTCATGAGTACTAGAGAAACCCGTTTTAATGCAGAAATGACACTAGGCTGCACAGACAGGTTATATCTATCTATCTATCTATCTATCTATCTATCTATCTATCTATCTATCTATCTATTCTATCTACATCCATCCATCCACCTACCTATCTAACTCTATTTTATGTATGTGAGTGAGTGGTGAGTGGGGTGTGTGTGTGGGCGCGAGTGTGTGTGTGTGTGTGTGTGTGTGTGTGTGTGTGTGTGTGTGTGTGTGTTGTGTGTGTGTTGTGTGTGTGTGTTTGGTTTACCATTGTATCTGTGTTCGTGTACATAAATGCATACACAAGACTCCATCCTGCAGTGTCGTTGTCTGCTTATGACACATGTTATTCAATAAACAACGTTGAAAGAAGACTCCGCGTGTTTATAAGAAAAATCCATGCCTATGATCAATCCTGTTTTAAGGCCAGTTAGGAGATGAGCCGGTGACATGTTTCAAGTGATTGATGATGGCTGGCTAACTTCTCTTCCTTCTCTACCGATAGACACCAGTTCACTTCAGGCTATGAGCAGTTTAGACTTTTTTTTTTTAATGAACCGATAAACACTACGTATAATCATACACTCTCAATTCAAGTTCAAGATACTGTAATTATCCCATGAAGGGCACTTGCAAACTCGCTGGCTCAGACCAGGAACAGATGACAAGCTTTACAAAACTGCATACACACGGGGACTGGATGAAATAAAAGCACATGAGTGCTTATTCCATTATCCTCGATATAAAAGAATATAGAAGAAAATAAATAAATAGACCAAAGCTTGATGTTCGCAAGGCGCTCAAACCTATATCAAAAAGAGGTTACGCTTTGACATGTTATGGAGTCTTCAGCTACGACAAGCTGCCGGTATAAAAAACCTATTTATTCCATAGCGCGAGAAAAAAGTTCTCTGAGAAGGGCATGGCGGCCTGTATGAGAATGTGATCGAAACCACACAGGCAAACTTCTCATCCAGTGTGTACTTGGCTCTCACAGTGATTCCCAGCTACTGGGATGAGCACAGACAGAGCACATGTTCAAGGTAACTCCCCTGCCTGGCTGTTAAGCTGGGGAACGACCAATATGCTCCCAGTAGAACTGATAGGAGAAAATAACAAAGAAAAGAAAGCTGAACAAAAGCAACCAAAAACAACATAATGCAGATGACTCTTTCACTACTTTCTATAGGCCATAGCTACAGCAATACACAAACCCGTACCTATCTGATATACCTCTCCACTCTTCTCTCTCCTCTTTTCTCTCGCTTACGAAAAAAAACCCCTCTGGGTGTGTTGAACGCATTGGTTTCTTTATTACTTCTATTTCTTGGGGAACATACAGTTTGGTGTAAGTATACATCTTGTTCACAAACCCTATCGAAGAGCTCGTAGCCTGGCTACAAGCCTGTTCACAATAATGTACTGTCTCCAGTTTTCTCATTTTCTCTTCCCCCTTCTTTTCAATTTGTTTTCAGTTCCTCGCTAGAGCTCTGAGGTTTTCCAAAGGTGAGATTTTGCGTAGGCGACCCTTTCATCCCCCAACGGTTAGGTAGCTGCATTACCACTTCGGTGATGATGTCTAGGAACGGCATCAGTGTGCATGCGTTTTTGAAATTCGTCACCCCTTCCTACCGCACGCAATGACCTACTCTTCGCAAAGTGGAACGGGTTTCAAATTGCGCACAAGATGTTCTGCGCGCGTTTGTACATGGACATCGTTTACCTCTCATCCGGACTTTACGGGAGTGGAATCGTACTGATGATAACTCCAAGGGGGGGGGGGGGGGGGGGATCCCTCGAACGAACGTCTCATGGTGGCTCGAACATGAACAGTCAGATGCAAGCACAACACCTA
>CM060334.1:25643150-25660650 GCA_030674155.1 Stramonita haemastoma | reverse complement strand
GGAGCACATGGTTGTGTACACGTGCGTGTATAATTATCTGGGTGCACACGTAAACCTGCACACCTACACGTCTATTTTTGATTCTCCCCTGCGCCACCCTACTTCTTCCAGCCTAAGCCAACCTCAAGACTTTAGCCAAGTACTCCACAGGTTCTTTACCACGCTCAACTGAACACGTATATAGCTACCCACATACCAACAAGTTCTGCTCACTGACCCGAAACCTTCCCTTACAACAGAAGTAGCCTATTTGTACAGGACAGGCGGACACCCTGTGGTCACAACTACCTGTGGTCGAAATATCCACAGACTTTTATAACGGACATTACTCCACACGCATAAAACAGACTCGACACGACACAAACACACAGACTCAATGCCACACAGACACAAACATACACAATGCCACACACCGAAAAACAGGGTCATGTATACAAACACTCATACACACACACTTGACGCACACATACACACACATGCACACACACACATGCACACGCACGCACACACACTTACCTACCTACCTAGAGTTATCACAAAATGTTACACAACAAAATATACCATATCGTATGATACTCTTTATTTCATTAAAAAGTGTTGAGGGAAAAGTCATGGGGGAGGGTGATGATGGTGTCGCCCTCTTCTTGTTTTTTTAGCTCCAGCTAAACCAATCTCTCTCTCTCTCTCTCTCTGTGCAGATTTTAGGACTCAAGATTAAACTATATATACTGTATATATGTATACACACACACACACACACACACACACACACACACACACACATATATATATATATATATATATATATAATATATAAATATATATATAATAAATATATATATATATATATCTACACACACTCGTGTCTGCCTACTCTCTATCTCACAGACAGGCAGTCACACAGACAGACAGACACACACACACACAGTCTGCTCACACACAAAAACAGACTAACAGACACAGGCAGGGTTTTTTTTTTGTTTTTTTTGTTTTAATAAACCAAACATGCAATACAGTTTGCTTGTGTTTACCTGATTTAACTAGGTACCGAATTCGAAAACAACATCTACATCGTCTCAAAAACATGAGAACTTTGAATAAAAATTTAATACAAGCATAGGTAAAAAAGCACCGACACATTAACCAACTTAAATGCAGCATAACTAAATATCACAGTTCCAGCTGACCATTTCCTACTCATGGAAAAAAATTCATGAATACTATTGACACTTTTGCAAAGAAGCACGCAAGCATAGGGGCATAGGCATGTGTACACTACACACGCACGCACACACGCACATACGCACGCGTGCACACATGCATGCGCACACACGCACGCACGCACAGCACACACACACACACACACGCACGCACTCACATACACAGACGGACACAGGTACACACGCGCACATACACACGCACGCACGCGCGCGATACTAACATACACACACACACACACTCACCTACCTACCTAAAGTTATCACAAAATGTTACACAACAAAACATACCATATGGGCTGATACTCTTTATTTCATTAAAAAGTGGTGAGGGAAAAATCATGGGGGAGGGTGGTGATGGTGTTGCCCTCTTCTTGTTTCTGATATCCAGTTAAACCAATCTCTCTCTGTCTGTCTGTCTGTCTGTCTTTCTCTCTCGGCAGATTTTACGACTCAAGTTTAAACTGAAATGTGTTCTATTGCCTGGGGTCTCAAAAGCAGTAAAAACTAGCGCTGATGTACACGTGACTGATCTGTACTTCAGTGAATGTGTTCCTCGGTACACTGTCATGGGTATACAGAGATACCTAGGCATTCATAAACGAACACACAGACAGACAGAGACATACACGATGAGAGAGAGAGAGAGAGAGAGAGAGAGAGAGAGAGAGAGAGAGAGAAGACAGAGACAGAGACAGACAGACAGACAGAGATCCTAGCCATCTGCATAACCCAATCCGCCAGTAAGTAAAGCTAGGCCTATGATAAAATCAGAGATGGAAGATTGCAAGTCTACATTTAAAAGCTATGTCAGGACAAGACAGCCGCAAGCATTAATGACACAGCAAGTTAAAAGCAGAAGTAGAGACTAGGCTGGGATTTGAAAACAAAACCAAAAACAAAACAAAAATTCATCAGACAGTGATGGCGTGGTGAGGAAAAAAGCTACGAATGTTCTGGGAAGTCATTAGCTAGCGTTCGCGTCACTACAGGCGGTAACTGCCGGAGGGAATGTACTTCATGTTCTAGCCACGAAACAGCACGCACAGGTACACACAATGGATGATAATGCTATCGTGGGGAGGGGTAAAGATGTTGTTGGGTGTTCCCCAGATTAGCACCCTAAGTTCTCTCAGAATAATGCATTCTCTTTCACCCACCACATCAGTTTATTACTGTGAATACACGCTGGACGACAAATGTGTCTATTGTCTGTTTTTGGGGTATGATGCTGATGATGGTGACACTTCACAGGGTGTCATCAACGTGTTGGTGACAGACACTAGTGCGTTTTATATCGTGATCTCATCAGGAAATGCCGTCAGCTTCCGGTTTGACAAGGCGGCACCAGTCACACCAATGACGCATTCTGTCTCGTGAGCATGCGCATCTCTGGTGCGTATCGTCGTTGTTGGGCGTTCCCCAGCTTAACACTCTTGGGGTCCACCAAAATTATGTACCCCAGTCTCACACATGCCACCTGGGAATCACGGTGAGATTTAAAGTACGTACTGGATGAGAAGTTAAAATGCATGACTTTTCAAGTCCCTCACCATAAAAACAGCCATATTCCCCCTACTAAAGAGGATAATTATCACATGAATCCTTACGTACACTCGCTCTCTCTCCATGCTTCTTAGTCTGCCTCTGTCGTCTGTTGTCTATATCTGCCTGTTTGTCTATCTGTCTCTCTTTCTCATATCAAAACGCTATTTATAGTGCAAGAATATGAGGATAAGCTACTCTTCGATTGCAGGATCCTCTGTTTTAGTTTCTGAGACAGAAAAACAGTGAACTTGACCGAAGACAAAAATTCAGCCTCAATCTGAAAACCTGTTTTTTCACAATGAATCCTAGGTAGGATTAGTGAGTCAGAGTGTATTTTCTGGGTGACCCCCCATCAAGGGTGTTCAGCTGTGGGAACGTGCAACAACAACAACCCTGTTTCTGTTTCAAGATGAAAACTGAGTTTATTATCATTTGTTGTTGCTACCATCACACAGTTTTTGAACTGAGGAGACATCAAAGTAGTGCTAAAATTATGCATGTCGATGGTTGTAAAGTGAGGAGTGGAAGGTATGTGTGCAGCCCGCATGCAACTTTTATATACTTTCAATTCTTATGCACCTTATGTCAACATTTTCATCTCTCCATTCATTCAGTTTTTCATGTATCAAGTCTTCATATCCAACGACAAAAAGCTGAAAATACACTTTTTAAAATGTAGTTTTAGGTGTTTGAAATGACAAGTGCTTTGGCAACATAGGGTGTTTTCAAGGATAACATAGGAGTCATGAGTTCGTGATTCTATGTCAATATCCACGCACAGGGTTCAAGTCCTGTGTGTTGTTATAATTATTGTTGTGATGTTATTCAATTTCAAGTCTATTCACACTCGGTAAAGGAAACTGAAAAGAGAGAGAGAGAGAGGGAGGGAGGGGTAGAGAGAGAGAGAGGGGGGGGGGGGAGGGAGGAGAGGAGAGCGAGAGCGAGAGCGAGAGCGAGAGAGAGAGAGA
Organism: Stramonita haemastoma; assembly: GCA_030674155.1. Lineage (NCBI taxonomy): Eukaryota > Metazoa > Mollusca > Gastropoda > Neogastropoda > Muricidae > Stramonita > Stramonita haemastoma. Next base: position 25,656,917 of record CM060334.1, on the reverse strand, counting down.
GAGAGAGAGAGAGAGTCTATGTGTACGTGCGTACGCGGTTGCGAGCATACGTGCGTGCGTGCGTGTGTGTGCGCTTGCGGCGTGCGTGCGTGTGTGTGTGCGCGTGCGTGCGTGCGTGTGGTGCGTGCGTGCGTGGTGGTGTGTGTGTGTGTGTGTGTGTGTGTGTGTGTGTGTGTGTGTGTGTGTGTGTGTGTGTGTGTGTGTGTACATATAGACTCACAACAGGTATATTTACAGAAGAGAGTTTACGTTGGCCCTGTCGGCCACCCGTAGACTCTGACAACAAACGAATCCTTGTGACAAAAAAAGCACCTGCCAACCTATTCACATAGGACAATCGCAGGAGATGTATGTGTACACAGTTTGTCTGTCGCACAACAATTTCAATGCAACTCAAGTAACACATGACTACCAAATTATCGAATGAATGACATAGTGTGTGCGTGTGCGTGCGTGCGTGCATGCGAGAGAGAGAGAGAGAGAGAGAGAGAGAGAGAGAGAGAGAGAGAGAGAGAGAGAGAGAGAGAGAGAGGAGAGGAGAGGGAGGCAGGCAGGCAGGCAGACAGACAGAGATGTCACATGAGTACCCACATGTGCGCACACACATACAGTCATGCATACATACATACTCCCCACACACACACACACACACACACACACACACACACACACACACACACACACACACACACACACACAATGACAGAAACAATCAAAAGTAAAGCAAAGCAAAACGCTACCCATACCTTAATCAAGAACGTTGACGAAATCGCATCATCATGTCGCAACTATCTGTCTCCAACCAGTCATCACCACATCATTTGTACCGTATCATCTCTTCAGTTTACACGTTGACTTTATCATACCCCAAGTCTTTAAACATAAGTAAGAGCAGATGACATCCACACGACAGTACAGGGCAAGACAAAAGAAGTATGTGCTATGATTGAAAAAGGTATGCATTTGAGAAAAATACAATGCGATGCAATACAATGCAATACGAAACTACATAACACAATACAATGCAATAAGATACGATGCAAGGCAATATAAACCGATGAAATACGATCCAATCCAATACAATGTGATACAATATCACAATGCAATACAAAGACATTGAGAAACACTGAACAGAAAATGCGGACGTAGCTTGGTAATAAGCCTTATGAAGCCAGCGCCTTTTTTTTGTTCAGTATAGTATAGTATAGTATAGTATAGTATAGTATAGTATAGTATAGTATAGCATATATAGCATAGCAGAGTAAAGTGTAGTGTAGTGTAGTGTAGTATAGTGTAGTCATGTGGAGTGGAGTGCAGTGTAGTGTAGTCAGTGGAGTGAGTGCAGTGTAGTGTAGTACAGTGTAGTGTAAGTGCTAGTATAGCGTACCATAGCATAGCATAGCACAGCAGAACAGAGTGTAGTGTAGTGTAGTGTAGTGTAGTGTAGTGTAGTGTAGTGTAGTGTAGTGTAGTGTAGTCGTGTGGAGTGTAGGACAGTGTAGTACAGTGTAGTGTAGTGATAGTGTAGTGTAGTGTAGTGTAGTGGAGTGGAGTGGAGTGGAGTGGAGTGGAGTGTAGTGTAGTGTTGTGCAGTGTAGTGTAGTATAGTGAAGTGGAGTGGAATGAAGTGTAGTATTATAGTATAGCATCGTATAGTATCAGCCATTATTCTTTCTATGAAGAAGACGTTGATGAGGGTGGGAGAGAGCAGGCATCCTTGGTGTACTCCAATTGTAGTTCGGAACCAATCTCCTATGTTGTTGTTACAGTAGACTGCGCTGGTTGCCTTTTATACAGGCATTCTATGGTTCTGATCAGGTTGGCATTGATGTTATACAACCTCATGGTTGCCCACAGAGCTGCATGCCAGACTGTCGAACGCATTCTGAAAGTCCACAAAGATGTGGTAAAGATCTTCTTGGTGTTGCAAGTATTTCTCACAAAGTATTTTAAGATTGAAAATTTGTTCGATTGTGCTACGTCCTGCTCTGAACCCTACTTGCTCTTCTTTGATGACCTCCTCAGCTTGAGGCTTTAGTCTGTTCAGGAGGGTTCTTAGCATCACTTTGCTTGGATGACTGATCAGGCTGATGGTACAGTAGTTTGGGCAGAGTTGTAAGTTGCCATTCTTTGGAAGAGTGATAATCAGCTCCTAGCTGGAGGAGAACAAGAGCTAGTCAGCCTGGTAAATCACCTTGACAAAGCCTCATCAGCATTTGGCATGCAGATAAGTGCAGAGAAAACCCAGCTGATGACAAATATTGCCAATGGCATCAGCAATGACGTAATTATAGATGGCAAGAAAATTCAGACTGTCCATAGCTTCAAATATCTGGGAGCGATAGTATCATATGAAGGATCAAAACCTGAAATTCTCTCCAGGAGAGCCCAGACCACAGCTGCAATGACCAAACTTAAAGTCCTCTAGAATGATAAGAACATAGCTATCAGCTTCAAGATGAGAATGATGCGTTCCCTGATCATGTCTTATTTTTGTACGCTTGTGAAACATGGACCATAACAGTAGACATTGAAAGATGGATACAGGCAATGGAGATGAGATGCTTTTGCAAACTCCTTGGCATTTCATACAGAGATCACATGACTAACGAAGAAGTGAAAACTAGAATAAAGAATGCCATCAGGCCATATGAAGAGCTAACTACAGTGAAAAAAACGCAAGCTAATGTGGTACGGCACGTCACACGATCATCTGGACTGGCCCAAAACAGTCTTACAGGGAACAGTAAGGGGAGGAGACAAAGAGGCAGACAGAGGAAACGATGGAAGACAACATCAGAGAGTGGACAGGCCTTGGGTGGAACGATCTCCTACGGAGGGCGGAGGACCGTGGGGAGTGGAGGAAGCTGGTTTCAAAATCTTCGGTTGTGCCCCCACGGTCCACGGGACCACGGGACAGGTGAAGGTGAAGAATAGTATAGTATGGATGGCATGGTGTGGTATGGTGTAACGTCATGGAGTGTAGTGAACTGGAGTATGGTATTGTATAGTATAGCACAGTATAGTATGCCTAGATAATATAGATATTATGTGTAATGTAAGTATTATGTAATGATGTAATGTAATGTAATGTAATGTAATGTAATGTAAGGTAATGTGTGTTGTTGACACTAGCTTTCCAAATGGGGGTCTCAAACTAGGCCCTCACCTATCGATTTCCGTCTTTCGACTGAAACTTAAGATGTGACCTTTTCCGTGAAACTTTCGACTGAACTTAGTATGACCTTTTCCGTTGAAACGTTCGACTGAAACTTAGGATGTGACCTTTTCCCGTTGAAACTTTCGACTGAAACTTAGGATGTGACCTTTTCCCATGAAACTTTCGACTGAACTTGAGAGTGACCTTTTCCCAATGAAACTTTCGACTGAAAACTTAGGAGTGACCTTTTCCATGAAACTTTCGATGAAACTTAGGAAGCTTTCCAAGAACTTTCGACTGAAACTTTGGATGTGACCTTTTCAGTTTAGCTGAAATCTCGTCTGTCAGCAATACGACCACAGCACCAACCTCCTTTATTTTCTTTCTTAAAAAAAATTCTTCAGTTTATGTTTCTACCGTCTCCTCCCCCCTCCTGTGAGATTCAAATTCTTTTATAAGCAGACAACACTTACCAGACAGGGAAGGTATCCCACTAACCTAAAACCCAGCTGTTTTGTGAAAGAGAGCCAATTATTATTATTATTAGAATTTGCGGGAGGGGGGCCAGGACGAGACGGGCCAGGAAATATGCCAACTTATGCAAGCGTGTGAAAAGGTCTTTTTGTAAACAGGACCTATCTGGTTTCCACCACCCTCCTTCCACCCTTTCAACCTCCCTTCTCCAAGCCCCTTCCACACTCACACCCCTCCCCCTCTCAATGCCCTCCCCCTTTTTTTTTTTTTTTTTAAACACTCCTCAACTCGCCTCCACTCTCCAGCGCAAAAGCTTGTACTTAGCTAAAGGGTATTGGGTTCTACTGGGTGATTTAAACTGCTGCGCTATTTTTTGTTTGATATTTCGCCGAAGGAAGATTTGTTTTGCATCACTTTAAGCGGGCAGTTATTTGTTGACTCATCGCACAGTGCGTACATACTCATCAGTTCTGCGTTTGCCTGATGTTTTTGTTTTGTTTCGTCGTACAGCACGTCTCATTATTTATGCATTTGCGTGGGGAATTTTTTGTTTTGTTTCGTCGTACAGTACGTACTCATTATTTCTGCGATTGCGTGATTTTGATTTCTGGTTGTGTTTAAGTCACTTTGTTTGTTTGTTTTTATTCAAGAAAAGTCTAGTCAAAGATGACACCCGTAGGCAGATGTACCTGTTCATGTTTTGTTTCAATTCTATATTTTTCCTTAGCATTTGTTTATTTATTTTTTTTGTCATTTTCATCATTGTTACGTTTATTCTGATGAAAAGGATATCTCCCAATCGAGCAAACAAAATAAAAACTAAAAGGCAAAAGCGAAAAAAAAACACCCACCCCTCAAAAAAACAAAAGCCAACCCTAGACCCTCCCGGATCCCTAAAAAAAACAACCATTCATATAAACTACAACAACAAAAAATAGACCCCCAAAAAATCCATCAAGTAAACAAACTTGATAGTCCCGTTGATAACGCGTGTTTTTTTCCTGATTGTTTTAGCGAGTGTTTTTTTTCTCTCTCTACAGTTATAGCAAATACAATCATTCTAGGACCTCACACCAAACATGGAGGAAAATCAACATCTATAGTGCACTTTATGACAGAACTTAACACGGGAACTTTTTGTCCCGACCAATTACTGGCTCTGCAGTCGATATAAAGAGGGGTCTTCTTCATTAGGTAATCAAAGAATGGACATAACATAGACACAAGCAGCATAGCAGCAAGCTAGATGCTTCAAAATTGGAGAACACTTTAACATGTCATAAAAAGCAGTTATGTCCGGTACAAAAATGATAATGATGCATAGAAATTATATAGCGCTGAATCTTGTAAAGCAACAAGTCAAAGTGCTTGCTTAACCATAGCCATTCTTAAAACAACCTACAGTTACATGTCAAAAACAGTTATAATCAGTCACAGCACATCAATACAAAAAGCCTTATCGTGCTCAAGACAACATCAACATCTATATGGTGGCTAGTAATTCCTACAGTAACCAAAAAATAAGACAGGAAAAAATTACCTATCAATATGACAGCATTAATTAATGTTCGCATCATCAAGAAGTGGTTTAAATAATTACTTTAAAAATAAAACGTACTAATATCAGAAGAAGACGAGTCGGAGAACAAGAAAGAATGATACAAAGAGAGAGAGAGAGAGAGAGAGAGAGAGAGAGAGAGAGAGAGAGAGAGAGAGAGAGAGAGAGAGAGAGAGAGAGAGAGAGAGAGAGAGAGAGAGAGAGAGAGAATTTCGGGATGGGAAAAATGAAAATGAAATAAAGGAAGAAAGGGAAACCTGAGCCTTGGCTTATTGTCATCTTCCTTCCCAGTGGTGAACATGCCTGCAGTGTGTCGTCATCAGTACTTAGGCCTACACCAGCTTTCGCCACGTGATTTTTCCACTATTTCCTTGCCTACATGCCGGTCGGCTTATCGCCTCCCCCCCCTCCCCTGTGACACACACATTCACACACACACACACGCGCGCGCGCGCGCACACACACACACACAAATCTTCTCTCTCTCATGGCGGGGACTGGATGTAAAACATCACACGAATGCTTATTCATTATCTTCGAAATAAAAGAATTTGATTTGCTTTGCTTTGATCTCTCTATCTCTCTCTTGATTCTTTATTTCTGTGTGTGTGCTTTTAAAAAAAAAGTTCTTGTTTTTTGTTTGCTTTTGTTTTTGATGCTGTTTCCTGTTTTGTTTGTTACTGTTGTTTTCAGTTTGTTTTGGCTGGTGGGTTTTTTTTCTACCTCGATGTTATCCCTGATGGACTGGATGTAAAAAATCACCTGGGTGTTTATCCATAAACCTCGAAATAAAAGAATTTGATTTGATTTAATTTTCTTTCTCAACCTCCCCCCCCCCCCCCCCTTCCACGTAAGTTGCATTGTGGCTAAAGGCCGAAATACAATAATGGTTTTTCAGGAGTTCTTCTCTCTCTCCTTTTTCTCCTCTCTCTCTCTTCTCTCTCTCTCTTCTCTCTCTCTCTCTCTCTCTCTGCTGTGCAAACCATCCCCCTACCTTTCCGAATACCGTTTCTTTTCCTCAGGTGGTTTTTTTATTTGCTGAGTCACGTCATGGCGTCCATAAAAACCAAGGTTTTAGGGGGCTTTGTGTGTGTGCGTGCTTGTGTGTATGTGTGTTTGTTGTGTTGTGTGTGTGTGTGTGTGTGTGTGTGTGTGTGTGTGTGTGTGTGTGTGTGTGTGTGTGTGTGTGTGTGTGTGTGTTTATTTTTATTCTTGTACATCGAGGATAATAGAATAAGCATTCAGGTGTTTTTCTTTCATCCAGTCCCCGTGTGTATGCAGTTGTGTAAATATTGTCTGTTCCCGCCGGCACACAATAGCCTACTCTTACGAAAAGCGGAACAGGATTTAACGTGTGCGCAAGATGTTCTGCATGCGTTCGCACACGGGGCCTGGGTTTTCAGTCTCATCCGAAAGACTTTAGGAGAGAGTGGAGTCAGCACTGATAACTCCAGGAGAAAAATCCCCTCGACCGGGAATCGAACTCGGGTCGTCAAATTGCCAGCGCAATGTTCTGACTATTAGACTATCCCGTCCCCCCATCCCCTGTGTGTTGTGTGTGTGTGTGTGTGTGTGTGTGTGTGTGTGTGTGTGTGTGTGTGTGTGTGTGTGTGTGTGTGTGTGTGTGTGTGTGTGTGTGTATGTGTGTGTGTGTGAGTGTGTGTGTGTGTGTGTGTGTGTGTGTGTGTGTGTGCTTGTGCGCGCGCCTTCGTGCGTGTGTGTGTGTGCGCGTGCATGTGTGTGTGTGAGTGAGAGAGAGAGAGAGAGAGAGAGGAGAGAGAGAGAGAGAGAGAGAGAGAAGAGAGAGAGAGAGAGAGAGGAGAGAGAGACTATGTGTTTATACATCGTTATTGTAGACTAAGCCTGGGGTATCTGAGATTTGAAATCTGAGATCATAATGACTTTAATGTCATACCCATCGGAATAAACCCATCTTGGAGTATGCACAAAGTTGGACATTTTGGGTTCGCTCTTTTTGTCAGCCCAGTGTCAGGTGTTGCCATTCCGCCATGCCACTTGGAAGACGCAGAATAAATGGCACAAGGGGGAAAACTTTACGACTTACACAGTCTTATGTTAGAGCAATGCAACTAACGAGACCCTAGAATGCTAGTACTTCTTTTACTCCTTTTTTAGGATACAAGAACATCTGAAAGTGAAATGACCAAGAAATGCCATAACGAAAAACAAAACAAAACACCTAAACCAAACCAAACCAAAAACTTTCGTAGAAGACAGTACACTGAAACCTCTGAACACTCGTGACAAAGACAGTACACTGAAACCTCTGAACACTCGTGACAAAGACAGTACACTGAAACCTCTGAACACTCATGACAAAGACAGTACACTGAAACCTCTGAACACTCATGACAAAGACAGTACACTGAAACCTCTGAACACTCGTGACAAAGACAGTACACTGAAACTCTGAACCTCATGACAAAGACAGTACACTAAAATCTCTGAACACTCGTGACACCAAAGGCGTTAAGGCCACCAATCTGATGGCCTGAAAAAGAATTTTGTCTGCATAAACCAAAAATATTTCTTGCTAAACATGTCGGAATTCAATTTCTATGTTTTTGCTCTTTCAAACATGTTTTTAACCAAAAAAATAAGAAAGAACAAAACAAATGTATTCACACGGTGTTATACACATAGTCAGTACAACTTGATTTCCTTATCCAGTCCAAAATATATGACATAAAAAAAACAACAACTGTAATCCTCATTTTCTAAGAATTAAGGTATACTTAAATGTAGTTAGCATTCCAAGGACATTCTAAAATAAAATGTGACCGTCCTTGGTTGTCATTTTATGGTTGGCCAGGGCGTTGATACGAGGAACGACAGTAAGGTTGGTTTTAAACCCTGTTTAAAGCTGTATAGAGCTGCACAGTAATAACCTTATACTTAATAAAAAAACATTTTACGAGGTAATAGCCCCGATATGGGCTCTGTGGTCGGTGGGGCTATAAACAACATGACCGATTAGAAAATCAAATGAATTTCCTTCTCACACTCACACGTAACCAACCACCTTACAGCAATTATTGCTTGCAGTTATAAAATTATTAGTACACCTATATAACGCATTGACTTGAAGGAAATCTAAAGGGGTAAAAGGGGCGTGGCCACAAGCGTTCAATACCGACAAGCATAGCGAAGAAGTGGGACATGTAGGTCAGGAAAGTGGTAGAAAAGTACATATGCACTGGCGGGTACCACCCGGTTCCAACTCTCCTAATACACCATACCTGTGCGTGCAGTGAGGTAGAACGAGATGGGCCATTTGATCTTTGAAGGAGATTAGCCCAGACTGCCAGCTTCAGAAATTGTGGTAATAACAAAGAGCTCAGTTTGTCTTTCTCTCTGTTTGTCCGTCTCCTTCTCTCTACTTTTACACACAAACACAGGTAGACATAAGACAGACAGACAGACAGATCGTCACACACACACACACACACACACACCACACACACACACACACACACACACACACACACACACACACACATAGACAGGCATACACATAACCATAGAGATTTTACCTATTATTCTCGAATAAAATTGCTTTGCCTCACACAACACACACACACACACACGCGCGCGCGCGCGCACGCGCGCACACACACACACACACACACACACACACACACACACACACACACACACACAGAGGTGCTCAATAGCCTATGCATGTGTTTGTGTAAGCTCAGAGGCTCTTGCACAAAATAAAACATGCAAGGATACAAAGCTGTAAAAGAACATCCCCACGAACATGCCTGCTTGTCTTTAAGGGATCACACACACACACACACACACACACACACACACACACACACACACACACACACACACACACACACACACACACACACATATACACACACACACGCACACACATCTATCTATCTATCTATCTATCTATCTATCTATCTATATCTATCTATCTATCTATCTATCTATCTATCTATCTATCTATCTATCTATATGCGCCTTCTTTCACCAATTCAGGATGCTATAAAATCACTTTAAAATATGCCCAATATAAGAAGTGCACTCTGTAAGTCTAAAACCAAATGTATTTTCATTTTATTTTGACTCTGTGTGTGTGTGTGTGTGTGTGTGGTGTGTGTGTGTGGTGTTGGCGTGGCGCGCGCGCGCGCGCGCGAACGAGCGCGTGTATATGTGTGTGTGTGTGTGTGTGTGCGCACGCGTGCATAAGCATGAGTGCATCTTTGTGTGTAGGTGTGTGCGTGCATGCATGGGCATGTGTAGGTGTATTTCGCTTGCACACCTGTTGGCCTTAACACACACTGTCTCTCAAGTATATTCATGTGGACCAAACACTTCTTTCCCCTCTCTCCCCCCCCCCCCTCTCTGTTTTTGCAGCCCACTTTTTTTATATTATTTTTTACCAAGACCATGCATGAGATTAGACTATTTACTTACTTTCTTTTCCAGAGGGCCAAATAACACGAAGGTTTTGTGTGTATGTTTGTTGTCTGAACGGCGTTAGCAAACATACAGCACCCGCACTTTCCACTACTCGAGTATACAAATATCTCCCAACTTTGTCCTTTAAAAGCATGGGCCTTCATGGCAAAGGATACCATGACCTATTATGCAACCTTAATAGAGGATAAAATTGTTCAACGATATCTCAACTCTGCAAGGATATCGTGACCCTGTATGCACCTCAAGAGAAGAACAATGATGTTATTGTTTAACGCCATCATGGACCTTTTGTGTCTGTGCAAAGAGTGAGAAGTTGCACCCCAGTGCTATCTTCTTGCAGTGGTTAGAGAAGTACACTCCCTGTTTGGAAGTAGTGGGTTTAAATTCCTTCAGAGAAATTAGTTTTTCCTCTTGGATATTTCAGCCCATTTGTATTGTACATCTCTTTCTACCACAGTAGATTTTTTCTGTGTCAAATTCCGGATGTTCTTCCTAGGAAGAGCGTGTTACCACAAGATCAGTGCCACCCATTAAAAATGATCAAGTGTTTGTTTCCCTATTGGTTTTTTTTTCTTATGTAATTTTGCCAGAGGCAATTTTCTTGTTCCCTTTGGTTCTTTAACGTGTATATAAGTACATGTTGAAGTACACCGGACCTCAGGTTACCGTCCTATGGGAAAGATTAGCGCTCATATCGCCACTTAAGGCACAGTGATGGGGAGTGGGGGGGGGGGGGGGGGGGGGGGGGGGGGGTGTTCAAGCTCAAACAGGTGGTACCACGCTTATAACTTTTTGCTCTCTAGCTCTCGGTAGGCGCGTTACCTCTAGACCACCAATCCAGTTCTGAGGTGGGGATGCTCAGAGCTCAATGGGAAGGCATGGACCACAGAGACAACCATAATCCACTTATAAAGGATGCGATTTCAGAGTGCTGCTCACTTTATGACATCACCAGTGCAGCTATACGCTTACTCCAGGCCTGGTTTAAGCCGAGATATATCATCATAAAAGACAGCCTTGCAAAATACAACCATGAATTACCAAGCTTATCTGGACGTACACCCACAGTTCAGTCATTGATATCATTCTCTCTGATCGACTCCCTTCAACTTTCCTATAGTCTGGTCCACCGCTGAGGCACCACTGAAGATTTTGCAACCAGCGTCCTCCAAACCTCGCGGTTTTTAGCTTTCGGTAGTATGTCGTTCCACTCAAGTCCAGCACACTCTCTGATGTTGTTTTCACATCGTGTTCTCTTATCATCATGCAGCAAAACAAACGTTTGGCTTATTCGGTGATCCCTGCTGCCCTGCTCTTTATGGTGACCCGATGTTAAGTTTCTCAGTTGATTCTCTATCGGCGGTAAGTTCGTGTCAAAGCATCGGACTGTATAGGTGTTTGATTCCGTCCTCCTCAAGTTCACCCCATCCACCCTTTTTCTTTTAAAGAACACTCCCACGCCAAAGTGAAGCCAGAGCGTTTAATTGGTGGAACCCTACAGGACCAAGATGGATGAGTAGAGAGCGTGACTCTCCAACTGGAATGAGGATATCCAGCATAATGCATCCACCCACCCACCCACACAAACACACACGCACACACATCAACACGCACACATCAACACAAACACAAACACACACACGCACGCACGCACGCACGCACACACACACACCACTCTGCAGTGAAAGAAGACCTAAATTATTGCCAAGAGTATATAATAATTTTTTAAAACATAATAAAATATTAAAACGATTCAACATAAAAAAAGATAATCGAACACTTCTTGACCTAGTTCGGTTTCTAAAAACTACACTTCTAAGTAATGTTGAAAGTCCTCAGGGTTTGTGCCTACTTTGTATATGTACGTTTAAGTTACTAAAATGTATGGTGGGTAGGAGTGCAGTGCGTGTATGAGAGGGGCTCTGTGTATCAGTTTTACTGGACACAATATTCAAGTAATCCAACATTGTTTTTTTTTTTGAAGGAATACTTTTTTGGTCTTGCCTCCCTTAAGCACGAATCACCCCCACGCCAAAAAGAAGTCAGGGCATTTAATTGGCGGACCCATACAAGACGAAGATAAATGGGCTGAGAGCGTGACTCCCCAACTGAATAGGGGACAGGAGGATTTAGTCTTGCCTTGATATCCACCGTGGCGAAATCGTTCATTCGTTCGTGTGTGTGTGTGTGTGTGTGTGTGTGTGTGTGTGTGTGTGTGTGTGTGTGTGTGTGTGTGTGTGTGTGTGTGTGTGTGTGTGTTGTGTGTGTGTGTGTGTTGTAGTGTAGTGTAGTGTAGTGTAGTGTAGTGTATGTGTGTAGTGTAGTGTAGTGTAGTGTAGTGTTGTAGTGTAGTGTAGTGTAGTGTAGTGTAGTGTAGTGTAGTGTAGTGTAGTGTAGTGTAGTGTGTGTAGTGTGTGTGTGTGTGTGTGTGTGGTGTGTGTGTGGTGTGTGTGTGTGTGTGTGTGTGTGAGAGAGAGAGAGAGAGAGAGAGAGAGAGAGACAGAGAAGAGAAGAGAGAGAAGAGAAGAGAGAGACAGAGAGAGAGAGAGAGAGACGGAGTGAGACGAAGAGAGACAGAGAGAGACAGAGAGAGAGAGAGAGCGGAGTGTTGAGTGTGGTAGAGTGGTGAGGAGAGAGAGAGAGAGGAGAGAGAGAGAGAGAGAGAGAGAGAGGAGAGAGAGAGAGAGAGAGAGAGGAGAGAGAGAGAGAAGAGAAGGAGAGAGAGAAGAGAGAGAGAGAGAGAGAGATGATAGAGAGAGACGAGAGTGGCGTGAGACAGTGAGGGGTGTTAAGCTTGTCGTTGTAATTGTTGTGTGTGTTTGTTTGTTTGTTTGTTTGTTGTTGTTGTTTGTGTTTTGTGTGTGTGTGTGTGTGTGTGTGTGTGTGTGTGTGTGTGTGTGTGTGTGTGTGTGTGTGTGTGTGCGCGCGCGTCGAAGTTTATGTGCAAGAGTATGTGACGCTTTCTCACAGAATAGTTTCTTTGAAAAATATAAAACTTAGCGACTTCATAGCTATGAATTTTGACATTTCATACGTCCCCACTTAAAAACCCACGCACAGTCATAACTTTGCATAATGGCCGAAGAAGATTATATAATAAACAGGAACTTTGTTTTGCAAAACACTTAACGCTTTACATTCTCGAAAAATTGCTACTAAACAAGCGTAACTTACGGAGGGACACAATCATACAGAGAGAGAGAGAGAGAGAGAGAGAGAGAGAGAGAGAGAGAGAGAGAGAGAGAGAGAGAGAGAGAGAGAGAGAGAGAGAGAGAGAGAGAGAGAGAGAGAGAATCTGTCATCACTCAAACAAGACCGGGACACTTATTTCTCAGAAAATGATGTCTATGGATGACAATGATTTCTCAAAAAAAAAAAAATGAAGACAGGCCAACGTTAAGGAAAAATGTCTAATCAACGTGTCCTTCATGTCCCCCAAACAGCCATCTTGGTCAATCAATTGATGTGGATGATAGTAGTACAATGCAGGAATAACAACAGTAAGGTTTTTAGAGGGTGTGGTTGGTGTGTGTGTGTGTGTGTGTGTGTGTGTGTGTGTGTGTGTGTGTGTGGTGTGTGTGTGTGTGATGTGTGTTGTGTGTGTGTGTGCGTGCGTGGTGCTGCGTGCGTGTGTGTGTGTGTGTGTGGTGTAAATCTTTACAGAAAATCTTTGTACATCTTGCTAACAGAAAAGGTGAACGCTTGCTTTATGATATCAAGTCTTTCTTCTCTTTATCTCCTGTAAAAAAAAAATCCGGGAGGAATCATTAGGGCACTACGCTTTCTGAAGTGTTCCTTGGGCAAGTTACAACTGGCGAAGGCTGACTACTGGGCATGCTCGTGCCAACCACATTAACCACCATAGCTGGCCTACTCTTGTTCTGCAGGTAAGGTGCATGGAGCTCTGACAAATTCAGAATTTCCGGTCATCCCTTTAAGGATAAGGAGGATGACACAAACTATACAGAAATACAATCATAACTGAACAGCTTCAGCTGAGCTGCGAGAGGAGATGCCTGCACCAGATGTTCTGCGTGTCTTTGCAGGCGGGAACGTGTTTTACATGGGTTGGGAAGAGAGTCGGAACCAATGATTACTCCAAGGAAAAAAT
>CM060334.1:25633150-25638150 GCA_030674155.1 Stramonita haemastoma | reverse complement strand
TTAAATTTGAATCTTTGATAAGTCATTTTCAAAATGATTGAGAAGTTGGTACCTGCACTTGTCTTTCCTCACTAGTTTTTCCTCAATAATACTATTTTCATCGTATGTAGAAACTGATAGTGAACATTCTCTGGCAGACCAGGCAGTTGGTTCTTCTATGCATTGCTATTAATTTGGTCTGGTGAGTATTTTGACGTGTCTGAAAAAGCTATCCTTCACTTCGCTCGGTTCCTACTCCAGTCTCTAGATTCCCACTCCACACCCGTGATTTTCACCAGTCCTACTCTATTCCCTAATTCCCCACTTCATACCTGAGGTTCCCACTCTAATCCTTTGGTTCCCATTCCAATATCCTGGTTCCCAGTCCAAATCCTTGGTGTCCACATCAATTGTCCATATTTTTCCATTCCAGTCCCTTGGTTCCACTCCAGTCCCTTGGTTTTCCCACTCCATCCCTTGGTTCCACTCCAATCCCTTGGTTCTCACTCGAATCCCTTGGTTCTTACTCCAAACCCTTGGTTCTCACTCGAATCCCTTGGTTTCTTTACTCCAATCCCTTGGTTCTTACTCCAAACCCTTGGTTCTCACTCCATCCCTTGGTTCTTACTCCCTGCCATAATCCCTTGGTTCTTACTCCAAACCCTTGGTTCTCACTCCAATCCCTTGGTTCTTACTCCAAACCCTTGGTTCCCACTCTAGTTCTTCGGTTCCTACTCCACTCCAGACGTTTCTGCTCTACTCCCTTGGTTCCGAAGTACTCCATTCCCTTGGTTTCTAAGTATTTTAACACCTTGGCTTTCACCCCATTCCCTTCATTTCCACTCCATTCCTGTAGTTTCCACTCCATTCCCCAGTAAGTCCTTCAGATGAGATTACAAACCGACGTCCCGCGCGTGAGAAAGCGCATAACATCTTTTCTTGCGCACTCGCCTTGCACCCATCTACCATTGTCTGTTGAAGAGGTCAGATTTTTTTTTGCCAGTGGTATGGCTCACACAAGCTCACCCTGAATACAGTCCTCCCCCTCCCCTCCCTTTACGACATAGGGAGGGATGGAATCCGTCAGGTTGAACTGGTCTGAAATACACAGGGACCGTACCCTAGCGATTCCTTAAGGAGTCAAGAGAAGTCACAATTTTTTCTTTGTTCCTCGGCTAGAGCTCTGAGGTTCCTCGCCAATGTTGATATTTTTGCGACCGTTTCCCCCTCCACCCCCCCACTTAGGTAGCCTCATTCTGACTTAGGGGATGGTGTCTAAACACGACACCTTTGCGCATGCGTTTTTCAATTCTTTCATCCGTTCCTACCATCAAAAATAGCCTACTCTTCCCAAAGGCGAAACAGATCTTTAATGTGTGTGTAAGATGTTCTGGGTGCGTTTGCACACGGGCCTCGGTTTAAAGTCTCATCCGACGGACTTTGACATTCATTTTGATTTTCTCAGCAAACTGGGTGGAAAAGGCAAAGCTGGAATTGAACCCGAACCTCACGGCTTACTTGTTTGGCATGTGAACTTCTTAACCATCCTGCTACCTTGCTTTTTTGTGAAGTCAACCCATCTTAGACAGATGTCAATACCATTATCAGAAATCCACATTTTAACTTACCGAGAATTCCAATTCCTTTTCATCATTTGTGAAATGTCGAACTTTCTTCTGTTTAAGCTGATTTAGAAACACTCTGCCCTTTTCCAAAATATTTTCTAGAATAAGATATCGACATATCTACCTCTGATGAATAGGACATGTAGTTCAGGTGGAAAAAGAACACTTAAGGCTAGGGGAGTCACAGCAGCCTCCCCCCTTGTTTTTATTTTCTTTCTTTTCCATTTTGCGGGGTGAAGAATAAAAAAAAATTCAACTGAAATTAAGAGTCTGTGACCTGGAACGCCAGCTTATCCACTTCAAATCTACGTTTCTTTGCCTACCCATCAAGAATTCGCATATATGTAAACAAGAAAAGTCTGTCTGTCTGTCTGTCTCTGTGTGTGTATGAATCTATCTTTTTGTGCCTATTCTAATACCCTAAATACAAATGTTTCTGTTCTGTCTGTTCTCTCTCGTTCTTTCTCTCTCGTCTCTCGCTCTCTCTCTCTCTTCTCTCTCTCTCTCTCTCCTCATCTCTCTCAACACACACAACCCCACCACATACACACACTACCCACACATGCACAAACACCAAACAACCCCCCCCCCCCCCCCCAATCTACCCTACACAGACCCCCGACCCACCCCATTTTCTACGCTGCTATCCGGTTTTCTCTCTGGGTCCTGTTGCCACCAAAACAAACGGACACTGACCCTGAACTCTCATTGGCTCTCACAGAACAAGCAAGACGTAGGCACAAGGAACTTGGAGGAAAGGGGCGAGGGGGGACAGGTAGGCAGAAGCAGTGTAAAAAAACAACAACAAAACAAAACAAAAAAAACCAAGACCAAGGATTAGTGGTGGTTAGGAGGATGGAAGCTTAAAAAAAGATTGAAGAAGGTGAGGCGGAATAAATAAGAGTGGAGAGAGAGAGAGAGAGAGAGAGAGAGAGAGAGAGAGAGAGAGAGAGAGAGAGAGAGAGAGAGAGAGAGAGAGAGAGATTGTTGTGTAAGTGGTATACACAATACAACACACATAACACAATAATATATATATATATATATATATATATATATATATATAATATATAATATATTGTGGTGTGTGTGTGTGTTGTGTGTGTGGTGTGTGTGTGGTGGTGTGTGTGTGTCGTGTGTGTGTGTGCCTAGGTTATGTGTGTGGTTACGCGCGTGTGCATGCGTGTGTGGTGTGTGTGTGTGTGTTTTTATTTGATTTATTCTTTTATATCGAGCATAATGGAATTAACACATCTTGTGCTTTTTACAACTAGTTTTCCCCTGGATACAGTTTTGTAAATGTATTGAGTCCCACCAGCACACGAGGCTACTCTTACGAAAAGCGGAACAGGAATAAGTAAGAGGGGCAAGAATGTTCTGATGGGGTGGTTGTTTAGTGTCTGTTGTGTTGTTGTGTGGTTGTGCGCGCGCGCGCGCGCGCTTGCGTGTGTGTGCGTGCATGTGTGTGTGTGTGTGTGTGTGTGTGTGTGTGTGTGTGTGTGTGTGTGTGTGTAAGAAGAAGGAAGAGTGTTGAAAGTGGCGACAGCACGAAGGTCTAACACGAGCAGCGGTGTGTGTAGCAAACGGAGGATTTTCCCCATACCGTTAAATTGGATGGAAGGACAACCGGAGAGGAGAGAGAGGAGAGAGAGAGAGAGGAGAGGAGAGAGAGAGAGAGAGAGAGAGAGGAGAGAGAGAGAGGGGGGGGGGGGGTTTCAGCTACATCTGATGGGGCTGGCTTCTGCTTTCTAAAGATGACTAACATCAGTTTGTGTTTTTGTGATGGTATTTTTTTGGGTGGTCTCCCTCTCTGTCTATGAATGTCCTCCTCTAAGGCGTTTGTCTTTCTACTTTTTTTTTCTTCGATAAGCTTTCTGTTAGTGTATAAGTGTGTTTGAAGAAGCTGGTTACATACTGAGACTGAGATAGTGAGTGTGTAGGATGGGTATTCTCTTCACGTTTATGCGCACCAATGCACAAATACCTCAATGTAAACACACACACCACACATATACACACACGCGCAGCTTGCATGCGCGGCACGCACACACACACCAATACCGACTCAAAGCCCGAATTCACGAGCGAAATCTACTGTGACATAAGTGTCAAAAAGTACACACACACACACACACACAACACACACACACACACCACCACACACACACACACACACACACACACACTGGATCGAACACAACATTGCATCCTATTTTTTTCGATGAGGAAGCAACACGTTGTCCTGTTTATCAGATCAAACCACATAAAATTAACGAGGACTGAACCCCCTACTGCGTCATAAAGGCACCACTTTGCATGTCAACAATTCCACTATGACGTCAGCAATACAGAACTACGTCATTCGTTCAGCAGGCACCGTTCCATAAAAACAGTATGGAGTCAGCAGATTATTCAGGTTAGAGAAAGAAAAGCCTTTCTTGAAACAACATAAAACAGTATACTGCATAAAAATGTGTTTGTTCTTTGTTCTTTTTTGTTAAAATGCGGATAAAACGGTATGCCTTCCTCTTTAGAGGGTTGCTACCCCCCTCTCCCATCCCTCTCCTTCGCACCCTCCTCTCTTTTCTTCTCCAATGAACACATAATGATGTTGTGGGTTTTTTTCGATGAAAGAGGCTGTTCGCATGTTTAATACAAAATTTAGAGGGTTTTTTGTTTGTTTGTTAAAATGCAGATTAAACGGTATGCCTTCTTCCTTAGTGGGTTGCTACCCCCCCCCCCCCTCCTCTCTCTCCTTCTCACCCTCCTATCTCTTTTCTTCTTCAATGAACACATAGTTATGTGTTGTTGTTGTTTTTTTCGATGAAAAAGGATGTTCGCCTGTATTAATCAAATTTTAGAGTTCAGGGTCTCTCTCTCTCTCTCTCTCTCTCTCTCTCTCTCTCTCTCTCTCTCTCTCTCTCTCTCTCTCTCTTTCTCTCTGTCTGTCTCTGTATGTCTGTTTCCTTCTGACCCATATCCCAGTCAGCCACATCTGTGTCCTTCATTTACAAACTTCATCGTAATTTTCGTCTCTGCTTATTTTCCTCACACTTGTAGGCGCTCTTCTCTTCTTTTTCGCAAAGATGTATAATACATTCATACATACATATATAGATACACATAGACAGACAGACAGACAGAGGACAGAAGCTGAGAGAGAGAATCTTATCGTATGTAAGGACATTGCCTCTCATGAGCGGCTTCAATACCTGACAAGCAACACAACATCTAATGGATGCGAGAGCACACTCACGTACGAGCAAAATATGATAAAACTATGATGGATCGTTTCTGAACAGCCTTGTACGAAAAGCCCTGCACAGACAAACCATAGGTTTGTTTTTGCTCAGAGAGAGAGAGAGAGAGAGAGAGAGAGAGAGAGAGAGAGAGAGA
>CM060334.1:25623150-25628150 GCA_030674155.1 Stramonita haemastoma | reverse complement strand
TGTGTGTGTGTGTGTGTGTGTTGTGTGTGTGTGTGTGTAAGCGTGCGTGCGTGCGTGCGCGTGTGTTTCTCTATCTATCTCTCCTCTTGGTGTCTTTGTCACACACACACACACACACACACACACACACACACACACACACGTACACACAACACACACACACACACACACACACACACACACACACACACACACAACACACACCACTCCATAAAAATCTAAACGGCTCACCTCTTTGCACATCCGATTCCACAGCAGGGATCATCATCATCATCACCAGCAGAACCACCCCACACCACCACCTCACCAACCCCCCCACCCTCAGCCCCTCGTGTCCAGCACGGCTCGCCGACATCTCCCTCATCCGCCTGGGGTCCAGAACCGAACCACCCCCCTTCAGTCACCTTCACCACCACACCACCACCACCACACGCAGACCACGCAAAGTGCGTTTCAAAGTCCCATCAGAGAGGAAGCGAAAGAAATCGCCTCTGGAAGAAGTCCCATACAGTCTCACACAGTTTTATAGGACAGTTGTTTTTTTTTTTTAAAGGTAGCGCACGTGGTGAAAGTTTTTCTTCCAAAAGACTCAACAACACGTGGTCAATCTGTCTCAGTCAACATAAGATCAAAATCATAACACCACCTAGAATAAAAAAAAAAAAAAAAAGTGCACACACAAGCCTGCCAAAAGATTAAGAACGCCACTGGTATATATAAACCTCTCTTCAAACCTTTCGCCAAAATCAATCCATCAACTTTTTTGCCAGAGGGTGAAGGGGAAAATCTACCAGGTAAGTTCCAACATTCAGTTAAAGGCTAACACACACACAGACGCCACGCTACAAACTCGGAGCAAACTAGCCTAGCAGAAGAACATGCCCTTCAGCCCTGCTACTATTGCTGGTCTCAATCCGAGCGGTGTCCCATACCTACACACAGTGGTGTCGGATTCTAAGATCGTATTTGAAAGAGCGAAAAGAGCCAGAGCAAGCAGACGTAGGCTAGAAGACGAAGGTAGAGCAGAGTGTGTTACTGCTACTGCTACTTCCACTTTTGACAAACAGGTAAGGGAAGGAGGGAAGGGAGGGAGAGGAAGCAGAGGCGACAACAATGTCTTAGGTTGGGGGGGGGGGGGGGACTTATATATATACCTGGCTGGAGGGCAGTCCGCTAGACCCGAGTCGCACGCATCGCGTCGCGTCGCGTTACGTGATGTGCACCGTCCAGCCGCTTTGTGTGTGGTGTGTGTGTGTGTGTGTGTGTGTGTGTGTGTGTGTGTGTGTGTGTGTGTGTGTGTGGTGTGTGTTGTGTCTGTGTCTGTGTCTGTTGTTTGTTGGTGTGCATATAGGAGTTATTGCATGAATGGGTAGTGGTGGTGGTGGTTTTAGGGGGGGGGTAGGGGTAGTGGTGGTGGTTGGTCATTGGTAGGCTTGAACGGGTTTGTTTTTTTGTGGTGGGGAGTTCGCTGGAATGTTTGATCCTTTCTGTAGGTCTGTTGTGTCTGGTGAGTGTTTGAGCATGTGTGTGTGTGTGTGTGTGTGTGTGTGTGTGTGTGTGTGTGTGTGTGTGTGTGTGTGTGTGTGTGTGTGTGTGTGTGTGAGAGAGAGAGAGAGAGAGAGAGAGAGAGAGAGAGAGAGAGAGAGAGAGAGAGAGAGAGGAAGAGAGAGAAGAGAAGAGAGAGAGAGCGAGGAGAGAGAAGAGAGAGAGAGAGAAGAGGAGAGAGAGAGAAGAGAGAGAGAGAGAGAGAGAGAGCAGACAGACAGACAGACAGACAGACAGAGACAGAGAATCATAACTGGACAGATGCATTCTAAGTAGAGCCCCCCCAAAAAAACAACAACAACAACAACAAAAAAAACAAACAAAAAGTCCCAAACAACCCCAAACAAAAAACAACCCCCCAACCCCCCAAAACAAACAGAAAAATCCCTTTCAGTGTCTACAAGGCAGCTGAGTGTAGGTAGACACTTACATTACACACGGGAGGTGTCAACGTTTACTCAACGTCAGCCAAAGTGTTCGGCACACGTGTTGAGGGCAATGTGCGCCATGTCTGAAAAACACCTAAATGGCTGGAGAAGGGAGAAGAGGGAGGGGGGTGAAGCGTGATAACACTAAAGAAGTATATTCCAGTATCGAACAACATAAATCTTGCATGCGCAACTCACTGCGCTAAAATGGCACGGGTGGCGTTGGCTTTTATCATCACGTAAAAAAATCGTACACACATGTTAAACTCTGTTCCGCCTTTGCCAAGAGTAGGCCAAGTGTGCTGGTGGGCACGGATGACAAAATTTACAAAACCACATGCAATTAACAAAAAAAAAAAAAGCACACGAGTGCATATTCATTACCCTAAATGAAAGAATTCCAATGAATAAAGGAATGAATAGCACTATGTCTGAATAAACTTTGTCAAAGGCGAAGAGGCAAAGAGTTCCACATCACTGTCACCCCACCCCCTCCCTCCACCCAACAACGAAACTGATACCCCCCTCCCCCCCCCCCCCCCCCCAGGTCACATGTCGATGAAGTTAATGGAAAAGGGAGCGGGCCGAAGTAAGGCATTCTAAAAGGGGAAAAATGGCATACAGGGAATAAATCACCTCATATAAGATACACAAACAACCAAATATAGAGATTCATAAAATAAATAAATAGAGGAATAACAACACACAATTGCCAAATCCGGAATTTTATACCAGACCCCCATCTCACTTACGAGCGAACACCAATTGTTTTGATAGACCAAGGATATCTACACCTGTAAAAGTCATGTTTTATTTTTTTAAGTCCGAGACCCTGATGAATTATCAACATTATTATCGTCGTCGTCATCATCATATCAAAATCACTACCACTGTCATCATTACCATCATCTTTTTCATTGTCATCATTTCTGCAGTCTAGTTATACAGTTTGCCATTGCTTAAATTCCTGTGTTATTGCGCACAAGGGCAATCGTTTATTTTTGTTCGAAACAAGATGTTTAAACCAAGTATCTATTCATCTAACAGAAGCATCAGAAAAAAGAGCTTATGAAATGCAAAACTTAAATGGACAACACACAGATAGTTAACTGCTCTGCCACAAACAAATCTAACGAAATATGGGCCGTCTCCTGAAGATTTAACGTGAACTTATGTTGTTGTTGTTGGGTTTCCCCCAGATTAACACCGTTGCAGGTGGGGTGGGGTGGGGAAGGTCACCTAGATTATGCAGTCTCCCACTCAACACACCTGGGAATCACTGTGAGGTCTTAAGTACATGTTGGATGGGAAGGCTGCGTGTATAGCTGTTTCCAACTACAGCAACACATAGGCAAACCATACTATATTCCTACTTCGGAGGGATTTTTCCATCTGTAATGAAAGGTATATGCCTTTACGCTGGGAGCTTATCAAGACAATCTCGACATGATTTTCACGGTTTTAATGTAGGCCTTGACACTTTGTTTACATCAATATCTGACTGCATTGTCGAGATGTCTAGGATATTTAGGCAACAAGCATTTTACTGCAGACTCCCATAAGGTTCTTTTTCGCGATGTTCCACCGGACAACATTCTAAACTTCCTGACAGACTCGGGCATTTTTCGTATGTTCTGAGCGAAGATGTCACAGTTGGTCATTAAGAACAGCGTTGTTTTCAGGACTCTGGTAGTGGCTTTATTTCACTCTATGTGTGGTTTATGTTGGTACTCCCATAATGCGGACACTGTCTTGGGTTGACCCCTAAGTTGGCCTGGGCGTTGGTACAAGGAAGGACAGCAAAGTTTGTTTTAAACACTGTTTTAATCTTAAGACAGCTGCACAGTTTTCATCTAAGATTTAACAAAAAATGATAGGGTGACAGCCCCGATTTGGCCTCTATAGTCGGCGAGGCTATAAACAATACTGGATTAGACTGGAACTGACAAAGTTTGAACCTGGACCATAACAAAGCTATAGACTGCATAAGCTTAAAAAGAAAAAAAAAAACCCATTCTGGATGAATCACAAGACTCCTGCAATGATAGTTCTTGCCATGCTCTGAAGGGCGTGGATATATCTCACCTATTCAATCAGAGGGTCTTAGTGCTGTTAGCTGGGGAGAAAAAAACAACTCCAGCTGGCGTCTGTAGAATACTAAACGTCAACTCGGGTATGCCTTTGTGGTCAGCGACTTAGGGTACCAAGAACGTTGTTTTGTCAGGAAGTCACAAAGGGTCACGCTATACTCAGCCACTTAAATTTTGGACCTTAGATAACGTTGAGGTAACAGTACGATTTTTTTATAACAAGTTTTGCTGTTGTTTGATTGCCACCCTCAGTCCCAACACACACGTGTTGCTGACATCAATCGTATTGGTTTAAACAACTTTTAGTTACTTAAATGATAGTCCATAACAGCACATAGCCGCCGCTGTAGTCTAGTGGTTAGGGCGTTGGACTCGTAATCTAAAGGTTGCGGGTTCGATCCCAGCTTTCGGCTATGGCGTTGTGCCCTTGGAAAAGGCACTTTACGGCTATTTTCTAAACCCCACCCAGGTGTAAAAGGGGTACCAACCTTGTGTTGGGGGTTAACCCTGCGATAGACTGGCGTCCTATCCAGGGGGGAGTCTATGACTCTCAGTCGCTTAACGCCACAGAAACCGGGATAAGCACCGGCCTGATGAGCCTTAGGCTCGGGACAGACTTTAACTTAACATAACAGCACAGCACAGGAAGAACATCAAGCTAAAACTTTACTCCCACTTGGGACATTCAAGAACTTTTCTGCCTGCCTGCCTGCCTGCCTCCCCCCCCCCCCCCCTCTCTCTCTCTCTGCTTTTTTGTCATCCTTTTCCCCGAGTGAGCGCATATTTTTCAGCCTTCAAAACTCCGCTAACTGCATACATTTTACAAACAGACGGCTGGGTTTTTTCCTTGTCTAAGAATAGACGCCTCATCCCCTTTTGCAATGGTTACAACATTTGAACCTTTTTGTTTATTCTTCGAAGAAACTAAAGAATCGTG
>CM060334.1:25613150-25615650 GCA_030674155.1 Stramonita haemastoma | reverse complement strand
TCTCTCTCTCTCTCTCTCTCTCTCTCTCTCTCTCTCTCTCTCTCTCTCTCTCTCTCTCTCCCTCTCTGTGCAGATTTTTGGGTCTCATATAACTTGTGCAATGGTGTTAAATGAATTTAAACACACACACAACACTCACACACACTCTTAGGGAGACAGAGACAGAGACAGAGAGAGGTGTACGATCAAGTGCAAAACTGCCCCTTTCATTCGCATTAAGACCTAATGAGGTATATTTGATGATGTTGCCAAAAACATGTAACAGCAAGCGACTAAGTAGGTGGTGTCCTGCGTATGTTCGCTCAGAACAGGTACCCCGACCACCCTCAAAGTCACCCAGCAACAGTGCAGGGCCCCTCTGGCTGGTGGCCCAACAGTGGCCTGACGTTGATAGGCTCCCTGTGGACTTCTGACCCTGAGAATGCGACGTGACGAATAGCGTAGAACAACAGAACAGGAACGTCACATAAGATGAGGCAGAAAAAAATGTGTTACAGTTTCATATGGCACCTGCCGTCGGCTAAGCTTAAAACGATTCAAAGTATGATGTATACAGAATCTTGAAAACCTATCATGGTCATATGGGGAAACATCCAGCTACTCATCCCTTGATTCGTTATCTCTCTGTCTATTCACTGAAGAAGGAGATACGAAGAATGCGAAGAAGAATGCCAAAAAGAAGGAGAAGAAGAATGTGAAGAAGAATGCGAAGAAGAAGAATGCAAAGAAGAAGAAGAATGCAAAGAAGAATGCGAAGAAGAATGCAAAGGGGAAAAATGCGAAGAAGAAGAAGAAGAATGCAAAGAAGAAGAATGCAAAGAAGAAGAATGAGAAGAAGAAGAAGAAGAAGAAGAAGAAGAAGAAGAAGAAGAAGAAGAAGAAGAAGGAAAAAACTCAAAGAAAAACCAGCAAGAACTAGACCAACCAGCGACAACCCCCTCACCCCCCCCCCCCCAACCAACGAACAACAAAAACCTGTATTCTGCCCCCCCATTGAGTCATGCACGAACCTCCAGGATTTATATAAACCTATGCATAACTATGTGCGTATATGCATATACCTCTTTAATAACTGTCACAGTTCGAGAAAGAAAAAAAAAAAAGTTTGCGCGAAGATTGCTTTAGCACTCAAACTGTCAGGCAAGTACCAACACGTACAAAAAATATTCATGCAAAATAGATAGCGGCCACGCCAGTAAGCACAATGCTTGTTTTTGTTGTCAGGTTTTGGAGAGACGTGTCTGATTTCGCTCTAGCGACGTAACAAATACTTTTTTGGTCAAAGGTGTGTATATCAGGTTGGTTTTTCTTATGTGTGTGTGTGTGTGTGTGTGTGTGTGTGTGTGTGTTGGTTGTGTGTGTGTGTTTGGTGTGTGTGTGTGTGTGTGTCAGTGCATAAACATGCAACTCGGGCATATGACTGCATGCGTCCGCGCTCACGCGCAGACAGACACACAACGCATGAACGCACGCACACACGGCTAGTACAGACACACACGCAAAAGATACACGACGCACGCACACACACGCACGACGCACACACACTTACACGCACACACACACGCACACACGCACGCACGCACGCACACACACACACGCACGCACGCACGCACGCACGCACACACACACACACACATTGGCACAAACGTGTTGTGAGAGAGAGAGAGAGAGAGAGAGAGAGAGAGAGAGAGAGAGAGAGAGAGAGAGAGAGAGAGAGAGAGAGAGGAGAGAGAGAGAGAGAGAGAGAGAGAGGGAGGGAGGGAGAGGGAGAGGGAGAGAGATAGAGATAGAGACAGAGAGACATAGAGACAGAGACAGAAATGCAAACAGAGAGAGACAGTGACAGACACAGACAGAGTTTACAAAACAAAAAAAGTCTACAGGAACCAAAAAATACCGACATCAAGTCTGTAACTTTCTCCCCCAAATCAGAACGGACGAACTCAGAATAAATTGGAACAGTGACTGACCTCCTTTTCAAAGCCCACCGTGAGAATTCTGTCGATGCAGGATGGTCATCAAGAGAAGAAGAATTTTCTTCGCTGGCCCTGAAACAAAAGGCTTCCTAGTTTCAACGGATTTATCAGCACTGGATTTGCAACTTATCAATGAAACATCATCCACACGAGAAGTGTGGGTTCGAACCTCGTTTTAGCCTAACCTTTCACATCCATTTACTCCACCCTGAGTGGTGGTCTGGGTGCTAGCCTTTCGAATGAGAGAATGCACCGAGATCCCGTGTGCAACACGCATTCAACATACGTAAAAGAACCCATGGCAACAAGCGAGTTGTTCCTGACATAATTCTGTAAAAAAAAAAAAAAAGCCATTCTGATAGGGAAACAAAGGAATACAGATGCAAACAAGGAAAAAATATTTTAAAATGGGTGGGGTTGCTCTTGTGGTGACAGCGCTCTCCCTGGGGGAGAGCAGCCCGAATTTCACGTAGACAGACCTGCCCTGACTGGAAGTGGCATACAATACAATGCAACGCTAAGAC
>CM060334.1:25598150-25608150 GCA_030674155.1 Stramonita haemastoma | reverse complement strand
AGTTTTCAACTGACTCACAATGTTGTCACTAGCACTCTCGTGATTGTAAGTGTAGGCTATAAATAAAGATGATAGATAATTATATTCATTACGTAAGAAGTGGGATAGTGAAAATCAGTCTTAAAAATCTGCTACAATTATACAATGAAACGATACATGTGAAACATTTACACACACACCACACCACTCCCCCCCCCCCCCCCCAACACACACAGGTAGAGAGATAGAGAGGGGGGGAGAGAGGGGGAGGGGGAAGTGTGGTTTGTTACTTTTGATGCATCAAGTGGATTAAAAGGTGATTTTTGAAGGTTGTTAATAGTTGGTGCTGTTTAATTGAATCACACACACACACACACACACACACACACACACAGAAAGAGAGAGAGAGAGAGAGAGAGAGAGAGAGAGAGAGAGAGAGAGAGAGGAGAGAGAGAGAGAGAGACTCGAAACTTTAATAAGGGTAATTGGATAAGCCAGAGGCTTCTTTACACCAGGCCCTCATGGGGAAAAAATGAAACACTCAGCTACGAGAGAGAGAGAGAGAGAGAGAGAGAGAGAGAGAGAGAGCAGAGAGAGCAGAGAGACAGAGACAGACAGACAGACAGACAGACAGACAGACAAAGAAACGAACAGATAGATAGAGACCTGCCTAAAAAGCCAGAAGTCCGGGTTCGATCCCCTGTTTGTGCCCGAAATATTTCACCCGTCCACTAGACCGTGATAGGTGGTCTGGGTACTAGTCTTTCTAATGAGACCATAAACTGAGGGACCGTGCACAACGCAAATTCATCGGATGCGACCCCCCCCCCCCCCCCCCCGCCCCCAACGGTAACAAGAGAGTTGTGTCTAGAATAATTCTGAAGAAAAAGTCACTCTGAAAAGGAAATAAATGCATAAGCAGGCAGAAAAAGAAAATAGTGGGTGGCGCAGCCCTTGTGGCGACGCACTCTCCCCGAGGAGAGCACCCTTGATTGCACGCAGACAAACTCTGCTGTGTGCTAAAGTGGTATACAAATAGTTTTTGCTTTGCGTAAAATACAGTTTCCACATTTCCTTCTCTTTCAGCTTGTTTAATTTTTTACCACAAAACTTTCAGTGAATCCTCACCATCATCGTCATTGTTCGTTGTCATCATCGGTGTCTTGATGATGATAATGATGAAATAATGATGAAAGCATAGTCTTACTTTTTTCTCATCAATCGTTCATGTACCACCCACTGACTTTCCCATTCTACCCTCTCTTTGTCAGAACTGTATTGTGTTATATTTCATTATGTAACAGAGTGCAGATATTTGATCTGCCGCGACTCTGTACAACTTCTCGGCAACGACAGCACGGTCAGACAGTGGGAATATGGCCTCTAAAAAGAGGCTGCATAAATACTACATTTTACCGCTATGGGCAAAGTGCATGCAGAGGACGGTTTTCGACCAACCCCCAACGATACAGAACATCGCACAATTCACAGGTGTTGATCTAAAATTAGATCCACAACGCTGCGATTGGCGGTTCTCATCGCATGGGAAGTAATCTACTTACCGCCCTGCCACATCCACCACCGCTGACTTTGTGCCGCGTCCCGAGGCACAGTGGGTACTGACCAGCGTATTTGACGCTCAAATCAGTAGCCCTAAGTTCTTTCCATCCTGCTCGCAGCGCCACTTTGTAACAGAGTGCAGATATTTGATCTGCCGCGACTCTGTACAACTTCTCGGCAACGACAGCACGGTCAGACAGTGGGAATATGGCCTCTAAAAAGAGGCTGCATAAATACTACATTTTACCGCTATGGGCAAAGTGCATGCAGAGGACGGTTTTCGACCAACCCCCAACGATACAGAACATCGCACAATTCACAGGTGTTGATCTAAAATTAGATCCACAACGCTGCGATTGGCGGTTCTCATCGCATGGGAAGTAATCTACTTACCGCCCTGCCACAATTACGTTAAATTATATCATATTATACCATGTACATAATTTATATTACATCATGTCATAATTGCATCATATCATATTATATGCCACTTGCAATCACATCAGATTTCTCTGCGCGGAATTTGGTCCGCTCTCCCTTGGGAGAGTACGTCGCCACAAGAGCAGCGCCACCCATTAGTTTTTTCTTTTCCTGTCTACACGTTATTTTTTTGTTTCCCTATCAGAATGGCGGTTTTTTCTAGGCCTACTGGATCTTGCCAGGAACAACTGCCTTGCTGCCGTTGGTTCTTCTATATGCGCCGAATAAATCCATGTCGCTGGTTTATCGTCTCATCCGAAAGACTACCACCCAGACCTCTACTCACGATTTAGTGGATGGGGCAAAAATCCATACTCACACGGGGATCAAACCTGCACTTTTAGCCTTGTAGGCAGGTGCGTTTTTGCTAGAACATCAACCTATACGGTCTCACCTCTCTTTACGCGTGGCTTGCAATGATCATAATTAGTTGAGAAAGAGCTGTGAAAAGCTTTTGTAATGACTCTGAGGGCTACTGACTGACATGTTGGTCTGTGTGGAAAGTGTTTTTACCCTGTCATCATACAACGACACAGTTCAATGTCCTCTTTGGTCCTGCAAAGTGTGGGTGTATATATGTGTGTTGGGGGGGGGGGGAGGGGGGGGAAGGTGAGAGAGAGAGAGAGAGAGAGAGAGAGAGAGAGGAGAGAGAGAGAGAGAGAGAGAGAGCGAGTGAAAGATATGATCATGTATGTATGTATGCATGCATGCATGCATGCATGCATGCATGTATGTATGTATGTATGTATGTATGTATGTATGTATGTATGTATGTATGTATGTATGTATGTATGTATGTAGATAGATAGATAGATAGATAGATAGATAGATAGATAGATAGAGAGACAGAGAGACACACAGAGAGAATGTGTGTGTGTGTGTGTGTGTGTGTGTGTGTGTGTGTGTGTGTGTGTGTGTGTGTGTGTGTGTGTGTGTGTGTGTGTGTGTGTGGGGTTTCTTTATTCAGTTATGAATAAGCAATCATGTGGTTTGTTTTTTTTACATTCAGTTTCGGTGTGTACGCAGTTCTGTAAGTGCTGTCATCTGTTCCAACCAGCACACATACATGGCCCACTCTTTAGAAAGGTGGAATGGGCTTTAAAATGAGCGCAAGATTTTCTGCCTGCGTTTGCACACGAGACCCCGGTTTATAATCTCATACGGAGAACTTTCAGGGCAGGAGTTGGCACTGATGTTAAACTCCAGGGGAAATCCCCCTTGAATGAGTGCCTCGGTGGTGGCTCAAACAGTGTGTGTGTGTGTGTGTGTGTGTGTGTGTGTGTGTGTGTATGTGTGTGTGTGTGTGTGTGTGTGTGTGTGGCGGCGACGCGGCGCGCGCCGCTAACGTGCGAGAGCCGTATGCTTGCACAAGCGGGTGTCAAGAATGTCTTTAATGTGGTTCAGAGGGAACAACACGGGCCTTATGAATATTCATAGAGGGTTGTGGTCCAGGGTGAAAGGAGCGCAATATGTAGTTTATGGGAAATAAAGAATCGGCACACCACAAGGAGATATCACAACATAGATGTGAAGAACGATAGGCACTGGTTTTGTTGTCTATCCAAAGAACAGGCAAATGCATGCAAGGTTTGAGCTTACGACTCCATGTGGTAAAACTTGCAAGAAGAAATGTAAACGATGTACGCAGAGGAGGAAACAAAACAAAAAAAAGCCCAACAAAAAAGGGAAAATCGTTTCTCAAAACAAAAAAAAGCTACATATTCGCGCTCGCGCGTATGTGCGTGCACACACCCTTACCCACACCCACACACGCGGAAAATGCGTTCACTGGGATCTCAGTTTATATTCCCATCCAAAGGACTCTAGGCAGAAGGGTCAGTACCACCAGTGTTAACTCCAGGGGAAATGTCCTCTCTAAAAGACGCTTTGGCAGAAACATAAGCTTGTATTCTCAGTTATGGTCGGAACCGAGTACAACGCTCTAGCCACTAGACTATTCTGCTCCCCAAGTTAATCATATACCCATTATAATTATACACGACACACAACATGTACACACACACACACACACACACACACCACACACACACACACACACACACACACACACACACACATGATAGCCCCTTTTCTTTCTTTTGTTGGTTTTATTGTTTTGCTAGGGATTTTCTGCTTTGATTTTTGTTGTTTTTTTGTGTTGCTTTGTTTTGTTTTTTGCAGTTGTTTTGATTTTTTCTTTTCTTTAGATAAATGGCTTGATGGAAAAAAGCAAATCGATGCTTACTCAATGTACCATCTGGAAATAAAAATTTGATTGATTGATAGCCCTATCAAAAAATGCCAAAAATATTTAGATTTTGAAAACACTTCGTCTTTGTCGAACGCCCAGACAGCAACCACCGTTGACTGTCATATGAGTGAAAAATGCGTAGGCCCAGTGCATCCGATTCGTCGCGTGGGGACATTTTCATCATTCAAATCTCTCTGAAAAAAAGACAGGAGAATGGACCAAGAAGACAGAAGATAGACAAGGAGGTGACAGGAAGAAAAGGAACGAGGCAGAAACAAAGAGAGGGTTAGACAAGAGGGAATTCCTTGCAGAGAATTTCCAGAACATGGGGATGCTATTTATACTGAAAGCCCCCCCCCTCCCCCCCCGAATCCTTATGGGGGGGGGGGGGGGGGGTTGAATCTACCACACAGAATGTGTAGTCCAAATAATACAAACTCTCCCACTTTCTTTTCTTACGAACCAGAATGAACGGTGGAAATATTACAACACTGTATCTTTCCTTCCCTTACTCTACAAAATAACCACAGCCAAAATGATAACCCAAATCCTTATTTCCTTACTACACAGAATGAACAGTGAAAGAAACACAAATAATGTCTAATTTCTTTCTTCCCTACGATACACAATGAATCGCAATGCAGAATGATATACAACTTTCTTTTTCTTCCCTTGCTACATACACAAAATGAACAATCAAAACAACACAGATCACATCTTTCTTCCCATGGTACACAAAAAATGAAAAGTTGAAAAAAAAGAGCAAAATTAGCATTCTCTTTCTTTCCTTCTCTCGTAACTTCCTGAGGTGTCACTGGGACAACACACTAAATCGGTCAAGCTGTGTCTTGGGCTCTTTGTCTTTCTTTTCTTTCTTTTTCTTCTTTTTTTTTTATCCTTTTGTATCGACGATAATGGAATAAGCACGCATGTGCTTTTTTTTTTTTTTTACACCCAGTCCCAGTGTTCAATAGATCCAGACAGTTCCCATTCCTCTCTGAATTATTACAATCGTTATGTATGGTCGTGTCATTCACACAAAGGGCCACAGCAGGTCCACACCACTTTTTCGAAAAAGATAGATGTGTTTTGAAGGTGTGCAGAGGATGGTATGTGGCCATTCGCACACTTCTTCACCTGTCGGCGCCATCTTTTCATGGTAGCCGCTGATACATGCCCTGTCAGTTGTTTCCACCCACTTCTGTCCTCAGTCCTGTAGACTGCATACTTCGCATACATAACATCACTTTCTAAACGGGGCAGCTCAGGGTCAATTTGAACCCCTGCCTGTTTTATGTCGCGATTACTCCCTAACGGTTGGTTAGAGAGCTAAGGTGGGGAACGGGTTGATAGTCGTTTTAAACCCTTTTTTACAACTTTTGTTTCAGCTTGAGTCGTCAACCAAAGCTTCTAGGCAGAATAGCCAACACTCTACTTCCTTTCAGTTCTGACGCCCATGAAGATAAAAGATTCGCCTCAAGATCCCGTCATTTACATTGACAGCCATGGGTTTGCAGAAAACGGATATAAACCTACACCATGCATTCTTGGTTTTACAGCACAAGGGGGTCTATGAAAAATGATGATGGCTCTGATTTACAGAAAGCATAAAAAAAATCCATTGCAGGCATAAAATAAGCACGGATTGCTGACAGTCTCCTCGAGCGAGTAAGGCAACAAAACTAAGACATACTATAAATGCTGCTGCGCTGGATGTGAAACTGGACATAACTCTTCCAACCCATCCCCCCCCCCCCCCCCACTCCCCCACCTTACCCCCCAGTCTCCTTTAAAGCTGTATATCAGAATTGTGGAAAGTGTACGCATAGGCCTAGTTTGTGCATTCATCTCCCCATTCCTCTTTCAATGGACTCTCTTTCCAAGTCGTATGTATTATCAGGATACAGGACAGTGTACGCATAATGACAAAGGCTACCCAGTTGGAGTGGTTCTAACTCAGCGGGGGTTTCTTTTGGGCCGGCTGGGTCGTACCAGTCGGTGGACACATCGCTATAATGATGACTTCAGCTTTCCTCCTCTCTTACTGTATGATAAAGGGCCGTAAGTACACAGTACAGTTCTCGTCTTTTTATCTGTAGGAATGCCACGCTTGCAATTCTGTCTCCCCCCCCCCCCCCCCCTCTTCTCTCTCACTGTCTTTCCTTCCTCATCTCTCTCTCTCTCTCTCTCCTCTCTCTCTCTCTCTCTCTCTCTCTCTCTCTCTCTCTCTCTCTCTCTCTCTCTCTCCATCCTTCTCCAAGCATTCTCTTCAGTTCTCCCCCCATCTCTCTAATTCGCGTGCATGTGTGCGTATGAGTGTGAGTGAGTGAGTGAGTGAGTGAGTGAGTGTGTGGTGTGTGTGTGTGTGTGTGTGTGTGTGTGTGTGTGTGTGTGTGTGTGTGTGTGTGTGTATGTGTGTGCGCGCGCGCGCACGTGCAGAAAGCGAACAAGTCATATTTATGTTTGTTTTTGCTTGCTTCCTTGCTCAAGAACTCTTCTGTAGAACTGGTGTTGGCATGAGTGAATATACGGCTACAAAAGCACATTAAAAAAAAATCCATCGGGTAGTTTACATCAAAAGGAGAACTTGCGTACTCATCCTCCTCCTAGCCCCTTCTCTTTTTGAACAGGAAAGAAACATTGTCCATTCTCCAAAGCAATTCCTGACGGTTTTTATCCTCAGTCCAACGTACTAAATGTTTGCAGACGGACTCCACTCTGTGCAAATACTGCAAACATTAGAGAAGAGAGAGAGAGAGAGAAGAAGAGAGAGAGGAGAGAAGAGAAGAGAAGAGATGAGAGAGAGAGAGAGAGAGAGAGAGAGAGAAGGACAGACAGACAGACAGAGACAGAAGACAGACAGACAGAAAGAATTTTTTTTTTTTTGAACAAATTTTTTTTCAAGGAGTAGATTTCGTTATCAAACTTTTTTAAATCCTAGCCCTCGAAAGAAAAGAAAAAAACAAAATAAATAAATACAAGTCTAATAGCAACATGAAAGGAAAAAAACATAATGACATAGAAAAGCATGGAAACAATACACACACTGCGCGCGCGCGCAACAACACGCAACACACGACACGCACACACAGCAAAACAACTCCCCCAATAACACACCCACAACACAACACACCAAAACAGGCACACCACCGCATACACAACATCTAAAGGAAAAACCTAGAAGAAAAAGAAAAATGATATAGAAGTGAGTAGAGCCGAGGAGCGAGGCAGTGCGACAGCGAGAGCAGAGACGAGAGAGAAGAGAGACGAGAGAGAGAAGAGAGAGAGAGGAGGAGAGAGAGAGAGAGAGAGAGAGAGAGAGAGAGAGAGAGAGAGATTAAATATATGTGGAAATGGTGAAAAAGAAATAATTAGGAATGCAACAGAAACTAACTGTACCCTCCGAGTAGAATGTTTATGAAATTGAGATTTCTTGTGGTTTGATCAAAACATTTGTGGTGAAAGCAATGTGACATTTTCATGAGTCATCAGAAAATCATACAACAGAATCTTAAATCTTGAAAATTTTGTTTCATCTTTCAGAACAGTAGGGAGTCTATTCCAAAACCAGCTCCCAGAGTATGTTAGACTTGATTTAAACAGAGTAATGGCTGGTAAAGGAGGTTTATTTTATGTGAATGCCGACAGTTGTTTACGCTGAACATGCTGCTTAAGGAAGATGGGACATTACCATAAAGAATTTTGTGCATTAGTACACCTTTATTAAAGAGCAATCTTGTTTTGAGAGGAAGAATATTTACATTTTTGTAATCTGAAAATGTCAATGAAGATGACTTATCTACTATTATTTTGATAGCTCGTTTATGAATACTGATTAATGGTTTGAATAGGTTATTACTTGCTAAGTCCCATAGTGTAGACGCATAATCCAAAATAGACTGAATAAATGAATGAAAAGACAGAGTCACAGAGAGAGAGAGAGAGAGAGAGAGAAGAGAGAGAGAGAGAGAGAGAGAGAGAGAGAGAGAGAGAGAGAGAGAGAACTCTGTTTTTTTGTTTTTTTAAAAAAATTTCTTTTGCTCTAAAGCCATGCTCATTTTTTTCAGACTTTTCTTCTGGAGAAACTTGCAAGCACCGTAAGATCAAGACATATTTTCTGTTCTTTTTACAAAATTCCTTACTTTTCTAAGTGCTTGCAAACAAACAGTTACAGAAAAAACCCCAAAACAAGTACACTGACAAAAACTAGTAAGAATAACAGTAATAAAATTAATAAGGAAATAATGTTGCCTCTGTATCTTTAGGCACATGTGTGCAAATGCTAGTCCTTCTAACCCCCCCCCCCCCCCCAAATAACCAACACCCCCCCCCCCAAACAAACCAAAAAACCCCAACCAAACAAACCAAGCAACCCCCCCTCCCCCCAACCAACGACAACAACAACCTCCCCCCAAAAAAACAAAACAAAACAAACCCCGAAAACAAACCCATTTATGTTGTGTGCAAATCAACATCTGGGAGGTAAGTGATTTGCTCCCCCCCCCTCCCCCCCATACCCCCTTTTATCTTAAGTCACCCTCTGTAAGTTTTAAATCTGTTGTTCTTTTTCCTGCACAATGGGCAACTACCTAGTATTCTGACCTCATATGCTTTGTTTGAAAGTCAGCCGCCAACACCTCATAGCACTGACATGTCGCTGATACAGTGCTGACTATGACAGCAATATCTTCTCGTATCCCCGAAGACAGAATGTAGCTACCTTAATGGTGGCTAAAAACCGTCGTATACACAAAAAAACTCACCATTGGCGAACCTCAGAGCTCCAGTCAAGGAAGGAAAACACATCTTCCCACTAATTCTACAGAAGTGGTTTGTCACTTATGTTGCAAAACACATTGTTTTTCAACAGTTCTTTTCAAGCTACTTACAAAGCCGTCAAAACTGACAGTAATAACGTCTATTGACTCTTGAAAGCGAAGTCTGGATGGCAATATGAGACTAAGAACACGATCGCTGCCATTTGAAAAACATTGTATTGGTGTTTTTATTCCGCAGCAGCAGTAGCAGCAATCGAACTAAAGCAGGATTTATTCAAATGCAGGCTTTTAAATCATGATTTATTTTTAATGTTAAAAAAAATTACCCCAAAGCAGATTATACTTGCTGTAGTACTAAGCCACTGACCATGTTTCAGTATGGGCATATGCAAAATGAGTCCTATCCATTACATTTTCAACAAGACCAAACGCCCCAAAGAAAGTGAAAATAAGATTTAAAAATAAAAGAAGAAAACAGATAACAACAAAAACAAGAAGCAAGTATTTTCATGCGCAAGACTCAGTGACTGTCGGCAGGTACATGTAGGCACCCAGCTGCATGAAAGTAGCGTGTACCAGTATGCAATACCCAGTGAATCTGACCTTATGTCAATGTGTACGCATGCCATGTGAAAGGGCCAGCCACTTCTTTGCTTAACCTGACCCACAATAGCGGGTTTGCGCTAACCACAAGTCCAGGGAGGCCTTGTTCCTTCCTTCACCATTCTACTGTAGCAAAAGTAAACTGTCTACTCTTTGCTGCCATCTACCACGTAGATAATTATACTCCCTCCCTTATCTTACTCTCTTATTTTTTCGTTTATCATCTACGAGCGTTTTTGAATGAATGGTACAGAAAGATTCTAGACAACTCAGGTTATGATCAATTTGTCAAGTACGTAATTGTTTGCGCCGTAATATAAGCCATTACACGTGCGTGCAACAGACACAC
>CM060334.1:25578150-25580650 GCA_030674155.1 Stramonita haemastoma | reverse complement strand
AGTCATTAGAATGCACAAAAAACAAGAGAGATGAGAGCGATCTTTTGCTCCGTCAGTCTAAAAAACATACACAGAAAGCAAAATGTAATGACGGGAAAATATTTCCCACGTTCAATTTGAATGATGCCCATGAATGTATCGTTTTGAGAAAAAAAAAATTCAGAATAAAGCAATTGGAGAGAGAGAGAGAGAGGAGAGGGGAGAGGAGGAGAGGAGAGAGGGAGAGAGAGAGAGAGAGAGAGAGAGGAGAGAGAGAGAGAGAGAGGAGAGAGAGAGAGACAGACAGACGACAGACAGATAGACAGAGAGTCAGAGAGAGAGAGAGGAGAGAGAGGAGAGAGGAGGAGGAGAGAGAGGAGAGAGGAGGGAGGAGAGAGAGAGAGAGAGAGAAAGAGAGACAGACAGACAGACAGACAGGGCGACAGACAGACAGAGTATATATGTATATATATTTATATATGTATGTATATATATATATATACACAGCACACACACATATGTATGTATGTATGATGTATGTATGTATGATGTATGTATGTATGTATGTATAGTAAAAAACCTAGTTTTTCTTCTGGTGTGACTGAGAGCTGGGTCGCCGCACAACATAATTAAATTAAAAAAATATTGTTCTCTGATTGAAGGGAGAGGTGAAATCGTGTTTTCTCTTACAGCCTCAAAACTGTTTTCATTGTTTCACTATTTTCCGTTTATCACGATAGTTAATGAGGATTGGTAAGCTTAACATCTCTATAAACCAGCCTAACACGAACATTCCTCTCGATACACAAAGAATAGGCCCCAAAACCACATATCAAGCATAATTTCAAGACCAAAGCCAAACGATCATGAAATAAAACCTAACCGCTGTCATCCATTTTTAGCAACAGAATTAACAGCTAGCCAATGAAAATAAATATTTCAAGCGACTGTTGCCACTGAGCTGCATGAAACATATAAATAACACATCGTTCAAGTTATTTCAATCACTTAGGCCCCTTTTAGGTTGTCAGAGTTCCCCTGAATTTATCATCCCCACATTGCAAAAACTATGATAAAAGTCGCAAGTGTTATATTAATAAAGCATTGTCCAGTATCATAACTAGTTATTTTGTGGATGTCCTCACTCTTGCTATGCATTTGTGTAAAGCTTTTAAAATAAAAGATACATTGTTATCCAGTTAAAAAAAAAAAAATAAAGCATTGAAAGCAACACAGAAAGCTCATAATATAATTGTAGGCAAATAAAATAGGTAAAGAACATTGCAGAATGAACATCCTGTGCTTATACGAATTATAGTTTGACTATCTTGTAGCCAGAACAAAAAGTGTTCAGATTGACACCCATATGACCAAAACAAAAACAAACTGAGATTCTCGCTAAAAAAGACAGCAAATTAGAAAGGCGTGCGCGCGTGCGCACGGGTGAATGTATGTACTTTGATAGGTCCAAGTCATTAAAATGGAACATTCTTTTAAAAATCTTTAAAAGCAGCTGATGGTTTTGCCAATCTCTTCATTACTATCAACCTAATCTGGACATGATTATATAGAAAACAATCTTTTAGGCATTCCATCTAAAGTCCCGCACAGACCACACACACAACTTTCACTAAACAAACGAACTGGAAAAAAATCAGCGAGCATCACACTCCTATGTGAAACCAATCGTCAAAGTATGTCCATGGCAGTTTTGGTTGTTTTCGCAAGGCAGTTTTTAAATTTTCTGAAGGGCATTTTAAAAGATATTTTCTCCTTTAGTGCAGTTCTCGATTTTCACTGGGCATTGTTAGATTCTCTGGGGTGAAGTTTTAGATTCCTTCTTTGAGCACTCGTTGGTTTTCATAGAGAACTTAAAGATTTTTTCCCAAGGGCACATCTAGATTTTTTTTGAGGGCGGTTGTAGATTTGTTTATGTCAAATTTTTGGACTCTTTCATCGGGCATTTTTAGATCTGTTCATTCAACAGGTTTTTTATATGGAATTTCTTTTTTAAATTTTTTTTTATATCTTGGTGCAGTTTCAGATTCTTTCAAAGGGCATTTCAAGATTTTTTTTCATGGGGCATTTCTAGATTTTTCCACAGGCATTTCTAGATGCCTTCATAGGGCAGTTTTAAATTCTTTCATAGGGCACATTTTTAGATTTTTTCATAGGGCATTTCTATATCCTCTATAAATAATCTGAATGATGACTTTGTCACAAAAAATCAACAAACAAGAAAGCAACAAACCCCACAACAACAAAAAACACCAACAAAATAAAGACAACGAGAAAACAAAAAGAAACGACCAACAACAAAACTAACAAAAAAACCAATTTAAAGAAAAACCCAATAAAAAGAAATCAAAATACCCCCCCCCCCTCCCCAAACAAGCCCCAAACTAACCAACCAATCAAAAGAGCATAAACACTAAGAAGCGTAATGTTACAACCAAATATGGAAATTCAATGACAAATTAATGTGATGAAGATTACGCTGGCATGGACAAAATATACTTAA
>CM060334.1:25558150-25573150 GCA_030674155.1 Stramonita haemastoma | reverse complement strand
ACACACACACACAACACAACACATATATATATATATATATATATATATATATATATTATATATATATATATATATATAATATATATATATATATATATATATATATAATATATATATATATACACACACCTTACTGGATCCATACGTTTTAATATAAATGGCAAAAATCTTAACAGTGAGTATCCTAGTGGTTACAGCGCTGAACTCATAATTTGACGTTTATCTGAAAGTACAGGTTCGATCTCCGCTGAGCTTCCTATTTTAGACCCTCCTACCCACCCACCCCCTTTCTGCCCTCTGTTTCAAATACTGACCAATTCCAATTCAACGTCTATCTACAAACACACGCATAGCATTCTCCACACGTAAAAAACAAAACAAAAACCATCCACCGTTTGCAGAAGAGTAGGCCAACTGTGTCCGGAGGTATGGATAATATGAACATACTCAGCATGCAACCTTCGAGGGATAGGCTCCGCCAGGTTCAAAGCCACACGGTTTAATAATGTCGGAGAGGTGCCCTACTGTATTGC
The DNA here is from genome assembly GCA_030674155.1 of Stramonita haemastoma. Taxonomy (NCBI): domain Eukaryota; kingdom Metazoa; phylum Mollusca; class Gastropoda; order Neogastropoda; family Muricidae; genus Stramonita; species Stramonita haemastoma. Next base: position 25,572,617 of record CM060334.1, on the reverse strand, counting down.
ATTGTATTTGTTTTATGTTGTATCCCATATCATATGATCCCGCTTTTTACTGCAAGAAAACTTCGCTACATGGCAGCGGGAATATTCTCTCTGCAAAGAGTGTACTGCTGTAGCGCCAAAGTAGGTTTTGAAAATCCTATCTGAGCGTCTATTTGCTTGGTTTTTTTTCAATGCTAAACCACTTTTTTTTCTTATACTAAAATTTCCAAGGGGCAGCTTTTGTTGCTGTGTGGTTTTATTTCACCACAAAATGCATGTTGCGGACTAGGCCAGAGCTCGGTTTATTGTTTCATTCAAAAGACTAGCATCTCTACTATCACTCCTTGTCTGGTGGACAGGGAGAGGGGGAAACCTGGTTTTGAGTGGGGTACGAACCTGACATCTTTTCGTTTTTTATCAGGTTGGTTACCCTTAGACTATCAGTACACCAAAAGACCGGTTTTAGACAGTTTAGCTACCCTCAGATAATCTACACACCAGAAGACAGGGTTTTATATGGGTGGGTTAGATTATGTACTCACCACAGACAGGGTTTTTAGACAAGTTGGTTATCCTAAGGTAATCTATACACCAGAAGAAAGGGTTTTAAGACAAGTTGTTTACCCTTAAGACAATCACTTCACCAAAAGACGATGTTCTAGGTGGGTTGGTTATCGTTAGACAATGTGTGCACAAAAAGAACGAGTTTTAGTCGGATTGGCTACCCTTAGACAATCATTGTACTGAAAAATGGGGTTTTGGGCGGAGTAGTTTTTCGCAGACAACCAATCCACCGAAACAATCAAATCAAGAAAAAGAAAGAAAAGCACTTCAAAGCCACAGAACATGTTCAGCTTGGACCAGTTAGCATGAAACACACCTAGAAATGGATACAGAGTATTCCGGTGCTGACTATGGCGTGATGAATGCTGAACACTGATTCAAATAGGTATAAACGTTTCTTTAAAATAAAAAAAAAGGGGTGGGGGGGGGTAACGGTTTGGCAGCCTGTAGCCAATTGCACCAGAGAAATTTTCTAATGTCTGTCACAGCTGTGAAATGTGTCAGTCATATTGCCTACATCCCTGGAAACGAAGCTCCCCCCCCCCCCCCCTCCAAGAACGAAATGACTGGTCATGCCATATTAAATACATATACTAAAACAGAGCAGAAGCCACATGCGCTACTGACAGATAAACATTGTTCCTCCCCTATTCACTGTAGTTTTTTTTTCTTCTCCTGTATTTTCCTCTTGTTTTGCATTGACAACTTATTTTGCGATCTGACTGCAAAAAAAAGAGGAAACAACGAAAAGAGGCACTCGTCAATATTTTCGATTTTTTGAGATTTGAAAACTGTATCCAGATGACTGTGATATTCTTTCTCTCCAAATGAATAGAGATAAAAACCGACCAAAAACTCAGACAAACAATAAAATAAAACTACCCCCCCCCTTCCCATAAACAAAATCAACCCAGCCTTGAATAACTGAAACCGCCCAGAAAATGCATATTCTGAAAGCATTTCTTATAGCACACGGCATACTAGTTCTGCAAACACCACCACCAAAAAGCAAACATACACACAAACAACCCCCCCCCCCCCACACACACGGCAGGGATCTAGCTGTTAACGCTGCTAATAGGTAGACATGTGTTGTTATCAGTGGCCTAAATACACACATTAAAATTCTAGCAAAACTTTAGTTCAAAGAATTTTGGCGGTGTTCTGAATAGGTACTTCAACTCAAGTTGAATAGGTAAAAAGACAACAACAAGAACTGATGAAATTTTAAAAAAATGTGACAGGTAACGTGAAGGCATAAAATGTATTAAAAAAGTCATATGCAGATACAGATGCATGCATTGCACACATACAGAAGGAAACCCATACAAGTGTTTCTGACCTTACAGCACTTGCAGTGTACCTACACATTAATTAACAAAACCTGAGTTAAGCACACACTTTAATAAACGGACGTAAAGAAAGCACAGTATTGACACCATATACAATAATACTCCAAACATATTTCCATTCAACAGTTTTTTTTCTGAATGTCCTGTGTTACTTGCAGAATGAAAAAAAAACACACCCATGCATTAAACACATTTTGTGTACTAAAGAATTTTGTTATTTTGACGTCATACATACAACGATGGTATAACCAGTCGGCAGACGCTAGTGAGTTGACGTTTCTGCTGTTATGTTTGCTTCCATTTCAGTATTGGATAGTCTGTTATTCCCTTTGTAGTATCACCGTTGAGAAAAGACAACGAAAAGATTCATTCCTTGCAAGTACTCATACATCCCATAATATTTGTCGGGGTAAACGACATGCACAGATTAATAATATTTCGCTTTTGATTACATACTTATGGACAATACTTTATATTTACGTTTAATATGATGTGGAATAATCTTGTCAACAAACAGTCAATGAAAACGAAATAAACAAGAGTGGAAATAAAAGGCATTCTTTGGACACTTCCGACTATATGCCCACAAAACTGAGGTTAGTCCTAAAATGTCGGATCTGTGTGTGTGTGTGTGTGTGTGTGTGTGTGTGTGTGTGTGTGTGTGTGTGTGTGTGTGTGTGTGTGTGTGTGTGTGTGTGTGTGTGTGTGTGTGTGTGAGAGAGAGAGAGAGAGAGAGAGAGAGAGAGAGAGAGAGAGAGAGAGAGAGAGAGAGAGAGAGAGAGAGAGACAGACAGACAGACAGACAGACAGACAGACAGACAGACAGACAGACAGACAGACAGACAGAGTCAACAAACTACAGAATACGCTCCACTCATACAAATGGCAGTACGACAACATTTTCGACAGTGACAAAATGCACTGAACAAAAACTACGATGTTATCATCAACAGGAGTGTGTGTGCAATACTTGGCTTACTTTAGGAAGAAAATAGCCCGAGGATTATATCCTAAATTAGCCACAATATATGGCGTAACAGCGAATCTCCAAGCAATCCTAACAAAACAATAAATAACTGAATTAAGAGACAAACAGGTGAGGTAACAGCAAGAAGAGCACGCTAAAACAACAACAACAACAACAAACAAACAGAGTAAATCCCGATGGTTTCAAAGCACTTGCCCAACTATCCTGATGTAGATTCCACACGTTTATTTCATACATCATCATTCTGAGACGAATCACACAGCAGACACACTTTTACTTAACAACCAAAAGAAACAATAAAACGAGATCAAAGCACACTCTGAACCAGGGAGTAATAATGGCTTCAGCAAAAGAATAGTACAGTATCATGCCGAGAATCACATAATACACTTTTAAGTAATGTCATTTTTGTACTCTGTGTCCGTTGCATTGTTTATTTTTTTTAATGTAACCTTTGGGGCTTCGGGCAAATCGAGCAACACACGGTACGGAATAAACTACAGTAGCTTCTTTGATAGACAATAATTCAGCAAATAGAAATAGCCCCTGTCTTGCATTTTCAACACACACCTTCCACGGTAGCCCCAGAGAAATCGGTAACATTCGACCAAAAGGTATGAATGGAACCCCCCCCCCAAAAAAAAAAAAAAAAAAAAAAAAAAAGCTTTTAAAGCCTCCCGCCTCTTTTTCCTCAACTGCCCTCTTCCCTCCTCCATACACGCACAGTGGCGCGGGACATATGTCTCCTCTTCTTCCTGATCTCGGGGCCAGTTATGACATGACGTCATCTACATCACCTGCGTTTTCTTTCCCCGTACACAGAAGTAGCTGGCTACCGCGAAGGTAGAGTTGTAGAGTTCATATACACGCCAGGTTTGCCAGAAAAGGGGCAAATGTATCAATTTACCCCGTAAATGCGACAGAGACTGCCACTCCCGCATTGGACTGACCAGCCACAGCCGGCGTTGTCGCTGAAAAAAAATGACCTTTCTTCTAGCGCGAATTCCATAGTCGACACCGCCTGACGGAGGCCTACTACTCCGTAAAGATGAGTGGGTGTCACAAGTGACGTCACTTTTACTGGGGGTTCAGGAAGATTGAGAACAGGCCTAGGCGCTTCTTCTGCTGTCTGCTCCCAGTGACAGACCATCCATCAGGGATCTGTTTATGCATGACCTTCCCAGTCCTACAGGTCAGGAGACTAGTTTGTCTGTCGCCTGCATAAGGTCGTGTTGGGGACAGTACTGAACAAGCCAGTGCCCAGAACAGACAGTAGCGGGACTGCATTCGTTTAAGTGACGGCGGACTGAGTTGATTTAGTTTGATTGAACATGATGGCCTTAACATGGCCTCAGTGGTCGGTTGCACTTTACACAACATCAAACTCGCGTCCCTTTGGGGCTGATCTTGAAAAGAAACCATCCCTACAAACAAAACATTGTTTTTTTCATACAGTAAAAACTACAAAACTTCTGAGAAGGACATGGAACCCCCCTACCACCACCACCACCACCACCACCAAAAGAAATGAAGAAGAATAAACGTAGACAAAAGAAATATAAAAACACAAAGCTTAAAAATGACACCTCCCGCGCCCCAAATCTTCAAAAAGCCAAGGAAAAAAATGGTAACAAAAGCAGAAAATTAGTCAAATCGAAATATTTGTCCTTTTTTTGCATCAAAAGATATCTTTATAAGAAAACAAACAGACAAATAAAAATTATTTGGAAGAAAGTGAGCAAAAAGTAGATAGAACCCCCCCCCCCCCCCCACACACACACATAAACCAGTGTCATGCAAACCAATAACAGCGGCACAGAATGAATGATCTGCATTCATAGTGTTTGCAATATCACAACAGAGCCATAACAAGAGAGGGGAGAGAGAGAGAGAGAGAGAGAGAGAGAGAGAGAGGAGAGAGAGAGAGAGAGAGAGAGAGAGAGAGAGAGAGAGAGAGAGAGAGAGAGGAGAATGAATGAATGAATGAATAATCTTTATTTTTCAAGGGTAACAGAGTAAGTAAGCATTACATACTTTTTTTCATCCGGCCCTCTCTCGGTGAGAGAGAGAGAGAGAGAGAGAGAGGAGAGAGAGGAGAGAGAGAGAGAGAGAGAGAGAGAGAGAGAGAGAGAGAGAGAGAGAGAGAGAGAGAGAGAGAGAGAGAGAGAGAGACTTTTTGTTTATAGACCTGCCGAAAACGGAGGCTATATAGGGGCGCCACTTTGTAAAATTTTAAATCACGGATTAAAACTGTGCATTCATAAAATGATAAGATTAAAACAGGGTATAAAATCAACTCTACTGTCGCTCCTTGTACCAACGCCTCGGCCAACTGTAAGGGTCAACCCAGGACGGTGACCCCTTTGTGGGAGAAACCCCATCAACCACACACAGAATGAGATAAACACTGAAAGATACCGAGATCAAAAAGAGGAAAGTTAATGGACTGGTAAGGTGGTAAAAAGCGAGGAACAAAAAGACGACAGGGAGAAAAGAAAAACAGTAGACAGACACAAAGAAAGCTATTAAAGGCAAACAAACAGAATCTGCTAGCACGGGAATTTCTCACGAAGGGGTATGCTACTGATACGAAAATAATTATTTGCAACGGTAATGAATTTCTATCAACAATGTTGAAATATTGCCAATTAAAAAGATCAATTCCCCGTACCCCTTCCCATCAAAAAGAGAAAAGTACACTTCACCCTACAGCATTTTTGAGGATCATACAGCAAAATGGGGATAGGATAGCTCAGTGGTCAGAGCACTCGCTTTCCCGAGGCTAATGTTAAGCAGCATCGGTCGTGGTTACAAGAATGGGTGACGGTTTGCACGGCTTGACTTCAGCACAGTCCCTCAGTTCACCCAGCTGTAAATAAATAAACCTGCCCTCTTTAGGGTTAGGGAAGGTAAAGCAGCGCGGGAGAGGAGATGGGCGCCACCCTCAATATGCTGGCTCCTGGAGAAGCTGAGGTCTCTGACATCTCACTCTCCGACGCCCACAGAGGCCATGGGAACATGTTGGCATCTTCACTGTTACAGCAAAAGTATTATAGCAAAAGTATCCATGAAAATCAGTCGGTTGATGATGATGGACCGAACTTCACAACGCGAGAACCCCCCCCCCCCACCCAAAGTAATATATCAATATGTGACCGTCCATTCTATCCATATGATAATGGAATAAACATTGAAAGCACACCAGTATGTTACTGTCAGCTCCAATCCATGCTCTTGCTGTAAAAAGAAACCGAAGCAAAATACAGTGGAAGGCCAGAAAATATTCAGCGTGTACAACCTTAACGTAGCTATTCCTTTTAACCTGGGAAGTAAACATGGATGCTTTTCATCTGAAAAAGGCTCTGAATCAGTATACTACAGTCTGCCCAGTTGTACTCTTTTTAGTGAAAAACACAACTGCAGGGGAAAAATTCAATGAGAAAAGCAGTGATGTAGCTAATTCATGAAAAGTAGGACTTAACAATAACAACCATTTCTGAATAGTTCGGTAATAGTAAAAATAATTATGGGAAAATGAAGTTTTGAGGGAACAGCAATTAAATCGTGCTGATGGTACATATAATGATCTTGTTCAAAACTCTGAGGTAATGATATTAACGAAAGCGTAACAAACATGGAACATAATTGTTGAAAAAAACAACAACCAATGAACCCTGAGAACATCAGGGCATTTCTATACAATAGCATCAAGATTGGAAGTTTTCGGTGTGTGTGTGATTGTGTGTGTGTGATTGTGTGTGTGTGTGTGTGTGTGTGTGTGTGTGTGTGTGTGTGTGTGTGTGTGTGGTGTGTGTGTGTGTGTGTGTGCGTGCGTGCATGCGTGCGTGTGTGTACCAATGGGCTTGGTTTTGAATATGGTACAGATCATAGGGATGACACCATACCTCCTGACACCTTCTCGCGAACACTGAAGCTCGTTCGAGGTGATTCTCCCCTAGAGTTGACACCCCCCCCCCCCCCGCTGGAGTTAACATCAGTGCTGACTCCATAAACATGGAACATAACTGTTAAAAAAATACCACTGAACCCTGAGAACATCAGTCCCCAAAAGTCCTTCGGATGAGACGACAAACCGAGACCCCGTGTGTGAACGCATGCAGAACATCTTGCGTACACGTTAAATCCTGTTCCGCTTTTCGTAAGAGTAGGCCATCATGTGCCGGTGGGAACAGATGACAAGATTTACAAAACTGCACACACACAGGGACTGAATGTAAAAAAGCACATGAGTGCTTATTCCATTATCCTCGATATAAAAGAATAAATAAGTAAAAATAAAAATAAATAAGATGAGGCCGAAATGCCCCACACATACAAGAAAATATGTGGGTGCATCGTATCCCATGCAAAACATAACAAACGACTGACGACAAATGTAAACTTTATCAAAACTTCTAGCAACCTTTTATAGACCACTGAAATTTGATAGGACTGATTCATCTCAGTATAGTACCAAACACACACAGAAATCGAGCAGCATTGATGATAATCTGTTCTGTCATGTATCACTGAAGGACAGCAAAACAATAATTCTTCAAAAAAACAAGTAGGCAGTCCCCCTCCCCTAATAAAGGATGTAATAAAAGTGAAAATTCTCGACAAGTCTCAGAATATATCGAGTAAAAGTTACTCTTTTGGGGCAAGTCTCAGAAAAATGTATATCAACATCTCTGTTTAAAAAAAATTATTTATTTATTTATTTTTATTAGAGGCGTTTCTTGTTGGGGACAGGATAACTCAGTGGTCAGAGCACTCGCTTTCCCCAAATGTCTGTTTAAGCAGCATCGAGAGTAGTTACCAAGTGGATGGGTGACCCTTTGCGCGCCTTGGTTTCAGCACAGCCTCCAAGTTCACCCATCTGTAAATAGGTACCTGCCCTCTTTAGAGTCAGGGAAGGTAAAGCAGCGAGGGAGAGGAGATGGACGCTGCCCTCAAGATGCTGGCCCCTAGAGAAGCTGGGGTCTCTGTCACTTCACTCTCCAACGACCGCATAGGTTAAGGGAACACCTTTACCTTTACAGTTTTTGCCCGTTAATGTATCAGGGATGGCTGAGGGACACCGCCACAGAGACCTGTGACGATAGCTCATCCCGGAGTTGGAACTCAGCGAGTCAGGTCCGGCAAATCTTACTGCAAAATGTCCCAGATGCTGTCAACCCGGATTTCTATTGCTACAGGATTTGGTTTTCACAAGGATGTAGGAGTTCCAGTTGGTAACCTGCTTCTGTTTTTTTTCCATTTTCTTTTGTGTCATCTTCTATCTATCTATCTATCTATCTATCTATCTATCTTCTATCTATCTATCTATCTTCTATCTATCTATCTATCTATCTATCTATCTATCTATCTATCTATCTATCTATCTATCTGTCTGTCTGTCTGTCTGTCTGTCTGTCTGTCTGTCTATCTATCTATCTATCTATCTATCTATCTATCTATCTATCTATCTACCTGCCTACCTACCTACCTACCTATCTACCTACCTATCTCTCTCTATATATGTATAAATATGTATATACATATATATATATGTATATATATATATATATCCTCGCTGTCCCTCTAAATCAATGTAACGCAAGAATTGGACTGGAAAGAAAGAAGCCTGGTCTTCCAATCCATCGAATACACAAAAAAATTGGGGATGGAACACACACACACACACCACACACACACACACACACACACACACACACACACACACACACACACACACACACACACACATTCTGTGTCTGTCTGTCTGTCTGACTCTCTCTCTCTCTCTATCCCCCCCCCACCCTCTCTCTCTCTCTCTCACGCATAAAAATAAAATTTTTCGCATCGTGCCGAATGATCAAATTCCATCTTTGACTTTTTTGGTCGTCGCGGAGTATACTTCAGAAATGCTATAATACTAAAACAGCAAAAAACTGTCCCATCCTTTAAATAAGATACTATCTCAACAACAAACACCGAACAATAAGTGTAAACCAGACGCTACACAGCACCTAATCTTAAACAAAGAAAAAAAACCATGAACATGCTGGCTCGTCTTTCACGGTTAAAAACAAATTTCAAGAAGCAACAATCAGAACCAATGGTTACGCCTGTCATTCAGTAATGAAAACAAAATGAATGAATATGATACTCAAACTATCGGGGATAACAACAATGATGAAAATAGTTCAGTAGTTGATAACTTTTCCCCCAGTAACGTAGAAAACTTTTTCTTTAAAAATCAGTAACGTTGCATGGACCTGTTTCTTGGAGTTGTATATATAAATATATATATATATATATGACACCGAAAACAATGAAAATACATCAGTCAACTCAACGCAGTTAGGATAGGTGGCAAACAGCGGCCTTGTTTCATCATACGTGGCCATTTTCATTTCTCAGATGTTGGTTACTGTCAGACAGATAGCAATAGTTGGTCATATCCTAGCTTGGTGCTTGTTTTACCGTGATTGTTAAAAGGCGTCTCGTGACTGTGACCCCACGTAGATAACAGGCAGTTATTGATTATCGGCGTTTTTCAAATACAATACAGTTGTTTGTTTCAACGATTTGTATCTATCCCCGAAATCGGAATGCCGCTACTTTAATGGTGGGCAAAAAAACGGTCGCATTCGCAAAAACTCACCACTGGTGAACCTCGGAGTTCTATCGGAGGAACGGGAAAAAACTGTATTTTCTATTTTCTGTGGTTCATCCTTGCTCCTCGACTATTTTTTTAAATGAGAAAACAAGGAAGTCCTGAATATTGATATAGAGCGTAACTTTTACTTTGTAGTGACTGCCAATGGCAGAAGATTAGGTGTGCATAGCAACACAGTATTTCGAATTCAACTCACATTTGTTTCATACTGTAGTGCATCGTATTGTAATGTATTGTATTGTATTGTATTGTGTTGTATTATGTTACATTTTATCATATTGCATAACACTTTCAGTCAGAGCAGGCCTCTTTGCGTCAAGTTCTGGCTGTTCTTACCAGGAAAAGCGCGTCGCCATGAGAGCAGCGCCACCCCTTTTTGTTTTCCTGTCTGTATGCGTATTGGCCTCAGCAAGAACATAATTATAGATGGTAAGAAAATCGAGACCGTCCATAACTTCAAAGACCTGGGAGCTGTAGTATCAGATAAAGGATCAAAACCTGAAATTCTCTCCAGAATAGCCCTGATCACAGCTGCAATGACCCAAACTGAAAGTCATCTGGAACGACAAGAACGTCGCCATCAGCTTCATAATCAGACTGATGGGGGTGCCCTGATCATGCCCATATTTTTGTACACATGTGAAACGTGGATCATAACAGCAGACATTTAAAAAAAAGATACAGGCAATGGAAATGAGATGCTTTCGCAAACTCCATGGTATCTCATTACAGGGACCATATCACTGATGAAGAGGTGAAAACTAGAACAAAAATGCCACGACCATATGAAGAGCTCCTGAGTTAAGTGAAAAAACAACAACACAAGCCTAAGTGGTACGGGTACGTCACACAAACATCTGGACTGGCCAAGACTGTCCTACAGGGAACAGTAAAAAGAGGGAGACGAAGAAGCAGACAGAGAAAACGATGGGAAGTCAAAACCAGAAAAAGGACTGGCCTTGGTTGGAACGATCTGCTAGGGAGGGCGGAGCACCGTGGGGAGTGGAGGAGGCTGGATGCAAAATCTTCATTTGAGTCCCCACGGTCCGCGGGACTACGGGATAGGTGAAGGTGAAGGTGTTTCCCTATGAGACCAGCTTTTTTTCTACAGAATTTGGTCAGGCACAACTCTCTTACTGCCGTGGGTTCCTTTATATGTGCGCTAAATGTGTGCTGGTCACGTGATCTTTGTTTATAGTCTCATCTGAAAGACTGGCACTCACAAACCACCAGTTAAAATCTGGAGAATGTACAAACTTGTCTTCAAATGGGATGGAACTCACAATTTCTCAATTCTAGATCAGTGAATGACCTCTAGACTATTGATCAACTCATGTTAGAATAAAAACAACAATAAAAACGACAATACTGATAACAATACAAAAAATAATACTATCACTTTATGTACTTCTACGCATTTATCTTGTAGTTTAAAAGTGAAATATATGCAGCAATGACACATAAATATGTTCAACACAAAAGCTAACATTTTCAAACGATCTACAGGGAATGTCTGGCAAAAAAAACAACAACTTAACGTTTTTACATTTAAAAAGTAGCTTAAAAACTTGATATTTTCTCGCCACAACAGCACGAAAAGCATGTGACAAAATATAAATTTCAATACATTCAATTTTACATTGATAAACCAGCTACACAGCCTTGAAGTATTGTAACATCGGATATTAGGCAGTAATCCCTGAAACCTATTGGAAAATATTGTCATTATATATTCTATGTGTCCAGTTTCGCTAAAAAGTATTACGAACAAACGATACATCTTTGTGACATTAAAAAGTAGCTTCAAAGACGTTGTAAATCTTCGTCACAACGATTGAGAAATTTTTAACGCTACAATTTTATTTGTAACGATTTTTTTGCTATAAAGAAATATTGTCAAACATACTCTCTAAGTGTCAGTTTCTGATCATAGAAAAATTAAGTAGAATGTCTCAGGACTTATACCTCTTAAAACAGCTCATTCAGGTTACTCGTTAAAAACAAAAACGAAACCAAAAATAACACCCGAATAAAAAAAAAAAAATCTCAATGTGATGTGTGAAGGCACCCAAAAGAATGTCATATCTGCCTCTTTGAATGTAAGACAATGTACAAACTCATCACTGTTGTCAGGCGTTCCCAAGCTCAACAGGCTGGGAGTCACCCAGAATGTACACTCTGTCTCCCCCATTACACATGGAAATCCCTGTCAGAGCATCAGCACACACTGGATATGAAGTTTCCCTGTACGGCTGTTTTTCAAACAACGCCGCCATTCAGGCAGCCATTTTCGATCTTCTGAGTAAGGCAATGCCCCAAACGACTGTCACTTTTTTTGCCATGAGTGGGAATATTCCTGAGTGGTAAAGAACTTACTGGTTGTAAAGCTATTTGCGAATAGACACAATCATTGTACCATACAATCTGGTTGATTAAAAAAAAGGCAAATCAATGACATACTGACACCTACAAGAACTAGGACTAGCTCCACAAAAACTGAGTTCTTTCCTCCCCCATCTAGGGCTCTATAGGTTCACCAGTGATGAGATTTTGCATATGCGACCGTTTTTTGCCCATCATGAAGGTAGCTGCATTCCAACTTCGAGGATGTATGCTGGGTATGCTCGTGTTTCCGAAACCCACCAAAAATGACATGAATAACGGAATATTTAACGTGCATATTTGCACTTCTGCATGCGTATATACACGAAGGGAATGAAGGCACTGGCAGGTCTGCACTTAAAGTTGACCTGGGAGATCGTAAAAATTCCACCCTTAATTCACCAGACCCTGCCGAGATTCGAACCCACGGCTTCATGGACCTATAGGATTGAAGTCGAACGGGACTAACCAACCGGCTATAGCGCTTATCAAACAATTTATATAGACCTAATGTAGTATGTGTTTGTGTGTATATCACCACTAATGTATATATACACACACACATACACACACACTTACATACATTCATACATACATATATACATACATATATACATACATACATACATACATACATACATACATACATACATACATACACACATACATACACACATATATACACACATACACCCCCCCATACACTCACTCACTCATTCACGACAGACAGACAGACAGACAGACAGACAGACAGACAGACAGACACACCCACTAATTACAAACACACCCATACACATCCCCCCCCTCCCACACACACACTATATGGTGAAGTACATACAAGAAAAATGCCAACACACACACACACACACACACACACACACACACACACACACACACACACACACACACACACAACACACACACACCCAACAAACACACACACGCCCAACAAACACACCAAGTACATAACTGAGAAAGAAAAAAAGGTCAGGTGGATAAGTAGTAATCTTTTGTTTCCTTAAACTGTCTGGGTCTAGTTTTGTTCAATTCTTGAAATACAAACTGGAAACTGCACGCACAGAAAAGCAAAAGAGCCAAAAAGCAAAAGAACAAACACGAACGCGGAAGTTAAGTGCACTCCACTTGAAAGATGTCTGACATGAGAGAAGTGCAGAGACCTGATCTGGTTTTGTATGGCTGTTTTTGCGCCGGTTATAATAGATAGATATCAAGCAGACAAAACAATGAATATACGAAGCAGACAAGACAATGAAAAGTGAAGAAGCTCCTGAAAATGGCATGAAGATTACACGTATATTTGTATCTTTAAAAAGAAATTTTAGAACGGATTCTTTTCTTCACCGGCAGCCAGTGATGAGGACAAAACACGTGACAAGAAGAGATCGGAAGAACAGAAAACATGTCCCCGCAGATTCGTTTTCTACAGTCAAATACATCCTTACAATGAGGTAGTCTGAGCATCTAGCGAGCAAAAAATGTCCACAATCCAGCTAAAGAACGAGATAACGATAAAGATTTTATGACTATCGCAACAAACGCTGTGTCTGTATCTGCTGCTGCTATTGTATGGCTAATACTTTGTCGACAAAGCGATCAACGTTTCTATATCAGTCTAAACATGTCGACAACAATATGGTTGATAATCGTCTTTGATAATAACATGCTTTCAAGAAACGCATGAGCAAAAACGAAAGTAATCAAAACAATAATGATCTTGTCATCTCACCGTTATACTGAAAACATTCTAACAACAAAATAAAATTTAGTGACCGGCTTCAAAACAAGTATGAAGTACTTGCTCAAAATGGCCGCGCTATGCCTTCGCCACTTTTGCACTTAAGACCCAATAAAATACAAAAAAAGTGTTAATTAAAAAGAGAGATTGAAAACAAACAAAAGAAACAAAAATTCACCCTAATTTCCTCACGAAAAAACACTGGGGTCCGGAGCAAATAAAAAACAAAACAAGGTAACAAAAATGAAAAATCAAATAACAATCCTTACCAAGACAAACAAAATATGAAAAAAACACCTCCCCCCCAACAACTAAAACAAGGTATCAAAAATAAAAAATCAAATAAAAATCCTTACCAAGACAAACAAAATATGAAAAAACCACCTACCCCCAACAACTTTATCCATATTATATGTGCGGTTTATCAGTCGCTCTTTACAAAAAGAAACCCAAATAACTAGCATAAGATATATACTTTCAACGAAAACAAACATATCACAAAGCACATCATGCATCGGAAATATTTTGACGTAAAAGGAAAGTTAAAATGTTTATTTCTCGCTACAACTTGGACACATTTCGAGACGTTTTGTACACACGCAAGTGTGGTAAAACTGATCTGCTTTATTGTAAATAGCATCTATGTACACGACTGAATCCTTTTAGCCGGTGCAAGAACAAAATCATGGAAAAAGAGAGGGTGGTGGCAGCTAAAGGCAAGAGAAATACATAAACTGAGTGCAGAGCAGATCAACTGAGAAAAAAAAAATCCGGTTCTGAGA
>CM060334.1:25533150-25553150 GCA_030674155.1 Stramonita haemastoma | reverse complement strand
GCAAAAAATCAGTATCACCAAAATGTCTTTCAAAAAACACCACACCAACAAAACTTCAATTAAAATGGGAAATATGTCTCTTTCTCTGAACATGGTAAATACCTGTTTGCAAAAGTAAGTTAGTACTATAAACAAAAAGTTCTACAACAAACAACGAAGAAAACTACAGCAACAACAAAAACCCAAACCAAAATAATGGCAGTACGCAATGCAGCGAAGATTCTATCAAAAAAAGACATGCAATCAAACGTGACATATTCAAAGAATAAAAAGAATACTGGTTTAATAAATCAAGTTTTGTTTATTTTGACTCTTCACAGTGGATGCTTTTTAGGCTTATCACATGTATGTATGAGCACGCGTTTCTTTTATACACTGACATACACTCTACCTGCATGCATTACTAGGCTATGTATGTGGTTTTTACCCCTAAAGGACAGGACCAAAACTCAACTATTGAGCAATTCAGTTTGCTGCTGTATTGTTATTTGCTTATTTTCTTTCATTGTTTGTAATTGAACAGATAGGTCCCACACTTCTACATGTTATCACTCTGGTCCATACTTGGAATATGGAGTCCTTTATGAGGGTCCCGGGACCCCCGTCATTTTCAATTGCATCCTGACCTTATGGAAATTCTGTGTTAGGAATTTCCTCTTTTCTATCCCTGTCTTTGTTTCTACCTCGTTACTTTTCCTCCTGTGACCTCCTTCTTGACTATTTTCTGCCTTGTAGGTCCATGCTCCTGCCTTTTTTCTAGAAAGACTCGGAAGATAACAATTCTCTTCCACACAATACATGTAGTCATTGCTTTCTACGACGAAGAATAAGGAATGTGGAGACAGGACTGCATTACCAACCGACCTTCAAGTCCTGGAAAATGAGGGGCGGGATAGCTAGTCAGAGCGCTCACTTTCCCCACGGCAAGTTAAGCAGCGTCGAGCGTGGTTACCAGTTGGATGGGTGACCGTTTGCGCGCCTTGGCTTCAGTACAGTCCCCCAAGTTCACCCATCTGTAAATGGGTACCTGCCCTCTTTAGGATCAGGGAAAGTAAATCAGCGAGGGAGAGGAGATGGGCACCGCCCTCAAGATACTGACCCTTAGAGAAGCTGAGGTCTTTGACGCCTCGCTCCCCTACGACCACATGGGTTATGGGGCACCTTTACCTTCAAGTCCTGCAAGGGCCGTGCTGACTGTACAGGCATCGACTTAGCAAGGCCCAGTTTGGATGACTGTGGCACATTCTCCCTACGGAGGAGCATAGCAGGCCCAAACTGCTGCTGTATGGACAGTTTGCCTGCGACAGCAGACATCCAGACCGAGCGAACAGCCATACAACACCTCTGCCAAAGCCTACCTCCACTGACGCAACTTGAAATCGAAAGAAATGGAGGAGCATGCTGTAAACCAATCGTGCTGGCGAACCATCGTATATGATCTCAGGCCTCTGCCAACATTGAGAATGCCTGGCGGCTAATGTTCATTGCTTCTGGAGGACAAGGCTGCAAGCTAACTGGAACAGTGGTCACATCAGACATCCAGTGCTTCCATTGCTCCAGACTCTCTACCTCTCCTGTATCCCATGTCCCAGTACACTGATGAATTTGTCAATAACGAGATCTGTGGGCTCGAAGGACAACCAGCATAAAACATTCGGCTGAACATGTGTAATAAGATTTTAACGCATCGCATTAACCGCAAGTTGATTGTTATATTTAACTTGAATATGATTATTATATTATATATATATATTATATATATATATATATATATATCATATATACATATATATATATATATATATATATATATATATATATATATATATACGATTTGCTCATTGTGATTTTGTTACTTTAGTTATACTTGTCACTTATTCGTGTGTGCCCTATATTTTTTAACGAATTTCTTTTATCTGGAATATTGTATTAGTGACCAACTCCTTCACGAAAAGAGTCCAGTTGTCTCCACAGCACTGCCGTCAGCAGGAGCCCCGCGCAATGCTATTGGGGTTTACCATTTTTTTCTGTCCCTGCTGAGTTCTACGATCTCCTGTAGCCCTCCTAGACCACTGATCTCAGTGATGTTGGCAATGTAGGATGCTGGTGGTCTGCCTCTTCTCCTCCTGCCCTCAACCTTACCTTGGAGAACTGTCGTCATCAGAGTTGTCTATGTGTTTCTGTTTACATGACCAACTTCACTGCCTGCCTTTATCAATTTCAGCCCAATTGTCTTTGTACGGAGAGTTCGTCAAGAAAGCTTTCCTTTGTTCTTCTGTCTGACCATTTGACTCTTATAGGCGCCTGTAGAACCAGATTTCGCAAAAGATTTAGAATACGTACACAATTTTAAACATCTAGACTCGAGTTAAAGAGAATAATGGCTCTTGTGTACAAGACGTCAAAGTTACAATTGTTACGGCCACACAAAAGACGATTCAGTTAAACAGCATTTAGAAAGACAGGCATACTTAAATATCTCACAATTAAAACAGTAAAAACACTGATAATTATGACCTGTACTACTCCATGGGTCGGAAGCCTGGACACTACGAAAATTGGAAGGAGGCAAAGTAAACGAAAGAAGGACGAGTATAAAGAAAGTGCGCAAACTGTTGTACGTGCATTCAAACATAGGACATCATATGACGGAGTAACCAAATGTAGCAATGCTTTTTCTCTACAACTCGTTAACGTCCACTGGTTGTGAACACAAAGCTACACCCTCTCCACTCGGCAGATGGGTGCCCCAGTAAGCAAAGCACTGGAGGAGCCACTGTATACGAAAGTTCCCGGACCCAGCATATGAATCCCTGCGCTTGGTGAAAGTCATACACTGCATGTAGCGGCACCAATCCTAACTCTCCAACATTTTCTTAGTATGATAACAGAATAATGATAACCTTCAAAGGGTGCTAGCATAGTGTCTTTTATTAATATCCGAAATTATTTCAGAGACATCTTTTTAAAATGCGAAGCCCGATGATACGACAACAAAAGAATGAAAAAGAGACTAGAAAAAAACACTCATGTTTTCAACAAAGGACATTAATACTGGGAGAAAATCCGAATAAAATAGATAACATAAACCCAACACGGCATTGGTATGTTACGCCAGGGTACTTCCAGAAAGAAATTAGCTGTTTTTTTCCTCACTTAGTAGCCTCTGTCAGCTAGTATGTTACAGCCTTTAAAAGTATTGGTTGAAAAATTCCACAAAAATCCTTTAAAAAAACACTTATTAAAGTTACCTCGCTCCACCAACAAAGTAAGATGTCTATGGACAAGTAGCAGCAAGGACAAATATTTTAAGTGATTATTTTCAAGGGGTTATGAAAAAAATTCCATAACCCCATCCAGACATATAACACCAGCAAGACCCCCAAAAACACATCAACAAACAAACAACAACAACAAACAAAAACAAACATACCAAAAACTAAACCGATCAAACCCAAACAATAACCACCCCAAAAACTGGATTAATGGCTCACTTCAGGAACACAGCTGCAGATTTCTGTTTCTCGATGCTTTATCATGTTTCTTTTTCTTTTGCTTACGAGCTTAGCAGACAGTCTGAATAGAGGTGACCAGCTAATTCTATACTCTTCAGCAGATTGGGCATTTTCCTACTGGTTTTCATGCACGTGGTCGGAAAAAAACCACACCAAACTATCATAAAAAAGAAACAAGGTGAAAAAAAGCCGTCAAAAGCCTAATGACAGAGAAATGTAGAGACAAAAACATACCATGATCATGATAAAGAAACTAACTGAAAAGCTTACAAAGAGCCTGATGACAAATACACGTAAATGCGATGAAAAAAATTTCATTAAGGAAAAGAAATGAACTAAAAAAAAAAAAAGCCACCAAAACCTGGCAGCAAAGAAACGTAAATGCAGAAAACGGGAAAAAGCCTTTAGAAAGGGAAATACCTTTCTTAAAATCACTAACTAGACACACAAATAGAAAAATGCCACTAACAGTCAGTGAAAATAAAATTTATAGCTAGAAAAGTGTCAAAGAGCCTTTACATGAACAAATAAGAAAAATGAATTCAATGCCTTCCAAATGCAGAGGACAAAGGATATTGAATGACAAAAAAAATCAAATGCCCTTGAAAAAACTGATCACGTAACAAATAATTATGTCAAGAGCTTGAAAAAGAAGAAGAAGAGAAGAAGAAGAAGAAGAAGAAGAAGAAGAAAGAAGAAGAAGAAGAACAAGAAGAACAAGAAGAAGAAGACGACGACGACGACGACGACGACGACGACGACGACGACGACGACGAAGAAGAAGAAGAAGAAGAAGAAGAAGAAGAAGAAGAAGAAGAAGAAGAAGAAGAAGAATAAGAAGAAAACCCCTTACAAACAAACAAAGCCAATACCAACAAAACAAGATATCAATAAAAAACACGTCTGCAAACAAAAAGTCCCACCATAACAACCCTTACCCTCCATCACTGCAGGAAAAAGTTGTCAGAAATCCAAAGCATACAACCCTATGTGGGATGCCGTGGACCTGTCACTATAAATAGATCCCTGCGTTCTGGAAATTATATACCAAGAATTCCTCCTTTTCTATCCCTCTTTTTGTTTCTGCCTTTTCCCATTTCTTCCTATCACCTCCTTCTTGTCTATTTTCTGCCTACTTGGTCTACTCTCCTGCCTAGCTTGTTTTCCAGAAAGACTTAAAAAAAAAAAATTTCTCTCCCATGCCGAAATCGGATGCGCTGGGCCTGACTTGTCAGGCGCTTAACGGCAGTGCAAGGCATTTGTGCTCAATACAATAGTTGTTGTCTGAGCGTTCAATGACGAAAAAAGCACACACAAAAAGGTGTTCGAAAACAACCATTCATGCACATTTATCCAGTGCAAACGCTCATAGTGATTCATATTGATTCCCGGGCGTGGTGTATGAAACAGTGCATGTTCTAGGTTACCATCAAAGCGTTTACATGAGGGTTAAAACCATGGACAGACAAAAATGACAGTGGGCCGATTAGATAGTTGGTTAAAGACTGGTTTTTACATTGCTGTACTTATAAGAAGTCGGTTACGACTGTCACAGGGTATCGTCACAGATTTCCCAATAACCGACTGTCACTGGGTATCGTCACAGATTTCACAATAACTGTCACTGGGTATCGTCACAGATTTCACAATAACTGTCACAGGGTATCGTCACAGATTTCCCAATACCCGACTGTCACTGGGTATCGTCACAGATTTCCCAATAACCGACTGTCACAGGGTATCGTCACAGATTTCCCAATAACCGACTGTCACAGGGTATCGTCACAGATTTCCCAATAACCGACTGTCACAGGGTATCGTCACAGGTTTCCCAATAACCGACTGTCACAGGGTATCGTCACAGATTTCCCAATAACCGACTGTCACAGGGTATCGCCACAGATTTTCCATTCACCAGTCCACAACCCTTGAGATATCACATACCATCTCCTTAACATGTGCTGTTTGTTTTGAGATTAGTTTTGAACGATGGCCAAAAGAAACAAGATCCTGCCATTAACTATGGGGACGCGTCAGCTATACCAGGACTCTGAGAGGGAAGGCTGATCTGTCGTGGGGTCTGCGTGTCTAGGAGAGAAAAAGGAAGCTTTTTTGTGGTGAATCTCACTGTTGTCACATGGCATACCTGTTTTCTTTACAGCAACAGTACTAGGTTTCCCAAGGGCGCTATTGTCACCTTCAACTGAAAAACATCACACAGCTAATGTTGGTGGGGAAAATAGAGGTGTAGCTTTGTTTATGGTGTTTGCATTGTTCGTGGTATTTGCTTTGTTCATGCTATTTGCCTCCATTTTTACGTTTCCTCTGTACATTCCTCATGTGTAAAATGAAAAGACAAAAACAACAATACCCCCCAAAAACCCCCACCCCAAACAAAAATCCCCTGCGACTCTCTCTCTCTCTCTCTCTCTCTCTCTCTCTCTCTCTCTCTCTCTCTCTCTCTCTCTCTCTCTGTGTGCTTAGATTACACATTAACAAAGACGGTCCTGCTGAACTTGAAAATTCGCATGACAAATTTGTCGACTAAATGATAAGTGCTTTTTTCCGAGATGGAAGAATGGACCTGAACAACATAACTGGAGAAAAAAAAGACTAGAAAAGAATTGTTTTTGAATCTGTCATATCACCAGCGTTGAGGAGTAGATTGTTCTTTGACTTATTTGTTAAGTTTGGACACATAAAATAAAAAGTGATTCACTGAATCATATAAGAACTTAGAACTTACTCTGAGGCAAAACTAACGATGTTTGATAGATAAAATTCTAAGTATTCTTTTTTTTTTTTTTTTAAAGCGTGCCAGGTATAGGCATTGGTGCTCAAAGAATCTGCTATTTTTGCATAGAATGAAACTTGCTCAGAAAAAAAGTGAGATTAGTCCAAGATGCTTGTCGACTTATCTCGTTTCAGCAGTGGGTTATTTGGTCTTAATTTAAAAGTCCGAAGTGACATGTGTGTGCATGTATACACGAGTGTAAGTTTTTTGAATGTTTGCAGTTGGCTAACTATTTCTCTGTTCTAACTTATCAGTTTGTTTGGTTCCTTTTTAGAATGTAATGTTCCGTTTAACAACATCAGTACACTTCGCATAATTTTTTTACAACGTAGATTTTTTAAAGATTATAATTTTTTGGTGTTTTTTTTTAGGTGGCTTACTATCATTTGCAGTAAGGTGGTCAGTCTATTCTTTCACAAGCTCAGTGTAGTCTATGCTCGGTGCTCGATTTAAATCAGTTCAAAATGACACCAGTATCGGAAACATTTTTGAAAAGAGAATTATATTTAGGCCCCTCATAAGCAAATAACACAATTTATATAAACAAAAGATGTCAACCAACAATTCAAACTGTTTGACACAACTTCAGTCATCAACCGTTGACAGAATAGAGAGGCATTGTTTAGAAACTCCCCTATCAGCAATGCTCATTATCACAGAAGTACGCAGGTATGACTGGTACAATAGGTGCACTAAATAACCAGAAATAAGTGAAAAACTATGCACTGCACTGGTAACATAGCTTTAAACTTTCTCTTCAATCAAAAGTATATGACTAGCTGATCAGACATATAGCATCGGAGAATGCTGCAAAAATCTGTTAATTAACAAAATTCCCCTCGCGCAAAAACCTGCAGAAAAAGCCTGCGAAAACGACCAATTAAAAGGCTCCCCTTCCCTCACCCCAAACAAAACAAAACAAAACGCATACAGAGAGAGAGAGAGGAGAGAGAGAGAGAGAGAGAGAGAGAGAGAGAGAGAGAGAGAGAGAGAGAGACAGAGACATAGACAGAGACAGAGAAGAGCCTACAAAACTTAAAAAGAATATGTAAGAAGAAAGAGAAAAATAAAAGTTAGAAACAACAACAACAACAACAACAACAAAGAACAACCCACAATCCACAGTAGTAAATATAGATAATATCAACAGATTGAAAAATAAACATGCCAAACCCTCTTTAATACCTGCGTAAGTTTGTTTCGGGCCTGAAGAAAGTAAACTCCAAAGTTAAAAAAGCAAACCTTGCAAGAGTAAACACACACCACACACAACACACAACACCACACACACCAACCACACACACAACACACAACACACAACACACAAGAAAAGGACATAAGCCTTAAACAGAAAGAACCTACCAATGCCAAAGAGAATTGAAGCTCAGAAAAGAAAATTAAAAAAAGCTAAAGAAAATGGAACTATACTAGCATAAGACAAAAGAACCGAGAACGTCTGGGAAAAAACGAACCTTTAAAAGCCTGATGAGTAATACCAAAGAGTAAAAAAAAAAATCAACAGCTTAACAAACATAACAGACCGTCAGTGAAGAAGTAGAAAGATTATAATTAAAATAGTAAACTTAAAAAAAAAATCCATCAAAGCTTGACCTGATCAATCTACAGCCAAAAACTAACAAGGGATCGTGGTATGACATATAGCAGCTGTAACAGTCGGAATTCCAACCTCAAAACTGAACTAATTTGGTTTTTCCTACGTCTGCTGTTGCTACTGCTACTACTACCACCATTACTATTGCGACCATTGCTACTGGCCCTACTATTACTTCTACTGCTATAACTATTATTGCCACTACTTCTAACTCAGGGACCACATTATCTCAGGCAAAAACACCCCTAAGCGCTCAAAACAATGTAACCTTGGATCAGTAGTCTTAGTGAAGCGGTGGTCATGAGGTAATGCATCTGTATAGAAATAGGAAGAGTCGCGGGTTCGATACTTGAACCCAAACTTTTTTCCTAAAAAAGAAACCATATTTGAAGGTCTAGATGATAGTCCTTCAAATTGAAAAATACACTGAGGTTTCATATGCAACGTACATCTAGCATCAGTAAAAAACTCAAGGCAACAAGAGAGCTGTTCCTGGCAGAATTCTGTCAAAAAAAAGCACTACCCTTGTAGAGAAATAAGTCCACAGTCATGCAGACAGAAAAATCTGTATGACGCTGCTCTTGTGGAGATGCAGTTTTTCCGGGAAATGCGGCCCAAAGTTCAGGCAGTGAAATATGTATTGTACCTTATACTAGTGTGACTGAAGAGTGTAACCGATACTACACAATGCATTGCGATGCAACACGATACAATTTGAGAGTTATAACAACAGCTTTTCACAACGGAAAACACAATTAATAGACGATATTTATAATATCACCGAAAAATGAACAAAACAAACGACCAATGCAAACATTTGCGTGCCTTAAGGCTTGATAAATAGATAGAACGGTAAACGGTCATAGATAGAAAACTACGAGGTCAACAACAGAGCTATCTTTAAATAAAGTCTAAAACAGAAAGAAAAATTATAGTACATCTGTTGTTGTTTTCTAACATGAACATATCTGATATTGTTATCATTGTACTCCATCCTGAAATCTTACGATGAAATCAAAAAGTGTTGTAGCAATGTTTACTCATGCATTCACGACACAAAGTAGGTCTGGCTAATGAAAAAGATAATCCTCACTGTTTGTTTCCTGTGCGTACATAAAGAAACTATCTTTGGCTCCTCAAACAAATAAGTGCAATCATTAACTCAGGAAGAGTCGTCACCTGAACGTCCCTCTTCTATCAAGTTCATATTTCCAGAAAAGGTTTCTGATTTACAAGTACTGTATTCTGGTTCCGCACTGTGGACCTATTACAAATGTCGCGCTATAGATAACATGCACAGCTGGGTTTCTTCTCTAATAACCCCGACCTCAGAGTCTACATTATAGACTCTCCGAAGAACTGGTCATCAGACATTTCAGGACAGTCAGAAAATCTGGACATAAAACAGTCATAAAGACTATTTGAACTATAAACATGAAAAACCCAGTCCGCCAGCCGCCTTGGCGCAGTGGTCAGAACATTGGGTTACGAGCTGGAAGGTGGTGCGTTCGACTTCCATAAGAGGCAGAAGGCTTTTTTAGGACTCAGGCTAGCTCCTAACCAGAGCCAGTTTGCTGTGGGCTCAATGAGTCAACTGGGACCACACAGTCAAGCCTCGTCTATTTTATGGATGCGAGTTTGAGATGGCCTGACATTGATGAACTCCCTGTGGACTTCTGACCCTGATGATGCGACGTAACGAATCTGGGTATGGTGAGGGCAGAGAATGAAATATGCGGCGTGGGAACAGGGGCAACAGGAACATCACAGAAGATGAGGCAGCAAAACCAAGGTCCAAAAACAGTTAAAGGCTTTCCGAAATGTAAACGTTATACGCTGAAGGACCGTCTGACATCTGGACATCAAAACCAATTAATAGTTGTCAGAAATGTGGACAGTAAACACTTTAAAAACGGTCAGAAATTTAGACACCACACACTTAAGGACTGTCAAAAACATAAGAAATTACTCTGAAAAAATCTGAATGACAGTTGCAACTTTATGAAGACAAATGGAACTGTTATACCAAACACTTAACGCTGGTCGGAAATTTAGACATGAAACACCTAAAGACTTCAATGTTTGAACATATTAAAAATCATGAAAAATGTCAACGAATCTGTTAGGACATCCAACGCTGTCAGGAAAGAGAATCATCAAACATTTAAGTATTGTTTTGAAAAAAGACACCAATTAAAGGCCGTTGGAAAACTGGACACTGAATTAAAGACTGTTGGAAAACTGGACACCAACTTATAGACTGTTGGAAAACTGGACACCAAATCATAGACTGTTGGAAAACTGGACACTAAATCATAGACTAATTGGAAAACTGGACACTAAATCATAATACTATTGGAAAATGGACACTAAATCATAGACTATTGGAAAACTGGACACTAAATCATAGACTGTTGGAAAACTGGACACTAAATTATAGATTATTGGAAAACTGGACACTAAATCATAGACTGTTGGAAAACTGGACACTGAATTAAAGACTGTTGGAAAACTGGACACTGAATAAAGACTGTTGGAAAACTGGACACCAAATTATAACTGTTGGAAAACTGGACACCAAATTATAGACTGTTGGAAAACTGGACACTACATTATAGACTGTTGGAAAACTGGACACTAAATCATAGACTGTTGGAAAACTGGACACTGAATTAAGACTGTTGGAAAACTGGACACTAAATTATACTGTTGGAAAACTGGACACCAAATTAAGACGATGAAACTTTGGACATAAAAATTAAGGAATGTTGGGAATTTGGACATGTATATGTTAGGAGCATCGCAGAAATTGGTTACCAAACACTGAAGTACTGTTGAAAATTGAAATATCAAAGAAATTTAAAAAAGGACATTCTGAGGAACTGTGTGGAAGTGTAGATATAGACTATACAATTTACCCCTCTTCATAAAAAACAACAACAACACCAAGTTCTGACCATTCGTAATCAGAACTTGACAAGTAGAAGATCGTATAAATTGAAGTGGAATTAAAAGTTGTAAAAAAGTTTTCATATCGTTGGTAATGATAATTAGTTTTTTTTAATAATCACGCATCACTTGTGAAAACTGATATATACACATGACTGACTAATTAACTAGCTAACTAGCTAGCTAACTGACTAACTAACTAACTAACTAAACTAATTAATTGTATATATACATATATGTAATAGAAGGTATATTGATACATATATATATATACATATAATATAACATGTAGATATGTACATGTAGATATATATACATATGTATATAAAGATGTAGATAGATAACAGATAGATAGATAGATAGATAAAGAGGACTCAGTCTAGAACGCCTCATATTTGTGGTTATCATCAGTTTTTCTTTGTTAAAACGGCATTTAAGATGCACAAAAAACACCCAGAATGTGAATAACACCATATAAACTGCAGACATTTTCTGTTTACATTGCAATCTCATACACAAAGCCAAAGACAGCTTTTATACCTACGATATATCACATTGATAACTATGAATTCCCGCAAAATCAAGAAATTTTCGACTCTCGTTCACTGCATCCATCTACATCTCGAATAGAAGATATCCTGCAACTATGAGATTCAACTATATTGCTGTTCGTTACAGGGATTCATTCATACTGTTTGTATTTTAGCCAGAGAAAAAAAACACACCGGGGCTTTTGTTCAAAGCATGCATCAAATAGATAGCAAAAAGCTGCATATAAACAACAGAGATATACCAATTGTGCATCACTATGAACATATCAACCATTTTGCGGTAGATTAATCGCAGGGTGCACGGTAGAATATTTCCAATTACTGTGGCATTCTCAGGTTTCGGGGGCAGAAAAGTCCGCTCAAAAGCACTCCGTAGTGTCTCTTGCCGGTGAAGCCCGCGCTCTCAGTTGTGGTCAGTCAGCTGGATCAGGAGGGGGGTGCTCTGACCGTGGTGCTACTGACGCTCTCCACATCCTGGCAGACACTGCTCAAGTCGTCTGGGTTCTGCTCAAGTCCTTATGCTTTAAAAATGATATATTCCCTGTGGGGGACGGGATAGCTCAGTGGTCAGAGCACTCGCTTTTTCCCAGACAAGGTTAAGCAGCGTCGAGCGTGGTTGCCCATTGGATGGGTGACCGTTTGCGCGCCTTGGCTTCAGTACAGTCCCCCCAGTTTTTACCTTTACCTTTATTCCCTGTTGTCTGTTGCAGATAATCGACATAACAGTTTCTGGTTATTGTTTCCTGTCAATATTTTATCGTCTTGTCTGTAGTAGTGGGGACGGGATAGCTCAGTGATCAGAGCACTCCATTCCCCCAGTCAAGTTAAGCAACGTCGAGCGTGGTTGCCCATTGGATGGGTGACCGTTTGCACCCCTTGGCTTTATTTCAGTTCCCCCAGTTCACCCAGCTGTAAATGTGTACTTGCCCTCTTTAGGGTCAGGGAAGGTAAAGCAGCGAGTGAGAGGAGATGGGCGCCGCCCTCAACATGCTGGTCACTAGAGAAGCTGAGGTCTCTGATGCCTCGCTCCCCAACGACCACACAGGTTATGGGTCACCTTTACCGTACCTTTTACCTGTAGTAGTGGTGCATGCATCTGCCAGAATATTGCTTTGTGGGGACTCAAGTTGTCTTGAATCTTTAATTTTCTTCGTATTTCAGTAGACTGATAATGCAGAAAACTACGAGCAAAAAAAGTAAGTGAAAGGTGATCAGAATCTTTTTTCTTTGTTCAGGAAAATAATAAACCAGAAGAAGAAAAGCAAAACGCTTGATGGACTTTAGTAGATGCTACATAGTTAAAAATATTATAAGCAAAAAAGACAAACAATGGAAACAAACAAAATAATCCAAGCAAAGAAACACAGAAAATGCATGTTTGTAACAATGATGCCGAAGAAAAAAAAGATTTGCTGTGTAAATCCATCCATCTTTCAAAGCAACCAACCAACACGCCAACCAACCAACCAACCAACCAACCAACTTATCGAGTAAACTGTTAACCTTTGAAAACTAAACAAAGCAAAGCCAACTCAAAAGAAACAAAAAGCAAAGCGGATAACTTACCTCTACATTTGCATATGACATAAGTGATCAATGGGTGGAACGCTTCATCTGTTAACCAGATTAAAAAGAAACCCACAAAAACATTAGACAATTAACAGACAAGGATTTCAATAAAATGTTCACAAGAAAAAAACTGATACCATTTTCTATCTGTTTTGTGTTATCCATGTTGGTTGTAGAATAATCATAATAATAAATCATTGTTATATCTAAAAAATACACATGAACATTTAGGACATTACACTGTGGTTAATGATATATCCAAATAAGAACTTGAAAAAAAACCCTCATATCCACGGAGAGTGAAAGGTCACGCAAATAACTGATGTGGTTTTTAAGAAACAAAAAAAAGTTATTAAATCTTATCCCAAGAACAAAAGACCAAAAACATTGTCTTGAAAGTCTGCACACACACACGCACGCACGCACACACACACACCACACACACACAACACACACACACACACACACACCACACACACACACACACGCACACCACACACACACACACACACAAGAGTCTAATATCACCAAGTGTGAATAGACTTTAAATTTAACTACAACAACAACAACAACAAACACACACAAAATTCCACATAGTTACAGTCACACTTTTTGAGCTTTCATGGAAGAGAAAACAAAACTTTCAACGCTCGTTAGACAGGATATATAATTCATAAGAACTGTGGTTGTCAAGGTCTCTCACAGGGTAATACTGAATAGCACGGACAAACTGAATAAATAATAATAAATAAATAAATAAACAAAAAAGCAGTTTGCTTTCTTTGCATGCTGGACATCAGGGCACAAAACCCCTTACAGGGCCCATGAAATATGACAGTATATTCTCTAGGACTACGGGCAAGGAATGCCAAAAAATACAACGATTCTTAGATTGTCTGTTGGAGACGAGGAAAGTAAATTCGCTGGAGAAATCCGGAAACAAAATTGTAACATTTTAGTGGTTGTAACAGTTTGAGGTTAAATTATGTTTTCGTAGCACGAGCGGTACATGGGCAGACACAAACAACGGTATCACAATTGATAATGTTACTGATTTGCATTGACACTGGGGAAAAACCACAACACTGCTTCTCCCAGAGGGTACAACACATAAACCCTATATTCCAAAGTACCAAGAAATTGGCTGTTCCCCCTCATTGAGCTAAAACAGAACTAATATCAGAAATGAGAATCTGATAACTAAACGGGATTTAAAGTAGCATTTTGCATCTATTGAACTATGCAGTAAACAGAAACTGTTTTTCTCTCGCTCAAAACTTTGTAGAATGGTGTTACTGCTTTAAAAAAAATCATGTTGAGGCAGTGTGACAAGATCGTGAGGTCACAGCCCCCATTTCGGCAGGGATACGGCGGTTTATGAATAATCCTGTGGTTTCATGATGACGTGGGTTCGAATCTGGGCAGGGTCTGTTGAATTAAGGGTGGGGATTTTTTAAAATGCCCTTGTCAACTTCAAGTGCAGACTTGCCAGTGGCCACGTGGCTTCATTCCCTTCCTGTATAATTATACACATGCAGAGGATCAAATATGCAGGGTAAAAATATTGTTTCTCATGTCAGCGTTTAGTGGGTTACGGAAACAGGAACACACCCTGCAGACAACGTGTACTATGAAATGAGCTGCTATGAAGTGGGAATGTGTCGGCTGAGGCCAGCGGACACATCTCTAAGCACAGGACAAGACCAGCACTGCGCACACTACCCTGTAAGGGAAAGCAGATATATGTATATATATAATATATGTATATTATGTATTTATATAAATATGTATATATAAAGTATAATAAGATCAAATAAAAACCAGGTGTTAAATTACTTAGAGTGTAGCTTATATATATACATGCGTAGGTGCTGGTTTCAAAATCTTCAGTTGTGCCCCCACGGTCCACAGGACTACGGGACAGGTGAAGGTGAAGGGTGAAGCTTACTACCACAGCCACAACTACAGAGTATGGCGTCAGGCGCATCGTCTGCCACAATCCCGAAAAGGACGTTACAATCATCACCATGTTAATGTGCAGTTATGGGGGAGATTGTCTCCAATAAATGGATAGTGAGGAACTCTACTGTCTTCCTCTGCGTTGGTCTCTGGTTTAGAGTCAGAGGGCTGGGAACTCTGCGTTGTGTTGTGTATCCAAGATACCTCACCAGGTGCTCTCTATACGTATCTGTAACTTCTGGGAATAAAGATTCCTCTCTCTCTCTCTCTCTCTCTCTCTCTCTCTCTCTCTCTCTCTCTCCTCTCTCTCTCTCTCTCTCTCTCTCTCTCTCTCTCTCTCCGAGGCCAATATACATTAAATCATTTCAGTGTTCAGTACTCTCTATCTCTGTCTCTCTCTTACTTTTTCGTGTAACAAACATATTCATCATATGGTATAGTTTTTGTATGTATAATTAAAAAGATAGAGAG
Source organism: Stramonita haemastoma (assembly GCA_030674155.1). NCBI lineage: Eukaryota > Metazoa > Mollusca > Gastropoda > Neogastropoda > Muricidae > Stramonita > Stramonita haemastoma. The sequence continues at coordinate 25,537,730 of CM060334.1, read as the reverse complement.
TGTTAGTGATGATACTATTCGTCAACTGAAAATTGTACGCAATATTACCTGGTTTAAAATGTATTGTGTTGTCTCCCTCTCCTTCTCTCTCTCTCTCTATCTCTCTCTGTGTAAATACCTTATCGATAGTTTGATCATATTTACCATATGTGTTAAGAAATGTTTTGCTAATATTTTATATTCCTTTTGTTAATTATTATGTGTATCAAATGCAATTGATATATATATATATATATATATATATATATATATATATATATATATATATATATATATATATATATATATATATATATATTTTTGTGTGTGTGTCTGTATATATTTTTTTTCTGTTTTGTTTTCTTTTTTTCTTCATCTCTTCCTATCATCTTCGTGTTTTTGTTGTCTTTTGTTTGTTTGGTTGATTTGGTTAAAAAAAAATTAGTTAGAGGTTTTTTATATTATGTTATCCCTGATAAGGGCGGGGACTGGATGTAAAAAAGCACCCTGGTCCTTACTCATTATTCTCGAAAGAAAAGAATTTGATTGATTGATGATTGATTGATTGATCGCTCCTTTTCATATTGACGTTACCCCTGATAAGGACGGGGACTGGGTATACAAAAGCACAGGAGAGCTTATTCATTATCCTCGAAATAAAAGAATATTGACTTGACTTGACTTGACTTGACTTGACTTGATTTGACTCTCTCTCTCTCTCTCTCTCTCTCTCTCTCTCTCTCTCTCTCTCTCTCTCTCTCTCTCTCTCTCCTCTCTCTCCTCAAAGCCGAAAAAAAGTATTGCAATAACCTTCCACTTAGTATAATATAAAGCCTTTTTTTTTTTCAAATGTTCAACAAAATGTAGCAAACGACAGGTATGAGAATATTGCTCGTTGACGCCAGTGTTTACCGTGGTGTGTGGACTGCAAAACAGTGTCACAACTGAGGCCAAAAATATCCTGAACTAGTACAGTTGGAACAATGTCGAAAAGTCATGCACATAATCATTATCAACATTTCTTTTAGGTGGTTAACAATATGTTGTTTATGTCAACTCAACATGTTGAGTCAACACTTTTGCATAACATGACCAGTGTAACAGGGGGAATTTTTTGCTTGAAAGAAATCTAAACAAACAAACAGACAAACAAACAGGCAAACCCAAAATCAAACACACGTTTAAACAATATTTATTGAATTAATATTCTAGTTTTTCATACACGGTATTTTAAACCCAATTAGTGAATTCAATCCAATCACAGCCGCCCCCCCCCTCCCCCAAATAAAAAAATACACACTAGCTTCCATTTTGTCATCCAATGTGGAATATCCTTCAGATTAGAAAAATCTACCCAAGTTTAACTACAGAAACACATTCAAGAACAATGATCCTGTCTTTTGGGTATAATGGGGCGTTCCCTAGATGAACACCCTGAGAATTATCCAGAAGATGCATCATGTCTTTCACGACGCTTCCATATTCTAGTGAATCATGGACCCTGACTACATATTTGGAGAGGAGAGTACAGGCAGTAGAGATAAGATGCTTCCGGAGACTCCTTGGCATCTCCTACAGATACCACATAAATAACGAAGACGTGCATAACAGAATCCAGCAAAGCATTGGTCCCTACGAAAATTTTTCTATCAATCATAAAGAAACGGAAACTAAAATGGTACGGGCATGTCACAAGATCAAAAGGTCTCGCAAAAACAATAGTGCAAGGCACTGTCCAAGGATGAAGAAAAGAAGCAGACCAAAGAAGAGATGGGAGGATAACATCAGCGAATGGACAGGCCTAGAACTCAACAAAACCCTGAGAAAGGCAGAACAGAGAGAGAAATGGAGGGAACTGGTTGTCAAGTCTTCATGGGTGCCCCAACGGTTGCCAGACTAAGGGAAAGATAGATATATAGATAGATAGATAGATAGATAGATAGATAGATAGATAGATAGATAGATAGATAGATAGATAGATAGATAGACAGATTTTCCGAGGTGTTTGTCCTATCCCCGAAACAAGCCGATAACTGTTTTTGGAACTTAGTTTCTTGTTTTGGTTTTGCACGAAATACATAAACATTGGCCACAGATCCTATGGAAAGGATGAAAGAAGCTGAAGGGAGAGGTGGCCAGCAGAAGGTTTTCAGAGAAGAAGGCCCCTTCTAGCCAGTATGAGGCCTTCACTTCTGACACTGTAGGAAAACCAAGCCGCTTCCAGATCACGAAATTGTGGCCTACATGTGCTGATTTATCAGATTTACAAGGCCCCAGTTAGCTCTGGGGGAAAGTGAGGAAGAGATTAGTCATTTTAACGTCTTCACTTCTGTCTGCTTTTTCCTAAAAAAAACACACAAACAAGCTGGTGTGTTCGGTGATCAATTATTGTAGCCAAGTATTGTTGAGACGTTCGTCACAATTTTTGCGTGCATATATATGGACAGGACTTTACTAAGGTTTGCTTGCTGTCTTATCACAATCTTGAAATGTATCTGCTAAGTGTCCAAACCTAAACCAATATCTGTTTTAGCAACAACAACCAAAAATCTGCATATGGTCAGTATTGTCATACACGGACACTTGTCTCAAAGAGTTGTATCAAAATACTTTTTTTTTCACTCAAACAGAAAAGATAAAAAGCAAATCTCGATTTTCAACGAATTCATCATAAATGGCTGAACACAAGAAAAATGAAGTATAATATGATATGGGCGCAAATTTTTTCGTCTCTAGTTGTTTTTTCTCTCGTCATAAATGCATACATGGGCCACTCTTGATATGGGAATGACTTTTTATTCTGTTTGTCTATCACACACACATACATACGCGCACACACACACACACACACACACACACACACACACACACACACACACACACACACACACACACACACTCATAGACAAATGTACCATCTGAATATAAATATTTGACTTGACCACACACACACACACACACACACACACACACACACACACACACACACACACACACACACACACACACACACACACATTTCATTTCATTTCATTCTTTTATATCGAGGATAATGGAATAAGCACTCATGTACTTTTCTTTTACATCCAGTCCCCATGTGTATGCAGTTTTCTAACCTTGTCATCTGTTCCCACCGGCACACAATGGCCTACTCTTACGAAAAGCGGAACAGGATTTAACGTGTGCACAAGATGTTCTGCGTACGTTCGCACACGGGGCCTCGGTTTATAGTCTCATCCGAAGGACACACACACGCACGCACGCACGCACACACACGCCCCCCCCCCCCCACACAAACGTAGGTATATACAAAACGAACGTAGGCACAAACATCTGTGTTTAATATCGGTAAAATTGTAGACAAAATCAACACCCCCCCCAAAAAAAAAAAATCCTTGCACAAAATCATTAAAAACGAATTCGGTTAGTTGTCTCTAAAAAAAAAAGGACCATATAACATGCATAATACAACAACGACAGCATCACCAACATGATAATGATAAAAACAGACGCGAACGAGTGCGCTACGCAAGACGCTGCCGCTATTTTAAGTGGATACTGACTGCCCTCTAGGCCTACTACCATGACGAAATCTGCTTATACTGATGCAACATTTAAAGAAGGCAACCAAAATCTATGCTAAGCAGCTGAACGGAGACTGAGCACGAGTTGTTACGACTGACTTTGCATATCATATTCTTATACATATTCCTTTGCGTATTTCCATTTCTCATGATGCTTTCATTCGCGGATTAATGCTTTCCGTTTGCGTACATGCATAGGAAAATAAAGAGTATTTCACAAGAGAGAGAGAGAGACAGACAGACAGACAGACACACACAGAGAGAGAGAGAGAGAGAGAGAGAGAGAGAGAGAGAGAGAGAGAGAGAGAGAGAGAGAGAGAGAGAGAGAGAGAGAGAGAGAGTTTACTTACTGAGGGTAATAAATTAAGCCCAATAATTTTTTTTTCATTCAGCCCTCCATGCACTTAGGTATGAGAGAGAGAGAGAGAGAGAGAGGAGAGAGAGAGAGAGAGAGAGAGAGAGAGAAGAGAGAGAGAGAGAGAGAGAGAGAGAGAGAGAGAGAGAGAGGGCACAGACAGGGAGAGAGAGGGAGAGAGAGGAGAGAGACAAACAAAGAGAGAGAGAGAGAGACAAACAGACAGACAGAGAGGATCTTTTCACATTGCTGCCTCTGTTCATTTCTTTTTTCATTCAAATCAGAAAACACCTAAGAAAAAAAGCAAAGAGTGGTTATGCATTTCTACAGCAGACGACTAACAATGAAAATCATCTTGCATGTGCCATATTCTATTCATTGGCCTGTTACGCATTTCTGGGCTGTTTGAATTTGTTGCTAAAAAAAAGCCCTGACATAAAATTGGAGAGGTCATCGATAAACCACTCTAAGACTTGAAACTGATATTACAAAACGCAGCACGCTAAAAATCCCCCCCCCCCCCCAACAAAAAATTCCCCCCCCAAAAAAAAAAAAACAACCACCCCCAAAACAAAACAAAAAACCCCACCAAACAAACCAAACCAAACCAAAAACAAAACAAAAATGTTTAAACAGTTCTTAGTACGTGAATCTTGACCACG
>CM060334.1:25518150-25528150 GCA_030674155.1 Stramonita haemastoma | reverse complement strand
GATCAAATAAAACACATATTTTATGTTTTTTCCCTCTATGACTTACAAAATGATATCAAAAGCGCAGCTTCAGGGTTCGAAGATATTTGAAATTTCACACAGCAAAAAAACCCAAACAAGCAGTTGAAATAAGTTTAAAACTGCTTCGAAGAACTTGATTCATTTATTTCTTCACTGATTTTTTTCATTCCATCTCTGCGTTCATTTATTTATCCACTCCTTTACTCATTGATTCATTTCTTCATTCATTCATTTCTTCATTCATTCATGAGTTTATCTATTTATCACTCCTGTATTCGCCCATTAGTGCTGTTTATGGGCACGGTAAACAGTGAAGTCTATCATAGCTAATAGCGTATCAATGAAAAATGAGCGGCAATGGCAAATCGAATCAGTGCATGATCGGGTTTGAAAGTGTGAAGAAAATCTTTAAGATGCAGACTGCAATCAAGACAATAAGGCATACTTTATCAAAATGTGTGTCGACACCGTGGACTTACTTAAGATGTATGTTTATACATCTTATTTTATCAAGGTAAGTGTTCATTGATTTTAGTAAGTCGAGAAACGCGCGCGAGTGCGCGCGCGTACGTGCGTGTGTGCATGCGCGCGTGCGCGCGCGTGTGTATGTTGTGTGTGTGTGTGTGTGTGTGTGTGTGTGTGTGTGTGTGTGTGTGTGTGTGTGTGATGACATTTATTCAAGATATAGGTTTACGCATTTCATTTAAAAGAAGTGTTTATACATTACACATAAGTAACATGCGTGCTTACATATATCATTTAATTGAGAGACACGCTTAAAGATTTCATGCAATTATCATCAAGAAACATGTTAACACTTTACACTTAATTAATCTATCATGAGAGTGTACTTTACTTAGGATACCAGTTTAGGTTATCGTATATTTCACCGAATCAGTCTAGGATATGTGTACACCCATTATTCTTAATGAACTAAAATTTTGTGTATAGATATTACACTGAATCACCCAAAGATACGATTATATAAACTGCACGTAACTTAACATACATTATGTGCAATGCAGTTAATGTTAGACATGTATACACAAATTACACTTAACCTAAGTGTTTACAAACTGCAAGTGTACAAGTAAGACACCTGCATACTCGTTGCACGAATTGAAGATGTGTGTATACACTTTACACTGAGTTAAAACTCAGACGTGTGTGCACATTTTGACACTTGATTCACCTAGGATATGTACACTACATTAACATAAAATACATTACACGTGCTTGACCCAAGACACAAACATGCACATTGCACTTAACATAGAATACGTGTAGATACATTACATTCAATCAACCCAGGCTGTATGTACACACACTATACTGGAGTAGCCCTAATATACGTACGTAGGTATTACATCTACTTAAGATACATTTGTACAGATCAGAATGCACCTTAGATGCAAAGCATGTACCTTAGATACTTGTATCCAAACCCACTTAACCCCTAAGACAAACAGCACTTCAGATACAAAAAGAACACTGCACTTATCCTCAGATACGTGAATACATAGCGTGTATGGGTGGATCTGTAAAAAAATACTTCATGGGTTTTGTGTGACGTCACCGACAAGTCCCATAAATTATTTACTCTCAGGGGCAATATGTATGTATAGTTCATTTTGACTGATAAACGTGGCATACATAAACTTTTAGCTGTTAACCTGAGGGGTGGTCAGCTCTTCAATTCGTCCTGAGTGGGTGGAAACTGTAGACTATTAGATGACGTCAATAGACTTTTAGATGACGTCAGTAGACATTTAGATGACGCCACACTCACCTGATTTCAGAACTGAACATCCGCCTCTATTTTTTGCAGAGTAGTTTTAACCTTTTTATTGTATGATTTTGCCATATTTCTTGATATTAAGATATTATTCTTCGTTTCTACTCATCTATATTTCAGCTGTATGCAAGAAGAGATGGGAAGACAACATCGGCGAATGGACAGGCCCAGAACTCAACAAAACCCTGAGCAAGGCAGACCACAGAGAGGAATGGAGGGAACTGGTTGTTAAGTCTTCAGGGGTGCCCCCACGGTCACCAGACTAAGGGATAGATAGATAGATAGATAGATAGATAGATAGATAGATAGATAGATAGATAGATAGATAGATAGATAGATAGATAGATAGATAGATAGATAGATAGATGCAGGTAGTTTTGAGTAGGAAGCGAAAACGATTAAAAATAGCAATATTCTCGACTATCTTCCCTTCGGCTCTCAGGCAAAATAACATCAAAAACAAAAAAAGAGGGCATGAAAATTTGCTGACATGAAAATGCTTACCGAAATTCAAACACACTACCCAAAACAGAACGGAATCTGAACATAAACCCCTCAGATACTCCCTAGTACATGATCATAGACTGGAGAGTGTCTCTTCACAGGTAGATTTGAGTTTTTCTTAAAGTTGTAGCACACAGCGTCCTCGTGTCTTGAAAACACAAATAATAATTTTAAAAAATATATCAATCAGCTAATATCTCAATATGATAGCACAAATGAAAAACTAACACGAGAAAGCATATCACTGCAATGGGACAGGTGTTAAATATTTTCGAGAGACCCCCCCCCCCCCAAAAAAAAAAAAAAAAAAAAAAAAAGAAGTGGTGGTCTGATAATTTGATAGCCAAAGCAGGGTGAAGCTCTCTTCTCGTTCAAATGAATGACCTCGCGCAAGTGACAAGTTCATGTCTTTTTTTAATTTTTAAAATGACTCACAAAGCAGGGACAGAGTGGAATAATCAGCAAAAGCTTTGTGCTGTGTAATATTTGTTAGTTCATCTGAAATGGTTATACAGTTTCTGTGAGCAGCGCTAGAACAGTAGGTGATGTATTATGTTATCACTGAGAAGGGGTTTGTCACCATGGAACGTCGACAAAAAGACATGAATACATTTACAATACTGTGATGGGTGCCATACGAGAAATCAGGTTTCTGTTTTAAACATTGCGCAAAATCAGTTTCAACAAAAAATAGCAAATCCATCAAAATGTAAAGCACATTACAGCATATGTGTATGTATATATAGATATATGTATCTTTATATATATATATATATATATATATATATATATATATATAATATATATATATATATATATATATATATATATATATATATATATATACTACTGCAGCTGCAACATTTGCTGCTCTGGTAACAGGTTACTGGAAACATGGACACAAAGAAACAGAAACTCCGTGATAGCTGCGTTCATCCTATTAGTTGTCATTGGGTGCTGTGTAAGAATAGTTGAATCCAAGCCCTTTGATTTCTTGTTGTCGTTTTCTTTAAAAGATGTAGCGCTACGTAATTGCCATTTTATTATTATTATTATTTATTATTAATTAATATAATTAATGATGTAATAATGATGATGATAATCATCATTATTATCATTATCCGAGTGCACACATTGGTTGCCTTTCAGTCATGTAAAACTTAAATAGATAATAACACTTCCCTCAAAAAAAAAAATCTTATAGGCAACAGAAAAACAGACCCACGGAAACACTACAACCGTCATACATTATAAAAGCTAAAACTGAAAACGTTTGCAAAGCAAGGCAATCCAATACTGTTTATAACCCTGCCGACCACAGAGGCCATATCAGGGCTGTTACATCCTTACAGTTTAAAAAATCTCAGATCGGAACTGTGCGAAAAAACATATGTAAGAAAAACTATTGACTTAAAATAATTATGTGGACGGCAATAACAGAAAAACAACGCTGGACATTAAAAAAAAAGTTTACCACGGCCTGCACTATATATGAAGGCTTTAGAGTAATAAGAATGACCAGATCTTTGACAATTTATTGTCCACATACAGTTTTCGAGCAGATGAGAATCAAAACTACTTTGTAATAGCTAAGTCCAAAGTATACAGTCTTAAGTTTGCCTAGTTGATGTGTGCATCGAAAGCAGAAACATTTTTGGGTAAAACATCTTTCTTCCGCATAAGACACTTTGTTCTGTGTGAACCACAGTAGCAGTGTGTGTGTGTGTGTGTGTGTGTGTGTGTGTGTGTGTGTGTGTGTGTGTGTGTGTGTGTGTGTGTTGTGTGTGTGTGTGTGTAGTGTGTGTGTGTGTGTGTGTGTGAGTAGAGAGAGAGAGAGAGAGAGAGAGAAGAGAGAGAGAGAGAGAGAGAGAGACAGAGACAGAGACAGAGAGAGAGAGAGAGAGAGAGAGAGAGAGACAGAGAGAAGAGAGAGAGAGAGAGAGAGAGAGAGACAGAGAGACAGAGAGACAGAGAGAGAGAGAATTTGTGTGTGTGTGTGTGTGTTATTTATTTATTCTTTTATTTCGAGGATAATGAAATAACCATTCATGTGCTTTTTCAACTAGTCCCCGTGTGTATGCAGTTTATAAATTTTGTTATGCTTTCCCGTTGTGTGTGTGTGTATGTGTGTGTGTGTGCGTGCGTGCGTGCGTGCGTGCGTGCGTGCGCGCGCACGCGCGTCGTGTGATTTTCAGTTGATTTTAGTTGGTATTTTTCAACAGTTTAATGAATTGTGTTTGACGTGCATGCTGTTGACAAAAAATATACATACGAAAAAGCAGAGCAAAATATATACATATGCGAGCACACGCACACTTAACTTACCACGTAAATCACACACACACACACCACACACACACACACACACACACACACACACACACACACACACACACACACACACACACATACACGCACACGCACTCTCCCTCTCTAAATTCTATAACAATCCATGTCGCTTTAGATTTAATTTACTCATGGCATCACAAAACGAGGATACATTATACAATCTGGCACTGTTTACTTGAAAAGCTTTGAGGCGACTGTATAATTATTGTGGCAACATAATTTTCGAATATAATGCATAATATTATTTGTTTATGGAAGGACGTCTGTTTAGATGCTGTATGATGTTTATACTTATTCATGTTCAACTTTATATTTGTGTTGATATTATGTTTATCCTTTCGGAAAGGGGCTTTGGCATAATCTGAATAAACATTTCGCATTTCCTCTCTCTCTCTCTCTCTCCTCTCTCCTCTCTCTCTCTCTCTCTCTCTCTCTCTCTCTCTCTCTCTCTCTCTCTCTCTCTCCCTTTCTCTTAATCTCACTCTCTCTGTTTCATTCTCTGTTTTTTTTTTATAAGCAAATAACAGACTACTTTTTTCCTCATGCTCTAGGAGCTAATAACAGCTTAAATCAGAAATCTTAACAGCGTACAGCATAAACCAAAACAGTTACCAGATCTAGACATCTGGCAGTTTGCATACCATAGTCAAACAACGCTACTAGTAGTAGGCTACTAGCGAAAACATGAACGGAAGGTACTCCCATAACCTAGTCAGCTGTTGGCTAGCGAGGTGTCTCAGACCTCAGCTTTCTCAGGGGCCAGCCTCTCGAGAGCGGCTCCCATCTCCTCTCCTTCGCTGCTTTACGTACCCAGCTCTCTCTAAAAAGGGTAGGTACCCATTTATAGCTAGCTGGGCGAACTGGGGGACTTTCTGAAGTCAAGGCACATGAACGGTCACCCATCCGCGAGCAACCACGCTCAACGCTGCTTAACCTTAGCTGGGGGAGAAGGGGGGGGGGACCAAGTGCTCTGACCAATGAGCTATCCCGTCCCTTTACTAACTATTTGGTACCAAAATGTGCAAACGATTTATGATAAAGACAACACTGTTTTTGCTTGTTGTGGAAAAAAAATCCTTCGTGATGCTGACTGAGTGACTACTTTCTTCCTTCCAAAGCTTCTACTGAACTGGGTTTTTTTTCAGTGTGTGTCCTGGGCATGATGAGCATGGCAGAGTCCAGTCCTCTCCAGGTAGCAGGATGCATGCTGGGTGTGTTTGTGTTTGCCATACCGCCTGTCAGAGCTGGTTTACTCAGCATTAAAAGGTGCATCCCGTTTTAACGTACGTTCAGGATAGATTTAAAATTATTTCTGTTTAAAAAAAGACAACTCAACCAGTACAATATAGCTGTATCTTTTGCTCCCGTTGATCTTCAGCACATAGATATGAACCAAGCACAGCAGATGATAGAATAGAATGGCATATGATAACATGGTAGCACATGATAAAACGGCAATGAAGGAAATAGTAAAAATCAAAGTTCTGAGTTGTTAATCCATTGTCACACTTGAGCTTAGCTTTGGGCGTAAAACATTCAATCTGGAAATCATCGCATAAGTCACTGATCAGACGACACAGTTTTTCAGGCCAAGACCGCACTATGACACTGCCAGATTCAGACTTTCTTTAGCAGCGACTTATCTAAGAAAAGAATATTCCCAATGTTATACACCTACGATATCACACACACTTTACACCTTACCATTTACAGATGTTATACTTCGACTCAAAACTGTCAATAATAGAAAAAAGAAACAAACTAGATTGGAGTGACAAAGTGATAAGATTGAGTAGCAATAAGAGAATGAACTAGATTGAAAAGATACGCACAAACAGTCACGGTCATTCTAATTGAAACGAGTGGTCTGGACATGTACCAGCTACATGTATGTAGTGGATCGGTGGTCAAGGTGGTAACGAGCCTTGCCTAGAAAGCAAAAAGTCCGGTCGGAGTGTGCGCGGTTCGTACCGTTTTGGCCCCCAACTTTTTCCCCATCCATTAGACCCTGAGTGGTGTCTGGCGCTAGTCTTTCGGATGAGACGATAAACCGAGGTCCCGTGTGTTACACATCACTATTTAGCGCACGTAAAAGAACCCACGGCAACAAGGGGGTTGACCTTGGCAAAATTTGTAGATAAAGCCACTCTGATAGGGAAACAAATACAGTTGCATGCAGGAAAAAGAAAAAAAAGGTAGCGCTGCACTTGTGGCGACGCGCTCTCCCCAGGGAGAGAGCAGCCCGAATTTCACGCAGAAAATCTGCTGTGACATAAAGTGGTACAAAATACAAAATACCTCTCAGACAGGCTGTCACTCACTCCAGACTGGGGTTAGATTGCAGAGCCACCTCTGAGTACACCAAACATTTGTGGATAGGAGGTTAGGGGCAAAAAGTGACAACCACGTGTAGCTAGATGCATACTATTTGTATATGAAGCTATTCTAGCTAAGACCCTCTGAGGAAGAGGCTACTGCCTAAAAAATGTGGGGGAAAGAGATTCCTAAGTCCTTGCTTCTGATGGTTTGTTTGTCCCCCCCCCTCTCTCTGTCTGTCTGTCTATATAATATTAACACCCCTCCCCCTTGCTAAGAAATGAACAAAATAAACAAAGTCAAGCCTGACAGAGTCTCTGTTTGTTCAAACCTGTCGCCTACTCGCTTGCAAACTGACGACTACAATTACGAGAGAGAAAAAAACGAAAAGCCTTGCCAGAGCTGAACAGCGGGAAGCCTACAGAGAAGAAGCCCTCTGTTACTAAGTGTTGGTGGCACCTACCTTCTGACATCCTATGGGGTAGGTGGGTAGATCATGTCTGTCAAATGCTTTTCTGCTGCCCCACATCACCTCCCGCCCCCCCTCACCTGTTCTTCTCGGTTCCCTAAGGAACTGTGCAAGCGGGGAAGGAGAGGCAGCACAAATGGAGACAACGTCGAGGTGACGCTCAGCGAGTGACATCCTAAAAGGTCGAGAAGAGGGAAATGGAGCTGGTTGCGAGTTTCTGCGCCTATGTCAAATAGACTACGGATAGAGAAAGATGTCACGGTGTTGCGAAGCAGATATATTTTTCACACACATGCCAAGGCATGAAACAACCACATTCAAGATTTCAGTTTAGTTACATAATATTATATCGATCCTCGAAAAAGGTGACAAGACATTAAGCACGCCATTCATTTTCAGTACTGGAGTCTTCTGAGCAAGTAAGATTGGGTTTTGCTGTAGATGTACGTAAGCTTGTGCTGTATTTGTTATTCCACACACACACACGAATCCTTACTTCAAGTGGAAAACATCCCAAAATATGTATTTTTAAAAAACATAATAAAAGTCATATAGGACAATCAGCACTACAGAACAGACATCATTGTGTCTATTCCAACTGTCTTCAATATTCCTGTCTAGTAACTGAAATACATCAGTATACGTCCAAACTGAAAAATACAACCGAAAGTAAAAGGTTTTCATCACTTAGAAAAAGTAAAGAACGGATAATGGAGTGAGAATACAGAGTTAAAGAAATTAAAGATCACGCACACTTGGGAGACAAAAACAAATCAAATCATTAAAAAAAAAAGAGAAAATGTCTAGCTCAAGACGGGGGAGGGGGGGGGGGTGTGTGTGCTAAAAGTCGCCGATTCTCTTCAGGGACCATTGAAACAGACACTGCAGAACATCACCAAAAAGAATTCACCAGCAGTGTGGGTCTTCCACGTGTGGTGGCCTCTTAGAGGCCTAGTGCTGAGAGGTTTCTGTAGACTGCTGGCCATAGGAGTGAGTCAGGATGAAAAAATCATCCAACATGGGTTGTTTTTTTTTTTAACTAACTCCCCCCGCACCCACCCCGTTCTTCCCCTTCCATAAAAAAGGAAGAGACAGACTTATGCAGCAATAAAAATAAAATGGAAAAATGTATGCATATTTACAAAAAAAGAAGCAACAAAAAAACCCCAGTAACCCCTCCTTCCTTGTGGCTTGTCAAAATAAATAGTTGATTTTTTTTTGCCCATTGTGTCAAATATCGAAATCTAGTAAAAAAAAACAAAACAAAAACAACAAAACAACAAAGACAAACAAGAACAACAAAAATACAACAACAAACAACCAAACTCAGTGTCAACATCTCTACACCCCCAAATCCATTCATGGCCTACTTCTTCAAAGGCAACCCGACAAAGAACCGACCTACAGTCTCTCAGTTTGTTGACAATAACATACAATATTATTTACAACAACAAAAATCCCACACCAGCCAATCTAAATTGAAAGTCCCAAGATTGAAACCGGTCAGGCTAAAGTCTAAACGTAACGCTGTCCCATAATCAAGCAGTAGGGGTTAAAAAGCTAAGCCATTTTACAAGTTGTCCACGCGTGAGAAAACAACACAATGAATTATTCAGCCTGGCTCTGGCTTCAGAGAAGCGCCGCTAGAAACCACCGATACAGCGTTTGTTGGGAATGGGGTTGATGTTCCTTCATTGTTCAGTGATTTTGACACACACATACACACACACACACAACAACACATAACACACACATACACACACAACACATAACACACACACACCATAACACACACACACACACACATAGAACACACACACACACCATAACACACACACATAACACACACACACACATACACACACACATAACACACACACACACACATAACACACACACACACACACACACACACAAACACACACACAGACACACACACACACATACACACACACACCATAACACACACACACACACACACACACACACACACACACACACACACACACACACACACACACACACACACACACACATACACCCCGAGCTACTTTATATGCTTAACTAAAAAAAACCCTTCTTATAGGAGAAAAAATATTCAAATAATGATCCTACATATTGCAGAGAGACCTACATACAGTGTGTCTGGAACACCATCACGTCAGATCATCTTCTTTCATGTGCTCGTACAGAACACGCCATATTTACCTACGGGTTTGCGTCATACATTTATTTATTCACTTATTTATTCTTTATAGCAAAGATAATGGAATAATAATGGAAAAAGCACTCATGTGCTTTTTTACATTCAGTCTCCGTGTGTATGCAGTCTTCTAAATCTTGTCATCTGTTCCCTCCGGCACACAATGGCCTACTCTTACGAAAAGCGGAACAGGATTTAACGTGTGGCAAGATGTTCTGCGTGCGTTCCATACGGGGCCTCGGTTTATATTCTCATCCGAAGGACTTTTTGGAAAAGTGGAGTCAGCACTGATGTTAACTCCAGGGGAAAAAAACCCTCCAACGGGAATCGAACCGGGGTCGTC
>CM060334.1:25490650-25513150 GCA_030674155.1 Stramonita haemastoma | reverse complement strand
CTAGACTTTTCGGTTTCTTGGCAGGCGCGTTACTTCTAAGACCACTGATCCATCTGATGTCTTGTTAATGCTTTCTTTCTTTCGGCTTTACATCTTACAGGTGTGAACTCGTTCATATCTCCCGCAACAAATTGTGTTGATTGTTTCCTTGCTCTTCGCCTTTTTATGTTTTTTTTTTTTTCTCTATCTCGCCTTCCCAATATCAGGAAAAATGCATGTTACATTTTCTTTTTAAAAAAAGGCACATGGCTGAAACCCACACAACATCGATTTTGCATGTTCTAGGTATGTGCTGACTACCTTTACCAGACCATCACAGAGATCAGAACTAAAACTGTATCATTCAAAGGGAACAGTTTTGATGAACTGAAAAAAAAGAATAAAAAAGGACAAAAAAATCATTTAAAGCGTCCTCACTCTTCAAAATCAAACTGAAAACAGTGCCCACCTGCATGTTATTAAAACTATTAAGAAAGACAACGGATATCCGCAGAAAAAGAAAATAATTATGTGTGTGTCCGAGAATGAAGCACTCTTGGAAAGAATACAATCCTAAAGAAAGATGGCACATGGTAATAGCATATCTATATCCTCGATATTCTCCCCCCCTCCCCCCAAAAGACAGAAAGAATCCCGATAAAAGACAAAACAGGAATGGCAAAATCTGTGTAACTCAACGATGGGTTAACGATTTAGAGTTGTACACGCCACACTATGTGCTGAAGAAAAAGAAGGACTAGTTGAACCCAAAGTCAAACTGCCACCACACCTTTGGCAGTGATACTCGTGTTCTATACAACAGACACGAAAAAAACACCTTCATAAAATGATCTAATAGTACACCTGGCTACAAACTAGCTGAGAAAAAAATCTGTTGTTTAGGTATTCATAAAGGACTGGATATGATTTTCTGAGCCACTCATTATAGTTCATTATATTTCCGAGGTTGGATATGGTTTTCTGAGTTGTTGTTTTTTTTTTACATTAAATTTATCGGCATTGTATACACATTTCAGAGTCACTTGTTACACTGCATTGCACTGCATAACCACCAGTTAAGTCACCAATGAAACCTTCACAGTGGAGAACAGGAACCCCGTAGTCTTTCACCCTATTCTTCACACCACATTTAGAATAATACTTTTAAAAAATGAATCCAAGAAAACTACTGCCACAAAAGATATGTTTGATGCAATCTTTCAACTTTGGATAAATCACATAAACAAACAACAGAAACATACACCCTTTGGATAACCTTTAAAACAAAAACCAACACAAAATAAGAAACCAACCAAAGTGGATAAACAATACAAGACCCCCAAACACAGAAAGCCCTGAAAACACCATTAACACAAACAAGAAATCGCACAGAATGTAACATCAACAGGAAACACAAGCCTACGATTAGGCCCTATTGTAAATATTTTTCCTTGAGCATTTTCCCCCCAAAGCTACAGCAAAGATATATTACCGGCCACACTGGCAGCACGCAAGCCAATCTTAACAAACAAACATAAAAAGCACAAAACAAAGCAAAAGCAAAATAAATAAACCAGCTAAAAACCCCATTTTTGGTGAACAAGATCACGTAAAAATCAGATGATCTTTCAACTCTCTGTAATGCTAACTGATAAAAAATACACTTTTTGGGAGTGCATCTTTAAGGCATTCTCTGTATCATTTGCCTGAATTCTTGTAATGGACTGCTCACACTTTGACCAGCTTAAAAAACAAATCCTGAAATTTTGTCAGATAACAAACAAAAAGGTAGAATATCCCTGTTGTTTTAAAGTACATCAATCAGGAACTTTGTACAATAGAAAAGTATATTATAAAAATGCAAAGTAAACGGTATTAAGAGACTGGACTTGTAAGTCTTGTTGGGTTATTCCACATTCACTTAATAGGAAAAAAATGTCCCTGTTAATCCAGTATTGTGTTTAGCAGTGTGCTGATAAGACTGGGCTTAAAAATTCTGAGTTGTTTTTCTCGTAGATTGAATGAAACAGAATTGAAAATCCATTGGTATTGTCTTAGATATGCAATAGAATACACGAATGAATCCAGTGGTTTTCTTTCCAAATAGACTTAAATAAAAAGGATTTGAAAATGAAGTCAGTGTTTTTACGGAAGCACCATATGATTTGGACCCATAGGTCTACCAGTATTTCTAATATTGCATGAATTGAATCGGACTTGTAAATAATGTGTTTTTATTCTTCTCGATTACTAAATAGAAAGGGCTCACGAATACGAACTCTTTAATATCTCAAAATCACGAGAAATTCATGTGGGTTACAAGCAAACATAGCTAAGAACAATCAACAAGTAAACATAAAATAGCGCAAATCAATATCACAGACCCAGACAACCATTTCTCACAGTTTTTTTTTCCATCCACATACAGACACTCATCAAACACGTAAGCAACCACAGACACCACAGACACAGACACACACAGACACACACCACAGACACACACAACACACACAGACACACACACAGTACACCAGCGACACAACACGACACACAACACAACACACAGAACACACCCACACACACTTAGTAGTGTTTTTCTAGGTACAATAAATGGATTGGGCTTCTTACAAATGTTGTGGTGTTTTTACATCAATGACTTTGGATTAAAAAAACAAACTCAGATGGTGTTTTTACAAATACGAGTAAATGACTTAGACACGTAAAGCCAGGAAGTCTTTTTTCCTCAAGGGCTAAATGGACAGGATCAGTAAACCAGACGGTGTCTTTTCAGATGTACTGATTCGATTGATTTTGAAAATCCCCCTGTTTCTTTAGAAAGAGCGGTGCAATGACACAGTAGTAAAAATTCATGTTGTTTTCTTCGGACAAGATAAATAGAATATAGTTGTAAGTTCAGTGTTGTAGATACATTAAATAGTGAACATACTACCATTAGATGAAACGCACATGAATGCTCATTCCATTATCATCGAAACAAAAGAAGAGATGAATATAACAGCACGGACATGCAATTCAGGGAATGTTTATCACGAATCTTGAAAAAAAAGAAAAGTAAACTTCTACAAAAATGAAAGATATGAAAACAGCAGACAACTTTAACTGTGATTAATGATAAAAATGGATAGATAAACAAAAAAAAACTACTGTGCATTGAAAAACAAACGAGAGAGAGAGAGAGAGAGAGAGAGAGAGAGAGAGAGGAGAGAGGAGATGTTTATCAGAATCTGAAAAAAAGAGAAAAGTAAACTTCTAAAATGAAAGATATGAAAAGCAGAGAGATTTTAGAGTGTATGAAAAGGATGAAGAACAAAAAAGAACGTGATGAAAAAGAGAGAGAGAGAGAGAGAGAGAGAGGAGAGAGAGAGAGAGAGAGAGAGAGAGAGAGAGAGAGAGAGAGAGAGAGAGAGAGAGAGGAGGGAGAGAGAGAAAGATTATACACCATCTGCTAAAAGATGTCAGTGACTTTTCAAGTTTAACTGTGGTTATTCTCATGGGAAACTTGCACATTTCGCAAAAGATGACACAGTGCTCATACTATTAGGTTCCATGAAAAATGATAATAAAATTTTCGAAGATTTAGCACATGCCCTCATTTTCTGTAACTTACAATGAATCATTATTCTATATTTCTTTTTGTCGTTGTAGAGTAAATCGAACTTACTCCTGACTAGAAAATCACACTATGTTCGCCATGTTTAGAAAAACCACAATGATACATTGCACATCACCGACATGAAAAGCGATCTCGGTCAGCCTGACACGCTCACTAAAAACCATTCAGTATTTACATTTACTTAGTCTGATGCAAGTATTTTACATTACTTAGTCTGATGCAAGTCCTTTCACAGACTTTTTAGTGGTAGCCTGCATCGTTGAACAATGTGGACTTAGAACAATAATCTATTTAAACGGAATGTATTTGGGATTTCTACGGATGCTTATTGACATACACGGAGTAGATTTTGAATTCCTTCACTTATATAAACAGAAGATCTGCCAAAAGTAATATGTCTATTCCAACTCGATTTCAAGAGTGATAACTTCGATAAATCTTGAATCACTTGACATACAACAGCAAACAACTTGAAGGCGCATGCGCAAACTGTAAAATAATGTTCTTTGACCATAGCCCCCAAGAAAAAACGTGATATTGACAAGACGACATTGATAAAGCGACGTCAAAAAAATGATGATTTTGAACAAAAACTCTCCAGTCTTTTTTAATGTGAAAAATGGGTCTTTCCTTCATTCTGAATGCTGTCAGAACCAAGAAAAACCCCATGTAAAAATTAATGAAAAAAAATCACAACAAAAATTCCCACCCCTTCAAAAAATAAAACAACCACCAAACAAACCCAAACAAAATACCCAAAGCAAAAAAACAACAACAACAACAACAACAACAAAAAAGCACCGTTGCGCCTCGACATGTTGATTTCTAGTTTTGTACTTGTGACATCACACTTCAGATTTTTTTTGTACTTGTCTCAAAAAGATTTCTAGAAGAATCTTGAAACCTGGCGCGATTATTGAAAGCCTGAACTTTCCTCCCACATAAAATAAAATATTATAATAATAATAATAATAATAATAATAATATAATAATAATAATAATATAATAATATAATAATAATACATCGGAATCTATATAGCGCTATCTCTTGTGAAAAACAAATCAAAACGCTTGCATCCGAACTATACAACACACAATCAATCAATAACCATTTATAGCTTTAGAAAATTCGAATGTACACACACACGCACACACATACATCTTGAATGTACTTGATAAGAGCGCTCAGGCAGGTTTTGCGTGAGAAAGTAAATCTTTGTCAGTTTGATTACTCTTTGAATACCCAGGATTATGGGCACACCAATTCCTTATTCCGTGATCAGTTGTCTGCTTGCATTTTTTTTTGCCTGTTCTACTGTGTTTTAAGGCTACTGTTTCCTTCCAATGTGCTCAAAGCAGTAAGTCAAAACTAATGCGTGAAACTCTCCCCTCCACTACCAATCCAGAAAAAGGAGAAAGAAAGCACTGCATGCCTGTTAATGACAAAAAAATATTCTGAAACGAATGAGAAAAAAAGCAGATGTTCCATGTAAAATCATGACGACACAACATACACGCAAAACTTCTTGGGAGTCAAGATCTTGATTTGCGGAGCAATTCCCCTCCCCCCCTCCTCCTCGCCCCCTTCATCCCCTCCTCCACCAAAAACACCCCCCGCCCCCTCAGACACACAAAACAAACACGAACAAATCCAACATCAATAACAATATAATATAATAATAATAATATAATAATAATAAAACTACAACAGCCAACTAACCAAACAATAACGATACACTGTTTCAGAAATCTGTTTTTTTTTCTGAACACACCACAACTGTGTAAAATTCCATTTAAAAAAGCTGACAAGGTGGTATAATGTGTTTAGAGTTAAGCAGCACCCCTTATAGGATGCCACATGGTATACGACTGTATATGACCCAAAAGATTTAGCAGAGTTGTTGACATAAGTTAAAACATCAAGATTAGGCGTTTTCAAATAATTATAAAATAAGCCGTATGAACAAACTTTGTGTCTAAATCCTTTCCAGGAGCTTTAGTTTCCTCTCTGTGTATCAGTCGATGTGTTGAGATGTTTAAGGAAGCCAACGCTCATGTCCATGTGTGCGTATGTATGCACATGTCACGCCGTACGTGTGGGTATACTTGCCACTTGAGAATATGTTCCTATCAAAACAATTTTGAATGTTTGCACGCTGATTTTTGTTTCTCATGATCACTAAAAAATAAAAGAGGAAAAAGGTAAATCATAAAATTGAAGCTGCTCCTACGGCCTTTAAAAAGCAAACAAAATGCAACAACAGCCCACCTCCTCCCCTTAGCAAAAAACAAAATCCAACTTGATGGGTTTTCAATTTACTCCAGTTTGTCCAAAGAAACATGAGCAATACCTTCGGTAACTAGTTTGCCAAGGACGATAACTGCAACCATGGTTGAAATTAAAACAAACAAACACACAAGCAAATAAGCACTAACAACCCAGCATATGAAAACCAACCCACCAGCCACATACAAAAATCCAAAAGTGAATGAACAAGGGGCAAATAACTGCCAATCATCCGTTTGTGATTACTTCCCATCCTGATTCTCAGCACGTTTACTGGCAAATTACCTCCCTGTAACAGTATGGC
The DNA here is from genome assembly GCA_030674155.1 of Stramonita haemastoma. Taxonomy (NCBI): domain Eukaryota; kingdom Metazoa; phylum Mollusca; class Gastropoda; order Neogastropoda; family Muricidae; genus Stramonita; species Stramonita haemastoma. Next base: position 25,506,946 of record CM060334.1, on the reverse strand, counting down.
TACTACCATCTTTACAAAATTTTAATGGTCCCCCCCCCCCTCCCCTCATGTCACTTCAACACTTTGATGTGAAATATCGGAATATTCGTGAAAAAGTATAATATATAATAATGTTCCAAACTCCAAGCTGCATCGTTAAACATTTGAAAATCCCCAAAACTCGGAATACAGCGACTTTCACAGCCAGCAAAAAACGACAGCGTACACAAAATATCACCATTGGTGAACAGTGACACTCTCGCTGAGAAAAGGAAAACTGAAACAACGGGCAACTCCCTCCCACCCCCCACCCCCTGATTTATTGATAGAATGCTTCCCCATCCCCCCCCGCATTTATTTCAATTATCTCCTATTATTCTATCTTCGAGAGAGCAAGGATCCGTACGCTGGAGTTCTCTGTCAGTATACAGAATTGTTATCGGAACATACGGAAAGGATATAGGCGTGTCTTTCTTATCGGATAATATCACTTCTGTTTTTAAAGCAGTTTCTGAGAAAATGACTGAATAAAAAATATACAAGAGACCGTACACACTTGTGCTGTCACGGACTGAGAACGTAATGAAGATAATTATGACCTCATTTTGTTTGCAAATCGATCACAAAAAAAAAGGATCCATGAATATGCTTTTCTCCTGGTAGAATACCTCCTCCTAGAATTAAGTTGAAAATTCCCAGCACTCCGTTCAATACCAAAAAAAATTATACACAGCACTACAGGGTTGTAAAAATGAATGGCACTACTCATTATCAACAGCGAAAAGAAACTCTCCAATGTATCACTAGATGCAGGTGGGTTAATTAACTGCTAGCTTAATTTCTTAGAGCATCGCAGGTGAGTACACACACACACACACACACACACACACACACAAACAACACACGCACACACACACCACACAAACACACACACACACACACACACACGCACACACACACTACAGAGAGAGAGAGAGAGAGAGAGAGAGAGAGAGAGAGAGAGAGAGAGAGAGAGAGAGAGAGAGAGAGAGAGAGAGAGAGAGAGAACAAAACTAAATCGGGAAAAGCAGTAATACTAAGTAATGAAACACGTAAATTGATAACCTACCTACCCGCAAAAAGAGAGCCAAGCAAAATGCAATGTCTTGACTACTGTGTCATTGAATCTAAATAACGAATCAGGTGGGTATCAATTTTTTATACCCTGTCACCTTAAGGAAATCTACACACACACACACACACACACACACACACACACACACACACACACACACACACACACACACACACACACACACGAAAACTCTATTTTAGAAAGAAGGAGTACTAGCACAGCACATAAACTACAGGACAAACTGTTTGCAAAAAGAGAAAATTCCAGTAAAATGTAATGTTTCGACTCTTGATAGTGACTTTCAGTCGCGTTCTCCAGCAGAATTTGTACAGTCAATTTCACTAACCCCCAGCTCATGTCATCTCGAAATCTCCTGAGCAAGTTGGCTTGAAGAAATGGAACAAAAATAAACCCAAAATATTCTGAAATTCATCGGGTGGGGAGGAGAGAGAGGAGAGAGAGAGAGAAGAGAGAGAGGAGAGAGAGAGAGAGAGGAGAGAGAGAGAGAGAGAGAGAGAGAGGAGAGAGAGAGAGAGAGAGGAGAGAGAGAGAGAGAGAGAGAGAGGAGAGAGAGGAGAGAGTGCAAACAGCAGAGTAATAAGACAAAGCCGATAAAAATACAGTTTCAATTTCATTTCAATGTTGTTTATAGCCCCCACAAAGGCCATATCAGGGCTAACACTTTATTTAGTTGTAGTAGCTCCAAGCAACAGTATTAACTTCATTTCAACTGGTATCTTAAAAAGAATTGTGGTTACAAAATACATTCTATTACAGTACTTCAAAGGGTGAAGGTTTTTTTCTAATTTTTTTTAGTTGAGGGCTATGATCGTATTAAACAGTCTTTGCAGCAACGCACTCTACATTTTCTGACAGTCTATGTAAGGCAGGTTCCGTTAAGTACGGGTCGGGGTGTGCGGTGGTTCAAATCCAGCTTGGGCCCAAAACTTTTTCCCCATCCATTAGACCATGAGTGGTGGTCTGGGCGCTAGTCTTTCGGATGAGACGATAAACCGAGGTCCCGTGTGTTACACATAATAATAATAATGATACATGGAATTTATATAGCGGTATATCTTGCAATAACAAATCATTATTTAGCGGACGGAAAAGAACCCACGGCAACAAGGGGGCTGACCCTGACAAAATTCTGTAGAAAAAAGCCACTCTGATAGGGCAACTAATACAGTTGCAGACATGAAAAAGAAAAAAAAAAACGGGTAGGCGCTGCACTTGTGGCAACGCGCTCTCCCCAGGGAGAGAGAGAGAGAGAGAGCAGCCCGAATTTCATGCAGAGAAATCTACTGTGACATAAAGTGGTATAAAATTAAAAAAAAATAAAGTCTGTGGGAGCACATCCATGCCCTCTCTTGGCTGCAAAATGCTGCAGACTTACAGGGTGTTGATCGCGCCATCATAGCAGTAGTTGTTTATCACAATGCCACTCTTACACTCTCCCATGTCTGTAAAGCGCATTGCAAGTCACTATATACAATAAAGCCGTTATTGCACTTTGGCATGCCATTACAGTCCAAACAGTGTCACTACACAATATAAGCAGGAAGTAATGACGAGAGCATATGGGCTGTCAGCTTCTGTGCATCTTCTTGTTCTCCTGGTCTTAGCTGGGGTTTTTTCTTTCTAGACTCAAAGTGATATGACTGAAAGACGATGAAAGTGAGGTCCTATAATTATACGTGAATCTTTTTCTTCGTCCACTGCTGCTAGCGGTATAGCTAGCTGCTAGCAGAAATGAATATAGACGTTCACCGTAGAATAATCTTTTTCTGTCATCAGCCACACCCCCTTCTATGGCAATATAGGGACATCTACATGAATTAACAAACACCATCAAAACCAAATAACAACCCCAAAAGGTAAAACGGTAAAGGCGTCCCATAACCTATGTGGTCGTAGGGGAGCGAGGTGTCAGAGACCTCAGCTTCTCTAGGGGCCAGCATGTTGAGGGCGGCGCGCGCCCATCTCCTCTCCCTCGCTGCTTTACCTTCCCTGACCCTAAAGAGGGCAGGTACCCATTTACAGCTGGGTGAACTGGGGGAGCTGTAACTGTAGCCAAGGCGCGCAAACGGTCACCCATCCAATAGGTAACCACGCTCAACGCTGCTTAACTTGGCTGGGGGAAAACGAGCGCTCTGACCACTGACCTATCCCATCCCCAATAACCTGACACCCAATAACAACCCAACAACCCCTTGATGAAAAGAGAAACACTCCCGCCCTCCCCCCTTCAGAAAAAAAACAGACAGCAAACCCAGAACTAAACCGAAAAGAGGAGCCTGTCATTTCAACATTTTGTCCTCAGCTGAAAACTGTATGTCTGTGCTTGTGTTAATCAGTTGTTGGGGTTGTTTTTTATCATTACAAAATAAATGAACCAGGCTGCAATATCGCCCTAAAGCAATAACAACAAAAATGATGAAAACACACACACAGATACACACACAATTATATATATTTATATACACATACATATGTGTATATATATCCATCCATCCATCCATCCATCCATCCATCCATCCACAATTATACTATATACACGTATATATATATACACATACATACATACACATATATATGTATATATGACTATTATGACTATATATACTGTTTGTGCGCACACACACACACACACACACACACACACACACACACACACACACACACACACACACACACGCACGCACGCACACACCGATGTGACAGACGTTAGAAAAACAATAACCTTCATACTTGTTCGTTAAGTGGTAAGAATTGTCACTCGAGCTATTCTGTGTCTAAAGACTCCACAAAAAAGGGGGAGAAAGAAGACAAGAAAATAAACAACAGAAAACAAAAACAAAAACAGAGAGTGAAGGCCACAAAGACACGCACACTGTCGAGTATGTATAACAGCTAAATATAAAAAAAAAGCCCACCATGTTTTGTTTTTGTTTTAAAGGGGACAAAATACCAAACATTCTCACAGAAAAAAACAAAAACAACATAAAAGGAAAAGAGAGAGAGAGAGAGAGAGAGAGAGAGAGAGAGAGAGAGAGAGAGAGAGAGAGAGAGAGAGAGGAGAGAGAGAGAGGACAGAGAAGAGAGAGAGAGAGAGAGAGAGAGAGAGAGAGAGAGAGAGAGAGAGAGAGAGAGAGAGAGAGAGAGAGAGAGAGAGACGAGAAGAAGGACAGAGACAGACAGACAGACAGAACAGAGACAGCCCTCATCCTGAACGAAAACAACCTTCCCCCCGCCCCCTCTGCCTGGAAAAGACCAATACAAGACAATTTACAGTACAATGTCCTCTATGCCTTCTCACGGCGATCTATTGTGCTGTATCGTACTTTAGAGAATTGCAGGGTATCCTTTTGTATGATGGGGACGGAATAGCTCAGTGGTCAGAGCGCTCGCTTTCCCCCAGCCAAGTTAAGCAGCGTCGAGCGTGGTTACCAGTTGGATGGGCGACCGTTTGCGTGCCTTGGCTACAGTACAGTCCCCAGTTCACCCAGCTGTAAATGTGTACCTGCCCTCCTCTTTAGGGTCAGGGAAGGTAAAGCAGCGAGGGAGAGGAGATGGGCGTCACCCTTAATATACTGGCCCTTAGAGAAGCTGAGGTCTCTGACGCCTCGCTCCCCTACGACCACACAGGTTATGGGACACCTTACCTTTTTACCATTTACCTTTTGTATTGGACGGCATCACAGTCTGCCTGGATTTCTGTCCACGAGAATCAAAATCTTTTCTCGCTGGAACAAGTGCTACGCGCAGGTACAGCGCCACTCTTTTTTTCGTATCTATGTAGTTTTAAGTTTTAACCAGAAAAAGCGGGTTTTTTTCAGTACTACACTGCTGTGCATAACTCTCATGTTGCAGGGAGCTATCATATTATTATAACGAGCTATCATATTATTACCGTTATCGTTATTATTATCATTGTTGTTATTACTACGTCTTAGGCTTCAATTATGAAAAAAAACTTTTACCAGTGCGGAGTCGTAGAGACTCGTGTTGTTGTGAGTTATTCTTATCACTAATGTTATCGCTATTGTTACTATCATCATTACCGTTGTTGCTACTTTCATTATGATAATTACTGGCACTAACCATATGCACCGTACAATACCACGATGATTTAACATCACGACCGCTACCGAGACAGGAGCTGAAGGACCCAAAGTTTGGGTTGTAGGGGAGATTAGGGGTCGTTCCGTTTCTCGGCTTGAGCTCCGAGGTTCGCCAATGGGGAGATTTTGCATATGCCACTGTTATTACCCACAAATAAGGTAGCCGCATTCCGGCTTTGGGGACGTAGGGGAGAATCAGCCTGGAGACTTTTCGCCTTCATTACGGATTTATTCTCACAGTACCGTCACTAGATATTTTGCATATGCAACCGTTACTACCCACAGATAATGTAGCCCCATTCCGGCTTTGGAGACGCAGGGGAGAACCAAACCTGGAAACTTTTCGCCTTCATTACATTGCGGATTTATTATCACAGTACTGTCGTCACTAGATATTTTTCATATACAACCGTTACTACCCATCAATCTGGGGACGTAGGGAGAATCAGCCTGGAGAATTTTCGCCTTCATTACATTGCGGATTTATTCTCACAGTACTGTCGTCACTAGATATTTTACATATGCAACCGTTACTACCCATCAATCTGGGGACGTAGGGAGAATCAGCCTGGCGAACTTTTCGCCTTCTACATGCGGATTTATTCTCACAGTACCGTCACTAGATACTGTGATGTTGTTGCGGACATTCAGAACACCAATGGCTTTCACCCCAACCCGTCAGTACAGGTGGAGGCAGGCAGGCAGGCAGTGTGTCACATTGAGAGTGTCTCAGCACTTCAGATTAAAGGTACAGAAATCAAACCAGCAACAAGACCTGGAGAATGCTGGGGTTTGCCGTCTTCAACCTGCCCCTATGGCTTACACACACACACACACACACACACACACACACACACACACACACACACACACACACACACACACACATTCTCTCTCTCTCTCTCTCTCTCTCTCTCTCTGTCTCTCTCTCTCTCTCACACACACATACACGCACACGCACGCATGCATGCAACACACACACCACACACACGAGGGGAGGCAAGAAGTAAGCAATCTTTGCATTGTAGGGCAATAAATCGTAACGAGCTTCTGAAGTTGCAGCAAATGTGTGTGTAAGCTCAAGATAAAACCAAAAGTGTTGCTTGAAAAACACGATGCAAACAAAAATACGGACTTATGTGACAGCAATGATGAAAAAGAAATTAACGCATTTATACAGCGCTGTGGATGTACGCGTTTCTGCACAAAATATGCCGTAAGAAGGATAGATTCGTAAAAAAAAGGATATGTTTCTTAAACTGAAACAGACGACATGGTTGAGCCCCACCCTAACCACTCCCTTAAGCTAAACAAAGAATTCAAGAAGAAACTGTAAAGTAGACGCCCTCTCCGGAAGCAAAGCTTAATTCAACTTCGACAACGCATCACAACATAAAACAAACTATAATAGTATGCATGATAGTGGTAATATAGATAGCCATATAACTAAACTCTGGCGAAGAATGACGACATTGGGACAAAATCTGATGAAAGTCTACAAACTACAAGCGGATTTATCAAGAGACGGGTAAAACAAAATGTAAGTTCATAATCATCTGAATATTCTTTAAACTGCAGATCTTTCTTTTCTGAGGATAGATATTCACTTAAAATATTTTCTTTAAATTGTGTGTCCTCTCAAATTTTCACACGCAGTTTTCGACGTTGTACCGTTTAACTGCTAACAAAGCAAAACCGAAGCAAACCAAACCAAACCAAAACACAATTGACACTACTGATGCACCTTTACAGGTTTCGTTACTGACAATACCACATTCATGTTTTGTCAATGAAAATATTACACTCATGCTTAGTCAAAAGAAACAGAACTATGAAATCAGCGTCCGTATGTTCCATTTCCAAAAAAAAAGATCTTGCAACAAAATGGCATACAAAAATTAACATGAATTTAAACATTCAAATCTGTTCCTCTGGTGTGTTTTTTTTTTCTTGTATGTAAATAAAATCTCTAAACAATATGCAAAACGACATTATCAACTGCACGCATGACATTGCAAAAGATGAAAATGCCCGAAAATGGTATCAGATGTGCCTTTGAATAAACCGAAAAAATACGAACGTTAGCAAATGAACGAGAAAGTTTAAGGCCTTCAGAGCAGCTACAGGCTCAGCTATAAAAAATGCAATGACCTGTGATCAGAAAGAAACACACGTGACGCACTATACTGTCTAAAATCGGAAGAAAAAGATGGATCTCTGTCATCGGAAACAGCAACATTCGTGTATACTATTAGCAGAGTTAAACTGAGGAGTTGAAGAAGAACAGGCCAGGAAACGTACAGTTAATTTGCATTTTGCCTGCAACAGGGGAGAGGGAGAGAGAGAGAGAGAGAGAGAGAGAGAGAGAGAGAGAGAGAGAGAGAGAGAGAGAGAGAGAGAGAGAGAGAGAGAGAGAGAGAGAGAGAGAGAGACAGAGGACAGAGAGAGAAGAAACTTAAACATAACATCCCCATTCGATTAAAAAACCTAACTTGAGATCATTCTTCAACATAAGCAATGTATCTATCTCGCAAATATAATTCAATGACAACAGCATCGTAGTAATGGCCACAGAACGAAATCTGCGCAACACGCGCACACGATTTATTGATAAATTCATTATTACTGAGGTCCAAAATTCCATAGCTACGGAAATATTGTGCATGGCGACAAAATAAGTGATAAAATGCTACCAGTCAGATTACTTAGTGTTGTTCTTTCTCGGTATGCTGAAAACGTGGGGTGCAGTTATACGAGTAATATCAACAATACTGTAATAAATCGTCAATATCACTGTGAGAATGTAAGTCTAGTTTCGTGCTGTCTCGTTATCAGTACTCATTAAATTTTGTTTTCTCTCTCTCTCTCTCTAGGAGAGAGAGAGAGAGAGAGAGAGAGAGAGAGAGAGAGAGAGAGAGAGAGAGAGAGAGAGGAGACAGACAGACAGACAGAGATAGAGATAGATAGACAGAGTGACAGATAGATGATAAAGAAAACTGAAATTGAAAACAATTTCAATTTTTTTTCAGAGAGAGAGAGAGAGAGAGAGAGAGAGAGAAGAGAGAGAGAGAGAGAGAGGAGAGAGAGAGAGAGAGAGAGAGAGAGAGTCATGCAAAGGAAAGAAAAGTATTTCTTTGTTTTTTTTATCACCTCAAAGAGCAATCACCGAGATAATACCCAAAAATATGTAAGTACTTCAAAAATGTCTTCTCCCCCTCCCCTTTCTTCTTCCCCCTCCCCGTAACCTGCCTTATTTCTTTTAAAACGTATTCTTACTCAACATAGTTTAGATGAATACAAAACCTATCAAACGAAATGATGAGACTTCAATTGTTTCACTTGCCTGGGGCCACTTTGTACTTCAAAACAAAGATGTATGAAGTACAAAGCAAACGACTGAGCAGAGAAAAATATAGAACGTTTAGATAGATATGGAAAACGATAAAGCGATTGAACATCTTGCAAAACGCGAAAACGTTAAAACCTTAATTTTAAACGATAACACACACAACTGGATACTGAAACGATCAAAATGATTGAATAGATGATAAAACGATAGCACGTTTGAAAACAAATGTTAAAACTATGAAACGTTTACTGAGATATCAAAATGGTAAAACGCTTTAATGAATATTAAATTGATAAAGAAAGTGCTAACAAGATAATACACTGTAACTTCAGACAGAATGATAACAATGATGAAGAAAAAAGGTTATTGTGAAGTCGGTTTTCAACACATCACAGACTTAATAGACAGTGGCTAGGACATTGGATAATATTTTATGCTATATATAACAAATATGTACAGATTTATCATACACGAGCGTATCAAAATGACAGGGAACCATCAAACATAAGATCATAGATAAAACGCATGGTATTAATCGCAGTGGTTAAGATACTAAAGTGTAAAAGCAGGGCAAAGTCTGAAAGGAATATAAGTATATATACATATATGTATATATATGTATATATATATATGTATATACATATATCTATATACATATATCTATATAAACATACACACATATAATCATATAAATATAATAGTGAGACAGAGAGAGCGAGAGCGAGAGCGAGAGGAGGAGAGAGAGAGAGAGAGAGAGAGAGAGAGAGAGAGAGAGAGACAGCATGGCATAACATACATATGTTTAGAAAAAAAACAACTGATCGTGACATTCAAAATGTTTAAGAAAAAGAGAATATGAACACAAACGATGATAACGCATAGTATAACCACATAATTGACAGACGGGTTGGACATACGTCCATCAAAATTCACAGAAAAAACATAGTTACACGCAATAATAACACATAATGCATAAACATTAGTACAAAACTGGTTACAGATAGGTACACCAAAATTTCAGAGATTGAATAAATTTAAGTACATAGGATAAAAGCGAATACGTTATTCACATAATCAAAGAGTAACTAGACAACAGTGCTTTAAAGTATTGAGAATAAACACAACTCCATGCAGTGATCATGGTTTTTATGTACACATTATGAAATATAAATGATGTATGTCATGTCTCTACCTACATGTTGAACAATTTCGACCTGTGACGTACTTGCAGAAGCAACCTGCATACATGTTATGCATAATCACAAATTGATTGGTTTCATAAACATTTTCCACTTTTCTCCGAGACATAAACATCAGCATACATACAAATGAATAGGTAGCTGAATGCATGAATAAAGCAACTATGCCTTTTGAAAATGTGAAATTGTTGTGACGTTATACAAACGGTAGAAATAAGTCAATAACTGACATATTTCCCCCTAATCGGTAAAACACAGTAACTCCATTTTCAAAATTTTGAGGAAATTACATTTTTCCATTTGATACCATAATTGAACAGACACAAAATTTTGGTCAAAGTCATGGTCAGTCAGAAATCTACGCGTTTCAAGGTATATTTCGGAATTAAAAAAAAAGGATTAAAGAAAAAAACAAGAAACTTTGTCAAACAGAATTACTGAGTTTTACCAAGTAGGATAAAACAGTCTTTCTAGTTAAAACAGCAGAAAGACACCAACAAAGACAGCCTACAGTTTAATGACCAAAAACTCTGAAAAACGGTGTCTAATGTAAGAGAGAGCTCAACGCAATTTACAACTACTCTCTTTTTTCAGACACTGCATAAAAAGACCACAAAACCCCCAAAGCAAAAGTAAACAAAAGAACAAATCATCAAATCTACCGGGTATTCGTACGGTCCCCTGTTATCAAAACTTTCTTGAATGAAGCGGACGATAGATAGAAAATAACATAGACATGGAGCTGTGAATGTCATCACCTTTATAACTGGCCATCAACATCACTGTTGCGCGAATATTTCTACAGTTTCCCAGGTCAAAATCTTGTACATACCTGCCAGTGCCTTGATAAGTTGGTGACTATGATTGATACGCATGCAGCAAAATGACCAGGCACTTTAACAATTCGATATTTCATGTCACTTGTTTAACGGATCTTTAAAGTACACTTCATTACGTGCAACGCCTGGTGTAGTTGTAAGGCGTTCCTTAGCTTATCATGCATACTGAGTTACCCAGAATAGGCGCTCCGTCCCACTCATCACATCTGGGAATTACTGTGAGACTAGGTACACACTGAATGAGAAGTCTGTACGTATGAATGTTTTTAAGTACCTCACCATTACAGGTAACCAAACTCCGTTGATTTTTTTCCTTACAGTAGAACTCACACTGTGACAGTAGCAACTTGTCGTGACAGAGGGCAATCTCAACACAGCATTCCAAAGCTGAACAGCCTGTTGATAATACAGGTCTTGGCCTTTTCATCACGTCAATGACTGACCAGACTCAGTGCAAAGCATGTGGCCGAGGCTTCACCCATGGGCAGTATGATGCGCTGGTAAAGCCACTGTTGGGTAGGTGCAGTTTTGGCAGGTGTGATCTTACAAATATAGACTATTTCGAAATGAAGCAAATGTTTTCAGAAAACGCAAAACCAACTTTGAACAGCAATCCCAAAGGAAACGGAAAACCAACTTTAAACAAAAATCCCAAAAGAAACGAAAAAAAACCCACACTTAACTTTATAAACAGTGAACTCAAAACAGAGAAATGAACTTACTCGTAGCGTTACATCTCAACCAGTCATTGAGGTCCATAAGAAGCAAAGAACGTCCCCCCCCCCCCCCTACCTGGAAACAAAACTTACAGTTAACACATACATGCCTTCCAGTCGTTTCAAGGTTGTTAACATAGCCTCGGCCAGGCGTGAGGCCACTAGCACCAACCACACTTTTCGCAGAAAAGACTAGATTAATTTTCCAGCTCTACCCGACTGTAATGAAACTGGTATCCAACGCTCTCAAACACACACCAACTAGCACTCACTGCAAAACACATTGAATTACGTAAATGTCAGGTGTCAAATTCAGGTATTGATTACGTCAAATTTGCGAGACATAAAAGAATGATTGTTTCTCTAAAATAACAAGGGGGGAACAAGTAAACAGCAAACACACGGAAACACACCAAACAAACCAAATCAAAAAGCCAAACAAAAGATGTCGGAATAAAGCAGAAACAATGGAAGCAGTGGAAAAAAAACAACAGTGTAAAATGTCAGTGCAAACTGTCACGAAAAAGGGGGAAGTATTCATTTTATCACTAGTTTCAACTGATCAAGTTTCCCAAAGGCTCAAAAAAGATAAACGAATAGTAAATAACTGGAGAAATAATCGGGAAGTTCATTCCCCCCCCAAAAAAAAAAGTTGACTGTATACTGAAAAGTAAGAAGAAAGTTTCCTTAACCCGATTTCTTTGATTTTTTGATGAATTTGTACTTTAGAGAGAGAGAATTGAATTGAATATTTTTTATTTAAAGAGGGTAATGGCGCGCGCGCGCGCGCGCGCCGCGGCGTGCGTGCGTGCGTGCGTGTGGTGTGTACTATATGGCAAGGGCTTGACGAAACACAAATAGCTGAATATTCCCTCTAGAAATACAGAATCGGTCTAATTCAATGGCTAAGTGCTTGCCTGATTGATCTTTTGATCTTCTGTTGTATCGATCAATTGAATCTGACCAGAAGCATTCAGATGGCCTGAAGAAGATCTTAGAAATAAAGGCAACATACTCCGAAAAGACAGTTCCTGCTCTTTCCGTCACATCATCCAAAATTCAACAAATGATTAAACGACATCAGATCTTTGTACACATGCTGGCAAAAACAGAAACCACAGGCTTATACCTCTAAACATTGTCCACATCGAGATTTTATCAGCTGGGCGTTCAGAATACATAACACAAATCGAACAAATTCCCAAGAAAAATAATGGGAAATATAACGAAAGAACGAATAAAAAGAACTCGAACGATTTTTGAAGAAGAGAATGAATGGGCTCCAAATTGAAATATTTGAAATTTGCAGCAAACCATTTTGTTACGCAACTAAGAATGCCAGTGGAAAGGAAATGCACAAGTGTTAAGCAGAAGAGACTTGTTTTGGGTTTTGCGTCACTGTATTAACAGACTGTCTTTTTGCGTCCAAGATGTTATTCTCTGGTCTTGTAAGCCAGAAAAGAAACCCTGATACAGAAGACTAGAGTGAAACACTTACTTCTAGGTCTAGAGCAAAAAGGCCAATTTCTGTCACGTATCAATGAATAAATCTTTTGCTTAGCTTCTTTTCACAAACGTGATACTAGACAGGAAAGAAATCTAAAAAAAAACCCAGAAGGGTGCGGGTTAGCTAAGTGGTTAGAGCGTTGCAGTTGCGGTTTGAAGGCCCGGGATCGAGCCCAGGTTCGAGTCACTAGTCAGATGCCCGTTAAAGGGGAATTTTCCCTTGGAGTTAACAACATCAATACTGACTCCACACCCCCCGAAAGTCCGGATTTTTCATTACAACTGATGAAAAATGATGGTAATGCAAAGATACTGTCGTTCTGTTTATTTCTATTCACATAATTTACGAAGGTGTAAAGTTTGGAAAAGACAATTCATCGATAACTTCGTCTTGTTGACAGCTCATTAATCTGATCATTATCAATGTAAAGGCGATAACAAAACGAAATAAACACGCAATGTAAACTGTCTTTAGTGTTATCTTGTTGACAGCATAGACCATCAAAAAACCCCTCTCAGCAATGTCGTGAAGCAAACTAAATAAAGAAAAAAAACAACAACCCAAACAATACAAAGCGAAACAGTGGGGAGACAAAGGATGTACAGAAAGACAAGAGACACAAATATCAACCAGTATATAAAACAAGAGTATGAACAAATGATTACATATATAAACAAATACATCACTAAAATGAAAGGAGCACGCAAGAAGTTAACAAATATAAAAACAAAAATGATGAATAAGTGACGCAATAAGAGAACAACTCGTAGCATACAGAACGGAGCCCAGGCAGTTAAAAAAAAAAAAAACACCACAAAAAACCCTTTATTTCTCAGATTCCAACAAGATAAAAAAACAACAACAACACGGGAAAATCTCTATTTCTTTCAATGCTGATACCAAAACTTAAACAACAAGGATAAAAATTTGCCTCAGCATTCAACGACTAAGCATTACACAAGTCAGGTTTTCGCTCTCACGCATCAGTTTGAAGAACAACCATAAACAAAAACGTCAACAAGCTATACACATACTTCATTTCAAATCTGATTTGATGGTTGCAGAAGCCCAGGGTATCAAGAGATCAACAACACTCGTAGCAGTGTGTGGAGGAAGGCGAGAAGCAGGGTGGAGTGTAAGTATTGCTTCGCTGCGCAGCCGCTGTCGTGGTTCTCTCTGACTCTGGGCTGAAGTTTTTCGCCTTTCCCACCTGATGTGGACATATCATTTGAATATATATATGAGAGAGAGAGAGAGTGGGAGAGAGAGTGAGAGAGAGAGAGAGAGAGAGAGAGAGAGAGAGAGAAGAGAGAGAGACAGAGACAGAGAGATAGAGAGAGAGAAGAGAGAGAGGGAGAGAGAGAGAGGAGAGAGATAGGGTGAGAGAGAGAGAGGGGGGGAGGGAGGGAGGGAGATGTGGAGAGAGAGAGGGGGGGAGAGAGAGAAAGGGGAGAGAGAGAGAGAGAGGAGAGAGAGGGGGAGAAAAAGAGGGGGAGAGGAAAGAGAGAGGTGGGAGAGAGAGAGAGAGAGAGAGAGAGAGAGAGAGAGAGAGAGAGAGGGGAGGAGGAGAGAGGAGAGAGAGAGGGAGGGGAGAGAAGAGAGAGAGAGGGGGAGAGAGAGAGAGGAGAGAGAGAGAGGAGAGAGAGAGAGAGAGAGAGAGAGAGAGAGAGAGAGAAGAGAGAGAGAGAGAGAGGAAGGAGAGAGAATACGAATATAATGTGACTGGAAACAGAAACGTAACAAACACGAACCACACTTACGTATCTCATGTGGATTGCACACACACACACACACACACACACACACACCACACACACACACACACACACACACTCACACGTTTTCAAGCACACACATATGCAATGTTACACATAGCGCTACTCACTCTGTGTGTGTGTGTGTGTGTGTGTGTGTGTGTGTGTGTGCGTGCGTGTGCGTGTGTGTGAGTGTGGTGTGTGTGTGTGTGTGTGTGTGTAGAGGAGAGAGAGAGAGAGAGAGAGAGAGAGAGAGAGAGAGAGAGAGAGAGAGAGAGAGAGAGAGAGAGTGTGTGTATGTGTGCACTAATTGTAAGCCAACCTAAACGTGTATCTGTTTGCATCATGAATAAGTATATCTTTGCACAAAATAATTTCTAAAGCATAAAGAAGGTATACTCTTAAAGAGAGCCGAAACTCGTTGACATTTTCACTCATCTATATATTTCTGTATATATTCCCTCTCTATTCAATTATTCATAAATCATTTAATTTATGAATGCATATATTTCTGTATAGATGCATTCCATTTTTTCTTTGTTTATTTTTTGTACAGGCTTCCGCCCCTGTTGACTTTTTATGTACTTATTTATTATTAATATTATTATTTTTTTTATAAAATTAATTTATTTTGTCAATTTATGCATACATTTCGCCATTAGTGCATGATTTATCCATTCATTCATTTATCTGTTTATCTTTCCTTTTCTTCACTATTCCCACCTCGTTCATACTACCACGAGGGCTAGCTATCATATTTTATATATCTGTTTATTAATTACTTTCATTCATTTATCCATTCATTCAATTTTTCTTTTCCCTCTACCCACCTCGTTCGAACTGCCGTGGCGCTCCGGTGACAGGGCGGTAAGTGTTGTCAGAAGATCCAGACTGTTTCTCTCCCCTGCCAGGTTCCGGCAGCGGGTAGATGGCGTTAGACGTTTCCGACACAGGATCTAAAGATGGCGGCGGCTGCAGGATCATCTCTGTTGAGGTGGGTCGCGGCGTCCGTATCGTCGTCGTCGTTGTTTTCGTGTAGGCCGAATATTCTGGGAGGACAGATGGGTTGGTAAGAGCTAGAGAGGGAGGATGAAAAAATGCTTCAAAAGAAGCGGGTTTTTTTTTCGAAAGCCTATTTTGGCCCAGAGGGTAGGAGAGCTAAGTGATCAGAGCGCTCACTTTCCCCAATTGAAGTTGAGCAGCGTCGAGCGTGGTTCCCAGTTGGATGGGCGACCGTTTGCGCGCCTTGGCTTCAGTACAGTCCCCCAGTTCTCCCAGTCTGTAAATAGGTATCTGCCCTCTTTAGGATCAGGAAGGTAAAGCAGCGAGGGAGAGGAGATGGGCGCCGCCCTCAATATGCTGGCCCCAAGAGAGGCTGAGGTCTCTAATGCCTCGCTCCCTTACGACCACCTAGGTTATGGGACACCTTTATCTTTATTACCTTTGCCTATTTTGGCCTGAGCCTGAAGATTTGTCATTAACTGATGTATCCGAAGCAGCAACATCTACATATAGATTGGTTTGTGTTAAGTTTAAAAATATTGAGATTTTCTTCGTCCACGACAAGCTCTTACCATACACAGTCTGCAATTTTCTTGATAGGAGAGAAAAAGTTCTCTGGAGCTGGAGTATTGTTACCTATGACGGTGAGGTATTCAAAAGGGTCGTATCTGGGTGACCCCTTTTTCCACCCCCTCAGGATGTTAAACTCAGGA
>CM060334.1:25485650-25488150 GCA_030674155.1 Stramonita haemastoma | reverse complement strand
ATAACCTCTTACCTCTCTCCCCCCCCCCCAACCGATAAAAGAAAAAAAAAAGAAAGAAAGAAAGAAAAGGAAACAACATGAGCAACAAATATATGGAAATGGAAAGACAAAATAAAAGGTTAAAAAAAATCAAATGCAAATAAAGAAAAGACAGACTGAGGTAAAAGGAGAGGGTAGAGGACTTGTCTTTTTTGTTTGTTTGTTAAAAAACATGTTTTACAGATGGTAAAAATAAAGCATACACTGTTAAGGTAATTTGCATTAAAAAAAAGGAATTTGTAGAAAATGTAATGGGATTAGGATTAAAACGAAAGGGAATAATAGAAAGAAAAAAAGGGAGGGAACAGGTGTGTGTTGTGTGTGAGTGTGAGTGTGAGAGTGTGAGAGTGTGAGAGTGTGAGAGTGAGTGAGTGAGTGAGAGAGAGAGAGAGAGAGAGAGAGAGAGAGAGAGAGAGAGAGAGAGAGAGAGAGAGAGAGAGAGAGAGAGAGAGAGAGAGAGGGGAGAGAGAGAGAGAGCTGGCTTTATCCCACAACTATACGATACATTTCACTATGGATTCTGAACCCATCTCAGACAGACAGGCAGACACAGACAGACAGAAAGACAAGCAGACAGAGACAGATAGACAGACAAACAAGCAGAGACAGACAGACAGACAAGCAGACAGAGACAGATAGACAGACAAACAAGCAGAGACAGATAGACAGACAAACAAGCAGAGACAGACAGACAGACAAGCAGGCAGAGACAGATAGACAGACAAACAAGCAGAGACAGATAGACAGACAAACACGCAGAGACAGACAGACAGACAAGCAGACAGACGGATAAAGAGACAGTCAGATAACTGACCTCATCCACATACTAACTGCATGGGGGAAGGCGGTGACGGTACATTCCAGAATGGTCTCTCGCTCCACGTCCTGGCCGATTCTCTTGTTGGGCAGAAAGATCTCCGGGGCAACTGCAACACCGCCATGGAATGTCTTTCTTTCTTTCTTTCTTCTTCTATGCTTTGTTCTTGCCTTGCCCTCTTTCCTGACCGTTCTCCCTCAGCGTGATAGCCGAGTGGTTAAAATGGTGAGGTAAAGGGAAAGGTGTCCTATAACCTGAGTGGTCGTGGGGGAGCGAGGCGTCAGAGACGTCATCCTTCGGATGAGACTTTAAACCGAGGCCCCGTGTGCGAACGCACGCAGAACATCTTGTTCTACTTTTCGTAAGATTAGGCCATCGTGTGCCGTTGGAAACAGATGACATTTACAAAAACTGCATACACAAGGGGACAGCCAAGGGTGTTAAGCTGGGGGAAGTCCAACAGCAATAATCGCGTTCATACACTCAGCCCAATGTTAACTAGTGCATCAGGTCATACAGATTTGTATGTGTACAGCACTTTATGTCACGACAGATTTCTCTGCATGAAATTCGGGCTGCTCTCCTCAGGGAGATGGCTAGGTATAAGGTATGTATTGCTAAGTATAAGCTGTGTGTATTTGTTGGCAGATGGGGTTTAACGCACATCGACTGTCCCGCACACCGCGATGCCTCTTTGGGAAAGAACTGAAAACTGAGAACTTCGACTGAATGTGGAAACAGCATAGACTTCTTTTTGTTTCTTCTTTTTTTTGTGTGAACGCAGCAGTATCATTTTCATCATAGCTTTTTGCTGTTCTTTTTCTGTGAAGGATATGCAAAAGAGTGACTTGTCACATTTTAGTTTTCCTTTTCCTCACCTCGCTTTTGACTTCATGTCTTCATGACAGTCTTTCATGGCCGTTCTAGGAAAGAAACGCGAAAGAATGGATTGTTACATATTCGATTTTCATGCCAGACTTCGTTTCCTTTCTTTTGTCCTTTTGCTCGATTGTTTTTATCGGGTTTTTCATGCTCTTTCCTTTCCGGATTTTTTGTCCTGTCTTTTTGTTTGTTTTGCTTTTATGAATTGTTCATGCTCTTTTTTCCCTGGGCAAACGGAACAAAAATGAAGTGCGTGATATGTTTTTGTACATGTTTACTTTTGGTGCAATATTATTTTTTTGTTTTACGAAGAGAGTTTTTCTCCATTGGGGCATTGAAACTGTCATTATTTATTGTTGTCGTTTCTTTTCTCATTGTTCTTATCTAGCCGACCTTAAAGAATATACTTTTTTATTTTGTTATTTTTTTTTTTTTTTTACTCTTCTTTATTGTTTTTTCTTGTTTAAAATACTATCACATAATTTGGAAACGGTTTGGTTTGTTTTCCCGTGGCCGGTTTGGTTTTCATCTGAATTTTTGGATTTTTTTTTCTGATTGACAATCGTAATAATTGGGAGCAATGCATTCCGTTTTATCCATCTTTTTTTTTTGTTATCCTTGTGTCCTTCTCTATAGAGTTATGTTGTAGAATTTCTCACTTTTCTTTTGTTATTTTGAGGAGAGAGAGAGAGAGAGAGAGAGAGGAGGAGAGAGAGAGAGAGGAGGAGGAGAGAGAGAGAGAGAAGAAGAAGAGAAGTAGAA
>CM060334.1:25475650-25480650 GCA_030674155.1 Stramonita haemastoma | reverse complement strand
CTGTCCTGCTGCCTGCCTGCCTGCTGCCTGCCTGCCTGCCTGCCTGCCTGGTCTGTCTGTCTGCCTCTCTCATGCATCGAAACAACGTGAGCTGTATATCAAAAAAAATATCTGTAAGCTGAGCACCCCCCCAAAAAAAAAAGAAAAAAAAAAGAAAGAAAGAATCAGAATGCCCCTAACTAACCAAGAAAAAAGTTGGTGGAAAAAGGTTAACAGTAAAATACGCACATTCTTTCATTTTAGACTATAAACTCAAGTTCTGTGTACAATTACACCGTAATACTTTGCACACACATTTTAAATCCCACTATCGTTCGCAGAAAAGTGGACCAGCTATGGCCAGTGGCATGGATGACAGAAAGTTACCCGGCACAACAGCCTGTGACCCCGAGAGGTGTGGGCTCTGAGGATTTAACTTGCCCAAAACACATTGACAGAAATATTCAGCACAGTGCCCCAAAGATTTTCAAGGTGTTGGGGGAAGAAATGAAGCACCCCATGAAAAGAAACTAGTTACAGTGAACTGACTGATTTCTTCTTTCATTTCAGTCGATTCTCAGCTGTAGGTTATCTTCTTTCCTTCTATACTCGCTTGCAATTCCTCGCAGAGACACGATTTATTGGATATTTGTCAGCTGTCGGAGACAGCCCGAGCTGTATTAAAGGGGACTGGCGAAAACATACGAGTGATGTGTGTTCCAAGTTCTAGAAAAACTTTCTTCTTCTTCACAGATGTCTTCTGTAAGCTACTGTGAGCCATTCTGTCTAGAAGTCTTGTCAAGCCAAAGTTCAGACTTTGCACATCTTTGAGAAATGTGGCATGCCCAGAATATAAAGTAAGGTTGTATGATGAGCTAGCGGTATGAAGACTTATGCAAGGTTATCTTATCTGAAAAAAGTCGAGAAAATCTTAAAACCCTGTTCCATAACCACAGTTTTTCTTTTAAAAAATGTACAGACTAGCACAGCCAGTATTTAGCGCCCCTTACCTTAATTAAAAAAATGTTAAAGACTCTTTTATTTTGAGGATAATGGAATAAGCGCTCCTGTTCTTCTTCTTTTTAATTTTTTTTTTTTTTTTACATCTAGTCCCAATTCAAAGTTTCTGTCATGGTCAACGGCTCAATGTTCGTCAAACATCAGATGCAATTTTTATCATCAAATGCTCGTAATATCATTCTTTTGTTTCCTAACTGGATCTACATAAGCAACCATGGTAAACAATTGTGACTTAAAAACCCGATATCACCAATTTGTACAATCCCCTAATCACCATTCATTTCATAGCTATCTCACTGTAACCGGCCCTTTCCTCTCCCCACATCCCCGCCCTGTTTTCTAAGTAGACTTATTACAATGATTAAACCAGCACTATACTCTGCTTCACGTACGCAAGCATACAGACGACAGGGACAATTCATTACAGATTCGGTAATTCATGGCAGCGTTTGTTTGGTTGCAGACACAGAAAGACCCAGCAAGCGCTCAGCCCTTAAACAGCGCTTTGTCAACTTCAGCACTTTAACAGCGCTTTGTCAACTATCTGTTACGGGAATCTCTTGACAGCTGGGCACAGCTATACAGCATTTCCAACACACCCTGACACCATTTTGGATAAGTAAACATTAAAATGGAAAAACCCACTGGTTGGAAAAGTCTCCCGTGCCTTTTTCATTTTTCAAATGCTGACCTATTTTCCCCCGTTCTTTTCAACAAAAAAAAATGTGTTTCATCCTCTGTGTTTAAAGCACTTTCTGTCTGCTCAATGCACTTAAAGCAATTTTTGCTGCAGAGGAGAGAGAGAGAGAGAGAGAGAGAGAGAGAGAGAGAGAGAGAGAGAGAGAGAGGGCAGACAGACAGACAGACAGACAGACAGACGAGACAGACAGAGACAGAGACCGAAACAGAGTTACAGACAGACACATGTACTGTGTGTTTAATTTTTTTTTCCACATACTTACTGTTTTCCCATATTTTTTCATTTAAAAATATAAACGTCCCCCCCCCCCTCCGGGAAAAATCCCAAACGATTTACCGTTCAATACTTTTAAACATTTGTTTATGTTCAATATACTCATGGTTATCTGGCCACCGAAAAATGAGTTCAACTTTTTTTTTTAAACACATACTGATTAAGAAAAAATTTTCCCTTTTTTTCCCATTCACATACTGAACACCTTTCGAAAGAAAAACCATGATACGTTTTTCTACATTTGAACATTTCCGGTCTTTTCAATATCCTCATAGCAATCTTGTCAGAGACAGGGAGAAAGATACGTTCCATTCTTTATCAGCTCCCATAGGCATATAGGCAATATTCATGCACTAGTGGTGACAAAGGAGGCTTCCTCAGGAGCTAGAAAATAAACAACATTTTCCTTAACACTGCTTTCCCAAAATATTAACCACAGCTCTGTCTGAAGTGTGTCTGAATCGACAAGGGCTTTGGGGTTTACTGAAGCAGCCTGTGAAAATGAATAAACTTTTGGAAGCGTTTTCTTTTTCTTTTTTTTTTTTAAAACTAGTGTCTGTTCTATTTGTTTCTAGGTCTGTATTGTTAATGCTACACACACACACACACACACACCACACGCGCGCGCGCGCGCGCGCGCTCCCCCGCGCAACACGATGGATGACAGGACTTTAAAGAACTCGATTTTTCAAACCTGGAAGATAATCTGATTTGAAAGTGTTTTGTCTGGAAAGCTACAATGAGCTGTATTCTACTGACCCTGTTTCTGGAAAGAGTAGAGGTTAAAAACGTGTCACTGGCGTATCTTTATATCACTGATTTGACCGTATAACTTGTGTTATTTTACAATTATTTAAAACTTTTCTCTGTTATTCTTTGTGTAGTGCTATTTTTTCACTGCAACGAAATAGTAGATTCTACTTCGACAATATCAATAACTTTCTGTGTTCCTTCCCTCTCGATATTCACAAAACGTGCTGACAAAAACAGTGAATCAAAACCAGTCTGTTTTTTCTAAACTGATAAAGAATTTTTTTAAAGTGTAAAAAATTGGAAAAGTCTTAAAGGATGTATCCATGGCTTTTTCCAGTATTCATGTGCACCCCCTCCCCCGTCAATCGTCCACCCCCAAAAAATGCACAAACAAACAACAAAATAAAAAACAAAAGAAAACCATACAAAAAAGAAAGCAAACAAACAATAGATAACGGAAACGACAACAAAAACATCTAAGTGCCGGGGAGGGTGGGGTGGGGTAGGAGGAAGAAGACCCACACCTTACTGTTTTAGAGAATAAAAACCAGCCCAAACCAACTGATTTATTCTACCATTGTTCATATTTTGTCCACTCTTCATTCCAGCCAAATCCCAAAGGTAACTTGTTCCCGTCTTGATTTATATATATATATTTATATTATTATATCTTATTATATATTATATATATTTTATATATATATATTATATATATACATCAAACCCCATTCGGGATTCAATTTACTAAAGCCAGTCAGCTGTCGGGGACAATTGGGCAGTATTCACGCACTGACTGAAATATACTATTCTAGGTTCAAGCTCTTGGAAAACGTCTTTTTTCAGAAGTAATCACAGGAACATTGAGGCTAGTTCTGTCAGGAATTTGTTAGGGACAAACCTTCAGTCAAAGTAAATTTCGCCCAATTACCCAGTGTTCCGTTTAGTCAAGTCTCTTTCAACAATGTGTCACTATCCGCGGGAAACGTCGACTGCACTGTACCGTCATTGAAAGAAAGCAACTTGAAAGATATTCTGTTGCGCCGATGAGGCTTTGGCTGCATGCTAGGTATTGTCCTGTTTCGATAAATCATCAACATAGACATGCTGTTTATGTTGGGCGTTCCCCGGCTTAAAGATTACAAAAAATGCTTTGGGGTCACCACAATATCCTGTCTCTGTCATTACACTATCAGTCACTGTAAGAGTACACTTCGGATAAGAAATTTCCAATACCTTGCTCTAAAGGCAGCGACACTCCGACTCCCGATGAACTTTTCTGGTTATTCTAACGGAGGATTCGGGTTCTTATGCCAGAAGTTTGTCATGGATGACCGGCCCCCCCACAATATTTCAAAGCATACCAACATTTTAATGTAGGCCTTGGCACTTTGCTCACATCATTTACTGACACAGCTATTGGCTTGGGCCGACACAGCAAATTCATGGCTTGGGGAAACGAATCTCCTTGGCCAGTTTCTTTTTCACTGTCTAAAGTATTCTTTGTCTTTTGAGATGTCAAGAACTTTACTTAAAGAGATGATCTAACTATTAGTTTGTGATTTTTCCTGTTCATCAGCTAGAGCTCGACGTTCACCACTGGTGGGAATTTGTGTATGCGACCGTTTTTGCACCATGGAAGGTAGCTGCATTCCGACTTCGGAGATGTATGCTGGATGTGTTCGTATTTCCGTAACCCACCGAACACTGACATAAATTACGGGATCTTTAACGTTCATATTTGATCATTTGCATGGTATACACATGAAGGGATTTAAGGCACTGTCAGGTCTGCACTGGAAGTTGACCTGGGAGATCGTAAAAAAATCCCCATTCTCTATTCACCAGATGCCGCTGAGTTTCGAACCCACGACTTGATGAACCCACAGGATTGAAGTTGTAGGGTCTTAACCACTCGGCTATAGAGTCCGTCTGAGATAGTGCAATTTTGTGTGCATGCACCTTTCCCTTTTCTTCACTGTTTTTGCGCCAGAATGTCACTCGACTCTTTGTAGGCTGCTGGAGATAGCATAGGCAGTGTTTATACACTGATTGTGACAAACGACGCTCTTTCGGAAATATAGGAAGATTGGCGTTTTACCAGAGGAATATCGTACAATATATTAGCAAGGGTAGTGCCTGAAGTGGATTTGAATCCATAAAGCTTTTGGGATACACTAGGTTTGCAGTTTTACTGCTGCTGCTGCTGCTACGGCTTTTGTTGCCACTACCACCAATATTTATGCTTTCACTGGTGCTGCCACTACTGCTGCTGTAA
>CM060334.1:25460650-25465650 GCA_030674155.1 Stramonita haemastoma | reverse complement strand
CTCATGTTACCTATTCATATACTTTCACTACCTTGGTCACACGAGATATTAAAACTTAGACTAACCATGACAACCAGCCATTCTGGTCGCGAACAGAGGCAGTCAGGTTTTTCTTAGGCAGTGTCACTCCTCATAACCGTTGTTGGCCCTTCGCGATCGGCTGGGCTTGAAACAAAACGCAAGGAAATGAAAGCGATCAGGTGTGTTACCAATGAATCATAAATCCCCACTGTCTCCCATTCCTTTGCGCCATTAGACGCGTCTGTCGCGTCATTCCCCTTCATATCACCCTTTCCCTTCTCTTGTCAGTTTTGATACGCTGGCACATTCGTCTCTGAGCCTATCCGGATCCAGGAAACATCCTGCCAGAAATCTCGCGAGATCTGCATCACGTGACCTGTCAGCTGACTAAAAAAAAAATGCTGATGCTCGCTTAGGAAACTTTGAGGTGATGGGGGTCTGTTTTGTATCCGTGCGTATTGACCCTGGAAATGTTAATGGAGTCGTTTAAGGTGTTTGTTTTTGGTGATAGTTTACTTGCCGGGAAAGGAAAAAATCCCTGCAGTTAGTAAGGGATTTTTTTTGTTCTTTTGAAGCTTTGATCAATGCGTTTTATCAGAGGTGCTGTATTGTAGTTTATACCAAGCAGGGGCGCGCGTGGGGTGTGTGTGTGTGGGGAGAGAGGAGAGAGAGAGAGAGAGAGAGAGAGAGAGACAGAGACAGAGACAGAGAGAGAGACAGAGATGTAAGGAGCGACATAAGGAAACAGAGACAAAGAGAGAAAAAGGGTGTTCAACTATTCACAAAACTATTGTGACAAAATCTTTCCCTTTAACCTGTCAGAAAAGCACTCTGCGGCACTAAACGATAATGCCATTACTTTTCCTTTCGTAGTTTGACGTGCATTTACACAGATGTTGAGTCATTAGAAGCGTTTGCTGTTATGTGTATTGAAAACCATATATCTGGGTGACTTCAAAGAGTACTAGCCTAACAAGTGACAAACGACAAGAAACAACAACAATGAACATTTCAACTATTATTGTTTGCACATTGTGTGAATTTTTCTGCTTTTATTAAAACATGTTCACAGGGGCACAAACAAGAGTGCAAGGCCAAGGAAGCTGAAAAGACAAGGATTAACAAGAAACATAAAAGGACAACAACAATCAAAGATTGTGTTCGAGTTCTTGGATTCGAATGGGAAAGGATGGAAACAAAACAAGAACTGCTTATAATTACTTGCTGGAAACCAATGGCAAGCGAAATGCTTCTTATTCTTCACTGACTTCATTTTCTGAAAATTAGCATTGAAGTTCAGTAGTGCTGCTCCACATCTTTCCTCCCAACTCGTTTTCTGCTAAGCTAAATGTGTAGCACAAACAGAAGTTCCAAAATGTCAAGAAAATACTCTCTGATTACACCTAATCTGTTTGTGTCACTTTTGATCCATCAATACACTGGTCTCCTTCGGTTACCACTTTCCAGCAGTGCATTGAAACCTCCCTGGGTACTATCTACCACGTGGTGTATCACGTGACTGGACCACGGTGCATTCTGGGGGAAAATTCTGGACACTGAGATTTGATTTTTTGCATCACGCATAAGGAAAGATGGTGTCTGGTGATTTGTTCCGGCTGTCTGATGTGGTTACTTCTTCACTTCAACTGTAAACGGAGTAATTAGAGTAGATTCATATCCTTGGTTTGTTGCGAGTTATGCTCTGATGTCAGTTTGAAAAAATATCGGACAGGGATTTTGTCTTTTCAGAAGCTGTAGTCTGTACTGTACTGTCTGTCTACGTCTAGTCTGTTTGTATGTGTGTATGTAGTTGTTGTTGTGATGCGTGATGAGTGCATGCAGGCTGCTATGTAGTACGTACGTATGATGCATGTGATGATGTATGCATGTATGTACGTATGTAGTATTAGTTATGTATGTATGTATGTATGTATGTATGTATGTTGTATGTATGATGTTGTGTATGTGTATGTGCTGTGCTATGTATGTGTGTGCTGTGCTGTTGCGTGCTGTGCTGTGTTTGGTGTGTGTGTGTGTGTGTGTGTGTGTGTGTGTGTGTGTAGGAGTGAGTGGAGAGGATGAGAGAGAGAGAGAGAGAGAGAGAGAGAGAGAGAGAGAGAGAGAGAGAGAGAGAGGAGAGAGAGAGAGAGGACGAAGAAGACGAGAGACAGAAGGAGACGAGAAGAGAGAGAGAGAGAGATTTTTCTCTTAGGTACAGCTGGCTATGAAGACCATTCAAAGCTATCAGCATTAAAAGGATAATCTTTACCATCATAGGAATACTCTAGAAAATCCTTGAAAAGCCGAGGTAATGTTATTTTCTCCTATTTATATCAACAATGATGTAAATAAAAATGTACACACGTAGGTTTTTTATACCTACAATCATAAAATGCAATGAAACTTCAAAGTAGCACTGATTCTAAAACTGTGGATTGTTGCATTTGTTTCTTCTGATGTGGATACATTAAAGGCTGAAAGGAAAATGTATCATTTGATACTTCTGTTTGTCCTGCGCCTGTATCTCTCTTTGCTGGCTGCAAGTGCATTAAGACCCCCGCGGGTACTTGAACAACATGAGAAATTCCCTCTGATGAAATGTTTTTGTTTGTTCTTCTGTACCTACAGTTGACCCGTACACTTGCTGCTGTTTAGCATAAGAATCATGATACTTGGGTACATGGTTTACAGACTAGTGAATTTAACGACGATGTTAACTTCTTGGACAACATCACGTCTGGTGTGTATCATCAAGGAATCATCGACTCAAATTATCTGACGTCTCTACATGAACCTCCATAGATCATGTCATGAATCTTCACGCTCTCCATCCTTCGTTCGATGTGGGCATTGACCAACCAATGTAGCGACATTGCTCTACCCAGCCTTCAGCAGCAATACAGGGAAAGAGGTCCGATAATCGGAGCGGTCTTTAGGGAGCTCGGTGTCAGAGACCCCTAGAAGCCAGCATCTTGAGGTACGCACTGTCTTCACCCCTCGAAGCTGTACCTTCCCTGTCTTTAAAAAGGGGCGGGTGGGTACCCATTTATAGCTGCGTGGTACCAATACTGGGGAACTGTACTGAAGTCAAGGCAAACGAACGGTCACCCATCCGCGAGGCAATCTCGCTCAACGCTGTTTTAACCTGTCAGCTTTGATCACTGAACTATCCCGTTCTTAGATACGGTGGAGCAGTTAAATCTTGCACCTACAACTTTGTCATGAGACTCGAATGGAACGGCTTAGGCAGAGAATTTGCATTATGTCCTTCACCCTAGTGTGTGAGAGTTTTTTTTTAGTAGGGGCTGTTATTTTTTTTATTGTTTTTGTATGTTTGCATACCTATAGTTTTTGTTTGAAGAGCCTATGCAGTGCAGAAAGGCGTCCTGCCAATCAAAGCGTTTTCTTTTCGGTGTGCTACATTGTTTTTGTTTCCTCTTGTTCTTGTATGTTTGTGTGTTTAGCTTTTTAAAAATTAGTTTTTCTTTGAAGAGTCCAGACAGTGCACAAAGACGTGCTGCCAATCAAACCGTGTTTGCTTTTCGCTATAAAGGTTAGCTTCTAACAATGCTAGTCAACTCATAGTTGTGCTTACTGTGTAGCCTATATGATCGTCATAGCACTTTTACAAGACCGCTTAATGTGTTCGTGTTCGGTTTTCAGTACATTAGAATTATATATCAAAGTATAAACGAATAAGCTTTTACTGAGTGATCTATCTAATCATATTAGGTTTTTGTTTTGTTTATTGTTTATTATTATAATTTTTTTGTTTTACTAAGAACAAGTATAGTGGGCTGATGGCATTGCTTTACGCTCTTTTTGAAGAATTAAATATATGAGTTTTTCGGTGCACTAACATGTATTTCATTGAAATATTCATTCTCGCTTCAGCTAAATTTCTGAAGCTATTCACAAACCCTAGGCCCAAATGGTACAAGTTCAATACAGCCAAACTACTAACTAGGCCTTGTTAAAAGCTGAGAAGGAACAGACATCTTGCAATTAATCTTGCAATACATTATGGAAATAATATTTCAAGAAGAAAAAAAGAGCAGGAGGAGGAGGAAGAAGGAGGAGGAGGAAGAGGAGGAGGAGGAAGAAGAAGAAGAAGCAAAAGAAGAGGAAGCAGAAGAACCCGCACACACACAACACAACAACAACACACACACACACACACACACACACACACACACACCAACACACACACACAACACACACACACACATTACACACACACACTTACACACACACACACACACACACACACACACCCACCCCCCACACTTACACACACTTACACACACACACTTACACCCCCCACACAAACACACTTACACCCCCCCACCCCCCCCACACCCACACACTCTTCCTCTCACCCTCCACGATTAAGTTGACTGTTTTGATTTTGACAAGGACGGCGCCCCTCCCCCAAACACACTTACGCCCCCCCCTACACACTCACACTACCCCCCCTCCACACACACACACACACTCTTCCCCTCACCCTCCACGATCAAGTTGACTGTTTTGATTTTGACGGGCACGGTGTTGACCTGGCAGTTGTACACGCCCTGGTCCTTGTACTCCACGTCACGGATGTGCAGGTTCCAGTCCTTGCTGAAAGGACGCTCCAAGGACAACCGTTCGTCATCGATGATCCGTCGGTCCTCGAAAGTCAGCAAGGTGGAGGACTGGTCTGTCCACACCACCTGCATAAAGAGAGTTTGGATTAGTCGTTTGAGAGTGGTGTTGCTGCTGTTTGTTTGTACGTGTGTTGCAGGTTCAGGCTAAAAATTTATCAGTTACTGATGTTAGTGAAAAGCCAAGTCCTATGTTAACATGTCATTTTATTTCTTTATACCACTTTTATGTCACAGCAGATTTCTCTGCGTGAAATTCGGGCTGCTCTTCCCGGGGAGAGCGCGTCGCTACAAGTGCAGCGCCTACCCATTTTTTTCCTTTTTCCTATCTGCAAT
>CM060334.1:25433150-25455650 GCA_030674155.1 Stramonita haemastoma | reverse complement strand
TAGAACTACATCACATTACCCACAAGCATAGAACCATATCACATTAGCCACAAGCATAGAACTACATCACATTACCCACAAGCATAGAACTACATCACATTAGCCACAAGCATAGAACTACATCACATTACCCACAAGCATAGAACTTTATCTACCGGTCATCTCTCCAGGCCTTTTGTTGGAAGGAAATAATCCGTTTTTAGCAGCACAGAAATGAAACATTCGAGAAGAGGTATATGGGGAAAGCTGCTTTGAATATTAAACAGTATTGTACTGTGTAACACTTTTGGTCACACCAGATTATCTTGTATGGAATTCAGGCTGCTCTCTTTGGGGAGAGTGCACTACCATAAGAGCAGCGTTGCACACAGAATATCGAAACTGGCACAGTCAAATTCAATTACTCTGCCTTTCTTTTTAGAACCATCATAGGCAAGGAGAAGTTACAATGGACAAAAATGACAGTGTAATTTTCACCTGAACATCCATTACTTTAAGAATACTAAAACTGATCACCCAATATTCTCCTTGATTTTTTATGTATGTGTTTACAAGGAGGGTATGTAAGGCTTGGCTCGGCCTAGAATCGGCATTCTTGTGTCTTAAAGATCATTCATTCATTCATTCATTCATTCATTCATTCATTCTCTGGCTTTCTCTGTCTCGCTCTCGAGTTTTTGTTATTTTGTTTATTATTGTTGGTGTTGTTTGATTAGAGGGTTTTCTTTATCTTGATCTTATGTCTGATAGGGGTGGGAACTGGATGAGGGAAGGGGGAGGAGTGTGGGGGTAGGTGTAGGGAAGGGAGGGGAGGAGGAGGTTTAGTGGGGGGGGGGGGGAGGATGGTGGGGGGAGTGGAGGGAAGGGGGGGGAGGAGGAGGTTTAGTGGGGGGGGAGGATGGTGGGGGGGAGTGGAGGGAAGGGGGAGGAGGAGGTTTAGTGGGGGGAGAGGATGGTGGGGGGAGTGGAGGGAAGGGGGAGGAGGAGGTTTAGAGGGGGGGGGAAGGAGGATGGTGGGGGTAGGTGGAGGGAAGGGGGAGGCGGTTTAGGCGGGGAGGATGGTCAGGGAAGGGGGAGGAGGTGTAGGGGGGGAGGATGGTGGAGATAGGTGTAGGGAAGGGGGAGGAGGTTTGGGGGAGTGTAGGGGAGGAGGTTTGGGTGGTGGTGTATGGTGGGGTGGAGTATGGTGGGAGGTTTGGGGAGTATGATAGGGGTATTTATTCTTTTACACACGTACTTTTTTATTATTTGGATCCAGTCTTCTTTACAAATGCGTGTTTTAGAGTGTTGTAGGTTAGGAAAGAGGGGTGGTAAGTTATTCTTTTATATCGATTATAATGGAATAAGCAGTGATGTGCTTTTTTTGTTTTACATTTGATTTTAAACCAAAGTTACCCCGTTTTCTTTATCTTGATCTTATCTCTGATAGGGGTGGGGACTGGATGTAAAAAAGCACATGACTGCTTATTTATTATCCCCCCCCCTCTCTCTCTCTCAAACACACACACACACTCACACAATGCCAATGATCAAAATATATGCATACATCAGGAACAGGAATGAAGAAAATTAGACAATATTTACATTTTGCCCCATAAACTGAACAAACGACGACTACTCATATAAAAAAGTTTAATGCAGAGTTCATAGATCTTGGATTTTCCCGTTTATTTACGGAAATCTACGAAAGTATGGATATTGCCGGAAACACAACTGAAAAAATAAATGAAATAACAAAAAAGGAATAAACATAAGAAAAACAATATTTTTGGATCATTAGGGTAGAATAGAACACAATACAGCATAATACATATTGTCTATATCCTACATGCTTCTCAGCCTGAATCAGATATATATTTCCCAGTTCCAGTTAGCTCATAGACAGGTGGTGTGGCCTGTTGGATAAGACGACGGACTTGTAATCTGTATGTTCTTGGTGTCATGGGTTCGAATTTCAGTGAGAGTTTTACTGACTTCCTAGTAGTTGGCAAAATTATGCCAACTAAAAAAATGTACACGGAGGGTGGAGGAAAGTTAGGGGAGGGTATGATGGGGGTAGGTCTCAGAAGAGGAGGAGGGGTATGGTGGGTGAAGGGAAAGAGGGAGGAGGATGGTGGGGGTAAGTGTAGGGAAGGGGGAGGAGGTTTAGGGGGGAGGATGGTGGGGTATAGGTGTAGGGAAAGGGGAGGAGGTTTAGGGGGAGGATGGTGGGGGAAGGGGGAGGAGGTTTAGGGGGGGTAGGGTGGTCAGGGAATGGGGAGGAGGTTTAGGGGGGAGGATGGTGGGGGTAGGTGTAGGGAAGGGGGAGGAGGTTTAGGGATGAGGAGTAGGGAAGGGGAGGAGGAGGTTTAGGGGGGAGGATGGTGGGGGTAGGTGTAGGGAAGGGGGAGGAGGAGGTTTAGGGGGGGGGGGGAGGAGGTTTAGGGGGGGTAGAGGATGGTGGGAGTAGGTGTAGGGAAGGGGGAGGAGGAGGTTTAGGGGGGGGGAGAGGATGGTGGGGGTAGGTGTAGGGAAGGGGGAGGAGGTTTAGAGGGGGGTGAGGAGGATGGTGGGGGTAGGTGTAGGGATGGGGGAGGAGGAGGTTTAGTGGGGGGGAGAGGATGGTGGGGGGAGTGTAGGGAAGGGGGAGGAGGTTTAGAGGGGGGTGAGGAGGATGGTGGGGGTAGGTGGAGGGAAGG
This sequence comes from Stramonita haemastoma, assembly GCA_030674155.1. NCBI lineage: Eukaryota > Metazoa > Mollusca > Gastropoda > Neogastropoda > Muricidae > Stramonita > Stramonita haemastoma. The sequence goes on along the minus strand of CM060334.1, from coordinate 25,452,972 downwards.
GGGAGGAGGTTTAGAGGGGGGGGGAGGAGGTTTAGAGGGGGGGGGGAGGAGGATGGTGGGGGTAGGTGGAGGGAAGGGGGAGGAGGTTTAGACGGGGGGAGGAGGATGGTGGGGGGAGGAGGATGGTGGGGGTAGGTGTAGGGAAGGGGGAGGAGGAGGTTTAGGGGGGGGAGAGGATGGTGGGGGTAGGTGTAGGGAAGGGGGAGGAGGAGGTTTAGGGGGGGGGGGAGAGGATGGTGGGGGTAGGTGTAGGGTGGTGGAGGGAGGAGGATGGTGGGGGTAGGTGGAGGGAAGGGGGAGGAGGGGTTTAGGGGGGGTAGGGTGGGTCAGGGAATGGGGAGGAGGTTTAGGGGGGGAGGATGGTGGGAGTAGGTGTAGGGAAGGGGGAGGAGGAGGTTTAGGGGGGGGGAGAGGATGGTGGGGGTAGGTGTAGGGTGGTGGAGGGAGGAGGATGGTGGGGGTAGGTGGAGGGAAGGGGGAGGAGGAGGTTTAGGGGGGGAGGAGGATGGTGGGGGTAGGTGTAGGGAAGGGGGAGGAGGAGGTTTAGGGGGGGGAGAGGAGGATGGTGGGGGTAGGTGTAGGGTGGTGGAGGGAGGAGGATGGTGGGGGTAGGTGGAGGGAAGGGGGAGGAGGTTTAGGCGGGGAGGATGGTCAGGGAAGGGGGAGGAGGTGTAGGGGGGGAGGATGGTGGAGGTAGGTGTAGGGAAGGGGGAGGAGGTTTGGGGGAGTGTGGGGGAGGAGGTTTGGGTGGTGGTGCATGGTGGGGTGGAGTATGGTGGGAGGTTTGGGGAGTATGATAGGGGTATTTATTCTTTTACACACATACTTTTTTTGATTATTTACATCCATTCTTCTTACAAATGCGAGTTTTAGAGTGTTGTAGGTTAGGAAAGAGGGGTGGTAAGTTATTCTTTTATATCGATTATAATGGAATAAGCACTGATGTGCTTTTTTTTACATTTGATTTTAAACCAAAGTTACCCCTTCCTACCCTGTCTTGGAGGGGTGAGACAGCCTAGTGGTCAGAACATTGCGCTCACAATTTGACTACCCGAGTTCGATTCCCGTTCGAGGGGATTTTCCCCCTGAGTTAACACTGATGTTAACTCCAGGGGAGGGAGGAGGTGAAGAGATGAGGAGAGGGAGGGGGTAGGTTGGGAAAAAGGGAGGGGATAGGCTGGGAGTGGGAGGAAGGTTCGAAGGATGAAAGGAGTCGGTTAGGGGAAAAGAGGACAGGACAGAATAGGGGTGGGAGGGGGTAGGTTAGGGGGTGGTTACTTTCATCAAGGTCTGTAATATCTTTAAGTCAACCAGGGAGATGAGATTAGATGAGTTCTAAAACTTTCACAGTCTAAAAAAAAACCCTACTGAAAGTAAGAAATGAATTAAACAATCTTAAATCAACACTTTTTGAAATGAAATAATCAATCTTAATACCCCTGCCAAAGAAAGGAAACCTCAAACAATGCCAGAACTACAGAACCATCAGTCTCATAAGTCATCCTAGCAAGATCATGCTGCAGGTAGTCCTCAACAGACTGAAAAACCAAGCGGAAAAACTCCTGGCAGAAGAACAAGCGGGCTTTAGACCAAAACGCAGCACAATGGAACAAATTTTCAATCTGAGAATTCTGATAGAGAAGCATCTCCAACACCAAAAAGACTTGTACCACAATTTCATAGACTTTAAAAAGGCCTTTGACAGGGTATGGCATGACGGCCTCTGGCAAGTACTCAGGCACTTCAACATTGACAGCTGTCTAATTGAAGTCATCAAAGCTCTGTACGAGAACGCAGAAAGTGCAGTTTTTATGAATAATCACGTGGGCGAGTTCTTCAAGACCACGGTTGGGGTTCGCCAGGGATGCCTTCTCTCACCTGTACTCTTCAACCTCTTCCTCGAAAACATCATGACAGAGACACTGCAAAACCACCACACTTCCATCTCCATTGGTGGAAGACCCCTTTGCAACCTCAGATTTGCAGATGACATTGACCTCATGGGCAGCAGCAAACAAGAACTGCAAATCCTCACAGACAATTTAACAGATCGAGCGAGCGCATACGGCATGGAGGTCAGTACAGAGAAATCAAAGATCATGGTCAACAACGCGAGTAATGACATCACGGAAATAAAGATGAATGGAGAAACACTAGAAGAGGTGAGCCAATTCAAATACTTAGGCTCCATCCTAACAAAAGATGGCACATCAAACAATGAAGTGAAAGCTCGCATTGCAACAGCAACATCTGCTCTAGTCAGACTCGAGAAGATCATCAGAAGCAACAACATCAGCTTCTGCACCAAATACCACCTTTACAAATCCTCGTGATATCTATCCTCCTATATGGCTGTGAATCATGGACTCTGACAGCAGAGTTAGAGAGGAGAATCCAAGCATTCGAGAACAAGTGCCACAGAAGACTCCTCAAAATATCATACAAAGAACACAAGACCAATAACTATGTGATAGAAGAAATCAAAAAGCGTGTGGGCCCCCAAGAGCCTTTGCTCTCCACCATAAAGAGGAGAAAGCTGATGTGGTTTGGTCACACCACAAGACACAACACCCTAGCAAAAACTATCCTGCAAGGAACAGTCGAGGGCAAGAGAAGAAGAGGCCGCCAAAAGAAATCATGGGTTGACAACATCAAAGACTGGACCGCCCAACCCCTACAACACCTCCTACTAGCCACGCAGGATCGTGAAGCATGGAAAAAAGATCTCTGTTGCGTTCTTCTCTCATGTCCCCCCTACGTCCTTTGGGACATGGGACTGAGTGAGTGAGTGAAATCAACACTTTTTGCCAGTAATACAGTAACATTACATACGAAAGAAAATGTTAAGAGCCTTGACACCTTTGTCAAATATACTTTCTAGGCAAATAAAGAAAGGATGCCTTTGCCCAGTCAGAGATGAACCCTTCTGTTTAAGGTTTAGGGGGGGTAGGGTGGTCAGGGAATGGGGAGGAGGTTTAGGGGGGAGGATGGTGGGGGTAGGTGTAGGGAAGGGGGAGGAGGTTTAGGGATGAGGAGTAGGGAAGGGGAGGAGGAGGTTTAGGGGGGAGGATGGTGGGGGTAGGTGTAGGGAAGGGGGAGGAGGAGGTTTAGGGGGGGGGGAGGAGGTTTAGGGGGGGAGAGGATGGTGGGAGTAGGTGTAGGGAAGGGGAGGAGGGTTTAGGGGGGGGAGAGGATGGTGGGGGTAGGTGTAGGGAAGGGGGAGGAGGTTTAGAGGGGGGTGAGGAGGATGGTGGGGGTAGGTGTAGGGATGGGGGAGGAGGAGGTTTAGTGGGGGGGAGAGGATGGTGGGGGGAGTGTAGGGAAGGGGGAGGAGGTTTAGAGGGGGGTGAGGAGGATGGTGGGGGTAGGTGGAGGGAAGGGGAAGGAGGTTTAGAGGGGGGGGGGAGGAGGTTTAGAGGGGGGGGGGGAGGATGGTGGGGGTAGGTGGAGGGAAGGGGGAGGAGGTTTAGACGGGGGGAGGAGGATGGTGGGGGTAGGTGGAGGGAAGGGGGAGGAGGTTTAGAGGGGGGGAGGAGGATGGTGGGGGGAGGAGGATGGTGGGGGTAGGTGTAGGGAAGGGGGAGGAGGAGGTTTAGGGGGGGGGAGAGGATGGTGGGGGTAGGTGTAGGGAAGGGGGAGGAGGAGGTTTAGGGGGGGGGAGAGGATGGTGGGGGTAGGTGTAGGGTGGTGGAGGGAGGAGGATGGTGGGGGTAGGTGGAGGGAAGGGGGAGGAGGTTTAGGGGGGGTAGGGTGGTCAGGGAATGGGGAGGAGGTTTAGGGGGGGAGGATGGTGGGAGTAGGTGTAGGGAAGGGGGAGGAGGAGGTTTAGGGGGGGGGAGAGGATGGTGGGGGTAGGTGTAGGGTGGTGGAGGGAGGAGGATGGTGGGGGTAGGTGGAGGGAAGGGGGAGGAGGAGGTTTAGGGGGGGGAGAGGATGGTGGGGGTAGGTGTAGGGAAGGGGGAGGAGGAGGTTTAGGGGGGGAGAGGATGGTGGGGGTAGGTGTAGGGTGGTGGAGGGAGGAGGATGGTGGGGGTAGGTGGAGGGAAGGGGGAGGAGGTTTAGGCGGGGAGGATGGTCAGGGAAGGGGGAGGAGGTGTAGGGGGGGAGGATGGTGGAGGTAGGTGTAGGGAAGGGGGAGGAGGTTTGGGGGAGTGTGGGGGAGGAGGTTTGGGTGGTGGTGCATGGTGGGGTGGGAGTATGGTGGGAGGTTTGGGGAGTATGATAGGGGTATTTATTCTTTTACACACATACTTTTTTTGATTATTTACATCCATTCTTCTTACAAATGCGAGTTTTAGAGTGTTGTAGGTTAGGAAAGAGGGGTGGTAAGTTATTCTTTTATATCGATTATAATGGAATAAGCACTGATGTGCTTTTTTTTACATTTGATTTTAAACCAAAGTTACCCCTTCCTACCCTGTCTTGGAGGGGTGAGACAGCCTAGTGGTCAGAACATTGCGCTCACAATTTGACTACCCGAGTTCGATTCCCGTTCGAGGGGATTTTCCCCCCGAGTTAACACTGATGTTAACTCCAGGGGAGGGAGGAGGTGAAGAGATGAGGAGAGGGAGGGGGTAGGTTGGGAAAAAGGGAGGGGATAGGCTGGGAGTGGGAGGAAGGTTCGAAGGATGAAAGGAGTCGGTTAGGGGAAAAGAGGACAGGACAGAATAGGGGTGGGAGGGGGTAGGTTAGGGGGTGGTTACTTTCATCAAGGTCTGTAATATCTTTAAGTCAACCAGGGAGATGAGATTAGATGAGTTCTAAAACTTTCACAGTCTAAAAAAAAAACCCTACTGAAAGTAAGAAATGAATTAAACAATCTTAAATCAACACTTTTTGAAATGAAATAAACAATCTTAAATCAACACTTTTTGCCAGTAATACAGTAACATTACATACGAAAGAAAATGTTAAGAGCCTTGACATCTTTGTCAAATATACTTTCTAGGCAAATAAAGAAAGGATGCCTTTGCCCCAGTCAGAGATGAACCCTTCTGTTTAACATTCAAAGCAGTCATTTCCAGCAGGTCCTTGAGACCCTTCCACTTCTGTGGCAGCAGCGGAGAAATGGAGGATTAGCCACAAGGGTCTCCAGTGCCCACTGAGGGAAACAGCCTTTTGTTGGCTGCTGATGAGACAGGCCCTTGCCTCCTCGTTGTGGCACGTGGTGATCTGAATGCACGGGAATGTATGAATACTGATGAGGAAGGGGGAGAAAGACGCTGGCTCATTAAGGAGAGCTATGTCAAAATGTCGGTATTTCTTTGGCGGTGATTCTTCCAGATGATTCATGAGTGATGAATAAGGTAGTGACAGCCACCATCTGGTCTGCCTAATCATTCTGGCGGCCAATCTCAATTCATAAACCGATCTGGATGTAGGAAGGAAAGGGGACATGCCAATGATGTGCACAGAAACTAATTTACAACGCGTGTACACATGCCAAGCCACACTAACCACATAACACAACACTGTAATTTTGTAATTTGACAATGCGTCTGCAACAGATGAAATCAAATGATTCAAATGTTCGGTTCTGTGTTAGCTAGTTGTGTTTGTTGTGTCTGAGGGTTGTTCTTTTGTGTTTCTTTGCCTGTTTTATTTTATTTTGTATTGTTTGGTTTGTATTTCTACATCTCATTCTCAACCCCCACCCCCACTCTCCCGCTAATATCACATTAAGTGAACAACGTAAATGAAGAAATACACTGAAATACAACAAAATTCAGTTTTAATGGTAAATTTGGACTGAATGAGTTATGAAAACCAGGCATATATAGAATGTATTTCCTCTTTGCCAACTCTTGGTCTTTTCCTTCCAAAACAATCATTTTACCTAATACATACTTAAAATGTTACCAACGAGCTGCTTGGAAAGCTGATTTCAGAGCTAAGCAGAATGGTTAGCATTGGCTGATGCTTGTGTGCACTGAACTCCAAAAATAGTGACAAAGATAGTGGGACCCAAATTTCTACTTAGTTTTGGAGATTCAATAAGCATGATAGTTTCAAAGCAAAACAAATGGAACAGAATGGAACAAAAAGAAAAGAACAAAAAAAAGGAAGAAAAAACTTCCATCTAAACAAGAACTAGCCGGTTTTTTTCCCAAAGACCTATGTTTTTGTTCCTTCAGTTTTAATTTATCTGTGGGGAGTACATAACCCAAAGCTTAGATACCTATTTAAGCTTTGTTTAAACACCTATTTCTATTACCACACTGACATTTTTAAGGCAGATAGGTGACGGATAGTATGCCTTTGCCCCAATATTCAAAGCAGTCATTCTTAGCAGGTCCTTGAGCCCTTCCACTTCTGTGGCAGCGGCGGAGGAATGGAGGATTAGCCACAAGGGTCTCCAGTGCCCACTGAGGGAAACAGCCTTTTGTTGGCTGCTGATGAGACAGGCCCTTGCCTCCTCGTTGTGGCCACGTGGTGATCTGAATGCACGTGGAATGTATGAATACTGATGAGGAAGGGAGAGAAACGTTGCTTTGATGGTTGGGTTATTAAGGAGAGCCTTGTCAAGGTGGGCAGTATTTCATGGCAGCAATTCTTCACTCTTCGTGATTAAGTTACTGACAGTGTTTAGTGTCCTACCTAATATGCTCAGAGGCTAAGGTCAGTTCGTTAAGCGTTTAGCATACTACCACAGCAAATGAGGAATGGGAGGAACAGCATATGTGTACTTGAGCGTGTACACAAACATACATATACATGTGCATATCCCCTCTCAGCTGCAAATACAAGCACATAAAGGCTAGAAGAAGAAGAAGAAGAGAAGAGTGAGAGAGGGAAGGAGAGAGAGAGAGAGAGAGAGAGAGAGAGAGAGAGAGAGAGAGAGAGAGAGGAGAGAGAGAGAGAGAGAGAGAGAGAGAGAGGACAGACAGACAGACAGACAGACAGAGATTTGAACAAACACGGTAAAAGACAGACAGACAGAGCAGACAGAGACAGAGAGAGAGAGAGAGAGAGACAGAGAGAGAGAGAGAGGGAGACGAGAGAGAGAGACAGAGAGAGAGAGAGAGACAGACAGACAGACAGAGACAGAGAGACAGAGAGAGACAGAGACAGAGAGAGAAAGAGAGAGAGAGGGGGGTTGGGGGTAGGGGGGGGGAGAGAGAGAGAAGAGAAGAGAAGAGAAGAGAAGAGAAGAGAAGAGAAGAGAAGAGAAGAGAAGAGAAGAGAAGAGAAGAGAAGAAGAAAGAGGAAGAGAAGAGAAGAGAAGAGAAGAGAAGAGAGAGAGAGAAGAGAGAGAGAGAGAGAAGAGAAGAGAAGAGAAGAGAAGAGAGAGAAGAGAAGAGAGGGAGAGAGAGAGAAGATGGAGGAAGAGAAGAGAGTGCGAAAGAGACTCATGCTTTAGAGAATAGGAGAGAGAAGAAAATGTTGTAAATGCAAGGAGTTTGCGAAAGCATTCATCACATTGCCTTTTAAGAACTCATGTGTAAATTATAAACATTTGTCAAACTTGTGTTGCTGCATATAAAATTTCAGCATGCTCCTTCAAATCTTCATGTTTGTACTTTCTCTCTGCAGCTTTAGCGTAAGCTGTTCATCCATATAGCCACTCCTGCACCAACACGCAGCGCGCGGCGGTGCAAGCATATACACACAAATCTGACTGAATTACACACACACACACCAATACTCCTACTCTCTCTCTCTCTCTCTCTCTCTCTCTCTCTCTCTCTCTCTCTCTCTCCTCTCTCTCTCTCTCTCTCCTATTCCCCCTTTTTCTTCTCCAATTTGTCAGTCTGTATTCCCTATGGAGAATGGTAGGTTTTGGCATCTGAGACAACTCCAGGAAGCACATGCGACATTTTCATCGATTAAAGGAATCGAGGAACCATAGTGCATATGCTTCAAGAAATATTAACCACCCCAATATTAAAAAAAAAAACACCAACAAGAAACTGGTATCAGCAGTTTTAAGACAGGAAGTATGCTAGAAATTGATTGACGTATGTAAAATGAACATCTATAATACACAAACATATTTCTGAAAAAAAAACACTGAGAAAAAATTCTATTAAACCCCATGTATAAAAATCTTTGAAATACAGCAAAATGTCAAATGTGTGTGATCTATAGTTTAATTTCTGTTTACATGTCATGTTAGACAAAACGTAAATGTACACTGTATTTAATTAGTGATAACAGTTAATATGTTATACTATCATTGAGAAAAACACATGAAGCTATGTAGTCAGGTTTGTGCATAACTGACGGCACGTTTGTAAGAATTCCAGAACAAATAAATAGTTGTTTTCATGTTTTGTCTGTATCCCTTCAAATCTCTGTGCCTCTAAAGTATATGCATCTCTCCTGTAGCCAATGTTTTAAATTCTCACAAATTTCTTTTTTGTTTTTCGACTACATGTACTATCTTTCGATGCAAAACTATCATGTTAGACCTGCATTTAAAAACGTGCGTGTTTGCTTTTCGCATTCTTTCCTGTTTCTTTATCAGAATCTGAAAAAAAACCTCTAAGTTAGATGATGTTAAAGGTATTTGTGTCAGTGAAAATGTCACAGTTTATCACAGACAGCTCATAGGGTTTGCTGGTGCACAGACCCCAGACTACCGTTTCTGTTTGGTATTCAAAGCAGCTGTTCGAGCAGTTCTTGATGGCCGTTCACGTCTGTAGCAGAGAAATGGACTGTTGTGGACAGGACGTCTCCAACGACAACTGATGGAAATAGCTCTTTGTTCGCGGACAGATAGTCCTTGTCCTCTTGCGTCCCCCCCCCCCCTCCGCCCACCCCCACCCAACGCGCACACAACGACTTGAGCAAATTGAAGAAATATGAGAAATAACGGCTCATGGTTATTAGCGATCTTTGTGCTGGTGTAAGCCCACTAAAATCAACATTTTTTTGTTTGCTCTTGGTGATTTACAGTTATAGTTACTAAAAGCGTGTATATTGATGTTGTTTCGCACAATGTTGGGGACAATTATATACCTAAGTCACTCATTAAAAAGATTAGCTTTTTAGATAGCAGCTATATCTAGTTATGTTTCATTTAAGGAATGAAAACTTTCTACTGTTTAATTAGTCTGTGGAAAATTTTGCAAGATTTGCCAGGTGGGTTTCAAGAATCTTTATGAAAAGCTGTTCACCATTTAACGGAGACAAAATCTTAGGCTTTTGCTCCTCTACCACCTATGACTAATGTTTTTCTTTTGTATTCCAGCAGCTGCTATGAAACAGTTCTTTAAAACTTTCATTTTTGTACCAGAGTAACAGACTGGTTACTAACACGAAGTCATTCGAGAATTGGAATGTGAGAAAAGAAGCCAAGGCAGCAAATGGATTGTCCCTGACAGGGAGTCTTCAACAAGAGCTGGTGGGAATCGGTCCTTTGTTCGCTGTGGAGGAGACAGACGGTTCTTGCCTCCCCACACAGAAACCAGACCTGGGCTAGGCAACACGGAACGCAGGTATGACGATCAGGAAGACAGTGACCGCATAATTATGTTGGCTATTTGATCACGAATGATAATGCTGGTAGTTCTTGGCAATTTGTGATTCATGTACGCGCTGATATCGTTCTACGTGACTTCAAGACAGTAGTCAGTCAGTCGATTCGTTTACTCGAGAGGACACAGAAAGAATATATTAATATGAATTTAATTTACATCATTTGTTGCTTTTTACCCAAGAATCTAAAGTTTCAATTCCTCGCTGACTTCAAGACAACACAGTCAATTGATTTACCTGTCAGGACAAAGAAAGAATACACGAAGAAGAACTGCTTTACGTCGTCTATAGTTCGTGTCATTGTCATCTATGTCTTCAACAGCCTTGTGCTATTTTACGATAATTATGTACTAGTCCCAGAACAACAGTTTCTGTTTAGCGTTCAAAACAGATATCCTAAGAGCTCCTTTAGAACCGCTCTTTTATGCGGCACAGAAATTGACTGCTACCGATATTAGCTGTTTACTGCTGACTGATGGAATCTGCGCTTTATTTGTCACATATAAGATGGCCTTCCCTTTCCTTCTCGTAAAGGAAAGTAGTGGGATGTATGATTGTGGAGTCAAGGCAAGCTGGATAGGAATAAACAAACAACAACAATATTTCACAACGGCTATAAAGTCATTAGCAACTGTTATTTGCAGGCGCCAGAGTTTGTTTTTGACAATTGTTTTCATTTCTCTCATGCATTCATTTGCTGAAAACCGTATACAGTCTGGTCTGTTTCTTTTCCGATGTTCTATACATACATATGTCATATTTCCTTTGCAAAAATATATACAGACTTTCGTAGTTATCTTAATACATATTCAGTTCTCTCCCCATACAAGATTATAAAAAAAAGAAGAACACGAAAGAAGTGTGTGTGTTGTGTGTGTGTGTGTGTGTGTGTGTGTGTGTGTGTGTGTGTGTGTGTGTGTGTGTGTGTGTGTGTGTGTGTGTGTGTGCATACGTGTGTGTGCGTGTGTGATTGTGTGTGTGTGAGTGATTGGTGTGTTTATGTGTGTGTGTATGAGAGACAGAACAGAGAGACAGCAGAGACAGAAAGAGAGAGATATAAAGAGACAGTAGAGATAGATAATAGATAGTAGAGATAGATAATAGATAGATAGATAGATAGATAGAGATAGATAGATAGATAGATGATAGAAGACAGACAGAGACAGAGACAGAGAAGAGAGAGAAGAGAGGAGAGAGAGAGAGGAGAGAGAGAGAGAGAGAGAGAGAGAGAGAGAGAGAGAGAGAGAGAGAGGAGAGAGAGAGAGAGAGAGAGTATTCAGCAACATACTGGTTGAAATTCTATTAAATATTTTATTCCCAGAAATGTATGTCACTGAAAAAGTACTCCTGCCCACCCCCCCCCCCTTCCACCCATCCCTGACCTTATAAGAGGAGGTGACCTTGGGAAACTGTACACTATAGACCCTGTTGACAATTTTTTTTTTTTAGTAAGAGATACGAGTGTGGCTTCCAAGCAAAGTTGTAGACACTAACATTTTGAATATAGTCATACTCTATGGTGTCTTTTGGCTCTATCAAAATCAATCATTCATCACAACCTCCCACGCACTGTCCATTTCGTATATATATATATATTATATTCATCACATTTTTCCCCACCCTGCAGACCGAATGTGTCAACAGGCGAGGTCGCCAACTCGTTAGGAGGTTCAGTGCCACGAAGGAGGGAGAGTGGACGGACCTAAAGCCAAGGAGTTAATTGCCCTTCTTGTCAGCCTGGTACCCCCCCTCCCTCCCTCCCCCCTCCTCCAAGTCCCGGGCCGTCAGCTTCATAACCTAATTGAATTGTCTGGGGCAGGGTCCTGAGAGGTGTTACCCTTGGAGAGATCTTCAGAATTATATGCACAGTTTTTTTTCTTTCTTTTTGACACCAGCGTTTAGTTTCTTTCCGAAATGTGTTGTCGCGTGCAAAAAATGAAGCTGTCATGGGTTTTCACTTTGTTAGAAAGTGTCATTTTTTCCCCTCATTCCAACTCACCCAAAAAAGTTATGTTTTGAAGTGCAACTTCTCCATCTTAACACTGTGGACTATTCCCCCCCCCTAAGACTTAGAAGGAATACAGAAGTAGCTGCAGCAGCGGCACTAAAGATGTGGTAGGGAAGGAGACATCGTGGTGTAATGAACATGCAGCTGTCCTCTGTAACTGTAGAAATCCTTCCTAGTTTCTATCACACCCTAAACATTTGAATCATTCCGATTGAGCATTTTTTCAACTGTGCGACATTTAGTTCCTTGTACCTTGCTTTTCTGATGTATCACCTTGCAGTCTTCTCGTTTTCTTCTTCGTCAGTGGATTGCTCTCTCTCTCTCTCTCTCTCTCTCTCTCTCTCTTCTCTCTCTCTCTCTCTCTCTCTCTCTCTCTCTCTTATATTCATTATTTTTATTATTATATATAATATATATATATATATATCGATTGTATTTTGAGCATTTGTATCAACTCTGCGACATTTAGTTCCTTGTACATTGCTTCTCTGATGTATCACCTTGCGTCTTCTCGTTTTATTCTTCGTTAGTGCATTGTTCTCTCTCTCTCTCTCTCTCTCTCTCTCTCTCTCTCTCTCTCTCTCTCTCTCTCTCTCTCTCTCTCTCTCTCTCTATATATATATATATATATAAATATAATATAAAATCTGTTTATTGACCTAATCATCTATCTGTCTGCCTTTTTATCTATCACCCCATCTGCTTATTTGTCTACCTATCACTGTCAGTTCGTCTATTCGCCTATATATCCCACTACCTAAATTCCAACCAACCAACCAACCAACAACCAACCAACCAACCAACCAACCACCTACCTACCTACCTACCTACCTACCTACCTACCTACCTACCTACCTACCTACCTACCTACCTACACACATACCTACCTACCTACCATACCTACCTACCTCCTTCATCCTCCATCCATCCATCCTCCATCCATCCATCCATCCATCCATCCATCCATCCATCATCATCTATCTATCTATCTATCTATCTATCTATCTATCTATCTATCTATCTATCTATCTATCTATCTATCTATCTATCTGTTAAACTGATTAATCTTTGTTTCCCTTTATATATCTGTCTTCCCGTCTATTTATCTATTTCTCTTATACGCTGATTCTCTCTCTCTCTCTCTCTCTCTCTCTCTCTCTCTCTCTCTCTCTCTCTCTCTCTCTCTCTCTCTCTCTCTCTCTCTCTCTCTCTTCTCAAGTTTGTCAAGCTATCCAGCAATACATTTTCCCCACAAGCAAGTGCTTCTCCGACTTTTGTTGTTTTTTTTTCTCTCTCTCCTGCAGTATTATAGAATTCTGAGTTCGGTGGGTCTCCTTTTCTACCGTCTTTCCTGCCTACTGTCTGTCTCTCCGCCTGTGTCTGCCATATTTATACAGCCTTCCTGACGAGTGACTCACACTCTTCATCAACTCTCCCAAACTCTCATTGGTTGCGGGCCCTCAGGGCTCGTCCAATCAACTGGCTTGCTTGCCAAGTATGGCGGAAAGTTCCAGAGGTCGGACAAGGTGTCAGCACTTGGAAAGAAAGAACATTTGTGAATGTCTGGAACTTGAATGTCTGGGGCTGGAGGTAGGGAAGGGGTAGGACGGTGTGAGGGAGGGGTGGGGGGTGGAGTGAACAACGGGTGAAAAACAGTGAAGAGTGGTGGGGGGTGAAGAGAGAGAGAGAGAGAGAGAGGAAGAGAGAGAGAGAGAGAGAGAGAGAGAGAGAGAGAGGAGAGAGAGAGAGAGAGAGAGAGAGAGAGAGAGAGAGAGAGAGAGAGAGAGAGGAGAGAGAGAGATGAGGATGTAGGGGTGTGTGTGTGTAGTGTGTGTGTGTGTGTAGTGAGAGAGAGAGTAGAGAGGAGAGGAGGATGAGAGAGAGGAGAGAGGAGAGAGAGAGAGGAGAGAGATGTAGAGAGGGAGTGGATGAGAGAGAGGTCTTGGAGAGGAGGGCACAACACACACGACGCACGCACGCACCACACACACACACCCACACACACACACACACACACACACACACACACACACACACACACACACACACACACACACCACTAAAAAAGGGACACAAAAGGCGAGAAAAACAGGAAGAGGAGGAGGACAAAAAAGAAGAATTGAAAGAGAAATCGGGAAAATTGACGTGCAAATAGAGGGAAAAAAGACTTCCTGAAAAACAAAGCTTAGATGAAAGCAGCCAGTACAAAAGATGCAGTTAAGAAATGAGAGGAAAGAGAACAGAAATAAACAAGCAGAAAAAAGACGAACAGGGATACAGCGAAGAAAACATCGACGAATACAATTAGGACAGCTATCGACGACGAAGAAGAAGAAAAAGGAGAAGAAGAAGGAGGAGGAAGAGTAGGAAGAAAAAGAAAAAGAAGGAGAAGATGATGAAGAAGAAGAAGAAAGAAGAAGAAGAAGAAGAAGAAGAAGAAGAAGAAGAAGAAGAAGAAGAAGAAGAAGAAGAAGAAGAAGAAGAAAGTGGTGGAGAAGGAAAAAGGAGAAGATTGTGATGAAGAAGAAGATGAGGAGGAGGACGATAAGTAGGATGAAAAGAAGAAAAAGAAGAAGAAAAAAAAGGAAAGGAAGAAGAAGAAGAAGAAGAAGAAGAAAGAAGAAGAAGAAGAAGAAGAAGAAGAAGAAGAAGAAGAAGAAGAAGAAAGGAAGAAGAAGAAGAAAGAAGAAGAAGAGAAAAGAAGAAGAAGAAGAAAAGGAAGAAAAAGAAGAAAGAAGAAGAAAACAACAACAAAACGAACAAGACCAAGAAGAACAAGAAGAAAACACAGTCCTTTTATATGTCATCAACCGTTTAATCGTCCTTGAAATGAATAGGCTATGGAAACAACTAGTCGAGCTAGTATCCCCTCTATTCACCAATAAATCGATTAATCAGTTGAACAGTTTGATCATTGAATCAACCTTCTGATCACCCACGTGAACAATCAACTAGTTTAGTACTTTTTAGTACTTTCTTTTGTCTTATCTTGTAATTGAGCGATCACGCCACAAACCAATAGATGAAAAGAATGCCTGTGTTAAGGCTTACCTTTGCACCAACTGGCAAAAGCAATAGCAGTAGCTTAGTTAACTACCAAACTAACCGAACGCAAGACTCAGTATTACTCGTATACCATGAACTCACTTCTCTCTCTCTCTCTCTCTCTCTCTCTCTCTCTCTCTCTCTCTCTCTCTCTCTCTCTCTCTCTCTCTCTCTCTCTCTCTCCCTCTATTCTCCTTAGATAATCTCCGTCGATGAAATCACTAAAGTTAGTGTCAATGTAAACCCCCAAAAGAACGGGACAAAAAGATGGAAAACACCATCTAGATATTGAGACACAATTTTATCGTTGACCATTAAACCTACAGCAGCAAATTGTTTTCCATAACAAAGTATTGGAGACAGAATCTTATGTAATGCGCCGTCCATGAAAATGAAGCGTTGAAGAAATATATGATGGCGCCCCGTCCACCTTCACCTATAAATTTCCGATGTCATCTACACACCCGTTCAAGCAGACAAAAAGACCGGCAGCATCGTCATTTGAATTGATCAGGACGCTTGATCCATTCCATAACACTTAAGTCAAGGGGAAGAAAAAAGACAATATCAACACACAAGCACACACAAGCGCACACACAAGCGCGCGCACACACACACAGACACATACACACACACAGAACACACACGTGCGCGCGGTCGAATGCAAGCATAAACGCGCGTGGAGGAACAGACAGACAATACAGACAGACAGACCAGACAGACAGACAGACAGACACCGACACCACTCACACACACACCACACACACACACACACACACACACATCACACATACGACACGCGCCGACCAACATACAACGGCCCGAACACACACACACACACACACACACACACACACACACACACACACACACACACACACACACACACACACACACACACACACACACACGCACCACACACACACACAGCAGGAGCTCTTAAATACCCGCGTGGAGGCGCGTGGAGGCGCGAGACAGCAAACTGGCAAGATGTAAAGAAAACTGACAAGGGAAGAAAAAAACTCGTTTCGTGGACTTGAAACGTAAAAGCTGACAGCTCGGAATATTTCTCCTTTCCCCTTGCAAGCGATCCGTGTGATCGAATAAAGGCCGTCCGAGTTTTTATGGACATTGAACCCAGTTACTGTCCAGATGAGTCTCCTCTTCTGCCTCGGCAGGCCGAAACTTTGCCTCCCACACCAAGTCTGCTCCCTGGACAGACTTTCGGCTGTTTCAAACATAATCATTCAAATGTTTGCTGGTAAAAAAAAAACCCTGTATGTGATATTCAATCATTTATTTCTAGTTTGAGACAATGTTATTAATTTTTAAGACTATCGTTTAATATTTTGATAAAGTAGCCTTAAGAAACCTAAGAGTAGTAATTATGAGGCTTTGTTTTCACAGGCATGTGTTTATTGGTGTCATTAAATCAACATTTTCCATGGACTGTATTAATGTTTACAAAGATGCCTAGTCAATGGTGCCATTATCTGGTTTACAGGGATGTTCTAAATCATCAAGGCTTAGTTTTTTTTAAAACTCAGTTTTCTACACACTAAAATTTATTACAACATATCTAAATGCATTTCGGCAGTATGAAACGCAGCAATAACAGTTTCAAAAGTAGTCACATGTACTGAATACCGTTCTAAGTAGATACGTTTTCTAATAATCGATTCAATGAGAAGAGTGATTTCTTCCTAAAGAAACGAATAAACACGTATTCTTTTAACGCACCAGTCATAGGTTGACAGCAATCACACAGAATAATATGTAGAGTAAAAAGTACTGAGATTTATACAGCAAAATTCCTTTATTTTCTTCTTCATCTTCATTGTGGACATGGGTTATTCTGACGATTTCTTCTGATCTACGAGCTGTTTCAGAAGGTCGACAATAGATTTATTTTGACAAAACGATCATGATCCACTCAACTATTGTTATGAAGCTGTTGGGAGGTTGGTTTTTCTTTTAACAATATCCTTTATTCAGTCTCAAAATTGTGACAGAATATTAAATAAAATAACTTTCAGGGCTATCCGGTATAATTCATCGCATTTAAAACGTTATTCAATAACAGTATGTCAAGTTTTAACTTGCGGAGATGCATTTTTATATCAGTGACTGTTGTCATGCTGTGAAACATTAGATACAGGTTTTTACATCTTGACATTTTGAAAAAAGAGGGATGAGTCACATCATCGTCATAAAGCAGCTTTCAGTTAGCATCAATATGCGTACAGTCGTTACATGTAAAAAGCAAAACAAAAAGCAGCATGATATGATATCACATGACGTATTTCCTAGCAAAACTCGTCTGCTTGCACGTTTTACGGTTGATTTAAAAACAACAACACATTGCCATCAAATGTCATAAATGTTTTTTTTTTTTGTGTTAAAGAGCTACGTCTTGTTTTCGAACCACCATTTTTTGTTGCTGATATAAAATTTACATAATTCATACTGTCGTGACAGAAAGAGAACGAGAAACAAATGTGAAGTTTCCGGCACATATCAGAGGAAAGGTGGGGGGGGGGGGTGGGGGGGATTTGCTCTTTTTTTTTGAAGGGGGGGAGGAGGAGTCCTCGGCTAAGCTCGAGGTCCACCAATGGTGAGATTTTTGCGTACGCAAACGTTTTTGCTCACCACATGCGTAGCTGCAGTTCTGACTTCAGGGGTGATGTCTCAACACAACACACGCACGCATGCACACACTCACAACAGCACACACACTATACATATATATACATAATCATTACACTATCATATATACAATTTATATATATATATATATATATATATATAGTTTTTAATATCATATATATATATATATGACATATATGTTTTATATCTATATTATTTGATATAATCCGTTCCTACCGATACGAAGGCCTACTCTTCCAAAAAGCAGTACGGATTTAAAGGTGTTTGCAAGACGTTCTACGTGGTTTGCATCTCAGTTTATAGTCTCTTCTGAAGAATTTTCGGGGGGTGGAGTAAGTCAGTACGATGTGGATTCTGGGCGGGGGGGGGGGGGGGGGGGGGCTTGATCAAGCATGTCGGTGGTTGCACCCAGGCTCGATCCTGGCCGTCAAATCGCGAGCGTAACATTCTAGCCACTGGGCCATTCCCGCCCCGTTTGTTTATATTTCTGATTACAACTGAATGATAACCTGAACAGCACATGCCGATAACACAAAATGTGTGGCCTAGTTGACTGATTGGCCCTTTACGCCGTAAGGTTAGTCCACGTTCCTGATTTTTGTGTTGACGAGGATCAGAAAAATGAGTGTTTGTTGTTTCTTTAGTTTGTAATAGGATAAACGATGTCACAATCATTGCATTGATATCATTATCACCATTGATATCATCGTCATCGTTATTGTCCTCCTCCTCCTCCTATTCATCATCCCCATTATTATAATTAGCGGTCGTATCAAGAGTAGTGAAAGTACTAGTTTTATTATAGGTATCATTAGTTTCCCCCTCTCTCCTCCTCCTTTTCTCTATCATCATCATCATCAACATCATCATCATCATTCATCATCATCATCATTCATCATCTCATTGATTAGTATTATTATTTATTATTATTATTTATCATATCATTATTTATCAAACACCATCATCTTTTTATAATTACTCTGTTGCTGCTTTTTTACATTACTGTTGCTACCATCATTAACATCAGTAAACAACACCATAACAGCAATGCTCCTGTACATCAACACCAAAGCAGCGTCGACGCAGAAGTCCCAACATCATTCATTCACACAAATTTCTCCGTGTAAGTCCAAGCGAGGAGGGGCCACTCCTGTGTGACTGCACTGTAATTAAAGCTTTGCGTGGGGCTCACACAGCTGGCCATATCTAAACGTTTCATTTGCAAACTTTTCCCTGGCTTTCTGTCTCCCTCCCTCACTTCCTGGGAACGCCATCCAATGCTGCCGGCCATTCCGTGTTCATTTCTGACTGTCCGCTCTCTGAATACTGACTGGCTCCTTCTCCTGCTGCCTTCATATTCTGTCGTCTGTCTACTACTACTCTTTTTTGTGGATGGATGTCTGTCTGACTTGTTTGCTTTGTCAGTGTGTGTGTGTGTGTGTGTGTGTGTGTGTGTGTGTGTGTGTGTGTGTGTGTGTGTGTGTGTGTGTGTGTGTGTGTGTGTGCGTGGTGTGTGTGTGTGCGTGTGTGTGCGTGCGTGTGTGTGTTGTGAGTTGTTTGTTGTGTTTTATAAATGTCCTTTTTTTCCAGTAAGAGGGGGGAGGGGAGACAGAGAGAGAGAGAGAGAGAGAGAGAGGAGAGGAGGAGAGAGAGAGAGAGAGAGAGAGAGGAGAGAGAGAGATGAGAGAGAGAGAGAGAGGAGAGAGAGAGAGAGAGAGAGACAGAGACAGACAGACAGACAGACAGACAGACAGACAGATCGCGGATTCAGATATGGATGTGGGCGTAACACTTTCCATAATGCGTTTCTTTTGTCACTGCTTAAGTATTTATCGAAATACTGTACCGACTTTGTCTTTTTCCAGCTTTGTAAACATGCAATTCTGAAAGTTTGTTAGTTTAAGAGTATGTAAGAGGCTGGGCGAATCTAGAGGCCAGAGTGACAAAACTGGATCTGAAAGTCACCGAGGGTATGCGTTCAAGTCTCTCGAGCCCAGGTAGCGAGCGGCATACTGGCTTTATTCATGTCATCCATGTCCCCAACCATAGCTTGGCCTAGTATGCTGCGAAATTTCGAGGGTGTTTGAATCTGTGTGCAAGACTGTCTGCATATTTCCACACACGGGACGTCGGGTTTTTCTCTCATGTGGGGGACTCTGGGAAGGGGTAGAGGCAGTGCAACATAAGCGCATTATGTTCAACATAAGGGAAGAAACCCACTCGAACGGAATTTCAGCTGAGACGTAAACTCACACCTCATTTCCTGATAGGTTATGACTGCTATGTTCTAACCACTAGACTATTTCGCCCTGCCTGCTGTTTATCAATACCAAAATCTTCCACTCCCAAACATTCAACACAATCGAAATTTTCATAGGGACAGTGACACACCGACACGACACGACACCGACACAACACACACACACACACACACACAACACCACACACACACACACACACACGCACCACAACACACACACACACACACACACACACAACACACACCACCACACACACCAAAGACAGCCAGACAGTAAAACAGACAGACAGAGCGGGCAGGACATGGAAGAAGAACACACAAAGAAATGAAAGAGAGCATAGAAATAATCTAAGTCTCTCGGT
>CM060334.1:25425650-25428150 GCA_030674155.1 Stramonita haemastoma | reverse complement strand
AAAGACACATACAACATGATCTTTTTCAGGATAAAAAAAACACGTCAAAAAGGCATTGCAGCAAAACAGCGCTTCCACGACAAAGTTAGTCTACAAAAACCATTAACTGTATAGCAGCAGTCTTCATGGAATGAATATTATCAACGAAGCGTTTATCGAGAGACACCACCAAGTTAACATTTTTTAAAGCTAAAAGTCGCCAATGAAACCTACAAGTTTTGAAAACGACACATTTCCTAGTATCAAAGACGGTTCTTAAAGCCAAAATGTTTATCTTTTCGAATGAATTTCTCTCTTTTTTTTAAGAATTCAGACATTTTCTAACCATTTACTAAAATCTAATCAACACTTAAACATTTTTTTTTTGCCAATGTGAATACAGAAATGAAGATAACATTTGGCCATCTCTGTCTAAAAAAGCAATCCCATGTATTTTTTTTACACCTAGGACAGATGAGCCAAACTGCTAATTCTTTACATGGTGATAAAATCCCAGACCTCATCATCCGAGCCTGTTTCCACCATTAAGCGATGAAGCCACCAAGCCTGCTATCCAACCTTTCAGTCCTTGCCTTCGAGAAGAATTATTTGACCGGACGCGTGGATAAATTTCCTTCAGACTGTTCCCACTCTCTACCCCCTTTTTACAGGGAAGCTAAGCAAATTGGATCAAGGTATTGCCCACTCACTCAGAGTTAAGTCTTGCCTCTCAACTTGACAAAGAAGGTGCTAGTATGAAGAGTGAAAGAAGATACGAAGCCTATATACTTGACTATAATGGACACTTAACGACTTTGAAACGTTTTATTTCGGGAGAAAAAATGGGAAAATGTGTTATGATAAAAAAACGACTATACTTATACTTCACTACTTTAAAACGTTTTCTTCCAGACAAAGCAGAGAGTGAATCAAGAGAAAAAGATTAATGTACTTGCCGCGCCGTTCAAAGTGGAGGTTTTTTTACTGACTAAAGGGGAAAAAATACGAAGAAGAAGCTGGAATCATACTAAAAGGAATATAAAAAAATGAATGCATGGTATCATTTCTTGAAGTGGGGTAAATGAAATTGTCTGTATGAAACCACTGACACACAGGCATACACATACAGAGAAGAGAGAGAGAGAGAGAGAGAGAGAGAAGAGAGAGAGAGAGAGAGAGGAGAGAGAGAGAGGGGGGGGGGGGGGGGGAGGGAGAGAGAGAGAGAGAGAGGGGGGGGCGGGGAGAGGGAGACAGGCAGACAGAAGACAGACAGACAGATAGTCAGACAGACAGAAGCAGACAGACAGACAGACAGCAGCAGACAGACAGACAGACAGAGTGGGAGCAGAGAAGAGTTCAACTGAGAGAAAGAGACAAAAAAAACCCCAATTCAAATCAAACAGCTTAAACTTTTCCCCCACTTAAGATGAATTCATTTGGCTGATGCAAAAAAACTAACTGAAAACAACAAAACGGATGAAGTGCATTCCATTTCTAGATGGCCCTTTAGTTCTTCATAAAATATCACTAACACACGACCCTGTCGACCAATTTTCCTGATTGAATCGATAAGTTGATCAATTCGAATCTTTTCACAAAACTTAAATAAAAGGTTGCCTGTCAATCAATTCGTCGATCAAATCATTTGTCAATTAACTCATCTACTTAAGTATAATATAATTTCACTGATTATAATGATAATTTGGATAACTAATAAGCGTAGCTTGATTAAGTTTACTCGTTTTTTGTCTAGCTTAATCGTTATGTCACGTGTTAAATTAATGAGTAAGTTAGTTCACTGGTCATGTAAATACGAATCATGGAATGGGTTAAAAGTTAAAATGATTGGTCATGATGATCACTTGATCGTTAAGCAGATGATCTTCTGGATTACATTATCGCTTGTGCAAAATGTTTTTTCTGAGGAAATGTCAAATCGAAAAGGCTATTCCAGGTACTTGAGGCATTAAGAAGGCAATTGATATAAACGTTTTAGAACAGGATGTCGTCAAAGAAATATGAAATACTTGATTTAAACACACACCACACACTCACACACATACAACACAACACTCACACACTCACACACTACACACACACACACACACACACACATCACACACACACACACACGCACATACACAACATCACACCACACACATACACAACCGCGCACAACACATACACACACAAGCACACACACACAAACACACACACGCACGCGCGCACGCACGCACGCACGCGCGCGCGTCTAAAAACTTGGTTACCAATGGCTGCTAACTCTTTAACATTTTTTTCCCCTCAAATTTGATATTTTTCGAGTCCTCTTTTATTTTTTTTTTAAAAACTGAAAGAAGCTATTGGTACACGAGTTCATAAGTCGTGGAGTCGATGGGAAGTAGAATAGCGACAACAAAGAGATTGTAACAAAAGTAGAATAGCAGCAACAATGAGATTGTAACAATCAAGATGGTGATCACAACTCTAACCATAATGACTATGATGATGAAGCTGGTGTACT
>CM060334.1:25398150-25410650 GCA_030674155.1 Stramonita haemastoma | reverse complement strand
CTTTAAAGATGTAGGGACACGTATTCATTTAAGGGCTTTGCCCCTTTCGTGGTATCAACAAGATTCAGAACGTGTTGAATTTTCTGAGTAGGCTGAGACACTCCCGCGGCCGAAACCTCACTGCTCTCCCTTTACCCCTGGCCCAGACCAAAACCTTTGCCGGTCATGGGTGTAAGCAAAGTGCCAATAAATGCTATGTTTTGAAATGGTGTGTTAAGATTGCCTTCACCTATGAAAAGCTCTAGGCATAACAGCCAGAACTCGATCCGTTGATGGAGAAAAAAAATCGTAAGAAATCTGAGTATGGCTGGCTCTAATCAAGACACACAAAGCTTGAATCCATGCCCTTCAGTAAACCACAAGTCACATACTAATCGGCATCAAAAGACAAAAACGACCACGGAGCACAAAGTGAGCTCTAATCGTGGGTTACAGCATTTCAATGTCTTTCCACACTTTAGTTTATACATACAAATGTGACTGAGAGTTGACACAGACAGTGTTGGTACCCGGCAAGATTTGAGGTTATACGACAAGACTTTGCTTAATGCTTCCTTGTAGCAAAAGAGATACATATATCTGTCGCTTCTGTGAGATAGTTTTAATGTCAATACCGTCAAGTTTGTGTGTTTGTTGACACTCAGTTGTGTGATGTCTCGTCGTCTCACTGAATCTTGCAAGGCAAAGTCTGACACCGCCCTCCTAATCTATAGCCTGGAGTGCTAACCAGTGTGCCACAGCTGGTGTTTTTTCTTCCACTATTTCATTTTTCTGTCCTCAGTGTTTCCCAATAAGCAGACCATCCCAAAAATCACTGGTCTGAAACAGAAGAAAAGGCTTGAACAATTGATTTGTAGTATCAAGAATAATGACTGCATTATTCTGGCTAAATAAACTTCTTGTCGATCTTCGGCTTCTCTTCGTATTCTTTATCTATTTTCCGATGATCGTATTATTTGTCAAAGTTCAATGAGTGCGAGGGTATTGGCAGCATAGTTCTGACTTTCCATGCAGACTTTCTTTTCCATTCTCCCTTCTCCTACTTACTCTCGGATCTCACTTCTCTGGTCCAGCAGCTCGAATCTCTGATCGATATGATGCGTAGTGAAGACAATTCTGGTGCTCTTCACCTCTGCTAGGGCAGCGATTAGCTGCTAATAGGGTATCAAGAAGGCTTCAATGTTTATCGCCATTTCGTATAGCTTCATTTTTTTTTTATCAGAAAAGCGAATTTGAGGTTAGAAGCTGACATGCAAGTCTTGTTTCAGGCTGATAGAGAAGTTTTGGTACCTTTCTTTGCTTTTGTGTCTTGAAGCTTTGTAAGTGAAACCTGCCATCTCTCTGGTAAATTATGAAGCTAAAGACATTTGATTAACACCAGGGCGGCAACTCTCTGTCTCTCTCTCTGTCTCTCTCTCTGTCTCTCTCTCTGTCTCTGTCTCTCTCTGTCTCTGTCTCTCTCTCTCTCTCTCTCTCTCTCTCTCTCTCTCTCTCTCTCTCTTTCGCTTTCCCTCTCTCTTTTTCTCTCCCCCCTCTCTCTCCTCCCTCCCCAAACTACTCTCAAGCATCCACCTACTCTCTCCAGAAACCTGAACAATTGCTTACAACATGGTGAAGACAATTCCAATGTCTTTGCTGTTTTAAATTTTTTTTAAAATTCCTGTGCTCTCAGTTTTCCTGGGGGGTGACGATTAACTGCTAATAGACTGTTTGAAAGCCTTCACTGTTTATGGCCTCTTCATTGCTTTTCTATTCGGATCAGAGAAACGATCCAGAGCTCCGTAGCTGATAGGCAATCTGGCTTCAAACTGACCGGCAGAGTGTAAAGTTCTCTGCTTTTGTGTGTTGAAGAGTTGAGAGCTGAACGCTTCTCTTCTGGCTAAATCAAAAACCTTAAAGGCATCTGCTTAGTCTGAGCATAGTGATTCTCTCTCTCTCTCTCTCTCTCTCTCTCTCTCTCTCTCTCTCTCTCTCTCTCTCTCTCTCTCTCTCTCTCTCTCTCTCTCTCTCTCCATCTATCTCTCCATCCCTCTCTCCCTCCCTCCCTCTCTATATATCAAGATAATGATAAAGGAAAAGAAGGGTAGATATAAAGAGAAAGAGAAAGAGAGAGAGAGAGAGAGAGAGAGAGAGAGAGAGAGAGAGAGAGAGAAGAGAGAGGAGAGAGAGAGAGAGGAGAAAAAAATAGAGAGAGAGAAAGCGAAGGAGTGACAGACAGATATACAGAGACAGACAGAGAGACAGAATGACACGGTCAGATAGAGAAAGAGAGACTGCAACATTTTTCCGCTCGGCTTTACCACCCCCTGACTTCTACATTTTGTGGGTGGGAGGTAGGGTGGTTCTTCTTCAACATTCCTTCTAAGCACCCTTTCACACATCATCCATCCAAGGTATTTAACCTAAAAGAAGGCAAGCCCTCCTTAGCCTTCAAGAACCTTTGCAATGTTGTGGGGGGAGGGACAAAATGTTTCGGAATGCGATAAGTGCCTGCTTACCTCCCCTCCCCCTCCCCCAAATACGTTCACAACCTCCCCCTCCCCCTCGGCTCTTTATTTCATCTCACGTCTGTGTCGAGCTTGGCGATGGAGAAAGCGGTACAATGGTGATATCTTGATCCAATTTGCTCGGCCATACAAGGAGGGGAAAATGGACGGAGACTATCAGACTCCGGTTCTTTTTTGAAGTCCCCTTTCTTCTGTGTAAGAACCAAGGCAGTACAGGGAAGACTTTGCTGTAGGAATTGCTGCTAGTGCTTTGTTGTTGGGCTTTTTTTTTCTTCTTCTGTTGTTGATGCTTAAAGTGATCAGGTGATGGTGGTGGTCGTGGTGGTGGTTACGGTGGTGATGATGATGATAATGATGATGATACTGCTGCTACTACCGTAAAATCCCTAGCATAAGCCCACCATCTAGCAAACGCCCACCCCCCACTTTGGGCCAAAAGTTGTGCGCAGGGGTAGCTACCTAGCAAACGCCCACCCTGCTTTTTTCATCAGTATCTGGATACTGAAGCAGGTGGGAATGTTTCGGAGTGTGCCCGTGAATTTTCTGTGGATAGGAAGAGGATCAGAGAATGGAGTGAAAACAGAGATAGACTTGAACAGCAGTACGAAAAAGACAAACAAAAACGGAAACTGTCAAAAGGACCAGCAGTTAGATCTGAACATGTCGACCAAGGTGTGCTGCATTATCTGGAAGATGAAAAATCTGAAGGCAGGGTATTGCGAAACAAGGACCTACAAGGACCTACAACGGAAAGCGATGGAACTCGTTGGCCTTCTTTGCCTCAAAGTCCCTTTTTTCTGTGTTCCTTCACTTCTTCTCTCACGACCTAACTTACATGCTTTCGGGAGTTGTATTCGCTCAATTACACGGTTGAGCACAAAAAATACTTTGTGCAAAGGGGTCTATCCCTAGCAAACGCCCACCCCCCAATTTTGCCCTAAAATAGTGCACAGGGTGGGTGGGCGTATGCTAGGGATTTTACGGTACTACTACTACTACGACTACTACTACTACTGCTGCTGCTACTACTACTACTACTACTACTACTACTACTACTACTACTACTACTACTACTACTACTACTACTACTACTACTACTACTGTTGCTGCTGCTGCTGCTGCTGCTGCTACTGCTACTACTACTAACTACTACTACTACTACTACTGCTGCTGCTGCTGCTGCTGCTGCTGCTGCTGCTGCTGCTGCCACTACTACTACTACTACTACGACATCGACTACTACTGAGAATCTCTTTTCTATAGCATAATACTTCAGTAATATAGGATCAAAGCGCATAACACACACACACACACACACACACACACACACACACACACACACACACACACCCACATGCACGCACGCACACACCCACAATGTATGTTCGACCATAACAGCGCATGACGTATATGCCACTGCACCCCCCCCCCCACCAACATCCCTCCTACCTCTCATCTCAGTGTGTTTCAAATGTCCTTTTTTTTTTTAATCTCAAGTACTTCAAAAGCAGCATGCCATTTTGTTGCTGCTGATTTGTTTTAGGATTTCTTTTCTTATTCATTTTTTTAGCCGTACACTAGGGACGGCAATTTGCAATGACACCCCCCTCCTTTTGCTTCGTTATTTCCCTTAATTACCTCATTAAACCGTTTTCCCATTTTCTTAAAGATTTCTCCAAGGTTACTTCAACAAAAGCCTTAGCACACTGTCCATCACACGAACATCAGCGTTGAGTGTGTGTGTGTGTGTGTGTGTGTGTGTGTGTGTGTGTGTGTGTGTGTGTGTGTGTGTGTGTGTGTGTGTGTGTGTGTGTGTGTGTGTGTGTGTGCGTGTGTGTGTGTGTGTGTGTGAGTGTGTGTGTGTGTGTGCGCGCGTGCATACATGCGTGTGTGTATGTGCCTGTGCGCGCGTATGTGTGTGTGTTTGTGTGCATGCATGTGTGTGTGTGTGTTTTGCATGCATACGTGCGTGTGTGTATGTGTATGTGTGTTTATGTGTGTTTATGTGTGTTTATGTGTGTTCATGCGTGTGTGCACACGTGCACAGGTTTACGCTCTTTACTGTAATTGTTTCGCTTAAACAGTTTGATTTATTTAACGAGAGCTTGCAAACAAGAAAATATAAACAACAACAACAACAGCAAGCAGTTCATTGCTATCAATATGCTCAATATTTGTAGGCTGGGTGATTAAGCTCACCTTAACCAGAAAATTAATCAACATCACAGGAGGTATGTTTTTCTTTTCCCACTCCTTCTCTGTTCTTTAATGTTGTATTGGCTTCTGTTTCAACAACATCGTTATAATTTGTTTTATTATCAGTTTGCTTTCTGATGAATGCATCCATTCATCTTTCGTTTTTTTGTCCTTTCCATTCTAGTCACTGTGTAAAGGATCTCTAACATATTGTATTGTATTGCATTGTACTGTGTTGTACTGTACTGTACAGTACCGTGATGTACTGTAGTTTATTGCACTGCATCGTATCGTATTGTACATCATCTTATGCCGTAGTATCTTTTCCTCGTGAAATTCGGGTTGCTCTCTTCGGGGAGAGCACATCGCCATGAGAGCAAATTCCTTTTTTCTCCCTTTCTTCCAGTCAATTTAATTTATGAATCTCTTTCCAACTTTAACAACCAAAGAGCAAAACAGTATTGTCTGTGTGTTTATTTGCTTGTTTGTGTATTACTTTTTCGACTTATCAATACAGTTGTCATAGTTTTTCCCCATTTCTTTTCTTTAAAGTTTTGTACTGATATGCATTTACAGAAAAATGAATGACAAGAATGTCGTGTTCAACTATCCAATTGAAACTGAATAGGAAAGCACTACCCTATTTTCAAAGTAACACACACACACACACACACACACACACACACACACACACACACACACACACACACACACACACACACACACACACACACACACACACGTATACATACATACATACATACATACATACATACATACATACATACATACATACATACATACATACAGACAGACAGACAGACAGACAGACAGACAGACAGACAGACAGACAGACAGACACACACACACACACACACACACACACACACACACATACATACATACATACATACATACATACATACATACATACATACATACATACATACATACATACATACATACACCAGCTGCCAAATAAAAATGCGTAATATTCTGTCACCGGAGCACACTAGAAAGCATTGGCTTGTTGCTGCTCACAATGTCTTTGATAACCACGGTTTTCTGTGTGAAAAAACTTGTAAACGAAAACAAAATAATCGAATCTCAGCCTTTCCCGATCCATTGAAACTCACGAGAGGATGAAAGTTATTCAGCGTTAAATGACGAAGCACATCTGCGAACTTTCTCAGCTGTTTATTTTAAGTCTTCGTGTCTATTTCAGAAGGCAAGCACCCTGATGGTCAGTGGAGAGTAGCTTACTGTAGAGTGCTTAGGCGTCAAATATGGCCACACACCGTAAATATTTGAAACAGGTCAATTGGTTAAACAAAATTGTATTCAGAAATAAAGAAAGAAAGAGAGAAAGACAAGAGAGAGACTAAATGAATAACCTTTATTTTTCAAAGGTAACAGAGTAAGTATATACATGATACTTTTTTCATCCGGCCCTTGCACAGAGAGAGAGAGAGAGAGAGAGAGAGAGAGAGAGAGGAGAGAGAGAGAGAGAGAGAGAGAGAGAGAGAGAGAGAGAGAGAGAGAGAGAGAGGAACACTGAACTCTGACACTGAAATGATTTAATGTACATTGGCCTTGGGCCACAATACATTTGATGGGCTTGGGATTAGCAATAGGTTCATTCTTCATTGGCAAAAGAAATGCATAAACAAACAACGACTATGTCTGATTAAAGAGGAAAAACCACCATTACTCCATTTCATGGTTATAGACCCGAAATCACAATAACCCAGCCATAGAAATAAATGATGTCGCAGAAAAATCATACATATTAAATAGTTATCAACTTGTAACAGTTATTCAAGAAAGTGCTAATGTCAACATTGTTTTTCTTTTGTTGATAGTAATAGAGATAGATATGATAAGAGTAGAGAGAGAGAGAGAGAGAGAGAGAGAGAGAGAGAGAGAGAGAGAGAGAGAGAGAGAGAGAGAGAGAGAGAGAGAATGAAACTGAAATTTGATTTGAATTCAAGAGGGTATAGATGAAATGTTACTCCAGAGAGAGAGAGAGAGAGAGAGAAGAGAGAGAGAGAGAGTCTGTTTGTCCGTCTGTTTATTAGTCTCGTTGTTTGTGCGTCTGTGTGAGCACGCCTAGTATCTAATACATCTCCCGTTACAGAACCTGATACGGGGAGATGGATATACCGAGACCTTCAGCACCATAAAACGATGTCCTCCCTCAAACTACAACATGCCTTTCCACTTCCCTTAACCTCTCAGCTGAGTCAACGATCCTCTTCTCGAATATCCGATGAACATAGACTTTTCCCCCCGAAAAGAACATTGAGGGGAAAAAAGTCAGTGACTGACAAAGGATGGTTACTGGTGGACAATGGCAATGGTTTGTAATGGGTGTGCTGTCGGTGGTGCCAGTGATGGTGGTGGTGGTAGTGGTGGTGACGTGATGGTGGTGGTGGAGGTGGTGGTAGTGGTGGTGGAGGTGGTGGTGGTAGTCACTGGGCCAAGTGCAGACAACTGACGATCATGACATGTTCTAAATGCTCTTCGAAAATGTATCTATCTGATTGTTTTTCTTTTCATTTTGTTCGAAGTACATGCATTGTGAATTGAAAAATACACGACGTGCAAATCTCTCTCTCTCTCTCTCTCTCTCTCTCTCTCTCTCTCTCTCTCTCTCTCTCCCCTCTCTCTCTCTCCCCTCTCTCTCTCTCTCTCTCTCTCTCTCTCTCTCTCTCTCTCTCTCTCTCTCCCTCTCTCTCTCTCTCTCTCTCTCTGATCTGTCTGTCTCTCTCTCTCTGAGTCTGTCTCCCTCTCTATCTCTCTCTCCCCCTCTTTCTTTTCAAACACACACACACATCACGCATCTCTCTCACACACCCACCCCCACAAAACACCACACACACACACACCCACACACACACACACACAACAAAGCGCACACACACACACAATGCTGAGTGCAACGCTAGTGTAAATGTGAAGCACAACACAATCATGTAAACAGAGACCAGTTTTACGGTCACCGTTTATGAGCGTGGCATTGAACCGCTTAATGCACAGTGCAGCAGAAGACTGCAGCAGCACTGACTGTGCCATTCCTTTTACTGTGATGTTGTCTTCAGCCAGAGAAAGTAAACTTCACTAACTGGTATCGACAGCTGTTTTCTTAACCGAGTGCACGGGGTTCTGTTGAACTCTCTCTCTCTGTCTCTCTCTCTCTGTCTGTCCCTTTGTTTTGTCTGTCTGTCTCTCGTTGAATCTCTTTCCCTTCTTCTCTCTCATCATTGATTCTTTTTCTTCTTCTTCTTCTTCCTCTCTCTTCTCTCTCTCGTCTCTCTCTCTCTGTCCTCTCTCTTCTTCTCTCTCTCTCTCTCTCTCTCTCTCTCTCTCTCTCTCTCTCTCTCTCTTTCTTCATCATTTCATCTTCTCTCTTCTCTCTCTCCTCTCTCTCCTCCTCTCTCTCTCTCTCTCTCTCTCTCTCTCTCTCTCTCTCTCTCTCTCTCTCTTCTCTTCTCTCTCTCTCTCTCGTAGATGCTTTTCTTTTTAGTGCTTAATGCTTTTACCTCTATATTGAAACTGACGGGATCTTATTAAGTTTCTTTACAGCAAACGGCACTGCTACATATTGCCAGACTGATCAAAATGACAGACTGTTTTTGAATTTGACTATGGTTCTAGCATGGTTACCAAAAATGAATGAATGACCGTTTGTACGCCTTGTCTTCAATACAGCTCCTCCCTCCCCCGTTTATTCAGGTATACATGGGTACCTGCCCTTTTTAGGGTTAGCGAAGGTAAAGCATTGAGGGAGAAGGGATGGGCGCCGTCATCAACATGCTGGTCCCTGGAGAAAGCTGAGGTCTCTTACATCTCGCTCCCTAACGACCGCAAAGGTTATGGGAACACCTTTGCTTAGTTTGATAGACATCAGCAAACTGGTTCACAAACCCGAAGAGACTCAAGCGTATGAGGCAGAATTTACCAGTGTGTGTTTTTTTGTAGTCACTCATCCAAAGTGTCTCGCATCCGTGAAAATAGAGTCCTACTGTCACCTTAGCTTATGTCACAGCTATTTTCAAAAAGCTGATTCTTCTTAATGCAACATCAGCTTTAGTCTTCCCTCCCATTCCACTGGTAGCAGTAGGCTAAGAAGAAGATGGTTATACTATATGAAACATTCTTCATTGCTGAAAATAACGCAAAAATAGGAACAAAAAGCAAGAGAATGTGCCACTAAACAAAAGAAGGGAGAAGGAGGGTGGTTCCCAAACTTACTGGTCGTTAAAGACCCTCCTGCCCTAACATTTAAAACCTACTGACCTTGGAAGGGGTTAAGGCAAGGTTGGTAGTAGATATGAGTTTATATTTTGATATCTGTTTTATGATATGCCATAGGCAACTTACTCAGAACTAAGGATCAAAAGTATGCACCAACTTAACCCAAAAAAAGCAAAATAAAAGGGCAAAAATGCTTACTTTTACAACAAAAAAATCAAAAGAGACTGGGGAAAATCGATTTAGTTTTTTTGGCAGGAGGGGGGAAAAAGACAGACTGAAAGAGAGAGAGACACACACAGACGGTCAGGCAGACAGACACATAAACACAATCACAGAGACAGCAGATTATTTCTACCATGTTCTCTCCAACAATAGCTCTTTTCTGGCTCTCCTTCGCTCCTTTGAGCTCTAGGCTCCTTTTGTCTATGACTGCAATGTCTGCTGGTCATATAAAAATAATTTAGTCTCATAGCACTTTTAAAGAACAAATTTTATGGTATGCGGTAATAACCATTTTGTGAACCAATGAATGGTGAGAAAATATTTCAAGTTTTCCATTAGTTACTGATGCTTTTCTTCTTCAAAGTGCTTGCTATCTCTTCCATTCATTTTCCCTATCTGTTCTCTTTTTTTTTTCCAACTTAACTTTCTCAGTCCACTACCTGTAATCAACTAAGCCAACCAGTTTCTTTCTCCGAGCTCTTTTCCAGAATTCAGGAGCTAACTATTTAACCCGGAGTTAAGTGCTTGTGCAGCCACAAAGAGAGCCCCTGCCTCCTCAAGCTCTTCATTAAAGTTTTCGCTTCTAAGGGAAAAGAGGAGGGTTTAGGGTGAGTGGGTAATGCCGTGATCCAATTTGCCAGGTCGCCAAGGGGCAGAGGCCACAAAAAGCAGACAAAGCCTGTCAGAATTCCAAGTGTCTGTTCAAATAACATTTCTGCCATGGCGAGAGGAAGGGGTCGTCTGTAGATGCTGTAGGGGAGATAGCCCTGAAGTGTTGTGAACAAGATGTGAGAGTGATGTTTTTTGTTTCGGTTTTCTCCTTTTTCTCTTCCCGTTCTCCTCCCTCTTCTTCTTTTCTTCTTCTTCTTCTTCTTCTTCTTCTTTCTTCTTCTTCTTCTCCTCCTTCTTCTCTCTTGTTCTTCTTCTTCTTCTTCTTCTCTCTTCTTCTTCTCTTCTTCTTCTTCTTCTCTCTTCTTCTTCTCTCTTCTTCTTCCTTCTTCTTCTTCTTCTTCTTTCTTGCTTCTCCTCTCCTCCTCTCTCTCTTCTTCTTCTCTCCTCTCTCTCCTCCTTCTTCTTCTTCTTCTGCATTTTAATTGAAGGTAAAACCAATTCGTGTTGATAGAACAATTTTTTTCTCGTGCAAAAAAACACCCTCTGACAATTTCTATTACGAGTATCTAGAGAGAAGACAAGACGTGAATATCCAAGAGACTGATATCCAATATAAAACATAATCCAGTGTACTTCAGTTGAAATAAAAAAAAAAAACCAAAAAAAAAACTTTGCGTTTATATGTTGCCTTAAATGAGTGGTGGTTAGTGCTGAAAACAGAAAGTTTACACAAAAAAGAATTTAGTGAAATGATATGTTACTCTACATAACGCTGAAAAGTCTGATTCTTGAAGATTTTATACAAGACATGGTTATGATGAAAGGCACTCTTGATTATAGGATCATAAAACGTTTATACTATTACAAGACAGGTGCGTGCACGCCAGTGCTCACCCACATGCACACATCTTCTCTCCATCCCTCCCTCCCTCATCCACACACACATACACACAGACAACAGACACGCACACAAGCATAAGCACACACACACACACACACACACACACACACACACACACACACACACACACACACACACGCACACACACACACACAGTGCTAAAACAAAACGTTACACAAAAAAGACATTTAGTGAACAGATCATGTTACCTACAAACGCTGAAAGTCTGATTGAGATTTGACGGTTATGATGGGCACTCTGTAAAGGACATAAACGTTATTACTAATACAGACAATGCGGAGCAGTGTATGCACACACTTCACACTCCTACCACACACACAACACACAGACAACAACACGCACACAAGCTAAGCACACACACACACACACACACCACACACACACACACACACACACAACACACACACACACACACACACACACACTAAATGTGGCTACGGTATGTCACTGTAAAAGGCCCAAAACATTACAATCAGAAAAATTCGGCATTATCTTCCCTCCTGACAGTTTCACGTGCTGGTGTTTACGCTACCCCCTGCTGTCTGCTCCTCTTCCCTTCCCTCCCCTTCCCACTTTCTCACACCCCCCCCTCCTCATCCCAGTGGTCTGTACATGTCACACTGTCACTCTATCCCCACACAGTCTGCATTCACAGTTCCAACCTCTTGGGAAGATGTTCGGTAGATATTTTTTGCTAAAGCTGGATTTTGGTATCTGCACTCAACATCTGCTGTCTCGTTTGTGCCCGGCATCTGTTTTGTTAGCCTCGTTGCATAAGGACTCTATATCATGCTGTTTGTTTTAGCACAAAAACCTGTGTTTTCGCTGTTAAATGGCTTTACAAATGGCATATAAATGCTCTATCATGCACACACGCAGCAGGCATACGCGCACATGCCTACAGGCACATAAACTTGAATAGAAAGTTGATTCTTTTTTCTGGCAAATATTTCTTCCTTGGTGCACAGGCTGTATTTGAATGTGTGCTTTCTCCCTTTGTCTCAGTTCATCAGATTTAAATTCAAATGCTTTTTCAGGAGATGGGCTGGCCTAGTGGTTAGAGTGTTGTATCCGTAATCTGGTGGCTTGGGACCAAGCACCCATGGAGGTACCTGTCTAAAGAGACTTTTTCCCCTGGAGTTAACATCAGTGCCAACTTAACTTCCCAAAAAGTTATTTACATGAGACTATAAACCGATGGCTCCTTATGTGAACGACATGCAGAACATCTTGTGCACACCTTACAATCTGTTATGCCTTTGAGAAGAGTAGGCCCTTGAATGCTCGTAGAAATGGAGGACAATCTTTTTTCAAAAGCAAAACACTGGTGTGTTTTGACACATCCCCGAAGTTGAAATGTAGCTACCCTAATGGTGTGTAAAAACCGTGGCATATGCAAAATCTCACCATTGGTATAGCTTGGGACTCTGGCCAAAGAACGACTAAAGATGGTTTAGTTTCTGTCATCCCTACACGATAGGAAGGATTTTTACATAAGAAACAAAATAATAACTGAACAACTTAATTGTCATGCACCATTTAACCAGGTATTTCAATAAACATCTTCTTTTTTTAGATATTCGAAATCATTTGAACATGTTATACATCTTTGTTCTGATAATATCATCCATTTGAACAACATTGAGAAAATTATTACTGTTTGTTGCATGAAAGAGTTTATCTTTAAGGGATCACACTGGCTTTAAGAGCAGTGACAGATAGTTGTATTAAAAGTGAATTTAGTTTTTGTCCCTTTAAAGAAAGGAAATATATTTATCATCTCA
>CM060334.1:25370650-25395650 GCA_030674155.1 Stramonita haemastoma | reverse complement strand
TCGACCATGGGTCGTCAAATTGCCTGCGCAATGTTCTGACCACTAGGCTATCCCGACTCACAACTATGTAGCTACTTTACAGACGCGATTTTTAGAGTTGCTTAAATTACTTGATAGGAAAGTAGAGTACGTTCTTGTCAAGTAATCTCAAATCATAGCATATCATCACGATCACATCATACTCATCATTATAGAAATTACGCATGAAAGGAAAATGTCTCTGATTTGTGTGTGTGGGGGGGGGGGGGGGGGGGGGGGGGGGGGGAGGGGGGGTAACACACTTGTATTCCAACGTTCTAAACAGTTTTTGCCTGTAACATACACCCTATTCTAAAACTTAACAACCTCTGCATAGTGGAAAAGGCTATAAGCAACAAACTGAAATCAAAGTGAAAAAGGCGATAAGCAACATAAATGAAATCATAGTGCAAAAGGCGATAAGCAACATAAACTGAAATCATAGTGCAAAAGGCGATAGCCAACATAAACTGAAATCATAGGCTAGCGGAAAAGGCGATAACCAGCATAACTGAAATCATAATGGAAAAGTCGATACCAACATAAACTGAAATCATTGTGGAAAAGGCGATAACCAGCATAAACTGAAATCTTTAGTGGAAAAGTCGATACCAACATAAACTGAAATCATAATGGAAAAGCGATAACCAACATAAACTGACATCATAATGGAACAGTCGATAACCAACATAAACTGAAATCATAATGGAAAAGTCGATAACCAACATAAACTGAAATCATAATGGAAAAGTCGATAACCAACATAAACTGAAATCATAATGGAAAAGTCGATAACCAACATAAACTGAAATCATAATGGAAAAGTCGATAACCAGCATAAACTGAAATCATAGTGGAAAAGTCGATAACCAACATAAACTGAAATCATTGTGGAAAAGGCTATAACATAAACTGAAATTATAATGAAAAGTCGAATAACCAACATAAACTGAAATCATATGGAAAAGTCGATAACCAACATAAACTGAAATCATAGTGGAAAAGTCGATAACCAACATAAACTGAAATCATAATGGAAAAGTCTATAACCAACATAAACTGAAATCATAGTGGAAAAGTCGATAACCAACATAAACTGAAATCATAATGGAAAAGGCTATAGCCAACATAAACTGAAATCAGAGTGGAAAGGCTATAGCAACATAAACTGAAATCAGAGTGGAAAAGTCGATAACCAACATAAACTGAAATCATAATGGAAAAGGCTATAGCCAACATAAACTGAAATCAGAGTGGAAAAGGCTATAGCCAACATAAACTGAAATCTAATGGAAAAGGCTATAGCCAACATAAACTGAAATCAGAGTGGAAAAGGCTATAACCAACATAAACTGAAATCAAAGGGGAAAAGGCTATAGCCAACATAAACTGAAATCAGGGTGGAAAAGGCGATAACCAACATAAACTGAAATCAAAGTGGAAAAGGCGATAACCAACATAAAGTGAAATCAAAGTGGAAAAGGCGATAACCAACATAAACTGAAATCATAGTGACACAAGCGGCAGAAGCCAGAAGCAAAAACGCTTCCAATCGATTCTAATCCACTGTAAAGACTTTTCCAAAGAAGGGCAATTCTTGCACCATTCGACACGGACGAGTTTTGTAGGCGAGTGGAGAGGTGTTGTGCTTTCAGTGTGAGGCTGGAGCAATGCGAACTACAGAGCTTATAGAGTCCGCTGAGAGTGTTAAGGACGCTCAATGATGGCTTTTATATTGATGTCTGCATTCTGCGAGTAGGGAACGTAGCGAGGATTCTAAAAGGTAACAGACTTGGAGCGCTTTCTACTAACTTTCTGAAGATTTAGAATGCAGCCAGCTGTTTGGTTTTCTAAACTGTTACTTACTTTACTTTATTCCTCCTCTTGTACCATCTTGGGCGTTGATTTCCAAAATGTTTGATTGTTGAAAGAAGCAGTTTAATGTGTTTAAAATAATGAGAGTGATAATAATAATGGCCATTTCTTGAGCACTTTCCTTCCACTTTACAGGGGCAATACAAAGTGCTTTACATTATAGCAAAAAAAAGAGTGTCATAGCGTTACATTTAAATATCTAACAACTCAATACCACATATTTACTACATTGAAACAGGTAAATGAGATTTAAGCAAAATAAATAATTTCGCTTAAAAAGGGCAGTTGAAAAAGCATTTTCCCTAAGCTCAAAGTATTTTCTTAATTCAAAACAAAAACAAAATGTAAAAAGAGTAATAGAAAGTATGGTACACTAGAAACTGCAGAGATTCAGATAAACTTCAAAATTTCATAGTACGGTAATTACTTCTGCTGCTGTTTTTTTGTGTTGTTATTATTTGTTATTTTTGTTGCTACTTCTACTCTACTACTACTACTACTCTACTACTACTACTCTACTACTACTACTACTCTACTACTACTACTACTACTACTACT
The DNA here is from genome assembly GCA_030674155.1 of Stramonita haemastoma. Lineage (NCBI taxonomy): Eukaryota > Metazoa > Mollusca > Gastropoda > Neogastropoda > Muricidae > Stramonita > Stramonita haemastoma. The sequence continues at coordinate 25,393,199 of CM060334.1, read as the reverse complement.
ATTTCATACCACTTTATGTCAATAGATTTCTCTCTGTGAAATTCGGGCTGCTCTCCCCAGGGACAGCGCGTCGCCACAAGTGCAGCGCCTACCCATTATTATTTTCCATGTCTGCAACTGTATTTGTTTCCTATCAGAGTGGCATTTTTTCACAGAATTTTGCCAGAGACAACCCCTTTGTTGCCGTGGGTTCTTTTATGTGCACTAAAAATGATGTGTAACACACGGGACCTCGGTTTATCGTCTCCTCCGAAAGACTAGCACCCAGACAACCACTCATGGTCTAATGGATGGGAAAAAGTTTTGGGCCCAAACGGGATTCGAACCACCGCACAGTCCGACCCTGTCTTTTTGCTTTCTAGGCAAGGCGCGTTTCCTTCTAGACCGCTTGATCCACCATGAGCACCTTTACCAGAAGTAGCACCACCACTACCACAACTATTGTTGCTGCTGCTGCTGGTGATAAAGATAACAAGAACAATGCTGTTTAGTACTTGCACCACAGTAAAAGTCATACTCTGAGCTCAAGTACAGAACATCTTTAAACAACAGCATGCAGATGATAAACACTAAATTGCACTACACTACATTACACTATACTACAATTGCACTGCACTGCGCTGCACTGCACTACAATGCGCTGGTATGCACTGAGCTACACTGCATTGAACTACACTGCATCACAATGCAATACACCCCCACCCAATTACACCCCCCCCCACACTACACCACACAAAGCATAACGGTTCATAATCTGGCGTTCTATTAATTCCCCAAATATTTTTAAGTGAAAGAAACAGTAAAATACGAGCTACGATGAACGATTTTATAAACAAAATGCTAATGAGTGGAGAAAAGAAACGTAAAGCTGTGTTCGGGCCTTGAATCATACCCAGTTAACTTCACAATGATAGGTTTGCTCTGTTCGGGCCTTGAATATACCAGTTAACCTCACAATGATAGGTTTGCTCTGTTCGGGCTTGAATATACCCAGTTACCTCACATGATAGGTTTGCTCTGTTCGGGCCTTGAATCATACCGTTAACCTCACATGATGGTTTGCTCTGTTGGGCCTTGATCATATCCAGTTAACCTCACAATGATAGGTTTGCTCTTCCAGCAGCAAATATTGTGTTCAGTTCAGCTACTGATTGCTGTGTGTGTGTGTGTGTGTGTGTGTGTTGTGTGTGTGTGTGTGTGGTGTGTGTGCGTGCGTGCGTGCGTGCGTGCGTCGGTGCGTGCGTGCGTGTGTGTTGTGTGTGTGTCTCTCTCTCTGTGAATGTTCGTGCGCGCGTGTGTTTGGTTCTTTCATAGTTTTTCATGGTAATCACATTGTTTAAGGTCATCTTTGCGTTCCATTTTAGTTGGATTTGAGTGACTTCTACACTGGCATCAACACTTAATCTACTTTATATGAATATTCATGATTATTTCTAACAGTAGAAGTTACAATCGTAGAAGTAATGAGAAGTAGTAGTGGCAGTATAGTGTAGCAGCAGCAGCAGCAGCAGCAGCAGCAGCAGCAGCAGCTGCAGCTGCAACGTTCTATCAGTAGGGATGTTGCTGTGATGGGTGTAGTAGTGGTGGTGGCAGTACTATGGCGGAAGCAGCCTAAGAAGATGATATTGTCAGCTGTGGAATAGTGGCTTTGTTTTCCTTAAACGATGTATCGCAGTTTCTGTTATAACTTCTATATCATGTTTAATATCAAAAGACTTTTTGTTACGAGCAGAAAAAAACAACACTTAACAAACTGTCAAATAACGACCCAGAAAACAACGAATTTGACTACAATTTTGATTCTTCAGGGGAAAAGTTTCAATAAAGCCCTGTAAGTACATTGGTGTTGAAAAATTCTTGCCACGTTCCCGACGTGCAGACTTCAGACATCAAGACAGAAGACACCTCGACATCCTTCAACACTTTCGGTGGATGCTGTAAAACTCTGTCGTTATATTGTGCCCTGACTTAACACTGGAAAGACAACACACGCCTCTTCACTCGCCTACAACACTTTTCTGTGAAGAACGGTGTAAAAATTGGCCTTCTTGGGAAAAGTCTTTACAGTGGCTTAAGATCGATTGAAAGCATCGTTCCTTCTGGCCTCTGCCGCTCTTGTCACCACGATTTCAGTTCATGCTGGTTATCGCCAATGCAGCTGTGGAGATGGTGTTACAACTTGTGTGCGAAATGTGAATTATATTATGCCAAATAATGAGATCAAGTTTCAATAAAATTTATATAAATATGCATGCTTGCATTCGCACATACATGTGCACACACATGCACATCCATCCATCCATCCATCCATCCATCCATCCATCCATTCCATCCATCATCCATCCATCCATCAAGAGGTATCAAAATCTTTTAGGTTTTTGTTTGTTTGTTTGTTGTTGTGGTTGTTGTTTGTTTGAAGAGAGAGAGAGAGGAGAGAGGGAGGGAGGGAGGGAGACAGAGAGGGAGACAAAGAGAGAAGGTTCATAAATGCGCTGGAAAATGAACCTCAGGAAATTGGATGGTAGAAAATGAATGCATGGGCTTGTAACATTAGATTTGTTTCCCTTCAATAAAAAAAAATCTTCATTAAAAAAAAATGTCACAAGATGCAAATTTCGAAAGAAAAAACGCACAACAAAATAATGCTATGGATAGTCAGTAAATGCCAGCTAAGTTAGGCTCAAAGTAATACTTAGCATAATGTTAAAGATTGTCATGTTGAAGTACATCATACAAAACCAACAACAAAAAAGAAACAACAACAACAACAAAAATGGAAGGAACGTATACTGATGGATGTTTGACACCATGAAATCGCCGTATCCCTAACATTCACCACGTGATAAGCGCAGTGACAAAAGTTTTCCCCATTGGTTGAAAATCACTTCGTCAGATACAACCGCCTGTCTGCTAGCCTGACAGTTTCACGTGCTGTCTTTCAGACTGCTCCCCGCTGTGCGTGCTCCTGTCTCTCCGCCTTCTTTTCCCTCCTAGGAGAAAAGACGTATGTCATGGGCTGAAACCGAATCTTTATAGATCCATCCACACCCACATTGAAGTAAAACTGTTGTTTGGTTCATAGTTTTTTGTTTTTTTTTCTAAACCAGAGTTGTTTTGAAGTGTATTTTGTCGAACCGTATAAGTATATAGTTGTAATTTAAAAGTTGCGGAGTTGGTCTATGACTTTGTTCAATAATTGACGTGTCTATGCCCTGTATTGTAATGTCAAAACGTTGTAACGTGTAACCACATATGCACTGTCCCTAATCACTTCACTCATTTCCAGCAAAGACTGTAAGTACACTGTAGCCAAACAGACCTGTGTCAGTAAAGCCCTGGGTTTTGGTTTGTTTATTGTTGTTTCTTTTTTTTCTTTTTTTCTTTTTAAGAATTACAGTATTGCCATGGCCCAAACCAAATAAAATCAAGTTTTCTCATTTCTTTACCTTTTTTCACTTGTCATCGAACTTTCACATTTTGTTTTACCGACTCATGTCTGTTTTGAAAATCTTATACACGCCCTCACATCGAAAAACTGCTTCCATAACAAAAAAAAAAGGGGGGGGGGGAGAATTGCCAGAGAATATAGAAGAAAACAACGCTACTATAGACTTGGGTCTTGCATGTTCTAAAGAAATCATGAAACCCAAGAAGACGGAAAGAAAAAATACAAAAAAGAGATAAAACTTGAGAACTTGCACATCTTGTTCAGAACACTTCAGGGCGATACCACATTCTCCTCTTTACGCGACCTTCACATCTAGCCCCGACAGAAGCAATATTTGAACAAACGCTTGGAATTCTGGCAGACTCTCTCTGCTTCTTGGGGCATGTGCCCCCGCGTCGATCTGGCAAATTGGATCACGGTATGACAGGCTCGCCCGCCCTAAACCGTACTCTTTTGCTTTGACAGCAGCAAAGAGCTAGAAGACAAAGCTACAGAGTCGCAGGCATGCTTCAGAAACACTTAATTCTGGGTTGAACAGTTTGCTCTTTGAATACTGCAAAAGTTTTAGGGGGGATGAGCTTAGTTAAAGCTACTACAGCTAGAAGAGCACAAAAAGCGGGCGGAAGAATGGCGAAGAAAATGGCGAAACAACTCAAAGAAGATTAGGTACTTTACCTGAGAAAGGAAAAAGAGCTGTTATGTTAGACAGAAAAATTGGAATCTTTTTTAGCTGTTAGGTAGAAAAGTAGCAATCTTTTCGGTTCTTCTCATGACTCACTATCACTTTTACTAAGAAAAGCCATGAAATATGTGATAGCAAATTGTACTCGACTGATGACAAAATTAATTCTATGGTTCCCTAAAAATACCTTATAAATACTGAAAGAGACAGAGAAAGGGGGGGGGGAGACAGACAGATAGAGAGGGGAGAGAGAGGTGGGAGGGGGAGGGAGAGAGGGAAGAAAGAGAGAGAGAAAGAGGGAAAAGAGAGAGAGAGAGAGGGGGGGGGGGGGAGGCAGGGAGGAAGAGAGAGAGGAGAAGAAGACGACGACGAAGGAGGAGGAGTAGTCAATGTTTCCAAGGGGAGAGAGAGAGAGGGAGGGGGGAGGAGGTGGGGAGGAAGAGAGAGAGGAGAAGAAGACGATGACGAAGGAGGAGGAGTCAATGTTTCCAAGGGGGGAGAGAGAGAGGGAGGGGGGAGGAGGTAGGGAGAAGGGAGGAAGAGAGAGGAGAAGAAGACAACGATGAAGAAGAAGGAGGAGGCGGAGGAGGAGGAGGAGAAAGAGTTAGTGTTTCCAAAGAAAGAATCTGTATTATAAAACCAGTATTTTTAAAGCAAAGATAATTCTAATACAAATTTGTATAAAGGTCTATGTATGTGCATCTCCATATCTCATTTTCATTTTAGGAAAACTTTTTCAACTTATTATGAAATTTATTAAAAGATTCAAAATATTAGTCAAACTTATGAATTTTGAACACTGGTTCCATTGTTACTTTAACATAGAAATAACTTATCTGCGACAGCAGGAATAGCAACTATGAGCTTGTAAAACTGCGCAGATGATAATTGTCTTGTTAATGCTTTTCAGGTGCTGTAAAATAAAACTTAATCGAGTAAAATGGTGGTTGCATAGTCTATGACCAAGTCTGAAAATGTAAGCTTGCTGGAAGTAGATGTCAACATGTTTGAGCAGTTAGTTCTGATCATCCTCTTCTGAAGTTAAGGAACACACCTAGCTTGAGTTCAAGTTCAAGAGAAAAGAACAAGAAAGAAAAAAGATAGAAAGAAAGAAAAGAAAAAGCAATATATTACTAATTACAACTTTTTTTGCTTCTGCTCTCAATATTACTACTGCGTGCTACATTGTTCATTATTTCCTAATCTTCTTTCCTTATTTCTTTCTGTCTTTTTCTCTTTTAATCTTCTCCTCTTTTTGTTTCCCCGTCGTCTTTCCTTATTTCTTTCTTTCTTTTTCTCATTTAATCTTCTCATCTTTTTCTTTCCCCTCCCACTCTTCCTCTCTTCTCCTTTTTTGCTTGCAATGCTGTTACGAATAGTGATGAGGAAAAAGACAAAAAAAAATAACTGAGCAAACGATAACGTTGGAAGTGTACCCGATGACATTTCTCCTCGGGAATGATAGAGACCACCCCTTCACCAAACTCCAAAACAGACACAAGCCATAAATCTGAAACTGACAGCCATCTGATCTGTCTTCCGACAATCTACAATAACCTGGTTTCTAGAAATGTCTCCATTGATCACAACTTCTTTCGTCGCGGTTTGGTCATAAACAAAAACCGAATGAAACAGCATTATTCGTTTGTCGCAGGCAGGCAGGTAGTTGAATGGCAGGTAGGCAGGCAAGCAGGCAAGCAGGCAGGTAGGCAGGTAGGCAGGCAGGCAGGTAGTTGAATAGCAGGTAGGCAGGCAGGCAGGCAGGCAGGCAGGCAGGTAGGCAGGCAGGTAGGCAGGTAGGCAGGCAGGTAGGCAGGTAGTTGAATGGCATCAACAGAATGATGAACTCTGAGGCCCTTGTTTTGTTTGACGGGGAAAGGAGAGTGTGCTAATAAGGGCGAAAGAGGACAGGTCGTGGTCGATGTTTGGAACCTGGACGAGATAATGGACTGTGAGACAGGTGTGACCTGGTGCACCTCCCCTGTCTCTCTCTCTCTCTGTCTTTATCTTTCTCCCTTCACGTTCTATGCTCTCTCTGTGCTCTCTCTGTGCTCTCTTTGTGCTCTCTCTCTGTGCTCTCTCTCTCTCTCTCTCTCACACACACACACACACACACACACACACACACACACACACACACACACACACACACACACACACACACACACACACACACACACACACACACACACACTCCTCTCCAACAAAGTCAACCTCTACAAACTATGCTCAATTTCCTCCACCTAATCGCATTAAAGTCAATTTGAAACAATTCTTCAAAAACAAATTTCATCAAATGATATTAACAACAATTTTTTTTTTAAGTATGTGACCAGAAACTGCAAAGCCATTTTCGCCAACACCCCTCAATTTACCTCACTTATTGCAGTAATGATAACAAACTGGTCGCTCTGAAGCCCAGGTGGGATTGCCTTGAGACATTAACACTGCATCGATTCCAGTATGATGGTACAGTGGAAAGTGCAGTCATCATTCATGGTAACTAGTAGAAAACAGAAGGTTGGTTCCAGGTGGACTGACAAGGCTGAAAGCATCAGGACTGGGGAGGGGCCGGATGCCGGATCAATTGTTTTACCTGTTGTCAGTCTAGGGAACAAAGTTGCACTGAAATGATTCTCAGAGGACCTGCGCTGATGAAAGGTTTATCCAGTGCGGAGGTGATGGAGTTTATAACAAGGTTATTTAGGGTGGGTTGTTGTTTTTTCCAATCTCCTCCGCCTCTTCTTCCATCCCTCCCTTCTCCCTCTCTGTTTCTCTCTCTTCTCTCTTCTCTCTCCTTTACCTCTCCCTCTTCTGACTGTCTCTCCTCTTTTTCCCTCCTCCTCCTCATCTCTTCTCTCTCTCTCTCCTCTCTCTCTCTCTCGTCTTCTCTGTCTCTGTCGTCTCTCTCTCATCTTCTCTCTCTCTCTCTCCTCTCTCTCTCCTTTTCGTTTCTTAATCTTTCTGTTGTTTTTGTTTATACTGTTGGCACTGTTGTGTTATTGTTGCTCTTCTCTTTCTCTTCCTCTCCTCCTCTTCTTCCTCTCCTCCTCCTCTCCTCCTCCTCTTCTTCTTCTTCTTCTTCTTCTTCATCTTCTTCTTCTTCTTCTTCTTCTTCTTCTTCTTCTTCTTCTTCTTCTTCTTCTTTCTACATCAGCATCATTATCAGAAGCTCAGGTACCAAGTTTGAGTTATGAAACATGAGTAATGGAAACACAAAGAAGAGACAGACAGACGATAGACAGACAGAGACATTCAGACGACAGACGACAGACAGACAGATAGACAGACAGACGGGTAGACAGAGACAGAGAGATGGAGCAGAACTTTCTCCACTAACGTTTTTCAGCTGCTAACAATTCATTCTCCCTCCTCCCCCCTTCTTTTACCCCGTTTTTCTTCCAAGAGTTCTAAACTGTGACTGCAGACTGTGTGGGGATACAGTGACAGAGTGTGACATGTACAGACCACAGGGAAGGGGGAGATGGGGGGAGAGGGAAGGGGGAGAGAGAGAAGGGGAGAGAAACAGCAGGGAGTCGTCTGGACAACAGCACGTGAAACTGTCAGGCCAGCTGAAAGCCCGATTTGTCTGATGGTGGTTTCCACACAATAGAACTACTCCTGTCACCACATTTTGGTGTGTGTGTGTGTGTGTGTGCGTGTGTGTGTGTGTGTGTGTGTGTGTGTGTGTGTGTGTGTGTGTGTGTGTGTGTGTGTGTGTGTGTGTGTGTGTGTGTGTGGAGTGTGTATGTGTGTGTGTGTGTGTGTGTGTGTGTGTGTGTGTGTGTGTGTGTGTGTGTGTGTGTGTGTGTGTGTGTGTGTGTGAGGGAGACAGAGAGACAGAGAGAGAGAGAATGAATTATCTCTTTATTTTTCAAGAGTTACAGATAAGCATTCACACACTTTTCGTGTGTGTTGTGTGTGTGCGTGCGTGCGTGTGTGTGTGTGTGTGTGTGCGTGCGTGCGTGCGTGCGTGCGTGCGTGCGTGCGTGCGTGCGTGCGTGTGTGTGTGTGTGTGTGTGAGAGAGAGAGAGATGTGAGAGAGAGTGTGTGTGTTTGTGTATATGTTTGTGTATGCATGCTTGCGTGCGTGCATGCGTGAGTGTGCATGAGAGAGAGAGAGAGAGGGAGGGAGAGAGAAAGAGAGAGAGGGAGGGAGAGAGAAGAGAGAGAGAGAGAGAGAGAGAGAGAGAGAGAGAGAGAGAGAGAGAGGTGTTGTGTGTGTGTGTGTGTGTGTGTGTGTGTGTGTGCGCGTGCGCGTGCGTGTGGGTGTGGGTGTGGGTGTGTGAATATAGTCCACTCTTGCACTAGCATCTGTCAGATGTCATCAAAGCTGCATGTACCCCCCTCTCCCCTCCCTAATTCCTTGGTTTAGTGCTGTGCCCTCAGAGGCCTGCTTAACGTGTAGCACAGTCCCTTTAGCTAGAATCTTGTTTGTATAAGCCTTCAGTTTTCAACACCAGAATCCATTTTTTGGACAGCAAATGATTTAAAATACCTTGTTTTTATTTTCAACGATCTGTCGAGTCTTGTGGATTACTTCTGCGTATTATTTTCCTTTTTGTCATTTTCAAATCTCTCTTCAGACTATCACGCTGACATTATTTTTTTGAAACATTATTTTGCCAGAAACTGCCATTATTTCCTGGAGTAAAGAAAACAATTCAAAGCAACCAAAAAAGAAGTAGGAAAAAGAAAATATCAAGAGCGGTATCAAAAAAGAAATCTTAAAAAAAAAACAAAAAAAAAACAAGAAGAGATGAAGCTAGAAGGAAAAAAAGAAAAGAAAAAGAAAAGAAGCCTAATAAGAAAACAAAAAAGTTAGAAGAAACACAACTCTGGGATCTTATTCACAACACTTCCAGGTAATGCCCTACAGCATCTACAGACGACCCCTTCCTCTCGTCATGGCAGAAATGTTATTTGAACAGACACTTGGAATTCTGACAGGCTTTGTGTGCTTTTTGCAGCCTCTGCCCCCTCGGTGATCTGGCAAATTGGATCACGGTATCACCCACTCACCTTAAACCCTCCTCCTTCCTTTGACATCTGGTTGAAACTTAAGTGAAGAGCTGGCAGAATCACATGCACGCTTCATGGCTTCACAAGCACTTAACTCTGGGGGAAGCAGTTAGCTCATCAAATACTGGGAAAGTGCTAGAGGAAAGAAATTGGTTTCCTGAGTTCATTACAAACCAGTGAAAGAAGAAAGTCAATTTCAAAGATGGATAATGAATTAATGAAAACTCCAAATTTGAAGGCATATTACTTAAAAAATGAAAACTGAGCTAGTCGATAACAGAGTAACTAAAATATCACCACCCATTTCATTGCTTTGCTATGCTCTTCATAAATGCAAGCCACTAAATTTGCCCCCAAAATGAAATAATTAGACTGCTTGATTATTTCATAAACTAGAACAGCCAGTGCTATGAAGGAGAAATGAAAGAAAACCACGACAGAGGAGAAACAAGAGGAACCATTCATAGAAAACATCTACTCTTTATTTTTTCGGTGAGCTAAAGCAACAGCTGTGATACCCAGTTTGGGTTGAGCTATCAAAGCTATGTCTTAAAAGGTCGTGTCTGAACTCTGATTTATTAGAAAGCAACACTATGTACGTATATGTTCAGTAAGTCTACATGTCACAATGAAGGAGGGAGACACCCATAATTTTGTTGTCACTTTTTAGCTTTCTCAAGCTTCTGTTATCAAGTATAAGTTTTGACCTCCTCTTTGTCGTATTGTGTGTGCCATTTTGTTATGAACAGCACAAGATGCTACATTTTTGTTGTGTTAGTCTAGCAGATTTTTTGTGGTGTTAGTCTAGCAGATTATCAGTAGATAGGGAATGAGTAAAAGAAAGTGAGATACTACAGATGACATCACATGGAACAATATGTCGTAGCGTTTTGTAAATATTGAGTTATACAAGCTGACATATTAAAAAATCTTTAAGTGCATGCAATGACCGTTTGGTTGTGTTGCTATAATAAATGTAGCTAGTTAAAGAGTGATCAGTTGCTCGAATATGTTTTGACAATGCGATTCTATCTGCTTATGTCCATGATGTGTTACTATAATGAATGTAGCTAGTTAATGAGTGATCAGTCGCTCGAATGTGTTTTGACAATATGATTCCATCTGCTTATGTCCATGAAGTAAATACACTATCTAAATCAAATAGCAATATGTAGGGGTTTTTTTCCTCTAGAAGTTAGGCAATATGTGTCATTGTTGAGAAGAAACTAGGCAGGGTGCTCGTCAGTTTCCATGTAAAGATAAAACCATCAACAAAACCCCACAAACAGTAGCAACAGAGAGTTCAGCAATGCTCAGTGCACTTGGTTTAAGAAAACAGCTGTCGATACCAGTTAGTGAAGTTTACTTTCTCTGGCTGCAGACAGCATCAGATGGAATGGCAGTCAGTGTAGCTGCAGTCTACTTCTGTGCATTAAGTGGTTCAATGCCATGCTCCTAAACGGTGACTGTAAAACTTGTCTCTGCTTTACATGTGCTTTCTCTCTACACCAGAAATGGGATTGAGAATGGTGAAATAGAAGAGAGGAGAAGAACCAAACAAGAGCAGAGACAGTAGCTTTTGTTTGTAATTTAGCACTTATAAAGCATTTGTATGACTACATTATCTGACATTACATGCTAGCAAAGCTCTTGAGAAAGGCTAGCATTGTATTGGTTTCTTATCACAAAATATTGTCAGTATTTTTTGTGACAAGTTTATAAATAAGAGAAAAATAAGAAAAGAGAAAAGAAGCTTTGAACAAAATGATGATTTTAATGATAGACCCTTGCACTAGGAGCACATGTTATGAGGCTGAATATGTATGATGTGATATCTTTGATAGAAGAGCATTATTGTCACAAAACAAGAGAGAGAGAGAGAGAGAGAGAGAGATGAGAGAGAGAGAGGAGAGAGAGAGAGAGAGAGAGAGAGAGAGAGAGGAGAGAAGAGAGAGAGAGAGAGAGAGGGGGAGAGAGAGAGAGAGGGAGGGGGAGGAGAGGGAGGAGGAGAGAGAAGAGAGAGAAAGGGGAGAGAGAGAGAGAGAGAGAGATGAGAGAAGGAGAAGAGGAGAGGAGGAGAGGAGAGAGAGAGGGAGAGAGAGAAGAGAGAAGAGGAGAAGAGAAGGAATGAGAGAGAGCGAGAGGAGGAGAGAGAGGAGATGAGTAGGGGAGACGAGAGGAGAGAGAGAGAGAGAGAGAGAGAGAGAGAGAGAGAGAGAGAGAGAGAGAGAGAGAGAGAGAGAGAGAGAGAGAGAGAGAGAGAGGAGAGAGAGAGAGAGAGAGAGAGCAGAAGAAAAAGAAAGAAGAGGAGGAACAGCGGATCAGAGAAGAGATCGAGAAGGGGGAGCAGAAAAGAACAAAAAAAAAAAAAAAGAGAAATAAAGAATGTCGAACAAGAATATAAACACAAGGAAAAAAGAGAGAAATACAAACACCATGAATCTCCCATCTTGTTCACAACAGTTCAGGGTAATGCCCCTACAGCGTCTACAGACGACCTCCACGGCAGCCATGTTATTTGAACAGACACTTGGAATTCTGACAGGCTTTGTCTGCTTTTTGTGGCCTCTGCCCCCTTGGCGACCTGGCAAATTGGATCACGGCATTACCCACTCACCCTAAACCCTCCTCTTTCGTCTGGCTGAAGCAGAAACTTTAATAAAGAGCTCGGCTCTCGGGCATGCCTCACATCGACACAAGCACTTAACTCTGGGTTCAACAGTTAGCTCATCAAATACTGGAAAATTGCTCGGAGAAAAAAAAAGTGACTTTTCTAATATCTTCAATGTCTATTCACTTCAAGGTTATTTAGACAAAGAAAGCAAAAGTTCAAAGATTGAGGGAAAACCGTGGACAATATCCCCCAAAAAGAAGACAAACACTTAAAAAGGCAAAATAGTCACTTGTAGAATTACTGGATTTGGTTTTGTTCCTCAGCTAGAGCTCCAAGATTCACCAAATGGTCAGATTTTGCTTATGCCATCACTTTTACCTACCATGAAGGTAGCCACATTCAGAGATTGGGGATACTGGAATATTTTCTCCCATTTAACTGCTTCATTATGATAATAATAAAGTCTAACTGTAAAGTTGTCATCACAAGAGAATCATTAAACAGCTGGATTATGTGAATGTTAATAAAAACTGAAAAAAGAGAGGAACAAGAGAATAGATATTTGTGGAGAGAAAGTACCAAATCTGAGTTCATTTTCTCCGGACAAAATGAGTCACTGTCAACCTAAGAAGAAAATTGAGGAGGATATTAATAGGAGACGACTAGTTTTTGATAAAACCAACACACAATTTTGACAGCTTTTTTCTGAATGGACGAAAAAAAGACGACACATAAAAATGTGACCACTTTAACTGAAAGAGCCTATAAGAAATAGGAGAAAGCCTAGAAGAAATAATTTAGCACTCTGGATGTTCCTTCGAATGCTTTCAATCGATTTAAACTCACTGTAAAGACTTCTTTTCTGAAGATGGCACACTCTGCAAATAAAGAACGTGGGAAGCGTTCTTAAAGGCAATGTGTTTGAAGCATTTTCTTTTAACTTTTTAGGTATTTACGATGCAGTCACAAACATCTTTTTTCTGAATAGCAGTTTTGGTTAAATGAAAAAGTTTACCAAAGGGTTTTCTTCTCATATAGAAGATATTTTCAGATGAAATGCTACAGTAAGCATTACAGAATTGGCAATGTAGATCCTTAAAAGAATTCACCGCTGCTGCTACTTTTACACTACTGCTGCTGCTACTGTTACTACTAGTTGTAGCCACTACTATTACTACCATTACCGTTATTGTTGCTACTGTTACAACTATTACTAAGGTGAAAACATTTTTAACTGTGAAAAAACACCAAGAATAAAACAGTTCAGTTTCGATGTCAGAGGAAAACTCTCTCTCTGTCTCTGTCTCTGTCTCTCTCTCACACACAAACACACACACGCACGCACGCACGCACGCACGCACGCACGCACGCACACACACACAAAAACAAAACAAAACAAAATAAACACAAAACAGAGCTCAGAATTGAATCATAACATCTTTTCCACCTCAAGCTACGCTTAAATGCCTCCCCCCCTCTCTTCTCTCTCTCTCTCTCTCTCTCTCTCTCTCTCTCTCTCTCTCTCTCTCTCTCTCTCTCTCTCTCTCTCTCTCTCTCTCTCTCTCTTATTAGCAGAGCATTTCTTCTCCAACAAAGAGAACAATTGATCCGACAATTACTTCGTTTTCTCTTCGTCGTCCCCCGCCCTGCCTCTTTGGGAAAGTAAAGTTTCTAGTTTGCAGCAGCTTAGATTTTTTTCTTCTATTTTTTTTTTACATCTCAATAAAGTTGATGCAACTGTTAGATTCTCTGCAGGCAATCAGTGTATATTTTTGTCCTGGAGAGGAAAGCAACCAGTTTCTAAGTTGTTAAGTTAGTTTCGAAGCTTTGTTCTTGAGTCTGTTGGGTGAAAGTTGTTATTATGCGTTTGCGTATACACTTATAAGTAGGTGAGTAAGAGAGGAGAGGAGGAGAGGATGAGAGAGAGAGAGAGAGAGAGAGAGAGAGAGAGAGAGTGTGTGTGTGTGGTGTGTGTGTGTGTGTGTGTGTGTGTGTGTGAGTGTGTGTGTGTGTGTGTGTGTGTGTGTGTGTGTGTGTGTGTGTGTGTGTGTGTGTGTGTGGTGGTGGGTGTGTGTGTGTGGGGGGGGAGGGTAGGTGGGGGGGGGGTGTGCACATGTCGCATGCTCATGCATATGTAAATGCATTTTCCCCAAAATATTAGCCCAATTTTAACACAAAAATTGAGATGTAGCTGAAAAAAAACAACAACAATAACTGGACTGAGATATTATAAAACAAGATGAAGAAAGCCTTAGAGTGGCTCGGTTCTTATTTCCTTTCAGTTCATACTTTGTAGGAAAAATTAAAACAAACTGCAACTACTTATTTTCTTTATACAGAAGTGCAAAGCCATATGAATCAGACTCGATATATGAAGTATACCATTGCTTTAAATCTAACAGCATTTAATAGTATGATTTGTTCTCCTTTCAATGATTATCTCCATTTTAAAAAATAATCCGTTTTTCTGTTTGTATTGTTTTGTATTTTATATCACTTACGTTAAGGCAGATTTTCCCCGTGAAATTCGCACTGCTCTTTCTAGGGCGAGCGGGTCGCCATAAGAGCGCATTATTTTTCTTTTCATGTCTGCATATGTATTTGATTTCAATCAAGGGTGGATTTTACCACAAAATTTTGCCAGGAACAACTCTCTTGCTGTTGCTAGTTCTTTTATGTGCACTAAATGAGTATTGCACAAGGGCTTTGGTTTCTCATCCCATCCGAAAGACTAGCACCCAGACCACCACTCCCGGTTTAGTGGATGGGGAAAAAAGTTTCGGGCACAAACGGGGATCGAACTACCGCGCACCTGACACCCGGACTTTTCCCTTTCTAGGCAGGTGCGTTACCGCTAGACCACCGATCCACGAGTTATCTCCCTTTCAAAGAGTAACAACCTTTTCACAGCTCTCTGTTGTTACATTTGGTCTTATAGTAGATAGATATGAAAAGGTCATCTTCGTATTTATCCCTATGCCAGCCAGTTTCGATTCCACCACAGAAAGTAGTTCCTGGAAAATCGAAATGTTAAAAGTTTCCCATGCGCACACGTACCCCCCCCCCCCCCCCCCTCCTCACGTGCACGCGCGCGCGCGCGGACGGAGAACTGACTAAATATAATCAGATTAGCATACTTTTTTGTGAAACAAGAGTGTAAAAAAAAAAAAAACTCAGAAAGTCTCAAACACTTAAAGCCCACACTTTTTCAGATTCTGTGAAACTGGAAAATGACCGCGCAGGAGCAACAAGGAAGTAAGACAGTTTAGTGCTGGATGAGTAAAGTCAGAGTTTAAAAACGAGGATCTATTTAGCAAGTTCTGTTTGAGGGGATTGGGGGAGGGGGGGGGGGGGTTAGATCAGGTAGGGAGAATGCGGAGAACAAATTGGGTATGTGGGTAGAAACTTAGACCGATGCAGTACATTCCACTGTGAAACATATGCTCCTGGAAACTAGAGCAGTTAAACAGAGGCAGTTGAGCAATTAAACATATGCAGTTCCTAAAATTTTGAACATACCTTATTAAAAAAAAAAACCCAACAAGAGAGCCTTTATTACACCTCTGCCTTTCGGCACATAATAAACAGAGACCATCAAAATAAATCACAGCAAATAAATGGAGGCAGTTCCTACATTGTTACCATAGACGCTAAAGTACTTCAGGCCTCATCAGATTTCTTCAACAGAACTCTCTCTCATTCACACACTCACACACATATATCCTCACACACATTGACTTACTTTGTCATGCTATAATTGTCATCTAATTACAATGGAAATGGACAATCCTTTAATATCAAATTTTCAAGCGTAAAACATTTCACAAGAGAGAGCTAGGCAGCCGAGAATGTGTGGGGGGGTGGGGGGGGGGGGGGGTTTAGCTTACATTGGTGTAAAATACAAACTGAAAGATAAAAACACATTTGCTGACAAAAATGAAATTCAATTCTTTAATTCCTGTCTTGCCATTAAGAATAGAAGGGATTATACAAGGTATTAAAAAGCAACAACATAGCCCAACAACATAACTAAAACTGTAGCAACATTTTACACAGCATTTGAACGAAACATGATATGATTAAACATGGTAATCCCTTTCATTAAGAATTTCTCTATTTCTCAGTCTTATTTGTATGTGTCTTGTCTTTTCAACTGCAATTTTAAACTAAGCCATGTGTTGCAGAGTGTTATATTTTGCTTGCTGGATGACAATATTCATTTAAGAATGGCTAGAGTAGAAATAATTTGATTTGTCTTACACACACGCACGCACGCACGCAGCACACACACACACTCACACACACACACACACACACACACACACACACACACACACACACACACACACACACACACACACACACACACACACAAGCTGCCGAAACTCATGAGCTGCGTCACTAAAAAACAACAACTTTTGAACCTCATCTGACAGCAAAAGTACCCCAAATGCGGTCGTCAAATGAGAGGTTTCATCTATTGTGGTTTATGTTTTGTTAAAATGACAATAGTTTTCATGATAATGAAGCTGAAACTTGATTTATAAAAGATTACCTGTACTATTATTATGCAGTCTTTTTAAAATAATGGATTAGTGCACAACAAAGCCATAACTACATTAATATGGGGCTTTTTTTTTTGGGGGGGGGGGGAATATACAAACAGCAACAGACAGTTGTCCTAATCCACCCATCCACAACCATTCAAAAATTGTTTAAATGTCTTTAAAAAAAAACCCAACCCTTTTTTCAAAAGAGAAATGGGGGAGGGAGCCTAAGGAAGAACACGATTGACAATTGACATTTTTGTTAGTTTCAGTGACAAACTTCTCTCTGATTGGTCTGCCTAAATAGTTAAGCCCGTGTGCCAATCACACAAAAGCTATGGCTTATTCTACATGTCGAAAGTTAGCAGTTTGTGCAATACAAAAATGGAGCTTTTGTGTAATCCTGAATGTGGACTTTTTTTTTTTTTCTTTTTTTTTTTTAAACCTTTATCCAAAAACAGACATAAATGGGATGACGAATGTCTATGGTCCTTTTACACACCTAAGAAGAACATACAATTAGATTCGAAAACGTCAAGATATTGACAGTGACCTAACACAGAAAAAACACGAGGCTCTTTTCATGAAAGGGGACTATGTAGAAAGATCAAAATTTGCACTAAGACAGGGGAGAGGAGGGGAAATTAGAAAATGTGAGAATTAATGAATGAGAGAGAGACAGACAGACAGAAACAGGCAGACAAGAAACAAACAAGCAGGCTCAGAGACAGAAACATACATACATACAGACAGATAGACAAGAAGAGAAAGAGGAGATGATACAGTCTATGCAAATAAGTTGACAAGCTGACATTTTGACAGATTTCTCCACTAAATAAACACAGAACTCTCACACCACGCAAATTAAGAACTTAGTTCCCAAGTCGTTTGTCACGAAAAAGCTTCCTGTTTGATTTTAAGTCGAGACATTAAATATATATATATATATATATATATATATATATATATATATTATATATATATATATATATATATATATATATATATATAATATATGTATATATATATTATGTATACATACATATATATATGCATATATATATATTAATTTATTGATACCATTCATAGCCACATACTGTCAGACATGCAGATGTACGTACCAAACAGTACAAACATACAAGCAAGCAGACACAGAAACCAAAAAAAGCGTGCACTCATAAGTTTTTCTCCGGTTTCAATACAAAAATGACAAGGTTTTGCCGATTGGTTTCCATGTCTGGATTTTGTGTACACAACTTGGGCTAAACTAACCGAAAAAAACCCTACGGTGAAGTTTTCAATGTACATAAGATGGCGTCTTCGACAAACATGAGCCCCCCCCGCCCCCCCCCCCCCCCCCCCCCCCCCCCCCCCAGCCACCTTTTCTACTTTCTTCACACTCCTATACACGCAAATTCATTTTTTTCAGGTTGTATTTATCCACTCTGAAATAGAAACAGGGGTGATTTTTTTATGACTTATTTTCTTACTTTCAAAGCAAGGATAGATACGCATACACAGAGACAGACACACTGACTGACACACTGAAAAGGACATGGGGCATAAAGTCATACAAAACAAAAGAGTGGAATTTCTTCAGGCAAATACGAGCAACAGAATTATGTTTGATTTGTCCCACTGAGCCAAGAAGTGAAAACGCAGAAATCTTAATAATCCAAGAGAAATTAAACAGAAGAACAATATCAGAATTAAATTACGTTTCTGAGCCAATAACAAATGCAGAGAAGAAAATATCCTAAAATTAAACAGCTTCTTTATTTCTTACATAATTATAACACCCTCTAACATCTAACAACTTCATTATTTATGACACAGCAAATTATCTAATAATACAGTTACATTATTTTTTTTACGCGTTTTGTT
This sequence comes from Stramonita haemastoma, assembly GCA_030674155.1. Classification (NCBI taxonomy): domain Eukaryota; kingdom Metazoa; phylum Mollusca; class Gastropoda; order Neogastropoda; family Muricidae; genus Stramonita; species Stramonita haemastoma. Next base: position 25,375,002 of record CM060334.1, on the reverse strand, counting down.
CATTCCTTGGCTAAAACTCCGAGGATTGCCAATGGTGAGATTTCGCGTATGCAACCGTATGGTCGCCATTAAGGTAGCCGCATTCCGACTTAGAGAACTGCTAACATACAGAAACATCTAGTACTAAGAAGTTTTGTTTTGTATTTTTACACATAACATCCAGCTGAAAAAAAAAATCGTTTTTTTTCTGAGAAACAAGTCCTCTAACAGTGAAACAAAAAAAAAATCATTACTTGTTACACATAAAATCTGCTAACATTAAACTAGCATTGCTTCTTGCACATACAGTCCAAACTCGTTACTTTCGTTTTGTGAACGGTGACGTGGTTGGCTGGTGTTTCTTCATTGTCTAATTGTCTTCATTGTCCTAATCTTTATCTTCTAACGGTCTACTCGCCATTATCTTTTGTTGATATCACTCCTTTCAATGAGTACACCACACCGTGTAATTACTGCACTGCTGGTATAAAAGTTTACACACCTACTCAACAATCATCGATTAGAACAGTGTCATTTGGGGCACAGGACACTCTACCCATTAAGAGCACAGCACTTGAAAACCTCATCAAAGCAAACAATTAACACGCTCTTAACATAATCATGTTATACCGTACGCTACCGTGCTGCTTGGATGCATATGCACGATCCGCGAGGCGCTATGCGCATATGCACGTGCGCGCATGCGCACGCGTACACACTCACACATGCACACACACATACATACACAAACACACACGCGCGCGCGCACACCCCCACACACACACACCGCCTCCGCACAAGCAACAAACACGAAACTCCTCTCATTCTCACCCCTTAACCTTCTTTTTTCCAAAAAAATCTTTTTCCTTGCATTGCATCCTCTCTTCCCATCTCTAACCCTCCCTCTTTTTCTGTCTGTTTCTTCCTCTGTCTTTCTTTGCCCTTTCTCTCTCTCTGTCCTCTGCCTCCTCCATTTCTCTTGCCTGCAAACTGTTGGGGTCTGGGTGACAACCGTGGTCTGTTTAATCAGGCGGCTTGTGTCAAACTGAAACTCCGACAAGGTGCGTGGTGTGTTTCCTTGATGAATTTGCCAGCCGACCCGCTTCTTTCGGCTACGTTTCTGAATGGCTGTCCGTCTGTCTGCTGTCTGTCTGCCTGTCAGTCTGTCTGTCTGCCTGTCTGTCTGTTTGTATGACTGGCAGGTTGCTTGCCTGCCTGACTGACTAGCTGACTGGTTGAATGATGACTGATGTTTGAGCATACGTTAAAATCTGCTCCGCCTCTCGGAAGAGTAGGCCATTTGTGCCGGTGGAAACGGGTGAAAAAAAATATTTTAAGAATAACATACACATGGGGATTGGATGTGGAAAAAAAGCGCATAAATGCTTGTTCCATTAACCTCGAAACAAAGGTTGAAATTAGATATAAATCACACACATAACACACACACACACGCACACTCACACACACACACACACACACACACACACACACACACACACACACACACACACACACACACACACACACACACAACACACACAAACACACACACATACACACACACAAATGTATTGTTTTTTACTTTTTATTTTATACCACTTTATGTCACAACAGATTTCTCTTTCGTGAAATTCGGGCTGCTCTCCCGGGGAGAGCTCGTCGCCACAAGTGCAGCGCCTACCCATTTGTTTTTCCCTGTCTGCAACTCTTTGTTTTCCTATCAGAGTGGCTTTTTTTCTACATAATTTTGCCAGGGACAACCCCCTTGTTACCGTGGGTTCTTTTACGTGCGCCAAATAAAGATGTGTAACACACTGGACCTCGGTTTATCGTCTCATCTGAAAGACTAGCGCTCAGACCACCACTCATGGTCTTATGGATGGGGGAAAACGTTTTGGGTCCAAACGGGGGGGGAGAGAGAGAGGAGAGAGAGAGAGAGAGAAGAGAGAGGAGAGAGAGAGAGAGAGAGAGAGAGAGAGAGAGAGAGAGAGAGAGAGAGAGAGAGAGAGAGAGAGAGAGAGAGAACACGATATGTTTTCTTGAGGAGTTTGCAGGCCTGTTCCTTAATCTGTGTTTCTGTATACCCGTGTGTCTGTCTGTCTGTCATTCTGTCTTTATGACTGACAGGCTGCCTGACTAACTGCTTGACAGACTGACGGACTAGTAGCCTAAACCAACAGGTTCATTGACAAACACAGCGATCAACAATTCACGGACTGACTTTCTCTCTCTTCTCTTCTCTCTCTCTCCTCTCTCTCTCTCTCTCTCTCTCTCTTCTCCTCTCTCTCTCTTCTCGTAGTTGCTTTTTATGTTTTGGTTGGGGGGGGGGGGGGGGGGGGGGGGGGGGGGGGGGGTAGAGGGTGTGTGTGTGTGTTTTTCTTTTTGCTTTGTTTATGGTGTTTGTTTTGTTTGTTTGTTTGTTTTGTTTGTTGTTGTTGTTTTGTTTTTGGGGGTATCTTTATGTTTTTGCTTGGTTTGTTGATAGTCCTAATCAGGGCAAGGGCTGGATGAAAAGTATGTGAATGCTTACTCTGTAACCCTTGGTTAATAAAGATCGTTCATTCATTCATTCATCATTCATTCATTCATTTCATTCTCTCTCACGTTAAATCCTGTTCCGCTTTTCGTAAGAGTAGGCCATCGTGTACCGGTGGGAACAGATGACATTTACAAAACTGCATACACACGGGGACAGGATGTAAAAAAGCACGATTGCTTATTCCATTATCCCTCGATATTAAAGAATAAATCAAATCAAACCAAATCAAGTCAAATCTCTCTCAGATAAACCTAGATAGTTTAGATAAACATATTTTTCTCTGTCTCTGCCTGTCTGTCTCTGTTCTGATGTGTCTATGGTTGTTATGGTAGTTTAACCTTTCAGCAGGAATGAGTTGCTCTTGACATTGCGACTCAAATGAACTGATAATTAGTTTTATTAATCTGAAACTGGTTGTAGTACGACCTTAAATCAATCTGAGTGGTGATATTGAAATTCATTCGTACTTTACTTGCTTCTGCTGATTTTAAGTTTTCTACATTTCAGGAAAATGATGGCTGTACTCGCAGTTATAGTAGACCCTCTACCTGGATAGATTATTTTCGCTCCAAACATTCTTACTACAATGTTGTTTCAAAAACATTCCAACGCGTCGTGCATGCACACCTACCTACTGCACCTACCTACCTACCTACCTACCTACCTACCTACCTACCTACCTACCTACCTACTACCTACCTACCTAACTTACCTACCTACCTACCTACCTACCTGCTGCCTCCTGCCTACTGCCTGCCTGCCTAGCCTCCTCCTGCCTGCTGCCTGCCTGCCTCTGCTCTGACCTGCCTCTATCTACCTACCTACCTACCTACCTATCTATCTATCTATCTATCTATCTATCTATCTATCTATCTATCTACCTATCTATTTTTCTATCTAGTCGTAGGCTCAGTCCAAGTTTAAACCCAAATTCGTCCCCCATCTAATACAGTACAATGCAGTGCAATACAAACTACATACAATACAATACAATACAATAACAATACAATCAGTACAGTACAGGCATACAATGCAGTAAAAGATACAATACAATGCAGTACAATAAAAAATACAATGCAGTACATACAATACAATGCAGTACAACACAATACAATACAATGCAATACATAACAATACATGCAATACAACACAATACAATGCAATACATTACATACAATTACAATATTTATCTCATAACGCCAGTATTAAACCCTCATGACGACATGTAAATGAAGTTTATCTCAACATATATCAAGATATATTATTGATGATTATGTAAAATCTAACATTCTTGTTTTATCGATTTTGGAACAAGTATGCCATATGGATATAATCACAGTTCAGCAATTATTTTTACAATAGGATTGCAATGTATAACTTACGTACACTGACCCTGCGTGCGTGTGTTTGTACGTGCGTATGTATGTGTGTGGCGTCGTGCGTGTGTGATGTCGTTGTGCGTAATGAGAGGAAAGTTAGGCAAGCCAATACAGATAAAAAGACGACACACACGCGAAGATGAAACAGACACGATTTTTAGACAACAGTTAATAGATAAATACATAGGCAAGTAGAACAAGGTTGGTAATGAGATAAAATCACACACACACACACACACACACACACACACACACACACACACACACACACACACACACACACACACACACACACACACACGCACACACACACACCGGCCGGCCGTCACTCGCACAAACCCACCCGCAAACAAGCCGACGATCGCATTTGCATGCAAACACAAGCACACTTTTACCATGGAACGCACTTCAAATACAAACCTGGACTCCCTCCCCCCTTCTGTTCGTCTGTC
>CM060334.1:25357637-25365550 GCA_030674155.1 Stramonita haemastoma | reverse complement strand
AGAGAGAAGAGAGAGAGAGGAGAGAGAGTCGCCACAAGAATACAGCCACCATTTTTTTCTGTTTGTGTCTAATGATGAAAGTTTTCCCAGAGTTTTGTCAGGGACAACTTTCCTACAGTGGATTATTTTACGTCAGTGAAAATGTGTGTTGCACGCGGTACCTCATCTCATCTCCAAGACTAGCATCCAGACCACCACTCAAAGCCCAGTAATAGGGGAGAAAATGGATTGAAACGGGGATCGAACCCGTGACTCCTCACAGCTATCGCCGCAAATTTTAGAGTGTGCATGTCGCGTCAGCAAGCATCTAGCTTTCAAACATACATTTGGATGCATAAAAAAATCATGCAATGCATATACACAACATACAGGCACGCGCGCGCACACATATTACACAGTTATGAATGCAAACATATATGCAAGCCTGCGTAACACAGAGGCACACACTCACACAAAGGTAAACACAGCTAAACTAGCATATCAAAACTCTCTCTCTCTCCGTCTCTCTCTCTCTCTTATCTCTCTCTCTGTCTCTCTGTCTCTCCCCCCCCTCTCTCTCTCTCTCTTTGTCTCTCTCCTCCTCTCTCTCTCTCTCTCTCTCTCTCTCTCTCTCTCTCTCTCTCTCCTCTCTCTCTCTCCTCTCTCTTCTGCATGTACAACGGCGTCCACAAATTGTAAAGTTGTTTTTTTTATTGCATTGTTTGGGTTACACCTCTTTTCCTTTTTCCATAGCCAGCCCCCTTCTTCTTCTTCATTTTACATTATGAAAATGCAGGCTTCGCTTTCTATAGAATTTCTCTGCTGCATTCTTCTACCTCTCTCTCTCTGTCTCTGTCTCTGCTCTCTCTCTCTCTCTGAAGCGCAGGCGGATGGATGACAACTCAATTCGATTTCATCAGGATGCCATATCATATCGAACACCAACGCCGACACGAACAGGGACGGACATGTTTTGTTGATTGCTTTGTTAGTCGCAGTCTGTCTGTCTGTCTGTCTCGTCTGTCTGTTTGTCCTGTCTCTCATCTCTGTCTCCTTTTCTCTCTCTTTCTCTCTCTCTCTCTCTCTCTCTCTCTCTCTCTCTCTCTCTCTCTCTCTCTCTGCTATCTTACTCTCTTTCTCTCTCTACCTCAATCTCTACTCTCTTATTCACACCACACACTCACACTCACTCCACTCACACACACCCTCCTCGCTCCTCTCTCTCTCTCTCTTCTCTCTTCTCTCTTCTCTCTTCTCTCTCTCTCTCTCTCTCTCTCTCTCTCTCTCTCTCTCTCTCTCTCCTCTCTCTTTCAATCTTTGTATTGTGTTTTTAGACTTCTTTCTGACAGCGTAACCTTTAAGCAGTTGTCGATAGTTTTGCAGAGTTCCTCAGACAATGGTTTAAACATTAATTTTTTGGCACTGGCATTGAGTTGGGTCTATGGTCTCAGTAACAGTGGTGCAGTGTATTTGAAATAGCGTTCATAGCAGCGTTAGCTGTATCTCTTTGTACATGCTAAAACATGTGTTTGCAATTCTTTTTCTCATTTGTTTCTGTCTGTCTGTCTGTCTTCTTTTTCCCTTTTCTTTATTCTTTTCTGCATTTAGTATAGTGTAGAAAGAATGTTCTTGTACATCTCGAAAGATTTGTTGCCAGCTTGCCTTCTTTTTCTTTTCCTTTCTTCTTTCTTTCTTTTCTTTCGTTCTTCCTTTCCTTTCTTTGTAATGGCGTATCTTTCTGCTTTGTGTGTATGCATGTGAACGTCAAGTCGGATCTTGCAAGCTCTCTTTTCTTTCTTGCTTTCTCTCTTTCGTTTTCTGTGTCTAGTCTACTGTACATAGCTAGCACCTTCATCTGAATACCCTTGTAAATACAGGCATGTGCTGAAGTTTTGTATTCTTTCTTGATATCATTTCTCTGTCTTTCCATCTGTTTCTTCTTTTATTTTTTCACACATCAAATGTTTTCCAAAGAAATGCGCCAATCGAATTGTTTTCACGATAAATAGTCGTTTAAAAGATATACTAGACGATTCTAGTTTGCATGGAAACAATATAACATTTTATGATTCTTGTCATATAGTGAAACACCACCATTTCACTACATCACTATCCTTATCAACATCATTATCATTATTTCTGTCTGTCCGTCTATCGTCTCTCTGTAAGTCTTATGTCTCTCTCTGTTTCTGTCTCTTTTGTGTCTGGGGTGTCTGTCTCTGTTCTCTGCTCTCTCTCTCTCTCTTGTTCTCCCTCCCTGTCTCTCTTCTGAGGATTGAATGACAATTCGTTCTCCTCGATAATTTTAAAAGAAAATATATCCGTTCGTTGATGTGGTCTTCCCACTCTTACATCCTTCCTTCCCTTTCTTTTTTTCATGTCCCCCTTCCATCTTTGGTAAACAGAATTTGAGAGGCAACTCCGGATCTTTTGCATTCTTGGCCGATCATTTTATCTTTTGAATATGACCGTTTTCAGGTTAAAATGTGGGCCAGCGAGTATTATGTTTTTCTCTTGACCGTTTGGACATTTGCTGTGTTCTCAAGTCTGAAAAACTCTGTTCGTCTATCTGTTTTGTGTTTGTGAAAGTCAGTCAGTCAGTCCGAGTTGTCACCCCCCCCCCCCCGGTCTTTCGTCTGTCTCTGTCTCTTTGTCTGCTTGTCTGTGTCCCTCTGTGTGTTTGTCTATATGTCTCTCTCTCACTCACTCACTCACTCACTCACATAGACACAGAACACAGACACACAGACACAGACACAACACACACACACACACACACACACACGCACGCACGCCCCACGCCGCGCCGCACCACACACACACACACCACACACCACACACACACACACACACAAAATTCGCCATCCAATCGCCTTTTCATATGCATTTTATGTGCACAATTTCCTTTACAGTTATCATACAAAGTGCTTTGTTTTACAGAGTTCAAGTGTAATTATCTCTGCCTGCCTGCCTGCCTGCCTGCCTGCCTGCCTGCCTGCCTGCCTGCTCTCTCTCTCTCTCTCTCTCTCTCTCTCTCTCTCTCTCTCTCTCTCTCTCTCTCTCTCTCTCTCTCTCTCTCTCTCTCGTGTCATGTTTTAGATGTTAATGACGAAGTCCCAGCCAGCTTGTATCTGTCTGAACGTGCGCTCCCACGTGCCCACGCTACATTTTTATATGAAACAGCTCTGGTGGTTCTTGACAGTGGGTATCCCTTCTCCGCCAGTCTGATTCTGACGCATGTTTCTCTGTGTATCATCACACACAGAGGTCCCGAAGGACCCCTGAAAGCCACAGTGACACCACAATCCACACCGCGGTATCTGGGGACACAGGTTTGCAAACCTTGATTTGATGGGCCTTCTCTCTGACTCACGTTTTGTGTGTCAGTCTTCCCCCCTATCTTTTTTTTTTTTTTCAAATCTTCTAGCCGCACTCTGCAGATGAGTTATCGGCCAGAAATTGGCTAAGCGATGATAAATACTCTGTCATCTCCAAATGCGTGTATTCAACACCTAGTAGAGCATGCATAATGATGAAAAATGTTCTGTTCCAATCCAATCAAACATGTTGTTTATAGCCGATCCGACTACAGAGGCCACATCAGGGCTGTCATCTCGTCAAAAATTTAAATCTCAGATTAAAACTGTGCAAAAAGGTGTTCCCATATATCAACCAGTCTGGTTCCCAATAACATCTGTATATACAAGAATGCGGAGGGAAACGTACGACGTGAAGAGAATAGATTGAATATCTATGCACACGTTGCAAGCTCACATCTTTTAATGTTATCATTTTTCCTCACACAAAGTTAAAATACCTTCAGGCTACAGCCTTTACATAAGGATTATTAAATATAGGCAACAATGCACTGTGCGTCTTCAAAGTCATGAAAAAACCTAATGAGGCTTAAAGCTTTCTTAACGAGCAAAACGAACCCTCACACTGGTTCCTTTTCCTTTCTTTTCTTCTCTTTCTCCTCTCTTTTCTCTTTCTTTGAGGAAGGGGATGGGAGTGGGAATACTGACAGTAAAAGATGAAAAGATATGCTGGTATCATAACTATAACAAGAGGCATAGTAATCACGATCCAACCAATAATTCTTCATTCAGCGGACGGTCAAGCATTACAGGTTTATCACATGCAATTCTCATACCAAATACGGCACAAAGCCTTCCACGACGGAGATTCACAGACCTGAGGGCCAGTACTTATTTCTATGGGAGCCTTCCCATTTGCGACAAAAACTCGTTAATGACATCGCAAACATGTTTGTGAGGAGGTATAGAGGGAAGGCAGCAACAGCAGAAAAAGAGGAACAAGACACACAAGCGGGCAGGGAAAAAGGAATTAATCTGTCAGAATAGTCTATTATCACTACACAGGGGGCACGTTCATCTGCAGGTATACCTGCTCTCACTCTTGTTAGCACAACTCTCTTCCTGCGAGACAGAATGCAATGAAATCCCACACCATTAAATTTCCATCGCTGCTGTACCCCATGACTGCAAATAAAAACGCTATCGCTTTTCAACAGGTTAGGTTATTGACCTTTGAAGGAGATTGACATACAAAACAAGAATCTCGTTTTTGTTGTTGTTGTTGTTGATGTTGTTATTGCTGCTGCTGTTACTGTTGCTGCTGGGTGCTCTTCTTCTTATTGTTGGGCGTTCCACAACTTATTGCCTTAGGGGTCACATACAATAAACACACTGTATTTAGATTGGATGGGAAGCATGAGCGTATGATTATTTTAGTTCCTTGCCATACTGGTAGTGATACTCCAATTTCAGAGGATTTCATAATCTTTGAGCAAATACAGAGAAGCGATGGAGATGAGTCAAAACAGATACTGAAGCGCCGAGACAAAGAACCATAAAGTCATGCTGTCCAGCATCAAGACATACATTCATGCTCCCAAGACAGACACGCCACGTAGACTGACAAACAAGAAGTAAGAACATGTTTTTTTCTTTTATATCGAGGAAATGGAATAAGCACTCATGTGCTTTTTTCCATCTAGTCTCCGTGTGTATGCAGTTTTGTAAATATTGTCATCTGTTCCCACCGGCACACAATGCCTGCTCTTACGAAAAGCGGAACAGGATTTAACGTGTGCGCAAGATGTTCTGCGTGCGTTCACACATGGGGCCTCGGTTTACAGTCTCATCCGAAAGACTTTTGGGGAGAGTGGAGTCAGCACTGATGTTAACTTCAGGGGAAAAATCCCCTCGAACGGGAATCGAACTCGGGTCGTCAAATTGCGAGCGCAATGTTCTGACCACTCGGCTATCCCGTCCCAAGTTAAACAAGCGTGTGACCCTACTCAAGGACACCAAGACTGAAAACTGTCTCCTCTTCGCTGAAATGGTGTCTGCCTGTCTTGTACAAATGCTAGCAGCTTCAACACCACATAGACGTCTCACCGTGTGTACCTAAAAGTGAGTGTTTAGAAAGTCCCTGACAGCTGAGACAGGAGGGATATTCTTGTGAGAAATTGGTTGTCTTGATTTAGGGGAGGAAATGAAAAACAGAGAGGATGGACAGACAGACTGATAGACAGATACATACAGACCGATACACGAAGACAGACCCAGACACACAGAAGCAAAGACTATAGCCTCAGGGAGAGACAGAACCCGAGAGAAAGACAGTCTGTTCAGCAAACGGGCACACCACACACACACACCACACGCGCGCGCACACACACACACCAACACCACACACACAACACACACACCACACACACACACACACCGCACACAGCACCACCACAACACACACACAACACACCCCAAAACCGTTATTTCAAAATGCTAACTCCTTTGCCCATCCTCTGCTCAAAAATAAAAAGTTGAAAAGAAAATTTGAAGTCTTTAGTCTTAAGTTAAAAAACTCAAACTCTACGATTCTTTCCAGATAAATGTTGAATGCACGTTTTTGACTGGAACAAGGTAGCACCCTGATATTCTGACCTGGGTGGTCCTAGGGCTAAACACAAAATGCACAGAAAGAAAAGGAAAGTGACCAGTAGGGGCTGCTAGTGAAAGAACCAGTAACAAATCACTGTTTCGTCCTTGTCCGCTTCAATTCATGAGACTTCGAGAATATATTCTAAGATCTTGAAGTGAGTCTGCTTGTGCACAAATATAGATAAAAGAAATCTTGCTCTTTCATAAGAAAAATTATTTCGCGTCCATCAATAACATTCAAAGAGGCAGCACATTTTACCACTGAACTACATAATATCAGAATATGAAAATCAATTTCCAAACATATATTTGTAATTAAAGTCAATATATATTGTGAGTATTTCTAAAGGGGAGGCGGGGTATTTCTTATAAGCGTTTAAAGAGAGGAATTTTACAAGGGAAAAGATAAAACAAGTGGAAAAGAATGGACTCTCGTTTAAAGAGGGGAATTTTACAAGGGAAAAGATAAAACAAAAGTGGAAAAGTCTGGACTGCGAGAGAAACAAAGTTTCAAATTAACCTCTCAGACAAAGAAATTGCAATGCTATTTCCAGTCTTGTACAACTTGGTTTATCTTTTATTATATAGAACTGTTTTAAAGTGCCATCACTGTCCACTTTATTTAGATTAATTCAATGCCAGTAAATACATAAAGAGATTGATATGTCTCACAATGTGGGAACACTAGCTTTAGATTCTAACAAAGGATTAGAGTAGGGTAGGATGTAAACATTAGCTTAATTCCTGAAATATGGAACTAAATCATCCACATTGTGGATATGCTGAAGTTCGCACTGAGCCTAAACTTCTTAATAATGCCTTGCGACATTTTAAGTAGCTTACCATTAGTGCATCTGAATGTAACGAAGCTAATAAGATTTGTATCTGCTGCTTCTTCTTCTTCTTCTTCTTCTTCTTCTTCTTCTTCTTCTTCTTCTTCTTTCTCTCTCTCTTCTCTCTCTCTCCTCTCTCTCTCTCTCTCTCTCTCTCCTCTCTCTCTCTCCTCTCTCTCTCTCTCTCTCACCACACTTTCTCTCTCTCTCTCTCTCTCTCTCTCTCTCTCTCTCTCTCTCTCTCTCTCTCTCTCTCTCTCTCTCCTCCTCTCTCTCCCTCTATACACCACATCCATATAGCATCTCAGAGAGACAGAGAGACACACAGAGAACAGAGAGAGAAAAGAGTAAGAGAGAGACACACACACAGAGAGACACAGAGAAAAGGAGAGAGAGAGAGAGAGAGAGAGAGAGAGAGAGAAGAGAAGAGACAGAGACAGAGACAGAGAGAAACAGGCAGACAGACACAGACAGAGTGGAAAAAAAGCAGGCAAGCAGAGAAGACGGAACAAAAACTAGACAGAAAAAAAGGAAAAGAAAGAAACAGAAAAAGAAAGCTCAGATTGTGTGTGTGTGTGTGTGTGTGTGTTTGTGCGTGGTGCGTGCGCGCCGTGTGAATGCATTGTGCATGTGCGCATGCATGAGCACATGTGGATGGCTAGGGGCCATAGAGAAAGGGCATGTATGTATCCATGAGTGTGTGTGTGTACGTGTCAACGAAACGACGACACCACAGACCAAAAATGAAATCCACACAAACATTGCACTAAGCCAATTTTCTAACATCTACAGAACTGGTGGCAAGGGAGCAACAAAAAAGAGAAAGAAAAAAAGAAATAACCTTCACACCATGAGCTTCATTTGTCTCCCTTTAATTTTCTGCAGCAGGAGTGAGGTCCCCTGGCAGAGTGGGAACCAGGCGTTAGAGAAGTGAAGTGGAAAATTGGACAGGGGAGGCAACCACTTGCTCTCTGACCTTCGCCAATACTTTTTCGCTCTCTCTCTCTCTCCAAAACAGAAGACCGTGAAAGATGTTAAGGTGCAAGGAACGCTTTGTAAGACTGGAATGGTGCTCAGTATAGATAAAGAGATTAGTGTACAAAAAAAAAAGAACAGGGGGTGAGGGAAAAAG
>CM060334.1:25347637-25352637 GCA_030674155.1 Stramonita haemastoma | reverse complement strand
CTTTGGGCTTCATTTGTCTCCCTTTAATTTTCTGCAGCTGGAGTGAGATCCCCTTGGTGATGGTGGAGAGTAAGGTGTCAGAAGAGTGAAGTGGAAAATTGGACGAGGAGGGCAGGCAACCACTTGCTCTCTGACCTTCTCCCATGCTTTCTTTTCTCCGCTAGTATATGCCCCCAAACAGACCACTGCTTTGAAATTTCAGATGCAAGAAACACGGTGAAAGACTGATGTATACATGTATGTACTGCTGAATTTATAGATGTATAATTCATAGAGAAAAAGAAGAAGAGAGTGGAACTTGCAGAAGAAAAAGAGAGAGAGAGAGAGAGAGAGAGAGAGAGAGAGAGAGAGAGAGAGAGAGAGAGAGAGAGAGAAGCAGAGAGAGAGAAGAGAGGAGAGATGAGAGAGAGGGGTGAAGTGTGTGGGGTGGTGTGTGGATGTGGTGTAGTGAGCGGTGTGGGGTGGAGTGTGATGGTGATGGCTGTGTGTGTGGAGAGTGTGGTGGGTGTGGGCAGTGGAAGCAGACAGACCGATAACGTGGATATATCTATAAAACACATATATAAAATATGACCACGTTTCACCTGTCTCCTGCATTCAGCATGAGTTGATAATGCTTTGCAATATACAAATTCTCTGTCTCCTTGACAAGGTTGTTACAGTTCACTGATAATTAAATGCTCAGTGAAATCTATTATAAAAAAAAAAAACTTTTTGATAAAAGAAAAAAAATCTGTCCTAGTTCAAAAAGTAGTGCATAAAGTCTACAGCATGTAAACAGTGTTCTGATGAAGTTTAAAATCGAAAAAGGCACCAATGACATAAAAACCAACAGGCTGAAACAAATACATCATAATAGGAAATATATGATCTTTCCCATCTTCCAACTTTCCGTCTCTATGTTCTTTGGTCCAGCTTATTTGCTGCAGCATGTGTGGAATATAGGACATGTCTAATTCCTGCCATCCTGCAAGGCCAGTCCCACAAAAGCTAAAAATGGCTTTCACACTCTGGGCTTCATTTGTCTCCCTTCAATTTTCTGCAGCAGGAGTGAAGTCCCCTGGCGGAGGTGGGGAGCCAGGCGTTAGAGAAGTGAAGTGGAAAATTGGACAAGGGAGGCAACCACTTGCTCTCTGACCTCACTCAATACTTCTTTCCTCTCCCCAAAACAGAAAACTGCTAGATCTTGAGATGTTCATGTGCTTGGCAAAAAAGGAGAAGAAAAACCACTGCAGCAAAAAACGAAAGAAAAAGCCCTCAATGAGAGAGAGAGAGGAGAGGAGAGAGAGAGAGAGAGAGGAGAGAGAGAGAGAGAGAGAGAGAGAGAGATGAGAGAATGTGTTGTGTGTGTGTGTGTGTGTGTGTGTGTGTGTGTGTGTGTGTGTGTGTGTGTGTGTGTGTGTGTGTGTGTGTGTGTGTGTGTGTGTGGTGGACTTGCAGACAGACTGACGGATCAACGTACAAGAGAAGCATACAGTTAGCATGATATGAGAATGAGTAATACGGAGCTACTTGATCATGCACTTTGCTTCCTAATTGCATCCGTTACTGAACTAATTAATCGATTTGATCTGACTGATAGGAATTCTGTCCTATTTCATAGCTTTTATTTCTCCTCTAATGTAGGGAAAGTAGGCATTATGTGAGAGGTATAGAGTAAAAGAAGCAAGTAAGATAGCGTGCACACACACACGCGCGCGCGGGGTGCACGCACACACACAGAGTCAGAGAGGGAAGGAAGGGAGGGGGGAAGAGGGAGAGAGAGAGAGAAAGAGAGAGAGAGAGGGAGAGAGAGAGAGACAGAGACAGAGAGACAGAGACAGACAGAGACAGAGAAGAGACAGACACACACACAGACACATACACAGACAGACAGACACACAGAGACATGCTCCACACACACTCTAGCTTTAACATCATCAAAATTATCAAAACACCGAAAATCCCTTATCTAGCACACACACACACACAAACACACACACACCTCTTTTTTCCTCCCCCCCCCCCCTTCTCATCAACGTCGACCTCCACTAACCTGACTAAGCTAAACTGGCCTAGTCACGCCCATCACCCAACACCCACTGTAAAAACTCCCCCGTGACAGCGTAAACTTTGAACTACATATATGTGGCAGCGCCAAGCAACGCAATAAAACGAAGTGTATTTTTGCAGTGAGAGGGCTGTTGTCGTCAGACAGCGCATCGATCTAATGTCATCGTTAAGTTTCCAAAGCCGCTGCTTGCAGCTGAGCTGAGCTACCTGTAAGACTTGTAATTGCGGAAGATATATACCTTGAAGAAGCGGTGGGTGGTTAAAAAAAAATCTGCAGATACCTGAAAGACAGGTATTGAGCCAAAACGGGGGGGGGGCACAAAAAAGGAGGAAAACACAAAGAAGAGAACCGGCAAAGGATATGTTTTTCTCTTCACGGTGGTTTTATTTATGTTATTGTTTGTTTATGTCAGACTGTAAAACGTTTCAGAAACCACCACAGGATATTGATATACATAAATTAAAATATGGACAAGGTTTTTTGGTGGGGTTTTTTGTTGTTTATCGGCTAGAGCTCTGAGATTCACCAAAGGCGAGATTTTTGCGCGTGCGACTGTTTTTTCTCACCACGAAGGTAGCCGCATTCCAATTTCGGGGATGAACAAGGTATGATGGTTATTGCCTCTCAGGACTCAAGGAAGGCTGATCGTGCACAGACTCGTCAGCGTTGTTTTTTTTGTTTGTTTGTTTTTTTGCACCAAACATCAGATCAGTCTGATGACTGGAACACATGATAATGTCCGAAAAAAGTAACAGATATGTGAGATGTTAACAATAATAAGAATTATACTAACAAAGCTGCATGACGTACAGTTTGATTAAATGTTTCTGATCCATAACAACGTGGTAGTCGGGACTTAAGTTACCTTTTAGAATGATACACAAAGAACGCGATCATATACAGATGATTTGCTTGAATCTCATGACCACTTTTTTTTTAAAGATAATTTTTACAGTTATTCAATAAGCATGCAAAACATTAAACTGTCTACAAAGGTGCAGTTATAGACTTAAATTCATGATTAATATGCCAATATGATAAGACAGGACCAAATTGTCAAAATAAAGCATTTACTAAAACATTATTTTTGGGAACTCATTTACCCAAAATATCAACTGATCACAATGCGATTGAAAGTAAAGACAATCTGACAGGATGATTATCAAGCCTGTTCTCATACTTGGTCACATCAGACTTTAAAACAGAATGGGTTTGATAAGTATGAGCTTACTTTAGATATTGAAACAAACCAGTAAATTATATTTTTGGTCTCGCAAAATGTTTGTTTCTTTGTCTCTTATTTTAATGTTATACAATAATCCAACTCAGTAGAGTAAAGGATTGGTATTTTCTCAAAGTTGAGAAGAAGTCCACACTAAAGCAGTTTGTTTCCCCGTTATGAGTCTGGTGACAATTAAATGACTAAATTAAGCTGTCTTGATTACTGTCATTAAAGATTGCTATCAAAAAAGTCCTTCCAGCTGAGCTATGAAGCACATTTCTGTCAGAGCCGAGCACCGCAATAAAACGAAGTGTATTCTTTGTAGTCAAGAAGTTTGTCAGACAGCGAATCGACCACATGTCGTCATGTTCCGAAGCCATCTGGAAGTGAACTACTTGCATACTGTATTTGTGCTAGATTCCACACGAAATGGATGATTTAAAGGATCAAATAATTTGGGGGGCTCAAAACAACGCAGCAATATTCTGATCTCTTCAGAAAGTGCAAAATTCAAATCTATCCATCCCATCTACCCTCACCCTCTTCATTAATTTGCTTCTTCTCAATTCGCACGCACGCACGCATGCACGCGCGCGCGCACGCACACACGCACGCACGCACGCACACACACGCACGCACGCACGCACGCACACACACAGACGCACGCACTTACGCACGCACGCGCACTTGTTCCAATTTTCTCATTCAGACAGCTGCCAGCACACAGCAATACAAGAGTTAAAAAAAATCAGTTAAAGAAAAAAAGAAACAGAATCTGCAAGATCAAGAATAACTCATGAATATGTATACCTTCACTTGGAAATCTAAAAAAAAAAAAATGCAAAGGCTTGGAGATAATTCTACCCTGTCCCATATGGAGGACTAGAGAAATAATGTAATAACAAAAAACGAGGAGAAAAAAACACAACCTCGCAGCAACAATACACGAGTCAACAGTTTGTTTCTATTATTCCACAGTTGCATCAATGACTCACTGTATAGCCAGATGCGATAGAATTACACAGTATTTAACCAGAAGATTAGCCAATGAAATTAGACCAAGCGCGTGCCACTTAAACCTCTGAGGTCTCTGCGATGGTCTGTCTCTATTAGCATGACAGTTTCCCCAGTAAATTGTTACGTGAACTGATCTCGTGACTGGTTGGTTGGTTGGTTGGCTGGTTGGTTGGGTTGGGTTGGTTGGTTGGCTGTTGGTTGGTTGGTTGGTTGGTTGGTTGGTTGGTTGGTTGGTGGTTGGTTGGTTGGTGGTTGGTTGGTTGGTGTTGGTTGGTTGGTTGGTTGGTTGGGTGGATGGTTGGTTGGTTGGTTGGATGACTGATTCGTTGGATGGTTGGATGATTGATTGGTTGGTTGGGTTGGTTTTGGGATGATCTGTTCTTCGTATTATCTTCGCGTCTAACTTTCAAGCAGAAGGTCAAGTACATTGGCAACAGCAGAAAAAAAAGAAAAAGAAAACAGCCCCAATTACGACAAAAACGTCGAGAAGCAGCAACAACATCAGTAGTAATAACGACAACTGTTACAGTAGTTGTAAAAGTAATCGATGCAGCTGTAGTAACAGCAACAGCAGCAGTTATACTAGTTGTAATAGGGGCAATACTGGTAATAGCTGTCGCGGACACTGAGACAAAAGAGAGCAAAAACTGCTGCCTTCTGCATTCAAATAAAAAAAAACTGCTTCGAATGTCACATCAAATATACGCA
>CM060334.1:25340137-25342637 GCA_030674155.1 Stramonita haemastoma | reverse complement strand
TGTTGTTTTTTTCTTTCTTTTACTTTCATTATTTCATTCCCCCAATCCTTACAGACGACGCTTTCATTATTAGCTTGTAATTCAGCCGATGAAAGATACCATATTAGGGCTGAAACTCGTCACCAGTAAAAACAACACACATATATATAGCAATATAAAAAAAAAAGCAAGTGTCAGTTTTGTGCGTTTAACGTTGCAGCTTTGGAAAAGAGAAACCTGATGCATATGACGGATTTTCCGCTCCAAATATGTACCTGCAAGGCTAAATTTTTTTTTAATGCGAAATAAAAACAAAACATGAAACGAAAATATACCGCTAACAGCTTCAAAAATCAATGTCTGAAGACAAGATCTCAAAGAATAATGTCTAATTATATATATATATATATATATATATATATATATATATATATATATATATATATATATATATATATATATATATATATATATATATATATATCAGTCTGGTAATCCCATGCGACAACAACAAATAACAGAAAACAAAAATAAAACAAAAGAAAGCAAAACAGAGCGAAACGAAGCAAAGTTTGCAGATGTATATAGAGTAATGACTAATCAACCAATCCTGTAAGGCTCCTGAATTTTCCTCTGATATGAAACGTGGTAAAAACTTGAGGCAAGGTACATCACTTTTGTAAGAACTTCAAACTGTCACTGCACACATCATTCTGTTTACTTACGTTACGTTCACACTGGTGTTTATGTTTTCGTTCTTCGGCTAGAGCTCCAAGGTTCACTAATGGTGAGATTTTGCATAATTTATGCGATTTTTTTTGCCCACCATCAAGGTAGCCGCATTCTGACTCCGGGGATGTATGCTAGGTATGTTTGTGTTTTCGTAATCCACCGAATGCTGACATGTATTACGGGATCCTTATCGTGCATATTTGATCTTCTGCATGTGTATATACACGAAGGGAATTAAGGCACTGGCAGGTCTGCAGTTCAAGTTATCCTGGGACATCCCTACCTTTCATGCACCAGATGCCTCCGAGATTCAAACCCACGACTTCATGGACACATTGGGATTGAAGTCGAACGGTCTTAACCACTCGGCTATAGCGTCCGTAACACTGGAACAATTCTTAGTACACTCTTTAGTCATCTCTGGCACCATTGGCTCTTTGTTAGTTTGGGCCAGCGTACCCAGAGGAAAATTTCTGACAGTTAGTTTTCATGATGAGAGAAAACTGAAAATATTCATCATGCGTCACGCCACAAGACTGCACACCTCAACGGAGCCGTTTCTCAGGGATGAACAGAGTCATAAAGAATGGCAGATATGGCAGATATTCAATCTCACAAATGCAGGCAGTACATAAATAACCAGCGGCGGCGGGATAGTTCAGTGGTCAGAGCGCTTGCTTTCCCCAAGTCAAGATAAGCAGCGTCGAGCGCGGTTACCAGTTGGATGGGTGACCGTTTGCGCGCCTTGGCTTTAGTACATTCCCCCAGTTCACCCAGCTGTAAATGGGTATCTGCCCTCTTTAGGGTCAGGGAAGGTTAAGCAGCGAGGGAGAGGAGATGGGCGCCGCCCTCAATATGCTGGCCCCTAGAGAAGCTGAGGTATCTGACGCCTCGCTCCCCTACGACTGCCTCGGTTATGGGACACCTTTACCTTTACCTTTTTTTTTTTTAACAGAACCAGCACCGGCGGCCTGAATATCCTAGAAGTTGTCCACCAACATTGAGCCCTTCGCAGGCACACAGCAACGTCACAGAGTGCGGCTGCTAACACAACACCGTGTGCCTTGAGGCTGACAGGTGAGACAGGTATTACAAATAATATGCAGTTTTCGTGATACTTTCTAGTTTTGTTCTGAACAATCACTATAAATTATAGGAAACTGTCAACAATCAAACTTTTTAAAAATAGTTTTTCCCCCAAGGCTTCCGTTCATCCTTGACTGCTTGTTTTTCTTGTTCGCTTACTTATTTGCTTATCTATCCCTTTATTTTTCCATATTTCTTTCTGTGTGGTTGGTTGGTTGGCTGGCTGGCTGGCTGGCTGGAGGGATGGATGGATGGATTGACAAACGGATAGACCGACAGACGGGTAGATGTATGGATGCATAGATACATAGCTGTATGGATGAATGCTGAAGCTTGCTCTTTTCCTAGCTGCCTTTTATCATTTAAAAAAAATGTATTGTGGGGGAGGGGAGTATTTTATTTTACCACTTTTCTATTGATGTTGACAATTTCCACAAAATATCGGTTAATTCTCAGAAAGACGGCGGATCAGAACATAACTGTTTTTAAGAAATGAATAAAACCTTCAGACAAAATTCGGTACAGACCAGTTCCTATCAACCACAATGGCTGAAGCTTCGTATGTAAAAAGAAAACCACAAGCCGGATTTCTTCACTATTATCTGAATGGCAACAGACTCACACACACCCCACCCCTAGGTTATGAAGATTCTTAATCCTGGATTAACACCAGATTAATCCGAAGCACGTCCTGGTGCGGAGA
>CM060334.1:25322637-25332637 GCA_030674155.1 Stramonita haemastoma | reverse complement strand
GTCCTCTGACCTGGACACAAGTAACGCATGCAGTGATGATGAAAAGCAAATGAGTAAAAATGCCTTTACATTCCTTCAGTGGAATGTGGAGGGTCTGTCTTCTAAGATAAAGGATTCCAGTTTTGTATCTTTCATTTCCTCCTTTCATTTCGTTTGTTTAGTGGAAACTTTTCTGGAATCTTTCACCTCTGATTTGTTTACAGACCATACTATTTTTTGTCAACCTGCTACAAAATTATCAAAGGCTGGCAGACATTCAGGTGGAGTTGTGTGTCTGATAAAAAATGAGTTAGTGCCCTTTGTTCGTCGAGTGAATGTTGTTGTGGGTAACTTTGTTCTTTTTGTTATTGATAAAACTCTGTTTGGTCTTCCGAAAGATGTACTGTATGCCTGTGTGTATCTGCCACCAGAGGGTTCACGATATTACACTTATATGGATTGTGATGCAGATGGCGTGTCTATGTTAGAAGATTGTCTGATCGATAACACACTTAACCAGAATGATATGTTTATAATTGTATCAGGTGATTTAAATAGCAGGACATCAAATGTATCACAGTCTGCAACATCAGAGCCATTTGTCAGCCCCACAAATTGTTGCAATCTGATTGATGAGGGGAGACGTTCCCAAGATAAACACATCAATAGTTATGGTAAGTCTCTGTTGGATATGTGCACTGCATTGAATTTGTCTATAATGAATGGTATGTGTTATGGCGATCGTGAAGGACGCTACACATATATTGGGGACTCAGGTAGCAGTGTCATTGATTATTTTTTGTTATCATCAGATCTTTTTACAATTATATTTGACAACTGTTGTTTAGAAGTTGTAGAACGTATTGACACAAGTCACTTGCCCATTGTCTTGTCCATTTCATTTCCTAACGATAATCTTAGTGGTATTGATGACATTGAAGATAAGGTTGTAATGGAAAAATATGTCTGGAATGCAGCTCAAAGCGAAAAGTTTGTAAATGCTTTAAATTCAGATGAAAGTTATAAAAGAGTAAATGAAGCTATACAACTGATTGACAACGACGTTGATTTAGCATTAAATGTATTTAATAACTGTATTAGAAGTGCAGCAGTTTCAATGAAAAAAGTATGTTTGATAAATAGGCATAAGAAAAAAGAAGAATGGTATGATGAAGAATGTAGATTAAAGAAAAGATTAACTCGTAGAGCACTTAGAAAATACCGGCGTTTTAAAAAAGAAGAAGACAGAAGTCCATATTGTATACAGAGAAGAGAATATAAGAATCTTTTAGCTAGAAAGAAAAAAGAGCATAATGCACTGATGATTGATAAGTTAATGGCTTCTATTGATTCTAAAGAAATGTTTTGGGACACAATACACAGCGCTATGCCAAAAAGAAAATTAGTTAGAAATAAAATCTCTGTAGAGCAATGGTATGATCATTTTAGTAATCTTCTTGACAAAAGTAATGAAAGTAATGTAGATAACACTTTAGTGGAGGAGGATGACTCGGATTCAGATGATGAATGTATATTTAATCAGCCTATAATGGAGGAAGAGGTTCAGTTAGCTATTTGTAAACTGAAGGTGGGGAAAGCTGCTGGCCCGGATGGCTTGATACCTGAACTGTTAAAAAATGCATCTACAAAGATTACTCCTTTTTTTGTTAAGTTTTTTAATGCTCTGTTTGACAAAGGTGTCTTTCCTACAAACTGGTCAGAATCAATTATTTTACCACTGTATAAGAAAGGGGGAGTAAATGTTCCTGGAAATTATAGGGGTATTTCCTTGTGTGATGTGAGTAGCAAAATTTATAGTGGTATCATAAACAGAAGACTACAAGCATGGGTAAAAGAAAATAATTTAACAGGGGAATTTCAAGCAGGATTTAAAAAAGGATACTCAACTGTTGATCATGTATTTACACTTTTAGCGTGTGTACAAAAACAATTCAGTTTGAACAGAAAATTGTATGTTGCCTTTATAGACTTCGAAAAGGCGTTCGATTCCATCAACAGAAATTTGCTATGGCCAATATTGTTGAAAAATGAAGTAAAGGGAAAATTGTTTCGTTGTGTGAAAAGCATGTATAATTGTGTTAAGGCAAGAGTAAGATGTGGAACTAAATTATCGCCTTATATTCAATGTTCAGCAGGTGTCAAACAGGGTGACGTTTGCAGCCCGGTTCTATTTTCTCTGTTTATTAATGAGTTAGCACTTGAAGTAATACAAAATGGAAAACATGGTGTGACATTTTTGCTAGATACTTTGGAACTGTTTATACTTTTGTTTGCGGATGATGTTGTTGTTCTTTCTGAAACAGTTGTTGGTCTGCAGACCCAGATAAATAGTCTAATGCACGCTTCTTCCTCTTTGAGATTGAAGGTAAATATGGGTAAATCAAATATTGTTGTGTTTAGAAAGGGGGGTTATTTGAGTGCCAGAGAACACTGGTCAGTTGATGGTAATCAGATAGTAGTTGTCAATGCCTATAAATATTTGGGGGTATATTTTTCAACTAGGCTTAGTTTCACTGCTACATGCAGAGATTTAGCGAGCCGTGCAAAAAAGGCACTTCTCACTATCATGCGAGGATTAAATGCTTTGAATAATAGCTCAGTAAGACTTTTTTTGAAATTATTTGATGCACAAGTTCAGCCTATTATGCAGTATGGTTCAGAAGTTTGGGGTATTTATGCTGCGGCAGAATATTGTGAAAAAACCCATTTATTTGCTTTAAAGAAATTTTTGGGAGTGGATAGACGAACACCTAACGACTTAGTGTACAGGGAAATGAATAGGTATCCTATCACTATAAATTTTGTTGTCAGTACTATACGCTATTGGTTAAAGCTAACAAGAATGGAACCAGAAAGGTTACCAAGGAAAGCGTATATGATGCTATGTGAGTTGGATGATCGAGGAAAAACAACATGGGTAACAAATGTAAGAAAGTGTCTTTTTCAGTATGGATTTGGTTTTGTTTGGTTTCATCAAGGTGTGGAAAGAGTGAATGAATTTTTGCGTGCATTCAAAAGTCGTTTAATTGATTGTAGGTGGCAAGAGTGGAACAATCATGTTCAAAATAGTGAGAGGTTCAGCATGTATCGTGCGTTCACTAGCCCTGTGCCTCGTATACAAAACTATTTGCTATTAGATATTGACAAACATTTGAAATTTATGATGACTAGATTTCGTTTTGGTATCTCTAGTATAACTGTTCATTCATTTCGATATAAACACCAAAGTGACAATGATTTGATATGTCCATTATGTAAAGAAGAAAACGAGGATGAAATTCATTTCCTTCTTTGTTGTCCATCTTTAGCAGAAATCAGGAAACAGTTTATTGCTATGAAGTTTTTCAGAGACCCAAATTTGTTCAGATTTAGATTACTAATGTCTGCAACAAACCCGGAAACTGTGAAAAATTTGTCCATATACCTGTATAAAGCATTTCAGATAAGAGAAATAGCAGTATCGTAATGTCATTACTATTTTTTTCTAAGAACTAAGAATGTTCAAATTGTGCATGTCTCCATATACACACACACACACCCCTTCATATGGGGCGAAGGCCTTTCATGAATAAAATTTCGTATTCGTATTCGTATTCGTATTCTCTCTCTCTCTGTCTCTCTCTCTGTCTCTCTCTCTGTCTCTCTCTCTCTCTCTCTCTCTCTCTCTCTCTCTCTCTCTCTCTCTCTCTCTCTCTCTCTCTCTCTCTCGCTCTCTCATACACACACCACACCACACACACACGCACACACACACATACACATACACACACACCACACCACACCACACCACACCACGCCACGCCACCCCACGTCACGTCACGTCACGCCACGCCACACCACACCACACCACGCCACACCACACCACACCACACCACACCACACCACACCACACCACGCCACACATGCGTGAGCACACGCACTTACACCCCCACTCCCGTACTTACACTGTTAGCTAAAGTATAACATATCCCATGCGAGATCATAATAAATCGATTAGTTGACATGATTCATTTTTGGTTTTTTTTTGTTACCTTAATCCTTTTTCGCTATTTTATTCCTCTTTGGCGACAATGGAGAATTAATTCAGTGTTCTAATAACAATGTAAATGTGGCACTAAGAATCGTTGTCTGTTCGTCTTCCTCTATCGATTTATGTGGCAATATCCAGTGGGGTCTGAGCATCAAACAAATTCTTTGCACTTGCCATCCGCAGAATTTTGTCGGTCTTATTGCTTTCACACGCAATATTGGAAAGAATACGGAAGAACCCGAATTTGTCCCTGGAATTTTTTTTAGAATGCAGATGCGGATTTTGTGTTGTTCGTTTAGTGTTTGTATGTTTGTTTTATTGATTGCTTGTTTTTTTTTTGTTATTTGATTGGTTTGCTTTTGTGGGTTGATTTGTCGGATTTTCGGTTTTTTCTCTTGTTGGGATCGAAGTTATGATTAGAAAAAAAAGCAAGAGAGAAAGAACTCCTTTAAGCAAGGAAATGAACACGTGCATACGCGCATGCACACACAGACATGCGTAGGTTCGTCAACAGACGCACACGAGCACGTACTCGTTCACTTGTGCAAAGAAAATTGAACCACACATGTACGCGCGCGCCCGCACGCACGCTCCCCCGCACACACACACACACACACACACACACACACACACACACACACACACACACACACACACACACACACACACACACACACACACAGAGTAAGGAAAAGAGTAAGAGAGAGTCACAGAGATAGACAGAGAGACAGAGAGGGAGAGAGACTTACAGACAGAGAGAGAAGGAGGGAGAGGGAGACAGACAGACAGACAGACAGACAGACAGAGAGAGAGAGAGAGAGAGGGGAGAGAGAGAGAGAGAGAGAGAGAGAGAGAGAGAGAGAGAGAGAGAGAGAAGAGAGAGAGAGGAGAGAGAGGAGAGGAGAAGAGAATATACCTAATCTCGCACATACACACACAGATGAATGGTTAGTTTGAGGTGAATCAGTTGTCTAGTGGTAACACACCTGTCTAGAAAACGAGGAGTCGTGGGTTCAATTCCCATCTGAACTCAAGCCTTTCCTTCAAGCACCAGATAATAAATGGTGGTCTGGGTGTCAGTCTGTTTGATAAGACTATGATCCAATGTACCCAATATAGCATATACTTGGCGAACGCAAAAAAATGCCTGAGTAACTAGAGCTGTTGTTGTTCTTGTGGTGCGTTCCCCAGCTTAATACTCTGGGGGTCACCCAGAATGTGCACTCTGACTCACTCATCCCACCCGGGAATCACTGTGAGATCGAAACTGCACACTGAATGAGAAGTTTGCGTATATGACTGTTTTCAAATACCTCGCCATATTGGCAGCCATACTCCGAATTCAGAAGATTTTTCTCTCCTTTAAAGGAGAGTGCAGGTTGTTATAAGAGCTTGTCAAGGCTGAAGGCAATCTCAGAACAACATTTTACAACATAACAACATTTCAGTGTAGGCCTTAGCTGACATCAATAACAGACAGCTTTTGGCCTGGACCAAACAACATGAGTTATTCCAGGAAACTCTCTGCAGAGGAAACCATTCTCATAGCGAAATAAATACACTAACAAAGAGAAAGAGAGAGAAAAAAAACATGTGGTACTACTTTTGCGGCGATATGCTCTTCCCGGCGATAGCAGCCTGAATTTCACGCAGCGATATCTACCGTGACGGAAATCTGTATTAAATATAACATTAAAAAAACACGCACGCGCTTGCTCACACACAGACATAACAAACGAAACACACACATACAAGCATACACACATACACACACTCACACACATCTGAAAATAAAAGTTTGACTTTGCCTTTGAATTTGACTTTGACTTTGACTTTCACACACACACACACACACACACACACACACACACACCACACACACACACACACACACACACACACACACACACACACACAAACACACACACATATAATATAATGCATAGGTGTATGCATATATCTATCTATATATTTATACATATATATATGTATATATATATATATATATATATATATATACATACATATATATATATATAATTTATTTTCTCTAAACCAACTATCAAATGAGACTATAAACCAAGACCCCGTGTGTAAACGCATGCAGAACAGCTTACGCAAACGTTAAATATGTTCTGCCTTTCGAAAGAGTAGGCCATCAATTCTGTGACGGCAGGAACCAATGAGAAAATTTACAAAACCGCCTGCACGCGGGAATAGAATGTAAAAAAAAAAAAAAAAAAGCACTTGAGTGTTTATTCTATTAACCTCAGGAAGAAGAATAAAGTAAATAGAATAAAACAAATGAAACGCGCACACATTATCATCATCATCATCATCATCATCATCATCATCATCATTATCATCATCATCATCATCATCATCATCATCATCATCATCATTTGTTTCTTTTGACATGAACGTAAAGCTGTACTAACAATACACACATGTATGCACAAACGCACGCACGCACGCACCCCCCCCCCCCCCCCCCACACACACACACAGAATGACAGACAAAACAGAGAGTGACAGACACGACACACAGACAGACAGGGACCCAAACAAACGCACAACAAAAGTTGAACGCAGCTAGAAAAGAGAGCGAGAGAGACGCAGAAAAGAGGGAACAGAATCGGAGCAATAATGTCAGTGACTAACAATACATCAGTCCACCTCCTCTTCCACTGAAATCCCCATCGACGTACTATTTCACGGCCTTAAAGACACTTCCTCGCTCTTTCCCCAATCGATGGAGATGTGAAGACTTAGTGAGCCAGGAATGGGATGTTGAGTAGATAGAATTGAGGGAATGAAGGCAGTGAAGAAAAGCGACAGAAAACAACGGACAAAAAGACTACTGTAAAAGAGGTTTTTTTCACTGTGTATTTTGGCTACTTGTATTCATCATGTTTGATTTTGGGACTGTAAGTCAAACAGTAGGTAGGCAATGCTCACAAGTTAGATTGCTATGTATAATGTACACTCCATATAATTATTCTTGTTGTTCGAACTGGAAAATTATTTGTCTTTTGAAAATTGCACAGAATGTGTAACCTTTTTATATTTTTTCTGCCATCCAGCTCCAGCCCCTCCCCCCCCCGCCTTCCACACACACAGGCACACAGGCACACACACACACACACATACACACACACACGCACATGCACGCACGCACGCACGCACACACAGATTTTTTTCATATGAACACAATGACTAATTATATAGATTCAATCATCGACATAGTCTGCAACAATGATGGCATTGAAAACATTGTGAACTTTCTACAGTTCCCATTCTACCGTTGAAGGCTGCAGGATGTTTACATCTCACTTCAAACACGACACTCGGAAACATCCATCCTTCCTTCCTTCCTTCACGCCATTTTCTATTCTACATTCAATTTGAACAGAGTGCGTTTGTGAGCGCACACCAGCACAGGACCACGTAGTTACGAATATCAATAATTCTCTATCTCCAGTATAAGAAAGTTATGCAGGTTACATAACACGAGATAAGTTTGTTGCACAGACAAAAATAAGAAAGTATATACACACAAAAATTCTCTTCCAGATGCGGCGTTATATCTGAGAATTATATAGGTAAAAAAGTTATTTCTCTTTTTTAAAAAAAAGGAACATGCATTACAAACGACTTTTCACATCGGTACATGCATGATTGATACAACTGAGTTATATTTGTGTTCTCATGTCATAATAATGTCACAGATAGTCAATCAATAATATCAGGTATGAAAACTGAGATCAAACGAACATATACACACTAGCGCTGTCAGGACATACGTACACGCACGCATGTGCACACGCGCACACACCAACACACATACGAACACCAACACACACACAAACACAAACACACACACACGAACACGAACACGAACACACACACACACACACACACACACACACACACACACACACACACACACACACACACACACACACACACACACACCACACACACACAAACTATCGCACACTCAAACGCAAACGATAGTTACAGAACGATAGAAGTTGAACACTTTCTCAGGATTTAAAAGGATTTTCACAGGCTAGAGGAAGTAAATGCTAGATAACGAAGAAGAGAGAGAGAAAAACGAACTGCGAGTATAGTACAACTTGGCTCTATTGAAACTCAGTCACAGTAAGAAAAGAAGCTAAAAGCTTTTGTCCTTTTTCTGTTGTTCAGAAAAGTTTCAAAGCTAGGTTAAAGTAGGTTTAGACAAGGAGAGAGAGAGAGAGACTGCAAATCTCCTATTGTGACAATTTTCTCCCGGATTGTCAGGCTATGCTCAACGGTAGAGAATCTATAATCCAAGTTACTGTCAGATTCTTGATGGAGTGTGTGTGTGTGTGTGTGTGTGTGTGTGTGTGTGTGTGTGTGTGTGTGTGTGGGTGTGTGTTGTGTGTGTGTGTGTGTGTGTGTGTGTGTGTGGTGTGTGTGTGTGTGTGTGTGTGTGTGGTGTGTGTGTGTGTGTGTGTGTGTGTGTGTGTGTGTGTGTGTGTGTGTGTGTGTGAGTGTGTGTGTGTATGTGTATGTGTGTGTGCGTGTGTGTGGGGGGGGGTAGGTGTATGTGTATGTGAGTGTGCTGTGTTGTGTTGTGTATGTGTGTGTATGTGTGTGTGCGTGTGGGGTGGGGGGGTAGGTGTATGTGTGTGAGTGTGTTGTGTTGTGTTTGTGTGTGTATGTGTGTGTGTGTGTGCGTGCGTGCGCATGCGTTCGCGCGCGCGTGTATGTGTGTGTGTGTGTTTTGTCAAAAAAAACTGTCTCGTTAAAACAGTGTGTGTGGTGGGGGGGGGGGGGGATGGGGTTGTGGACTGTTTTCACGTCTTAGTACAAGTGATATTACACTTGTAAAAATTGCATTTGTATGAAATACAGTAGGTGTACGTTTGCGTTCACATTCATGCTTTCATACGGGCAGATTTTGATATGTAACTGTACATTTTTATAAATGTGTGTGTGCGCGATGCGTGCACGCGTACGCGTGTGCGTGTTCTTCTTCAGTTTAATGTGTGGTTGTGTGTGTGTGTGTGTGTGTGTGTGTGTGTGTGTGTGTGTGTGTGTGGTGTGTGTGTGCGCACGCGCGTGCGCGCGCGCTCGACTGCATTCAAGCATATACTAGGCGAGTTTGTGAATGGTGTACTCGTGTGTGCGTGTGTTTGCGTATACGCGTTTGCATACGAGTAGTTGCTTGAGTGGCTTGGTGCATGCATTTGTTTCTCAGTTCGTTTGTGTCTATAAATAAAATGAATGCTGCTACACAAAACCTCCTTTCAGCAAAAGAAACGACAATCAAAGAGAAAGATGAAAAATGAACACAGAAGCTAATTAACAAATATAAGTATAAACAAATATACTACAGCAACAATAAACAAAAGCAAAAGAAGAACAGAAAAGGAATAAAATCAGAAATTGACAACAAAAATAACCTTTCAAGACAACTCCTCAAACCACCATACTTGATGAGATTTTCGTGTGTGTGTGTGTGTGTGTGTGTGTGTGTGTGTGTGTGTGTGTGTGTGTGTGTGTGTGTGTGTGTGTGTGTGTGTGTGTAAAGTGGTTTTCTGTGTTCTTCTGTTGTTGCAATTCAGTTCTGTTTCCAACACACACACACACACACGCACGCACGCACGCACGCACGCACGCACGCACGCACGCACGCACGCACGCACGCACGCACGCACGCACGCACGCACGCACGCAAGCACGTCCCCTGTATGTGCTTACAAATTTCTTTCCTGTTGAATTTCATTTAGTTTTTTTGGTGTTCTTTTCCTGCAGGGAATTTGATGCGATTGTAAAGTTAGAAACTGTGTCACAACCGTCGTAAAATTGAAACATACAAAACAAACAGAAAGCATTCGCTCACACACACACGCGCGCGCGCGCGCACACACACACACACACACACACACAACACACACACACACACACACACACACACAC
>CM060334.1:25312637-25317637 GCA_030674155.1 Stramonita haemastoma | reverse complement strand
TTGGACCATTCCCTCCCTAATACAAGTCAAGTCAAAGTCAAAAACACTTAAATCATCTCTGAAGGGCAAATACAGTGATGATTAAAGTGTTTTTGACTTTGACTTGACTTGACAGCTACCAATTATGACCCAACTATCGCCAATCTTTTTTTCTTGGGCATGCAAATCAGTACCGATGTATAACAGAAACCTGTTCACTGACAATGGCTATCACTGTGTTTGTGCGAGGATGTACATCATAAAAAGACCTATTTTCAAAGGGGGGGGGGGGAGAGAAGAGAACGGTTTATACCAAATCTTTATATCTCCATCCTGCTTTCTAACGGAACTGCAGTAAAACTGTATGGACTAGTCGGCCGACTGGTCGATGATGATGCTATGTTTTGTCAGTCACGACCTCTACAACATCGTCGTAAATTTGTCTCATGTTCATTAACCAGGAAGTAGTAAGACTATATTATAAAGACTCGCCAGAACACCGTTCGCCGTCAAGTGCCCGATAGAATTACAAGAGCTATAAAACCGCTAGAAACTTACAACAACAAAAACGGGTTCGAACAGAACAAGCAAAGTCACAGAGAGCTGTTTTCTTTTCCACTTCACGAATGATTTGCATACTATAACGAAAATAACGAAAACAGTATTGTCGCCCGCGGCCATTCCACAACGTACGGTTCAAGCTGCTGCAACTGTGGCAGTCGATTCGAACCCATGACTTTCTTATCACGATTCCGCCGATTTATTTACTGTACATAGAAATGGAGACAGTTTTGAGACATACTAAAAACTCATTAAGTGGCACACATAAAGTTAAGAGGAAACGAAAGAAACAGAGAAGAAGCCGTAACACAGCGAATTTCTCCTCATCGGAGTGGAGACAAATTTGAGACATACTAAAACTCAGTAAGTGGCACAAATAAAGTTCTGAGGGAAAAAAAAAGAAACAGAGAGAAGAAGATGTACCACAGCGAAGTGAACTAATGAACATCATTGGGATGTTATTCAAAAACAAACTAACGTGAGTTGATTGCCATCTAGTCTTTAGCATTCACATTTTTACAGAAAAATAGAGTGTTGTAACTAGTTACACAGCTCATTATTTGTTCATTATCTAACAGCTCTTTTGGTCCTTTTATCATCTTTTTTCCCGTAACTTGTTTTGTGTACATTTGAACATTGAGGACATGCCACTTTGGCAACAGTTTTCATGCAGCCGAGAAAACATAACATGTCCACTAATCTATGTAAAGAACCAAGTGTGTGACGTTCTGCCTACAGAACAGAAGCTACTAAACATGGTCAATAGGATTTGGTGGCGATGCTACTACCAGAGAGTGGCCTTGTGGCGACATGACACGCGCAACGCTCGCAGGCCTTCATGAAGCCACACACACACACACACACACACACACACACACACACACACACACACACACACACACACACACACACACACACGCACACATATACACACACACATCACCAAGCAATCACGCACGCACGCACGCACGCACGCACATAAATGTGCGCGCAGAGCAGCAAGCGGCAGCAGAAATGGAGAGAGAGAAGGAGAGAGGAGTGGGGGAGGGGGATGTGTATTTTACTCAGCTCATATCATGTGGCAAAAAACACACCTTGATTGCTCTCTCTCTCTCTCTCTCTCTCTCTCTCTCTCTCTCTCTCTCTCTCTCTCTCTCTCTCCTCTCTCTCTCTCTCTCTCTCTCTCTCTCACATTTAATATCATCCCAGAGAGAAAAAAAACGATTAGAGAAAAACTGGCAACATTACACTTGGGATCTGATCTTATGACAAGAGTTCCCTTACGCATGCTTGCGAAAAGATATGCGTCATAAACGGAAATGTTGTCGACTGTCAAATTTGCAAAGATTACGTATCATAAAGCATGTCATTGCCAACCACAAACCGAAAAAATCTGTTGCTAAAAAAAAGGAAGAAAAATAACATCTGTTGCAAAAGAAATGATTAAAAGACGGACAGATGCAGAAAAAGACATAGATATCAATGGCTTTTCATATTTGAATTGGCCCTGGGGACGACAAATGTTGCATTGATGATTGCCTTTGATCAGTTACATACATACATACATACATACATACATACATACATACATACATACATACATACATACATACATACATACATACATACATACAACACACACACACATACAACATACAACAACATCTACATACACATACACATACATACATACATACATACATATACATACCATACGTACATACGTACATACGTACATACGTCCATACGTATATACGTCCATACATACAAACGTCCATACATACATACGTCCATATATATAAACGTGTTTGCGTGTGTGTGCGTGCATGCGTGTGTGTACGCATGTGTGCGCGCATGTCTGCTTAGTGTATGTGTGCGTGCGCATGCGCATGTATATGTACGTGTGTGGGTAGTGTGAGTGTATGTGTTTCCTGTATGTATGTGTGTATATGTTTGTGTGTGTCGCGGAAGGAGGTGTATGTATGTGTGCATACACAGGACTTCTCAGACCTTTTTTTGTGCAGAAGACACAAAGATAGAGAGGAAGAGAAAGAGGGGGGGGGGGAATAGGAGCAGAGGAGAGGGAAGGAGAAAGGAGGGCAGGGAGGAGAAGTATTTCTTTGACACGGCGACCCAGGAAGTCTAGGAGCACTCGGTGAGCCTGATAAATGTGGAGGAACGTGACGATCGGAAACCGGTTTACATCAACACGTTCCAACATCCATCACCCAAATTGGTTTCACTTCTCTCTCTAGTCCAAGTCTCCCTCGTCACACGTGGAGAAGGCTATAGAATGAAGAAGGTAGATATGCTTTTTAACATTAATTACAAAGAACTGTGAAATGACCTGTTTCTGTCTCTCTGTCTCTGTCTGTTCTGTTTCTCAATAAACCGTTCGAGTTCACTTCGAGTTCCCCCCCCCCTCTCTCTCTCTCTCTCTCTCTCTCTCTCTCTCTCTCTCTCTCTCTCTCTCTCTCTCTCTCTCTCTCTCTCTCTCTCTTTTCCGGGAGTGTAGGTTTGTGTGTACACACAAGTTTATTCAGTGTTGCATGTATGCTGGTATTACATACGTGTGACTTTGAATAAATATACCTACGTTCTTAGGTATAAGTGTATATCCACCTTACTTTTGAGAAATTCCGTCTGGTTCTTTTGCGCACACTTGTTTTCCTAACTCTGCATGAGTCGAGTAATATACAGTAACATAACATGATAAAACGGATTTGAGAAAAAGACATGTATACAAATTTTGAGGGTTGACGACGGGCTATAAACATTGTGGTGAGTCACTGCACTGCATCATTATGCGCAGCCACGAATAAACCAAACTGTGATGTTGATCCGTCACGGAATCCAACTGGAACAGGCGCTCCCGCTCCATAGCGATGCTGGGCTAGTGTCTAAGATTCGTTGCTGTTGCTGTTGTCGTCACTGTGTGTGTGTGTGTGTGTGTGTGTGTGGTGGTGCGTGGTGCGTGTGTGGTGTGCGTGCGTGCTGCGTGCGTGCCTGCGTGCGCAGGGGTGGCGAGGATGGGGTGAGGAGCATGCGTGAGTGTGTGCATGCGTGTGTGCACGTGTGTGCATGCGTGCGTTTGTGTGTGTGTGTGATGCGCACGTGTGAGTGTGTTTTTAAATGTCTCCTTTTACAGGGAGCTGTAATGTCTCCTTTTCATGAACCATCAGTGTTTGTGCTCTGACGAAGGTCATCCCGCTTTTACCACTCCAGTCACACAAAGGTTTGTTCTGTTGCACCCCGTCAAAGGAAAGTTGATGGTGAGGAGAATCCAGAGGTTCTGACTTGAGCTAATTGTAAACAGATTAATAGATGAAAGTCCTAAACTCGAGACATAAACACTGATGAATTAAAATATCCTTATCGACAGAAAGAAAGAAAAAAACATCAGAAACACAAAGTACTTTATGGCACAGGTAAATACACCGAAAAATTTTAGGTTTTGAAAAGAAAACCTGCACGGGTTGATTTCATACTCAGAATCACATGACAGAATTTTATTTTGTCGTTCCTTCGCAGTTTGCCGGGGTCGATCTTTCTTTCCTAACATGTTTTATTTAGAAACAAGTCGCAAGCAAAATGCTCCAAATAAAACCATGTTCTTTATTTAGTTGCAAACATTGAGAGGATCATGGCGTAACTTTCGATATTTCCAGTCGTGTTGTTCGGCTTGTTGTTGTTATCTGCCTGACGTGTGGCACACTGCTGAGTGGGCGTAACCTCCAATTCTGACGGTCCTGATTTGAAACCGATTATAGGAGGCTTGAACCCCAGTCTGGTGGTCCTAGAATACGGATCTTCAATCTTACAGGTTAACAACTCTGCAACCCTGCCAAAGTTTTTTTTTCTTTTGCGTGAACACGCATTCAGAAGAGCAAGTACGCCTTTCAAGGTCCCCTAATATGTTTCACCTCTTGGTTGATTCTAGAAACATTTAAATAAACACACACACACACACACACACACACACACCACACACACACACACACACACACACACACACACACACACACACACACACATACACACACACACACGCAGATCAGTTAACACGCCATCAGAGCTACAGGTTTTTGAATCGTTCTAGCATCTGTAACATAAATTTCTTAGCATATGTGGTATGGTGTTTATGTGAATTTTTTAAACAATGTTTTGAGAACCGAAACATTTTCTGGAGATTGTGTGCCAAAATTAACTGCCGTGCCTTTAAAGCGTTCAACGCGACCTGCAGAGTATAGGATAAGTAGTAACGACCTGCTTGTAAACAAACTAGTTTTGAAGATTTTCCAGATATTGAAAATACCTCCTCTTTCAAGACAATAACCCTAGTATGGGGTCGATAGTGACGGGGTGTGTTTTTCAATTTACTCGCTTTGGAGTCCTCGTTCACATTTTGTGAGATCGATTAGTAGCAGGTCTATTTCTTTGCTGTCTCCTACCTCTAAACA
>CM060334.1:25305137-25307637 GCA_030674155.1 Stramonita haemastoma | reverse complement strand
CGATCCGTAAAGTGGATGAAGCTCGACTGTGTGGTCCCAGTCTCCCCACTGAGCCCACAGCACACTCACTCTGGGTAGGAGCCGGCCGGAGCCCGAAAAAATCCCTATGACTTATGGGATTCGAACCCGCGACCTTCCAGTCCGGAATCCACGGCGCTAACCACTGCGCCATGGCGGCTGGTTCTGACATTCTAACTAATCACCCAGACCAGCGGTTCTCCATTTCAACACCTAGACTGTTGCCAGGCCATTGTGTGTGTGTTTGTGTGTTGTGTGTTTGTGTTGTGTGTGTGTGTGTGTGTGTGTGTGTGTGTGTGTGTGTGTGTGTGTGTGTGTATGAGTGTGTGTTTGTGTGTGTGTTGTGTGTGTGAGAGTGTGTGTGAGTGTGTGTGTGTGACTCTGTGTGTGTGTGTGTGTGTGTGTGTGTGTGTGCTGTGTGTGTGTGTGTGGTGTGTGTGTGTGTGTGTGTGTGTGTGTGTGTGTGTGTGTGTGTGTGTGTGTGTGTGTGTGTGTGTGTGTGTGTGTGTGTTGGTGGCAGCCACGATGAGAAATGTCTGCATTGTCACCAGAAGTTGTGTTGTTTTCACTCTAACATCCACCTCCTTCCCTCTCTCCAGACACACACAGTCGTCCATACACACGAGTGCGCGTGTACACTCCAAAACACACACACACACACACGCGCCACACACACGCACACACAACACACACGCCCCGCCACACACACAGCACACACACAACACACACGCAACGCACACACACACATACATACACACACATAGTGACTCTCTCCATCCCTTTCTCCCATTCTTGTCTGTTTTGTATGTGTTTGTGCTTTTAAAGTTCTCTGTCTGTCTTGTCTGTCTGTCTGTCTGTCTGTCTGTCTTGTCTTCTGTCTTCTCTCTCTCTCTCTCTCTCTCTCTTCTCTCTCTCTCTCTCTCTCTCTCTCTCTCTCTCTCTCTCTCTCTCTCTCTCTCTCTCTCCTCTCAATTATCTTTGTGTACGTAGACATATCATTTATGTGTGAATTTGCCCCCATGGATGGATTATGATTAATGAAAGTGTACTTTATCTTTCCTTGGAATATAACATTTTGTTCGTTTGAATGGTCTTACGTCCATCCACTGTGTGTGTTGTGTGTGTTGTGTTGTGTGTTGTGTTGTTGTGTGTGCGTGTGTGTGTGTGTGTGTTGTGTGTGTGTTTGTGTTTGTGTGTGTGCGAGGCGCGTGTTGTGTCTGTGTGTGTGGTTTGTGTAGATAGAGAGAAAAGACAGACAGACAGACGACACGACAGCCAGACATAGACAGATATAGGGTGTATCTGTGTATATGCGTGGTTGCGTTCGTATGAATGTGTGTGCGCTGTGTATGTGTGTTCGTGCGCGCGCGCGGTGTGTGTGTGCGTATGTGTGTGTGTGTGTGTGTGTGTGTGTGTGTGTGTGTGTCTGTCTGTCTGTCTGACTGACTGTCTGTCTGTCTGTCTCTCTGTGCAATTGTGTCTGTTATTGCTGATACGCCTGACCCCCCATCCCCCTCTCCATTTCTCACCATCTTTTAAATTCACGCTCATTAACAGCTGCTATCACGCCTTGAGGTGTGAAGATTTTTATGCCTTCTATAAATCATACATTCGTTCATCCTCTGCTTCCCTAATCATCATGATCATTATCATCATCAGCAGCAGAATTATAATCATCAGCAGTAGCAGCATATTTATTATCCCACCATCACCATCATCATCATCACCATCATCATCACCATCATCATCACCATCATCATCACATCATCACCATCATCATCATCATCATCCATCATCACCATCACATCATCATCATCATCATCATCATCATTTGTTAAATCCGTTCTCTAACCCCATAATTAGCACAAGCAGAATAACGACGGCGATCTAATGAATCAGTCAACTGAGTAAGACATTACCTACTTGTGAATTTACTTTTTGGATGTTTTCTGATTCGTTGCCATAAAGGATCCCCCCTCCCCCATCTTAACACTTTCGGGCCACTCTTCTTGGGGAGAGTGCGTCGCCCAGGAGCAGCGCCACCCTTTTTTCCTTTCCTGTTTGTATAGTTGTGTCCTTAACAAAGTGACTGTCTTCCACTGACGTTTCCCAGACAACTTTCTTCTTGCTGCGGGATTTTTTCCAAAGTGTGCTAGATGTTGTTTTTTTTCACAAGGGACTCAGTTTATCGTCTCATCCGAAAGACTCGCTACCCAGCCCATCACTCACGTCTAGTGAATAGGGAAAAATTCTGAATAAAAAAAAAGATTTCTTAGATCCCCTTCTTGTGCGTGCACATATTATACACACGGTCAACTATGCACGTTAAAGGTCCTAGAATCTTAGTCGGAGTTCAATGATTTGCAAAACCAGGACTATGTCTAGCACGGAACCCCCTTCAGTGGTTATGCCTCTCCTGCATTGATCTCCGTACAGATACGTTTTCGCGCAAACAGAAATTTTCGAATGCTGTGACGATGTC
>CM060334.1:25297637-25300137 GCA_030674155.1 Stramonita haemastoma | reverse complement strand
GTTCTTGGGCACAATTCACAATATAGTTCACTTTACCAGTCTGCACATTTATCCCAGCACTTCTCTTAGTAGCAAGTATACTCGTAAGTAAGCACCTACAAACGCATGAGCGGTCAACAGTGCATACGCAGGTACATTTTTTTTTAATGATAACGTACGCATGCCGTAGAAGCGGGAGTACGCACACGCGCACGCACGCGCGCACACACACACACACACACACACACACACACACACACACACACACACACACACACACACACACACACACAAAAGTGTATGCGAGAGAGAAGGGGGACAGACAGACAGATAGGCAGTTAAAGCAAGAGATACACAAACTGAAAGATAGATAGAGACAGACTGATAGGCAGGCAGACATAAAGACAGACAGGCTAGGCAAAGATAGACGGAGGGAGGGAGTGAGGGAGAGAGGAAGAGAGAGAGAGAGAGAGAGAGAGGAGAGGAGAGAGAGAAGGAGAGAGAGAGGAGAGACCGAGACAGAGAGCAGTGACAGACAGAGAGAGAGAGAGAGAAAGAGAGCGAGAGACAGAAGAAGAAACAAGGACAGAGAGGGAAACAGAAGACAGAGAGAGAGGGGGGCAGACAGGAAGAACAGAAAAGCAAAGACAAGAGGAAAGAGAAAGAAAGAAATAAAAACAAATGGCGACAAGAGAAGAAGATGAAAGAAGACAGAGAAGGGGTGGGAGAAAGACAGGACGGACAGAAAAGCTAAAGCAAAGAGAAACAGGAAAAAGAAAGAAAAAGAAAATGATAAAGAAGGAAAGAGAAATGACAGAGGGAAAGTTGAATGAGGAAAAGAAGGAGGAAGAAAGTAAGAAAGAGAGGGAAGGAAAGAAAATGAAATGATAAGACGGAAAGAGAAATTGACAGAGGAAAGTTAGAGAAGAAGAGTAAAGACACGAGACAAAATTTCACACACATTCACACACATATACACCCACCCACCACACACACACACTCACACAAACACACAGCACACACACACACACACAACACACACACACACACACAACACACACACATACACACACACACAACACACACACACCACACCACAACATCCACACACATACAACAACACACACAAACAGATAAAACACAAACAACAAAAAAAAACGACCAATACGAATACGCTTACCGGAGATGACAGAAAGGAGAATGAGAGTCGGCAGATCTGTGTTTTCCATTTTCCGGACGAAAGGGAAAAACCTCTCAGTTTCCTTCAACGTTTCCACTTAACTTTGTTCCAGATAACCGCACCCTTTTTTGGTTTTGTTTTGTTTTTTTGCTTGTTTTTTTATCACTCTCTCACTTTTCACAAAATTCAGTTTATTCCAGATTTTTTTTTGTTTTTGAAGCGACGAAGAGAACAACACAATAATTGACGATTGGGTTGAGAAGTTGTGAAAAAAGTTATTCGTTCAGGTTTTTGTTTGTTTCCTTTGTTTATTGTTAATTTGCGGGTGGTTTTTTTTTTCAAGCTTCTATATATTGTTTTTTCGAATGAGTTTATTACTGGACTGTGTTGAGAAAAAAGGACGTATTGCTTTTACTAATGTCTAAGTCTCTTTTTTTCATTAAAGTCTTTTTTTTCGAACTTGTGTACGAAATGAGATGTTGAGAGTCAGTACTTTTTTTTTAACCTTTACACATCACAACATGGAAAGTAGTCAGAAAGCTCCAGGGATTTCGCTTCTACACTTTGAAGATTACACTCAGCAGCAACATGTTGAAAACCAACATCTTTGGTAAAATTCACCCTCCTGCTTTATTCAATGTTTGTGCTCCATAATATATTTGGGAGGGGGGGGGGTGTTTTGTGTGATTAACTACAATGACAAATGACAATCAGAGGTCCATGTCTTCTCATTTCAGTATTGTTAGATTTCATGTACTCCCAGGTCTTTTTGTTTAATTTCTTGAAATCTGAAGTAAAAAATTCTACGTCAATATTTATGATTCAGATTATCAATACTTATCGACAAAATTCCACAGTCCAGCTTTTGGAAAGATATGGGGTATCTATTCTTGACTGGAATTTTACAGTCTAGTTTCCGAGAAAGGTTGAATATACTTATTCTTCAGAGTCACTGGAATTCTACAGCCCAGTTTCCGATAAGATGATAAAGGATTTTACTTTTTTTTCCGTGCTGGTGAAATATCACAGTTCAATTTCTCTGTACTCACAATGCCTTCTCAGCAACACAGTGAAGAAAAGGGTGCACATCCAGTGTCCTGTTTTTGCTCGCAATAGTCACAAAAACCGTGGAGAGTGGAGGAGGCTGGTTGCAGAATCTTCAGTAGTTGTGCCCCCACAGTCCACAGGACTACGGGACAGGTGAAGGTGAAGGTGAAGTCACAAAAGAGCAGCATCAGTCTGTGAAATCCAACGGCTTGTGTGCTCTTGCAACAATCCCAGCAAAGGGCAGTTTCTGGCAGCGAAATTCAGCTTCCCACTTACTCTTTTGCGACAGTCACA
>CM060334.1:25285137-25287637 GCA_030674155.1 Stramonita haemastoma | reverse complement strand
ATACATACATACATACATACATACATACATGCATGCATGCATGCATGCATGCATGCATGCATGCATGCATGCATGCATACATACATACATACATACATACATACATACATACATACATACATACATACATACATACATACATACATACATACATACATACATACATGCACCCCCCGCCCCCAACACACTCACATACACCACACACACCACACACGCACGCACGCACGTATGCACACACACACACGCACGCACGCACACACACACACACACACACACACACACACACACACACACACACACACACACACACACACACACACACACACACACACACACACACACACACACACACAAATTCACTCAAAGCACTTGCAACAAAAACAAAACGACACACACACACACATACACACATGTGCGCGCATACATACACATACACATGCACATACATGCACCTGCACTCACATACACGCATACACACACGCGCTCGCGCTCGCGCTCGCGCGCGTGCGCGCTCGAGTACATACACACAGACATGCATGCACACACTCGCTGGGGTGGGATAGCCTGGTGGTTAGTTGTGCGCTCGTGATCTGCTGCCTGGGTTCGAATCTTGTTCGAGAGGATTTTTTCTCTGGAGTTAACATCAGTGCCCTTCGGGTGAGACAAAAAACCGAGGTCCCGAGTGCGAAAGCACGCAGGACATCTTGCCCACACGTTAAAACCCGTCCCGCTTTTCGGAAGAGTCGGCCATTGTGTGCCGATGGGATTGCATGACAAAATTCACACATCTGTATATACACGGGACTAGATGTAAAAAAAAAAAGTAAAGCACATGACTACTTTTCCTATTATACTCGAAAGAAAAGAATAGATAAAATAAAATAACACACACACTCAAACACACACACACACACACACACACACACACACCACACACACACACACACACACACACACACACACACACACACACACACACACACATACACACGCACACATTCACACACATTCACACACATTCACACACAAGCACACCCCTTTCCCAGGAAAACCAACCAAGAACAACAACAAAAAAACCCATTACCAATACCACCACCCCTAAAAATATAATAATGATAATAACAATAACAACAACAACAACAACAACAACAATAATAATAATAATAATAATAATAATAATAATAATAATAATAATAATAATAAAGATGGAATTTACACAGCGCTATATCTTGTCAAAACAAATCAAAGTGTTTGCGTTCAGCCTTCTCTTACACATACAACCAATTACAATGAACAGTATAAACGAATCCAAATGTACATTACACATGCACACGCACGCACATGCACATACACACACAAATGCGAAACGCTCGCGCGCACACACACATAATGATTATACACTTTGGAAGGGTGGTGGGGATTTGAGCTGTTGAAAGCAGGGACAGATAATAATGAGATGAAACAGGAGAGGAAAAATTTAGGTTTGGAATAAATAGATGTGTCTTGAGGCTGGATTTAAAAGTGTCATAGGTAGGCTTTGGGCGGAGAGAGAGAGAGAGTGAAGTCATTCCAGATCACCGGACCAGAAACAGAGAAACAAATAATTGGTGGATCGGTGGTCTAGGTGGTAACGCGCCTTGCCTAGGAAGCAAAAAGTCCGGGTCGG
The DNA here is from genome assembly GCA_030674155.1 of Stramonita haemastoma. Classification (NCBI taxonomy): domain Eukaryota; kingdom Metazoa; phylum Mollusca; class Gastropoda; order Neogastropoda; family Muricidae; genus Stramonita; species Stramonita haemastoma. The sequence goes on along the minus strand of CM060334.1, from coordinate 25,285,971 downwards.
AGTGTACGGTGGTTCGTACCCCGTTTGGGCCCAAAACTGTTTTCCCATCCATTAAGACCCTGAGTGGTGGTCTGGGCGCTAGTCTTTCGAATGAGACGATAAACCGAGGTCCCGTGGGTTACACATCACTATTTAGCGCACGTAAAAGAACCCACGGCAACAAGGGGGTTGACCCTGGCAAAATTCTGTAAAAAAAAAAAAAAAAAGTCCCTCTGATAGGGAAACAAATACAGTTGCATGCAGGAAACAGAAAAACAAATGGGTAGGCGCTGCACTTGTGGCGACGGCTCTACCCGAGGAGAGCAGCCCGAATTTCACGCAGAGAAATCTGTGACATAAAGCGGTAAAAAATACAAATACAAATACAAAATAATTAAAACAGAAGCTCAGCAACAGAAAACGACGGATAACCATCAGCCAATAATCATTATTAAAAAACAAACAGTAGCAACCATAGTTACAACATAAAAAACAAATACCATAGATTGAAAATACATATTGCACACACCTTAAAAAAAAAGATAATGGCATAACGAATTGCGCGCACACACACACACACACACACACACACACACACACACACACACACACAACCACACACACACACACACACACACACACACGTGAACGCATACACACACGCGCGCGCACAAACACACACACACACACACACACACGCATCCACCACACACACACACACACACACACACACACACACACACACACACGCACGCATCCATACATACATACACACACGTATACACGCATACGCGCGCGCACGCATATACAGAGAGACAGATAGAGCAAATCAAATTAAATCAAATTCTTTTATTT
>CM060334.1:25284014-25285037 GCA_030674155.1 Stramonita haemastoma | reverse complement strand
GGGGTCAAAGAATTGTTTTTCGTTCTATATTATTTTACGCTGCTTATATAATCATAGTTTACCCGACAGAGAGGCAATAATCATTAGTACTGTCACCTCATTCAAAAACAAAAACTCCTCTGAAAAAATGACGAGAGTAAAAGTTTCGAAGTGGTCGAAATGGACTCAGCCAATTAAACAATAACACTTGATCATACAAAGCACAATTCCTTCAAACAAGAGTGATCTAGGAGTGGCTGCACGGACAAAAAGCATCTGCCTTCTTCATTTGTAGCGGTCGTGTGCAAAGGCTACACAGTGCTAAGAATGACACCCTCCAAATTGTTCCTGCTGGGATTCAAACCTGAAACCTGTCTGTGGTCACTCGGAGCCTGAAGAGTGGAACTGTTGGAGGTCTGAGCTCGCATCCGTGTCGTCAGTTTTCGTACTCTCTATCTCTACTGCATGCTTTCATTTTCTCCATCCCATCAAAGCCAAAAATCGATTTTGGATATAATTGGCCGGGGATGGGTTTATATCAAGGGGGACATAAGGTAGCCTTGGCGGCAGACAACAAGAGTATTAATTGGTTACATCGTTGTGCGTGACAGAGTACACTTGTGCTCTTCTTTACAAGCCAGACCTCATTTTCCGTCCTGACGATGGGGACGCTTAGAGGCTGGCTATATAAGGACGTTGACATTTCCCTCTTTTGCATGGATGTATACGCAGCTCACGCACACAGACTCACATACACACCAGTACGTGTGTTGATACCGCCAGCCTTCTAACTGCTGGTTACCCGACGCAGAATCATCCCCGCTGTGTGCATCTTAATCATTCAATCAAGGAATCGATTGTGTGCATTGTCAATCATTCAATCAAGGAATCGATTCTGTGCATTGTCAATTATTCAGTCAATGATTGGATCGTCTTTTCAATTGGGAACACTGGGGCTCTCTCCGTTTAACTTTTGTAGGGATAACTATCATCTGGAATTGCAGTGCCACAAGTTCCATCTGTCTCTGCCATTTTCCCCGTTTT
>CM060334.1:25269014-25274014 GCA_030674155.1 Stramonita haemastoma | reverse complement strand
GTGTGTGTGTGTGGTTCCTTCTCCTGTTTATTGTGTTCTGTTCTGGACTACTACTACTCTGACACTGAAATTAGTTCAGTTACAGTGCACCCCGATGCTCTATACCCAACGGAAAAGAAAAAGGCGAAACAAAAAAGATATCTTCCCAAACAAACAGAAAAGCAAACAAACAAAAAGAAACGGTTAAACAAGCAAAACACATACACACACTCTCACACACACGCGCACACACGCGCGCGCACGTGCACACACACACACATACACGCACGCGCACACACACACACACACACACACACACACACACACACACACACACACACACACACACACACACACACGAGCAAAAATATAGAGAGAACAAAACAAACTATCTTAAAAGAAACAAACGCCCCAAAACAAAACCCCACTAAACACACAAACAGGCTTCAGAAAAAAAAAGCAACCAAAAATATACACCACTTCAACCAGTAAATGGAGCAGTCATGAATGCTTCTCTCTCTCTGTCTCTGTCTCTCTGTGCGTGTGTGCATGTGTATGTGTTGTGTGTGTGTGTGTGTGTGTGTGTGTGTGTGTGGTGTGTGTGTGTGTGTGTGTGTGTGTGTGTGTGTGTGTGGTGTTGTGCGCGCGCGCGCGCCTACGCACACGCGCTCGTTGTATTATTATTTACAAGAGAAATGTAGTCATCGTCATTATTAAAACTTTGTATCCTGTGATGATGATGATGATGTTTTTTTTACACCATTCATTTTTTTAAATGCAAGCCACAACAACGTTGGGGTTTCATGTAAATGATAAATATATCAATGCTGATATACCATTTTTGAAATAAATTCTCTCTCTCTCTCCCTCCCTCTCCCTCCCATCATATAGTAATTGCTGATTCTCCACATCTGTTTCATTCACTGTTCTTGCTTTCTCATTATCACCCGTTTTTCAGTATATTATTTCTTCTTCTTGCTTTTGTCTTCTTCTTCCTTTTTTTCTTCCCCTGGCTTCATTTTTATCAAATTCTTCTTCCTCGTCATCTTTACTCTTCTTCTCATCCTCCTTTTTCCATCGTCTTTTCGTTCTTTTTCCTGTATTCCTTCTCCTCCTCTTCTCTCTTATTCCCCTTTCTTTTTTTTTTTTTTACCCCTATTAACTTTCTCTCTCTGTGTCTCTCTCTCTGTGTCTCTCTCTCTGTCTCTCTCTCGCTCTCTCTCTCCCCTCTCCCCCCACACTCCCCCTACTCTCTCTCTCTCTTTCTTTCTTTCTTTCTTTCTTTCTCCCTCCCCCGGCCCTTCCCGCGCTCTCAGTCTCCTTCCGTCCATCTCTCCATCTTTATCTCCCTATCTTATTCTTCTTCGCTCACTCCCCACTACTTGATTATACACGCTTTCAGACATTTCTTTAGTTCTGTCTCTCTCTCTTCTCCTCTCCCTTTCCTCCACCTCCCCCATCTTTATTCCACCCCACCCCCTCAACCACTGGGTCCCCCAACGATTTTTTTTCTTCTTATCTACAAGCACAAGAAAAGAAAAAGGAAGGAAGGAGGAACCACAAAAAGAAAATAAAGAAGACAAGAAAAGCCGTAAGGAGAAAATAACATCGGTTATAACGAGGCAGTTTTGTGTTGTGACGAAACGGGAAGCATCCTATTTTTCAAAATGGCCGCCAACATCCCTCCCTCCTTCCTTCCCCCTTTCCCCCCCCTCCCCCCCTCGCAAAAAAAATGCGTGACATCTCTGAAACTGTGGGTTGAACAACGATGCTGACTTGTTGACAATGATGCTAATCATGGTCATGAATGATTCCTAGTCTTTGTGTGTGTGTGTGTGTGTGTGTGTGTGTGTGTGTGTGTGTGTGTGTGTGTGTGTGTGTGTGTGTGTGTGTGTGTGTGTGTGTGTTGGTTGGTTGGTTGGTTGGTTGGTTGGTTGTGGTTGGTTGGTTGGTCGGTTGGTCGGTAAGTTGGGATGTGGTTGTGTTGGATGGTTTCGTTAGTTTTGGCTTGCTGGATAGATTATGTTGGGTAGGTGGGTAGGCTATGGTGGGTGGGTAGATGGTATCGTCAGTTTTGTTTGATTTGTTGGTTGGTTTTATGCTCGGAGAGTGGGTGGGTGGGCGGGTAGATGGTGTATGGTTAGTTTCATTTGGTTTAATTGGTTGGGTTTTGGTTTCATGTCTTTGTTTTTCTTCTCTGGATTTCTATCTCTTCTTTCTTTCTGTTTCTTCTCTTCCTTTTCTTCGTTCTGTCTATGTTTTTTTTCCCACCGTTTTGTCTGTCGTTTATTCTTTCTTTGTTTTGTTTGCTTGTTTACAGGTTTGTTTTTGACTGTCTTCAATGTCTGTACTTCTTCCTCTCGGTCTCCTTCATTCTTTCTTCTTCCTCTTTTTTCTTTCATTTCTTACTCTTTCTCCTTTCTTTCGTATATTCGTTTGTTTCCCTTTTTTTGGAGGGGGGAGTGTTTGGATTTTTTTTTTTTTTTTTTGGGGGGGGGGGGGTGGGGGGGGGGGCAGGGGCATTTGGATTTTTTTGGAGGGGGGTGTTTGGATTTTTTTTCGGGGAGGGGGTGCTGCATCATCTTTAGTGACGTTTATGTCCAGCTGTTCCCACGCCACTCATTTCAATCTCTCTGCTCAAGCCATACGCAGATCGTATCTTCAGAGTCGGGTGTCCACAGGGAGCCTATCAATGTCAGGCCGCCTTGGGGTCACCACCCAGAGGGGACCTGCTCTACTGCTAGGCCACTGTGATGGTGCTCTGTGGTGCCAGTTCTGTGATAATATACGCAGGACACTACCTAATAAGCCCCCTACTAACGACAGTAGTAGTTCTGTCACGGAGCCAGACTGAGTGAGATGCCCATCCGGGGTGGCAATTATCAAAACGTCTTTCTAACGAGCCTCTCCCGTGAACCTTCAACCTCTAAGGTTTTGACACATACTCATCACAGGCACAGAAGTGTATGAGGAAACCGACACTGAGGTCACCATGAGACCATAGCAACTGGGGACACCGAAGCCGAGACAATTTTCTGTTATTGCATGATGATCAATAATGATGAGGATGATTATACTGTCATGGAAGTGCATGTGGATTAAGACTACCTTGACAGCGCTGCACCTGTCGCTTCCTTTCAACATAATTATATCCCAGCGTCCTCCGGGCCCGAGAGATGCAGACACCTGCAGTGCTGGTCAGGTAATTGGAGAAACACTCTCAACATCGCTTCCGAAAAGTGGACGAAGCTCGACTGTGTGGTGCCAGTCTTCCCAATCATTCCATAGCAAACTCACGCAGGGTAGAAGCCGACCGGAGTCGAAAAAAATTCCGACGACTCTTACGGGATTCGAACTCGTAATATTCCGATTCATAACCCAAGGTGCTAACCACTGCGGAAAGGCGGCTGATGTTTGTGTCCTTTGTTTGTAAGCTCATTGAAACTCACTTCCGCTTCTTTCTGTCCTCCTTCGATCCTTGCTTTCTGTTGTACCATTTTAAGTGGTTTCGTTCTCCATACTTTCGTTCCTTGTTCTTTTTATTTCTTGTCCTTGTTTTTGTTTGAGCTTTTTTGTTGTTCTTTTTAAAGTCTATTGCAGATTTTCTTTCTTTTTTATTTTTCCTTGTTGTATTTGTTTGTGTCTTTCTTTACCTTCAAACTCCTTTTCCGTCTTTTTCACTTTTTTTTCTTCTTTTGCCATTAGTTTTGTTTCTCTTGTTATTCGTCGCCCTCTTTTTTTCTTTTACTTCTTTACTCTATCTACAGAGAGAAAGTGAGAGACGAGAGACAAGGACAGACAGACGAGACAGAGAGAGAGACGAGACACAAGAGAGAGACAGAGAGAGACAGGGGTGTATATACATTATTATATACTATATTATTATATATTCCTGTTTCTGTTATATATAATTATGGTATATTTCATTATCTTATATTTATATTATATAAGAGAGGGGGGAGAGAGAGGAGAGGGGGAGAGAGAGAGAGGAGGGGGAGGGAGAGAGAGAGAGGGAGAGAGAGAGGGAGGAGGGAGAGAGAGGAGAGAGAGAGAGAGGGAGAGGAGAGGGGAGGAGAGAGAGAGGGAGAGAGAGGAGAGAGAGAGAGAGAGAGAGGAGAGAGAGGAGGTAGAGAGAGGGAGGAGAGGAGGAGAGAGAGAGAGAGAGAGAGGAGGAGAGAGGGAGGGGAGAGAGGAGAGAGAGAGAGAGAGAGAGAGAGAGGAGAGAGAGAGAATGAGTGCTGATGATATGATTCAAAGATTTAGTATTACTCCCTTTATCATTATCATTACTATTGTCTTTACACTTACCACTTCTACAACTGCCACTACTACTTTCATACACCTCTAGTATTACTACTACTACTACTACTACTACTTCTACTCTTCTACATATGAATAACAACTATAACATTATCAAGGATTATTACTATCATCATTAACATGTCACCTTTTTAAACATTATCACATAGGAATGGCGGGAAGGGGACAGGGAGGGAGGAAAGACCATGCCAAATTACCCATAATCGTAGGTGACAAAATTGAACCATGACATATAGGTTCCACAATCACGGAACTTAACTCTATCAAACAATTTCACGCTGATTGACATTCGTTATTTCTCTCTGTCTCTATCTCTGTACTGTATCTGTCGTCTGTCTCTCTCCAGTCTATCAAACAGTTTCACACTAATTGTCAATCGTCATTTTTTTTTTCTTCTGCGGGGTCCTTTCCCAGGGAACAGAGAGAGAGAGAGAGAGAGAGAGGAGAGAGAGAGAGAGAGAGAGAGAGAGAGAGAAGAGAGACAGAGACAGAGCAGACAGACAGAGACAGAGACAGAGACAGGGATAGAAAGACAGAGAGAGAGAAGGGGGTATGAGGGGAGGAGGAGAGAGAGGGATGGGAGGGGGGGAGGGGGGGGAGAGGAGAGAGAGGAGAGAGAGAGAGAGAGAGAGAGAGAGAGAGAGAGAGAGAGTCACGCACGCACGCACGCACGCACACACGCTCTCTCTCTCTCTCTCTCT
>CM060334.1:25250274-25261414 GCA_030674155.1 Stramonita haemastoma | reverse complement strand
GGGAAAGGGGGGAAAAAATTTTAAAAAGGGGGAAAAATTAAATTCGGGGGGATAAAAAAAAAAAAAAAGGGGGGGGGGAAAAAAAAAAACGGGGGGGGAAAAAAAAAAAAAGGGGGGAAAAAAAAAAAAAGGGGGGGGAAAAAAAAAAAAAAGGGCAAGGGGGGGGGAAAAAAAGAAAAAAAAAAGAAAAGAAAAAAAAGGAGGGAAAAAGGGGGAGGGGGGAAAGGGGAGGGGGGGGGAAAAAGGAGAGGGGGGAATTTTTTTTAAAAAAGGGGAAGAAAAAAAAAAGGGGGGGGGGGGGGGGGGGGGGGGGGGAAAGGGGGGGGGGGGGGAGGGTAAGGGGGGAAAGGGGAAAGGGGAGGGGGGAAAGGGGGGGGCAAGGGTGGGGAAAAAAAAGAGGATGGGAGAAAGGGGACGAGAATAGGGAAAACCAGGGGGGGGGGGGGTAACCCGGGAAAGGGGGAAAGGAAAAAAGGAAAAAAGAAAAAAAGGAAGGGGAGGAGGGAGGAAGGGGAGAGAGAAAGGGGGAGAAGAGAAGGGGGAAAAAAAGGGGAAGGGAGGGGGGAGGGGGAAGGGGGGGGTGGGAAGAGAAAGAAAAAAAAAGGGGAAAAAAAAAAAAATTTTTAAAAAAATTTTTTAAAAAAAAAAAAAAAAAAAAAAAAAGAAAAAAAAAAAGGGGGGGTTTTCCCGGGGGGGGGGGAAAAAAAAAGGAAAGGGAAAAAAAAAAAAAGGGGGGGAGGGGGAAGAGGGGGAAGAAAAAACCCGGGGGGGAAAAAAAAAGGGGGGGGGGGGGGGGGGGGAAAAAAAAAGGGAAAAAAGGGGGGGGGGGGGGGGGAAAAAAAAAAAAAATTTAAAAATTTCAAAAAAAAAACCCCCCCCCTTTTTTTTTTCCCCCCCAAAAAAAATTTTTTTTTTTTTTTTTTTTAAAAAAAAACTTTTTTTTTTTTTTAAAAAAAAAAAAAAAACCCAAAACCCCGGGGGGCCCCCCCTTCCCCCCTTTTTTTTTTTTTTTTTTTCCCTTTTTTTTTCTTCCCAAGGGGGCCAACATTTTTTTTTTTTTTTGTTTTTCCCAAAAAAAAAAAATTTTTTTTTTTGGGGGGGGGGGGGAGGGGGAAAAAAAAAAGGAAAAAAAGGAAAAAAAAAAAATTTTTTAAAAAAACCCAAAAATTTTTGGGGGAAAAAAAAAAGGGTTTAAAAAAAGAAGGAAAAAAATTTTAAAAAGGCCCAAAAAAAAAGGGAAAGGGGTTTTTCCGTTTTCCCTTTTTAAAAAAATTTTTTTCCCCCCCCCCCCCTTTTTCCCCCCCCCCCCCTTTTTTTTTTTTTTTTTTTTTGGTTTTTTTTTTTTTTCTTTTTTTTTCTTTTCCCCCCTTTTTTTCCCCCTTTTTTTTTTTTTCCCCCCCCTTTTTCCCCCCCTTTTTTTTTTTTCCCTTCCCTTTTTTTCCCTTTTTTTTTTTTTCCCCCTTCTCTCTTCTTCCTTTTTCTTTTTTCCCTTTTTTTTTTTTTCCCTTCCCCCCCCTTTTCTTTTTTATTTTTTCTTCCTTTTCCTCCTCGTCCCGTCGCTCCCCCTCCTGGCTTTCCCCTTTTTTTTTGTTTTTGTTTTTCCTTTGGGGGGGGCCCTGGGTTTTTTTTTTCCCTGAAAAAATTTTTTTTTCTTATTTCATTTCTTTTTTTCCCCTTTTTTTTCTTTTAAAAAGTTTCTTTAAAAAATTCCGTTTCTCTCTTCCCCTGTTCTAAGCCTTTTTTTTGTCTTTCCCTCTTCCCGGTTTTTTGTCTCCCCTGTTCCCGTTTCCCCCTTCTTTCCCTCTTTCCCTCTCTCTTTTCCCTCTTCTCCTCTCCCTCCCCCTTGTTTTTCCTTTTGCAGGCCTTTTTTTTTTCCTTTTCCCTCCTACCCTCACCTTGGTTTTATTCTTTTCTCTTCTTCTCCCCCCCCCCTCTTTTTTCTTTTTTTTTTCCCCTTTTTTTCCCCCTTTTTTTTTCCCCCCCTTCTCCCCCCACTTTTTTTTTTCCCCCCCCCCTCTTTCCTCGTTTCCCCTTTTTTCCCTTTTTTTTCCTTTCCCCCTTTTTCCTTGGTTTCCCCTTTTTCTTCCTTTCCCCCTTTTTTTCCCTCTTCCCCTTCCCTTTTTTCCCCTTTTTTTTCCCCCCCCCTTTCCCCCTTTTCTTTTCTGTCTGTCGGACTTTTGTTTTGTCTCCCTTTCCCCCCCTCCCCTTTTTCCCCTTCTTCTTCTTCCCCCTCCCTCCCCCCTCCCGTTCCCCCTTTTTCCCCTTCCCCCTTCCTCTCTCTCTCTCCCCTCTCCTCCTCTTTCCCCTCCTCCTTTCCCTCCCCCCCCCCCTCCCCCCTCCTCTTCTCCTGTCATTTCCTCCTTTTTCCCCTGTTGTTCCTCTCCCCCTCTTTTTTTCCCCCCTCTTCGTCCTTCTTCTTCGTTTCTGTCTTTCTCTTCTTCTGTTTTCTGTCGTCTTTTCCCCCCCTTCCCTTCTTCTTTTTTCTCTCCTTCCTTTTCCTTCTTTCCCTCTCTTTCCCTTCCTCTTTCTCTCTTTCTATCCTTTCCCCCCTTTTCCCTCTCCTCTGTGCATAATGTGTCAAAGTGCATATCGCGTGCATCTGTTTGAATGCAACACCCTGCAGTTTGTGAAATGCCAAGTGTGTGAAACAAACCATGGAAAACAGACCAAAAGAAAGCAAACAAAAAAACTAAAAAATAAAAAAAAATAGGGAAAAAAAAGTAAATAACAAATGAAAAAATAAATAATTGTTTTTCCGGCCGAAACGCCACCCCCCCCCCCCCCCCCCCCCCCCCCCCCCCCCCTTCCCTTTTTTCCTCCCCGTTTTTTCCCTTTTTTTTTCTCTTCTCCCTCCTCCCCCCCCCCCCCCCCCCCCCCCCCCCCCCTCTCTCTCCTCCCCTCTCCTCTCTCCTCTCTCTCTTTTCTCTCTCTCTCCTCTTCCCCACACAAAACCACAACACACCCCCACACACTCCCCGGCACACACACACCACACACCACACACACACACAAAAACAACCCCAAACACACACCCACCCCCCAACCCAAAAAAGGAAAACAGCGTCAAAACAAAAAAAACAACACAAAATAACAAAAGAAACAAACCGTAAAACTAAAAAGGAAAGAAAAGATCGGTTATTTCGCGATGATGGAAATACATTACTAATTTACCCCGTCTTTTTTCGGGTAATTTTGTACGGGGCGCGCGGTGCCCTACACAAACCACACCGCAGGCTGCACAACACACCACGAGAAACCACCACGCACGCAGGGATGCACCCGACGCACGCACGCCCCAACACCACACACACCCACACCACACACACCACCACCAACGGGCCCCGGAAATTAAAATAAAAAATAAGTAAAAAAGTTTTTTTTTAAAAATTAAAAGGGTATTAACTTTGCCTGGAAAAAGTTTTAGTTTTTTAAACAAGCCATTTTTTTTTTCTTTTTTTTTTTTCTGTCTTTGCTCCCCCCCCCCGGGGGGCCCCCCAAAAAAAAATGGCACAAAAACCCCCCGGTTTTCCCCCCTTTTCCCCCCGTTCAAGAAAAAAATTTTTTTCCGGGTTACTCAAATTTTCCTCTCTGTTTTTCCCCTCCCCCCCGCCCTTTTCCCCCGGGCCCCCTCCCCCATCTCCCCTCCCCCCCCCCTCTCGCCCTCCCCCCCGCCCCCCCCCCCCCCCCCCCCCCCCCTTTCCCCCCTCTCACTCTCTTCTCTCTCACCTCTCTCTCTCTCACACACACACATACACACACACACATACACATACACACAGAATTTGATTGGGTTGTCAAAATAAATCAGGCAGTATAGACTTTTTGTTATGTTTTTGATACTTAACTTTTTTTTATGTATTGTTTCTTGCTGTTTTTATTCTTGTTTGATTTTTTTGTGATTCAGTTAGTAATTGAGCTGAAGCTAGAATTTACCGTCATGTCCATACATAAATAGCTGTTTCTTTATGCTTATAATATCAATTCCATCATGTACTTTATCTTATTTATTTGTGCCACAAAACAGTCATGTGTTACTCCCCTTGTCAAAGGGCCACCTAAGACAATGAAAATGAATAGTTTGAAGCTTCAAAAGCACATAATTCTCTCTCTCTCTCTCTCTCTCTCTCTCTCTCTCTCTCCTCCCCTCTCCTCTCTCTCTCTCTCTCTCTCTCTTCTCTCTCCTCTCTCTCTCTCTCTCTCTCTGTCTCTCTCTGTCTCTCTTCTCTCTCTATCTCTCTCTCTCTCTCTCTCTCTTCTTCCCTCCTCTCCCTCCCTCTCTCTCTCTCCCTCCCTCTCTCTCTCTCCCCCCCCCCCTCTCTCTCTCTCCCCCCCCTCTCCTCTCTCCCCCCCCCCTCTCTCTCTGCTTTGTCTGTCGAGTAGATCTCTGTCTCTCCTCACACTCTCCTCCTCTCTCATCTCTCTCAATCTCTCCACGGAAATGAAGAAGGAAATTCCCTTTCTAGGACAAGAAAACCAAAAGATGCTAAATGAGGCCGACCTTTGTCTTCATTTGTTTTTACTTCCTGTTGGTGAGCCCTTAAAGATCGGCATGTTGTCTGTAAAAAAAAGGCATAAAACCATCGTTTACTGCTGGATTCTTGTTTCCATTCTAATAATGTTAGCTACCTTTTTTTTTGTTTTATTTCTCTGTTTAAAATAATGCTACAGCTATGGCTTTTACGTGGGTACATATGATGTGGGAGGGAGAAAGGGAGGAGAGAGGAGAGGGGAGAGAGAGGGAGAGAGGAGAGAGAGGGGGGGGGGCAGGAGAGAGGGAGAGAGAAGATATATAGAGAGAGAGGAGAGAGGGAGAGACAGAGATAGAGAGACAGACGACAGAGAGACAGAGACAGAGACAGAGAAAAAAAACAGAAGCCATGTTTCTTCTCCGTCTTGCTCTTTCGGTAAGGGGCCAGGTAACCTACTTGTCGAAGTTGTGATCTGACATTAAACTAAGGCGGCAGGTTCGAGTCTCTGTACTGCTATTGTGTCTGCTCTCACTATTTTTCCCCAGGAGTTTACCATTGGTGTTGACTCACCTACCCCCTGAAGTTACTGCTGAAACTGTAATCATTCACTTTGAATCGAGATGTGGTGCGCACACGCACAGAGAACATCTTGCAACACACTTTAAAATGTCATCCATCCCGAAGTCAGAATGTTTCTACCGTAATGGTAAGCAAAACAAACAAACAACAAACACAACAAAAACACGTTGCTTGCGCAAAATCTCACCTTAGTAAAGCCCGGAGCTCCAATGAGAAACGAACCCCCCCCCCCTCACCCACCTTTCATAAAAGAATGGACAGGCTATAAATGGTGGCAGATGACACGAACATACCCGGCATGCATTTTTTTTAAAAAATTCTTTTATATCGAAGATAATGGAATAAGCACTGATGTGCTTTTTTTTTTTTACATCCAGTCCCCGTGTGTTTTTGATTTCTTGAGAGAGGGGGGGAATCCGCCACAGGTCAAGATGTCCCAGACACGTTGCCTGAAACGTTCAGTGCGGTGTCCCGGCCCCCACGACTCCCGCATGGAGTTACAGGGACAAGTTGGTCCACACAGCTGTGGCCCCTTAGCTGTGTGTATTTTCTGCCCCTGTCACCAGAACAGGTGAGTTTTACAGTCTTTCTCTCTCTTTTCTCTCTCTCTCTTCTCTCTCCTCTCCTTTCTCTCTCTCTCTCTCTCTCTCTCTCTCTCCTCTCTCTCTCCCCTCTCTCTCTCTCTCTCTCTCTCTTTGCATGTGCCTGTCTGTCTGTCTTTGCCTCTGCCTCTGTCTGTCTGTCTGTATCTGTCTGCCCTGTTTCTGTCTCTCTCTCCTGTCTGTCTGTCTGTCTGTCTGTTCTCTCTCTCTCTCTCTCTCTCTGTCTCTTCTCTCTGTCTCTCTCTCTGTCTCTCTGTGTCTCTCTCTCTGTCTCTCTGTCTCTCTCTCTCTCTCTCTCTCTCTCTCTCTCTCTCTCTCTCTCCTTCCTCTCTCTCTCTCTCTCTCTCTCTCTCTCTCTCTCCCTCCCTCTCTCTCTTCTCCCTTTCTACCTCTCACTCTTTCTCCCTCTCTATTCCTCCTCCTTCCGACCCAACCCCCCCCCCTCCCCATCCCTCTTGGACTCTTCCTCCCTTTGACATAATAAGTAATATATGTCAGAGGGAGGGGGAGGACAGATTATGTCAAAGGTAGGAGAGAGAGAGAGAGAGATAGAGAGAGAGGAGAGAGGAGAGAGGAGAGGAGAGAGAGGAGAGAAGAGAGGAGAGAGAGAGAGAGAGAGAGAGAGAGAGAGAGAGCGAGAGAGGGGGAGAGAGAGAGGGAGAGAGAGAGAGAAGGAGAGAGAGAGAGGGGGGGGGGATGATGGGGGGAGAGAGGCGGATTAAAATACTCTATCTCTTTTGGGGAAAAAGTGGGAAGAGATAGTGAGTTATATGGAGAAGGAGAGGGATATCTCCCTCTGTTCCGACCCACCACCTTCCTCTCTCCACCTCCACCCCATTTCTCCCTCCCGTTTATCTAGCTGCTTTCCCCCCACCCCACCCCCACCCCCGCCCACCCCTTTTCTCCCCAAAGAGTCCATGCCAGTATGCTGATCGCTTAGGTTTGAAATGAAATAGAGCTTTCCCAGAAGAAGAGAAGAAAAAAAAAAACCAACAACTAGACAGACAAACCAATTAAAGTGAGGCTGGAAGGGTGTGGAGACAGAGGGCTGTGAGGGAATTCTAGGAAATGGGCATGTCCTGTTGTCATTCATATTCCTAGCCAGATTCCCTTGTTTATATCTTTTTTTTTGTCTTTCTTTCTTTTCTTTTCCATGAGCCAGACTCAAGAATTGTATCATTTTATCGTCTTTTATTTTTTTTACCGCTTCTTTCTTTTGATTCTTCTTCATTGTTTATTTGGCTGTTTTCCCGCCGTCGTTTCAATTTTTTTTTTTAAAGATGTATGTGAATGATGAAATTTTTCGAAATCTTCCATACATTGACTGAAAGACACCCCCCCCCCCCCCCCCCCCCCCCCCAACCCCCAACAGAGAGAGAGAGAGAGAGAGGGAGAGAGAGAGAGAGAGAGAGAGAGAGAGAGAGAGAGAGAGAGAGAGGAGAGAGAGAGAGCTGTACGTGAATATCGAATGGAATTGGTCGAGATAATTAATCGATACGTTGACTGGAATGGTCACTGTCTGTCTGTCTGTCTGTCTGTCTGTCTGTCTGTCTTGTCTGCCTGTTTGCCTGTCTGTCTGTCTGTCTGTCCCTCTCTCTCCCTCTCTCTCCTCTCTCTCTCTCTCTCTATCTCTCTCTTCTTCTTCTTCTCTCTCTCTCTCTTTTCTCTCTTCCCTCCCCCCCCTCCCTCCCTCCCTCTCTCTATTCCCCCTTCTTTCCCTCTCCCTCTTTCTTCCCTCTCTCTTCCTCCGCCTTCCGACCCCAACCCTCTTGCCCCTGTCCCCCATTCTTACTTTTTCTTTTCAATCGAAATTTTCCCACTTGGGAAAACACATCTTTACTGTCATCAAAACACGGAAATAAATGAGGAAAAGAAAACAAAACGCTATTTAAAAAAACACACACACAAAACACGCACAACACACACACACACACACACACACACACACACCCACACACACACACACACACACACGCACACACGCACACACACACACACCAAACCACACACACACTCACAAACACACACTCACAAACGCACCCACGCACCCCCGCACGCACGCACGCCACCACACACACACACAAAACACACACCACACACACCCACACACCACACACACACACACAACACACACACACACACCCCACACCCACACGCACACACACACACACACACACACGCACACACACACACGCACGCACGCACAGAGAGAGAGACAGAGAGAGAGAGAGACAGAGAGAAAGAAACAGAGAACATGAAAGATTACAAACACGATGGAAACAAGAATCCAGCAGTAAACGATGGTTTTATTCCCCTTTTTTTCCAGACAACATGCGATCTTTTAAGGGCTCACCAACAGGAAGTAAAACAAATGAAGACAAAGGTCTGGCCTCATTTAGCATCTTTTGGTTTTCTTGTCCTAGAAAGAGAATTTCCTTCTTCATTTCCGTGGAGAGATTGAGAGACAAGAGAGAGAGAAATAAAGGGGAGGGAGTCGGAAGGGGGGGGGGGGGTGGGGAGGTGAAGTGTGTGGGGAGGGGGGGGGGGTGTTAGAGAGATGACAGAGACAAACAAACAGGTAGAGGCCGAAGACAGATACACACAGAGATCGATAGAAGGAATATAAGAGAGGTTTTGAGTGGAGACAAGAGAAGGGGAATAAAAAAGGGGAGAGAGAGAGAGAGAGAGAGACAGACAGACAGGACAGACAGACAGACAGAGGGAAAGGCGGGGGGTGGGGGGTTGGGGAAGGAGGAGAGATGGGCGGGGGGGGGGGGGGGGGGGAGGGGACTGACACAGACAACCACAGAGACTAGTTACAGTTAAAGAGAAAAAGATAAGCTGAGAGACGAAGACAACAGAAACAGGGACGGACGGAAGTTCTCTTCCTAGGACCTTTTTTAATAAAGAGTTCTTTCAAGGGTTCACCCAAGATAGAGACGGCATCATTTAGAGAATCTCTCTTCTCTCCTCCTCTCTCTCTCTCTCTCTCTTTCTCTCTCTCTCTCCTCTCTCTCTCTCTCTCTCTCTCTCTCTCTTCTCTCTCTTCTCTCTCTCTCTCTCTCTCTCAGGTTATAACTCTAGGTATCGAGTTTGGTCCATAGTTATGCATTGTGTTATGTTTTGCTCTGTAACTTAGAGCTAAAATCTGTATGTTGGTTTAAGTCAGCACTTTACCTGGGATTTTGGAATTATACATTTACAGGAGCACAGTTTAAGGTACATGCCAAGGTGTATAATTATGGCAAACGTATTACCGAAGACTACGAGAAGTTGTATTTCATTTTTTCTTCATTTTTTTTTCTTCTTCTCTTTTTAATTTTTATTGTGACCAAAGGCCAAGGACTTTAGGATAAATGCCAAAGTGTATAATCTTTGCAACGTGATGTCCAAAGACTGCGCAAAGTTCCCATTTCATTTTTCCTTTTTTCCTTCACTTTGAATTGTATTGTGGCCAAAGGCTGAAGTACAATAAATTCATTTCACGTGTTCTCTCCCTCTCTCTCTCTCTCTCTCTCTCTCTCTCTCTCTCTCTCTCTCTCTCTCTCTCTCTCTCTCTCTCTCTCTTCTCTCTCTCTCTCTCTCTCTCTCTCTCCCTCCTCCTCCCTCCCCCTCCCTCCCTCCCTCCCCCTCCCTCCCCTCCCCTCCCTCCTCTCCTCCCTCTTCCACCCTTCCTCCCTCCTCCCTCTCTCTCCGAAAGTGGTGGTTTTGTCTTAATGGTTCTGTTCATAACGCATTTTCTCCCTGAATTTTATCATGAAGCAAATTAATTAGTAGAGCATAATAGTAACTGGATACACTGGTCCGTTACATATGATATTTATCGCTCTGGTTTGTGGGTTTTTATGAGATAGAGAGGGGGGGGTGGTGATATTTTATACATAAAAATAAGTAAATATATATTATATAATATGAAAAACCTCCCCCACCCTCTCCTCTCCTCTCCTCTCTCACTCGCTTTCTCTCTTCCCTCCATCCATCGACATACAACTTCTCCTTTCCTCTCCCCCTCCGTTTATCCCTCTACCTCCTCCCACTCCTCAATATAAATAAAGAGTTCATGCCAGAGAGTTAATCGTTACGTTTTAAAACCAAATACAACTTTCCCACAAAGCAAATAGAAGGCGGAACGCTGGGACGACGGGTTAAGCGAATTCTAGGAAATGGACATGTCCAATTGGCATTCATATTCCAAGCCAGACCCTTCTTCTTCTCTGCATTCTTCTTTTCTCTTTCTTTCTTCTTCTTCTTCTTCTTCTTCTTCTTCTTCTTCTTCTTCTTCTTCTTCCTTCTTCTTCTTCTTCTTCTTCTTTCTTCTTCTTCTTCTTCAAATTCTTCTTCTTTTTCTTCAAATTCTTCTTCTTCTTTTCTTCTTCTTTTTTCTTCTTCTTTCTTCTTCTTCTTTCTTCTTCTTCTTCTTCTTCTTCTTTCTTCTTTTCCTTCTTCGCAATTCTTTTCTGCAATTCTTCTTCTCAAATTCTTCGCAATTTTCTCTTCAATTTTCTCCTTTTCTTCTTCTTTTTTTCTTTCTTTTTTCCTTTCTTCTCCTCCCTTTTCTTATCTTCTTGTTCTTCTCGTTCTTTATTCTTTTTGTTCTTGCTGTTTTTCCTTTCTCTACTTCTACTTCTTCTTTCTCTACTTTTCTTCTTCTTTTCTTCTTCTTCTTCTTCTTCTTCTTCTTCTTCTTCTTTTCTTCTTCTTCTTTCTTCTTTTCTTCTTCTTCTTCTTCCCTTTTCTTCTCTTCTTCTTCTGATTCTTCGGTACGTGGGCTGTACCAAATGGGATTGTTTTATCCTTCAAAATAATATTATGTTGTATCAGAAGAAAGAAAGAGAGAGAGAGAGAGAGAGAGAGAGAGAGGAGAGAGAGAGAGAGAGAGAGAGAGAGAGAGAGAGAGAGGAATGCGTTGTGGTGTGTGTGTGTGTGTGTGTGTGTGTGTGTGTGTGTGTGTGTGTGTGTGTGTTGTGTGGGTGTGGTACGTGCGCGCGCGCTCGCGCGTGTGTGCAGCAACAGTCCGTGAATGGTGTTGCTCTTTTCAATAGGATGCTTTATTTCTTTCTGTCTTCGTTTCTTTTCTTTTCTGTTCTTTTCTTTCTTTCTTTCGTTCTCTCTGTCTTTCTTTCCTTCTGTCAATCTTTCTCTCTGTCTTTTTTTTCCTTTTTTTCTCGTATGCTATTTAGTTTTTTTCGTTTTTTTTTTTTTATCTAGGGTTGGGGATGGGGGATGGAACTGACAGATGGACGCAAGAGAAAGAGTGCATTTCGTCAATTTTCGTTTTGCTGGCTCCACCAGTTTGGTGGCTCGGAAAAAAACAGAAAACAAAAAAGAAAAAGAAAAAAATACAAGAGGATGGGATGGGGCGAGGGAGGGGAGGGATGATGGAGGAGACTCTGGTGTAAACAACCGTTTTACTGATGTGTAAATGCATACATTATCACCCCCACTGCCACATAGGCGATGCATATGTACACAAATGTCTGTTGTTTGTAT
>CM060334.1:25240274-25245274 GCA_030674155.1 Stramonita haemastoma | reverse complement strand
ACGGTTAAAAGGTAAAGGTGCTCCCATAACCTAAGCAGTCATTGGGGAGGGACAGGTTAGAGACCTCAGCTTCTCCAGGGAGCAGCATATTGAGGGTGGTGCCCATCTCCTTGCTCTCTCTCACTGCTTCACCTTCCCTGTCCCTAAAGAGGGTAGGTACTCATTTACAGCTGGGTTAACTTGGGGATTGTACTGAAGCTAAGGTGCACAAACTGTCACCTACCACTTGGTAAGCACTCTCTATCCTGCTTAACCTTATCTCGGGGAAAACACACGCTCTGACCACTGTGCCACCCAGTTTTAAAGATGTATGGATCAAAAAGCAGCAACAGTTTCTACAGAATCTTTCCACCAGGCAGAGGAGTGTACTCTAAAGAAAGAATAAAGTCTACATTGATATCTTTAAAATGTGACCAGTAAAAAACAAGTTTACTGAAGTACATTTTCTGTCTAGAACTTTTGCTCCTATACAAGCATGCCTTAATCTAGATGGCAACCTTAGTTTGATGAATGTAAGATGTAAAAAAGGCAATTAAAAAAACAAAAACAAAAATACACCAATACACACACGTCATGGTAATATGGGATTTTATTGACATGATTTTTTTTGGGTTTCAAAATGTTCACAGTGTACACCTTTCCAGTGACTACTTAAAATGTTTTCTTTTCAGAATCTGTCCCTATTTAGTCATGTGGTGATTGAGTGACAATTCTTTCATCTTCTTCATGAACTAAAACATCATGCTTGGCTCCAATATTTTTCTTGGAGGGGGAGGGGGGGGTTGCACACAAGATTGTTGACTGTCATAATTTTGAATCAAACTTCTAAATACACTTGACAGATATTCAAACCATTTGTGTTTTCTGTATTCATAATTTACTCCAAAAAATTTACACTTCACAAATAACACCCAATGTCACTTTCCCTTCACGATTGCAAAAAAATCTTCAATCTTCCAAGGCTAAAGGGAGACAAGCCAGTGTTTTTAGCTGCTGGTAGGGTGAAGAGGTGCTGCCCTGGACCCTGATCGGGGACAGGATTCACTGAGCTACCAGGGACTCCCACCACCAGCATCCAGTGGTTGTTGTCCATCTCGGCCTTGTGTGAATCCAGGAAAGTGTTCACCGACAGTTCGTACTCCAGGCCGAAAGGAGTTCTGTGTAGGGAAAGCAGGACAGGATTAAGTTCAATGTCCTACTGTCAGATAAACTGGTGATTGAAAATAAGGAAGAAAAAGAATTCTTATGTTGGGATGTTTATCATGCGCACACACACACATGCTTGCATGCACATGCGTGTGCGTGAACACACACACATACACCACACACACACCACACCACACACAACAGTTGAGATGTTATCATGCACACACATGCTCGCATGCACATGCATGTACGCGAGCACACATACACACACACACACACACACACACACACACCACACACACACACACACACACACACACTGACCCTCCCACCCACCCTCTTCTCTCTCTCTCTCTCTCTCTCTCTCTCTCTCTCTCTCTCTGGGGATGGATAGCCTAGTGGTCAGAACATTGCACTGCCAATGGGATTTTTTCCTCTGGAGTTAACATCAGTGCTCACTCCACTCTCCCAAAAGTCCTTCGGATCAGACTTTAAACCGAGGCCCCGTGTGTGAATGCACGCAGAACATCTTGCGCACACGTTAAATCCTGTTCCGCTTTTCGTAAGAGTAGGCCATTGTGTGCCAGTGGGAACAGATGAAATTTACAAAACTGCATACACACGGGGACTGGATGTAAGAAAACACAAGAATGCTGATTCCATTATCCAGGATATAAAAGAATAAATTAATCAAATCAAATCTCTCTCTCTCTCTCTCTCTCTCTCTCTCTCTCTCTCTCTCTCTCTCTCTCTCTTCTCTCTCTCTCACTCACACATACACACACTTATACACACACTTATACACACACACATACAAACACACATACACTCTCTCTCTCTCTCCTCTCCATCTCCCCCTCTCTCTCTCACTCACACATACACACACTTATACACACACTTATACACACACACATACAAACACACATACAAACACACACACACTCTCTCTCTTCCTCTCTCTCTCTCTCACACGCACGCACGACAACACACACACACACACACACACACACACACACACACACACACACACACACACACACACACACACACACACACACACACACACACACACCCTTACCTGAGGTTGAATTTATCCTCCACAGCAAGGCAGCTGTTGGTCTTGCAGTGAACAATCACCAGCTCTGCGTTTGCCTGCAATCATATCATGCAACATTACCCCGTCATTTCTCTCAGCTAATTTCAGTGAGTTGAAACTCTATTTTGCAAGATTCAGTTTACATTGGTTAGGTAACTAGGTGGTTGTAGGGGAGCGAGGCATCAGAGACCTCAGCTTCTCTAGGGGCCAGCATATTGAGGGCAGTGCCCATCTTCTCTCCCTCGCTGCTTTACCTTCCCTGACCCTAAAAAGGGCAGGTACCCATTTACAGCTGGGTGAACTGGGGGGACTGTACTGAAGCCAAGCCGCGCAAATGATCACCCATCCAATTGTAACCTCGCTCGAAGCTGCTTAACTTGCCTTGGGGAAAGCGAGCCCTCTGACCATTTAGCTATCCATCCCATTACATTGTTTAATGGGAGTTTATTCCCATTTTGAGCTAGATATAGACCAAAAGTATACATATCAGTAAATGAATGATGGGTATAAAGAGGAAGAGCAAAACACACTAGTGAACAAAAGATAGTTGTAATGATAATGAGTTAGACACACACAAAAAAAACAACAAGAATACACCAATACACACACATCATGATAATATGGGATTTTATTGACTCATGATTTTTTTTTTCTCAATGTTCACAGTGTGCACTGGTAGGTTTGATGCATCCTAATGATCTAAGATTTATTGTTGTTGTTGTTGTTGCAGAATCCCAAGCTCGACACTCTGAGGGTCACCTAGGATGTGCACTCTCTCGTGCATCACACCTGGGAACCGCTGTGAGTCTTGAATTTTAAAATGTTCAATAAAATGTTTAAAATGTGAGTCATTTGTTTAGACACACCTCTATCGTGACATTTGTCATTTTGACTTTGAGAAAACTGTGTGCCTAGGACTGAAATGTTATCTTCTGAGGGGCGGGATAGCGTTGTGGTCAGAACATTGCGCTCGCAATTTGACGACCCGAGTTCGATTCCCGTTCAATGGGATTTTTCCCCTGGAGTTAACATCAGTGCTGACTCCACTCTCCCCAAAAGTCCTTAAGATGAGACTGCAAACCGAAGCCCCGTGTGCGAACGCATGCAGAACATCTTGCGCACATGTTAAATCCTTACAATATTTACAAAACTACATACACATGGGGACTGGATGAAAAAAAAGCACATGCGTGCTTATTCCATTATCCTCAATATAAAAGAATAAAATAAATAAAATAAAATAAAAAAAAGTGTGTCCTATCTAGCCTGACAGTACCTTGAGGGTTACACAGAATATGCGCTCAGTCTTGGTCATCATACGGGGAAATGACACTAACAACACAACATTAATAATAATAACAACAACAACAACACAACAACAACAACAAAAACAACAACAGCAATAACAACACTATACTGACCGCTACAGGCTGGTGTTCGTACTCCAGTCGCACCAGAGGGTTGCGGTGCTGCACCCTCCAGCGAGTCAGGTAGGACGGCTCTGCCACCAGCGACACTTCCTGGTTCCGCGACTTTTTGGCACACTTGTTGAAGGTCACCTTGTCGGAGCACAGGTACAGCTGGAAGAAGGTCAACACACGTTTTGTGCAGACAGGTGTGCATGCAGGCAGGCAGACAGAAAGACAAGCATGCACATACAGATGCCCAGACGCACAGGCATGCATGCACGTGCATACACACACACAGAGAAAGACACGCACGCACACACAAATGCCCAGACACACGGGCATGCACGCGCATGCACGCACGCACGCACGCACGCACACACACACACACACACACACATATGTGCACATGCACACACACACACGCATGCGCACACACACACACACACACACACAATCTTTTTGCTTAAGTACAACAATCCATTTATTTTACATAACTCTTTTTGTTTAAATTGGGGGGGGGGGGGGGGAGAAGGATAATAAGTTTGTTTATTTGGTTGGTTTATTTCAGTAGAACAAATCTACAAATCTGATATCTTCTTTGTTTCCAAAAGTTTTGTGTTTGTTTTTGTTTGGTCGGGGGGGAGGGGGGGGGGGGGGGACTTGGTTTGATGTTGTTGTTTTCAAGGTTAGTTAGGTTTTGTTCTTTATTGTTTCTTCTCTGCTTTGACTTCTTGGAGAGTTGTGTTAAAGCATCACTGATTAAGTTCAGTGAACAAGTGTGTTTGGGAGGGAGGCCGGGGTATGATTTATGTGATGGGATGGGGACACAAGTCATATGATCACTTTCGTGTGTAATCAGTTTGTTTCTCAACAAACACACATCTGCACTTTTTGCTTGATACTCTTTATATGTTTTTTTCTGCCCTTGGTGGGATCTTGGCATAGATATGTTCTAAACCATTATTTCTGGACATGATAAAGGCTGCAAGTGTTTCTTTGAAAATATAAATTGTGAATTTCCTGATTTTGTTTTAGCTTACCTGGTTTGAATATTTTCCTCTTCTTCCCCCATCCCCCTTTTTAAAAAAAATACTTTTTAATGTAAACAAACAAAACTGATGATGCTTAATACAGACAAAACTAAAATTTAAAAATCAGACTTCTCTCCCCCCCCCCCCCCCCCCCCCCCCGTTTCACAATAAAAGATAGAAATATTATCAAATGCAGAACATATTATTATTTAAATTATTATGGCAAATGGGGTCTTGTTTATGTGCATTTCTTTTGTGTGTGTGTGAGTGTGCGCGCGCACGCAGGGATACATAGGTGTGCTGACATGATGAGTATAG
>CM060334.1:25197774-25235274 GCA_030674155.1 Stramonita haemastoma | reverse complement strand
TAGGACAGATGATGGTCCATCCTATGAAACTGTGCAAGCATCCCAACATGTCTCATTTATTTTAGGACAGATGATGGTCCATCCTATGAAACTGTGCCAACATTAATAAGAAGGACTAATTTATTTTAAATAAATGTCCACAATGACATTCCAATGCCATTACACTTGTTTTAGAATTGCTACATGATTTATCACAAATAAATCACAATTCTAATGATAAAATCATTACTACATAATTTTGATAACTTGTCTCACAACATGTCATTTACCTTAGGACAGGGGATGTTCCATCCTACGAAACCGTGCAAACATCAACAAAAGGGACCAGCTCATTTTAAATAAATGTCCACATTGATATTCCAATGCCATTCCACCTGTTTTAAAATTGCTACATGATTTATTATAAATAAATCACCATTCTTAATGATAAAAATAGGCCTTCACACCCATATTTGTAGTGTAAAGTCACACTAGAATATGTCCAGCATTTTAATAGCTGAACAATATCCTACCAAACATTAAACTTGCAACAAAGACCATGATCGCGCCAAAATTTAACCCACGCTTCCTTTGTTCGAAGCGATCACGTACGTACGAAGTTACGTTCACTGTTAATTCACAGGTTAAAAGCCTGTGAAATTAAATCAAACATATAGATTTCATAACCTTCCAAAACTATTCTGAATTAAACTGAAATTTGCTTAAACAGATAGTTTGATCAAAAACGAAGTTAAGAAAATAAAATCACCTTAATGGGGAACATCTAGACTCAGGAGCGAGTCTCTGTCACACGTCTTTCCCTCACTAGCCCCAGGCAGGAAGTGAGATTTAAAAAACAGAAATCCCGATACGCACTCTTTTTTAAGGGGTGATCACTCAACTCTACAAGGGAGTTACTGAACCTAACGCTTAGTAACGCCAAACACAAAAATACGTTTTGTGAGGGGGGTTACACACACCCTTCGCAGGAAAATGTTGCTATCTTTTTTTCAAAAAAGTGCCAACATTTCAAACAAAACAGAAACTCTACCCTCATGGGGCAAAAAACCTCGTCTTCAGCTTGAACAAAAATGCATACCCAATCCAAGGTGGGTATCAACATTTATCCTAAAAAATCATTTTAGACAAAACCTTTTAAAATCTCTGGTTGATTTTGATTATACACATCTACCCAATCTGATTTGTGTACTGCAAACAAAACCCAACACACAAAAACATTTCACATTCTTAAAAATGTAGGAAACATAAACCCAAAATAAACTGTAAGGGCTCACAAAGTCACACTCTGCAAATTAGCAGCAAAACAAACATTCATAAAAACATAAACCTGTGGACTCAGAAAGCCACACTCTGCAAATTAGCAGCAAAAACAGATACATTCAAAAATTACAGCAATCTCAAGAGCACCCTTGGTTGCTGACTTTCGCCCTCCTCCTTTTCCTGCAACTGTTTAGGTTGCATAGGAACAAAATCACACCTGTCAGTCAGATCCGAAGTTTTGACACTGTCAGGATCTCCATGCAAAATGGATCTCCTTGGTGCAGGCACTGGCTTCCATTCCGACTTCTCTGGGATGGACTTTTCCCAGCCAGGCCTACCCACACTAGACAAAGAACTCCTCTGACCAACTGGCAAACGCTTACGCCTTTTACGGGAGCCACCTTTCAGGGCATCCCCCCGGTTGTTGGTAAGAGGCTTGGAAGCACCAATGCCTTGACCACAACCCTTTCTTTCCTTCTGATCAGGAAAATAACCTGGACTGTCTTTTCCTCTGCACCATTTCCTTCTGGAAAGGCGAGGAAAAACTGACATAATCCCGATGGTTGCCTCTAGAGCTACCATCCGCAACCACTTTCTGGTCGCATACTTCCAGAACACCACCCTGACCACTACCACAACCTCGCCGATGTGGCGGTATGTAGCAGCGGGTTTGTTCCTGTAGGAGGATTTTTCGGGTTTTGTTGAAACCCCGTTCTCACTGACTTTGGCTTTAGTAGCCTTCTTTTTCCGCCTTGCCGACTGTGACTTGACCGGGCAATCACGAACAATGTGACCAACACCTTTGCATCGGTAGCAGGAACTTTTCGGCTTCTTTGAGTGGCCTCTGAGTCTCTCTGCTACCATGCCTGCCAACTCTTTATAGTTGATGGCCACCTTTGCCTGTTCCTGATGTGTCCGGCCCGTCACAGCTGACATAAGCCCTGAGGATGATTCCTCTAACTGCCTGACTGACTTCAACAGCGAGGTCAAGTCAGGCGACGCAGAACCTGGTCTGCCGAACTCATTCTTAAGTTCTCGAGCCATAATGGGCTCACATGACATGAAACTCTTCATGAACACAAAATAAACATTTCTGGCACACTCATCATGCGAATACAAATCACACTTATTCAACCGAATAAAATTTGACCACACATGCGCCAGAAAGTCCGATGGATTGTCACTTTTGTCCATCCGCATCAGTAAGAACTCGGCCAGACGTTCCACTGGGGTTTTAACATTGCCAAACACATCACTTAGACGGCTGACAATGTCCATGGCAGAAGAGCAGGACTTGACGAGCTCCCATGCCACACCACGCAGACTGCGCCGAACGCTGGCCAACACATCAGAGGGGGAGTCGTTCCCTCTCATCAGCACATCGACTTGCTCCTCCCACTTAGCAAAGTCGACCTCATCACCACCTGTTGGCCTTGATCCACTGAAGATGCCAAGCGGTGCCAAAGGCGTAGATGGCACCACGTGGACCTGGATCCTGGCCTGTAGCAGGGCTGCCATCTCAGCATCCTGCTTGTCGACCCTCTCCCTCAACAGGCGGTGACCTTCCTCCAGGGCAGTGAGCGTCTCCCGTAACTGTCGGTTCTCCTCCTCAACCGCAGTCACCCTCGCTCGTACCCCATCATCTCCCAGTTGTCTCATCTCTGGTCCCTCACTTCGACTGATCATGATCCCTATGTATGAAAAACTGGACTTACAATTACCATTCAAAATTTCATTAAAAATTTTGTTTCTCTTTCTCTTGGAATTAAGGGGGGACTAGGGGTACAATTTTGATGAAAAATCTCTACAAAGTGTGTTTTGGGATTATTGTAAATTTTGCAAGAATAATGCCTCTACAAACACTTCTAGGGCAGATTTTACTTCAAACTTGCCTAAAATATGTTTAATTATACTTTTTTTGGAGTAGGTGGCCTAAAAAAATTGTAACTGATTCACAAAATTCACTGTTTTCTTCCCTAGTAACGATCGTTTTGCTTCTACTGACTGTGGAGTGCAACCACGCGTTTTAAAGGTCAAGGACTGCTCTTTTTTGTTTAACCTAATTTTGTATTCATATGACATCACTGCAAGAGCTCCGCGAAGCATAAAGTGTGTTACTAGAAAGTAGTTTGCAGACTGCTGATTGGGTCTAACCAGTCACGAGAGTGAATCCTCGATTCTGATTGGCTGAACCTCCACTAGCCGCCATCTTTGTTTACACGGTCTCTATCGATGTCAGCGAACACAGGCATCACAGTTTGCCAGTTTTAGGCAGAGTTTTGGCTTTTTTTCGTTTCTAAGAAAAGTTGGAATGAAGTTTAGAGTTCTCCATAAGTTTGGCATTAAAAGAAGAAATCTGAGAAGAGTCTCAGCCGGTAGTGAGCCCCAGTAATCTGAACTTGAACCAGTCAGTCACTTGAACCAACTGCCTCGACCTCATTTGCTTCATCGAAGAAATAATATTTTCATCAAAAACGAAAGCGTATTTCACTCGAGTAAAGATGAAGGAAAACCAGGGCCCAGCTTAAAAACGAAGATTAAAATAAACACCCAAAACGACTGAAGAAGTGACGATCTCGACATTGCCTTCAGTCTCTTGTCACTGCACTGACACAGTGACAGGGGCCAGTGACCAGAATACAAAAACAGTAAACTATTATTTTATTTCTTTATTTTACTTTTTTTTAATTTGCTAGGATTTTTACTGACCTTACTTTTCCCTCTCTGAATGTCTCCACCTTGCATGTCAGTACATGTGCTTACTGTTTATGTTAGTGGGTGTATGACACACAGTGTGTGTGTGTGTGTGTGTGTGTGTGTGTGTGTGCAAGGTCAACTGATTTTTCTAAAGTTTGATGATAAAAGATTGATCTTAATAGCCTACATATTTTATGCAGCCTGCCCTCACAAGGAAAGAAAATACAATAGCAAAAATGCCTCATGAAGTGTATATTGTAGCACTCAGAAGTAAACAATAAAGAAGAAAAACAGTAGGCCTACCAATAACTATTGTAGGAAAAGAAAAATGAGCAAACTGTCTGAAAATAAGATTTAGAAAAAGAAGCAAAGCAACTATCAAATAAAAGAATCATTATAAATAAAACATACAAGTACATTCACCAAACAGAAAATAAAAAAAGATATAAATAATTAACGGGATAATAGTAAACAAAATTATTTTGCAACATATAACATAATAGCTGATAAATTCAAGTAGAGGTTTATTTCTAGAACCATAAAGATCAGCTCACACTTTCTATCCTGTGTGTGGTTGTTTCAGATTATGTGTGTGTTCAGTGTGTGTATGTGTGTGTACATGTGTGTGGTGCAGCGGTTGGTACATATATTTATACTGTTATTACTATCTGTGTTTTGTACCCATAAAACTCTTTAATATCTATGTCAGTATAGTACAAAGCTGTAGCTGAAGAAACTATAATGTAAGGGTCATGTGTTTTTACAGCCTGAGGTTGGAAAAAGGAAGAAAATATGGGTTTTGTGTGTGTTTACAGCATGTTAAAACTTTGAAGTCAATTTTCTCAAAACGCACTTTTTTCGCATACGTACAATCCGGCCCCCTTTACTGTGCAAGTTCTATAGCAGCTACTGCCATGAAACTTTGCACATAGATGTAAAAATGGCTTCTGAGTGCAATAAGACTATTAGAAAATGTCTCATCTCTCTAGGTTTTGGTCTAGGCAAGATTAAACTTGATTTTTTACATTTCCTAATTTTAAGCTAAATTCCAACGGGTGTTGTCAGCAGTGATGTGAATTTATACAAAGAAATATATGCTTATTGCACCCTTCTGTTCCTGCCCTTTGCATTTATAATGATTTTGACTTCATTACTTCATACTTTTTCGAACAGTAGAGGGGGCCGAGACATACCCGTTTTTCACTGCATTTTTTGGGGAAAAAAATCATAAAAATTTTTCTACATCATATTAAGCTTTGAAACTTTGTATCATAGCTTAAAATGATGCTTTCCACCACTGTGCAAAATTTCATGGCAATACCTTAAGTAGAACTTGAGATATAAAAATTGGTCAAAACGGACGCCTAGTCCCCCCTTAAAAAAAAATTCCTACAAAACTTTTAACGCACTGTTAGCAAAAAATTAATTTAAGCTAACAACAACAAATTACCAGAGCAACATTTCTGCTCTCAGCAAAATTACAGTTTTGCTGTTACCAAAATTTCACTTTCTCTGAAACTTTAATTTCCTTCCAAAATTTTACAATACTGTTAGCCAAAAATTAATTTAACTAACAACAAAAAATCTTTTTCTGAGCAAAATTTTATGCTCACTGCAAAAATTTAATTTTGCCTACACTTTCACTTCCAGTGAAATTTAAAATTTTCAAACACACACAAAAGACGTTACACCTTGTGAAATTCAAAGTTCCACAAAGATCGCAAACATCCACTCACAGTAGAGTTTCAACTTCAAAACAAACTAATAGAAAAACACTCCCTAGCCCCACATTGGGCGCCAGAAATGTAGAGGGTCCTACACGGGAATTATCTAAGGCGCCACTATAAATCCCGTTCCGCCTTATTCGGTACCGGAAATTTAGAGTCCTAGAATAATACCTGGTTTCTTTAGTAACCCTAAAGAAGAGTAGGGCTCAGCTACTTATGGGCCGGGGAGTGATAAAGGGGGGATAGTAAAGAGGATAGTAGAAAAATAGAGGGAAAAGAAAATATAGAAGAGGTAGGAAAGTAGGTGAAGTGAAATTAACTAACCTCAACTCACTCAGCAGCCACACTGAACACACTGAACGGGACGAATAACACCATTCATTCAAGGTGACTCCAGACCGAGTAAATTGGGTTTATAACATATATTCCACAACACAACCTACAACACTACCACATTACACAAAACACCAATGACTAATTGTACTACAAGTACAATTAAAAACACAAGATATTCTGTCCAGTCAAATACCAAAAATAGAACAAAATCAGTGATCAATCTCAGATCAAGACCACCAATAAAAACAACAATGGTAAGGGTGGAGATTTAACGATGGGGCAAAGCAGGTGTGACAGGGGGAAGACCGATGCTCCTGTAATCAAAAGAACATACAATGTAAAAAACATCACCTCTAAAATTATTACATGATTTTAGTAGTTAGTTTTACACAGGTTTCATTTACTTTAGGACAGATGATGGTCCATCCTATGAAACTGTGCAAGCATCCCAACATGTCTCATTTATTTTAGGACAGATGATGGTCCATCCTATGAAACTGTGCCAACATTAATAAGAAGGACTAATTTATTTTAAATAAATGTCCACAATGACATTCCAATGCCATTACACTTGTTTTAGAATTGCTACATGATTTATCACAAATAAATCACAATTCTAATGATAAAATCATTACTACATAATTTTGATAACTTGTCTCACAACATGTCATTTACCTTAGGACAGGGGATGTTCCATCCTACGAAACCGTGCAAACATCAACAAAAGGGACCAGCTCATTTTAAATAAATGTCCACATTGATATTCCAATGCCATTCCACCTGTTTTAAAATTGCTACATGATTTATTATAAATAAATCACCATTCTTAATGATAAAAATAGGCCTTCACACCCATATTTGTAGTGTAAAGTCACACTAGAATATGTCCAGCATTTTAATAGCTGAACAATATCCTACCAAACATTAAACTTGCAACAAAGACCATGATCGCGCCAAAATTTAACCCACGCTTCCTTTGTTCGAAGCGATCACGTACGTACGAAGTTATGTTCACTGTTAATTCACAGGTTAAAAGCCTGTGAAATTAAATCAAACATATAGATTTCATAAACCTTCCAAAACTATTCTGAATTAAACTGAAATTTGCTTAAACAGATAGTTTGATCAAAAACGAAGTTAAGAAAATAAAATCACCTTAATGGGGAACATCTAGACTCAGGAGCGAGTCTCTGTCACACGTCTTTCCCTCACTAGCCCCAGGCAGGAAGTGAGATTTAAAAAACAGAAATCCCGATACGCACTCTTTTTTAAGGGGTGATCACTCAACTCTACAAGGGAGTTACTGAACCTAACGCTTAGTAACGCCAAACACAAAAATACGTTTTGTGAGGGGGGTTACATGTGTGTGATTCTTTTGGTTATTTTATAATAATTTTGTATAAAGTTAAAGTAATCATTCATCTGTTTTTAATTTTAACTGTGTATTCAATAATGAATCATTCTTTAAAAGAATGTATAGCTACTTTCATAAACTGGAGCAGCTGTTGTTTTTACATCACAGAGCTGTTGTTCCTGTTCCGTATACGAAGGGTCCTAACTCTTGTTTGCTAAAATCATTTGTCTGGATGTCTTGGTTGTTTATCATAATTAAGAGAATTTTATATTTTAATCTTTTTTCAGGGAGGATAGGGGGGGGGGGGAGAGAGAGAGAGAGAGAGAGAGAGAGAGAGAGAGAGAGAGAGAGAGAGAGAGAGATGCACGTTTAGCAGGCGACACAACGCAGACATCTTAGCAGACGATGTTTAGAGACGACTTCCAATGAATGCTCCCGTTTAAACGATATGTCATTTTATTTTGTGTTTTATACTTAACATACAGTACATCTGTATTTCTTAAATTATTATTCCCAAAATTTTGAATATAATTAGTTTTTGTTGTTCGGTTTAAAACTGAAACGGTCAAAGTCTCGTTTGATCTCGCCAGTATCTGACGTTTTAAAACAATCGGCCATTGGTGAGTTCTGATGATAGAATAGGACTGGTAAGCAAGGACCAGCTAAGCGGCCGTTCTACAGACAACTTGAACAATGTCGAGTGTATACAAGCGGTCCACTGTACAGCGTCGACAGGTCAGTTCAGCAATGGGAGCTGACGGTGGTATGGAAGACGTAGACGAGAAGCCTGCATTCGAAGAAGAAGAGGAAACGGACTACGACTCCAAAGAAACGAGGTTGACGCTTATGGAAGAAGTACTTTTGCTTGGTTTGAAAGACAGAGAGGTACGAAGGTGTTTTTTTTGACGTTTAGTCTACCCAAGTGGGTGCACCAAACTATTTGCTGTTCTCATTCTTAAATTTTTTTTTTAGGAAGTTCTGTTTAAAGGAAAATTAATTCTCTGACTATTTGTGAATCACTGTATCATTGTATGTGTGTCAGTGACAATGTGTAGTGTAGTGTAGTGTGGTGTAGTGTGTGTGTGTGTGTGTGTGTGTGTGTGTGTGTGTGTGTGTGTGTGTGTGCGTGCGTGTGTGTGTGTGTGTGTGTGTGTATGTGTGTGTGTGTGTGTGTGTGTGTGTGTGTGTGTGTGTACATCACGTGTGTGTGTGTGTGTGTGTGTGTGTGTGTGTGTGTGTGTGTGTGTGTACATCACATGTGTGTGTACTGTGTGTGTGTGTGTGTGATACTGATAGACATACATGTACAATGTACATAGTGCATTTATCACACATACGCACACACGACCCTTGCACACAGGTTAAATCCTGTTCTGCTTTTCCTAAGACTAGAGTAGCCGAGTAGGCCATCATGTACCTGTGGAAACATTTACAAAACTGCATTCACTTGGGGACAGGATGTAAAAAAGCTCATGAGTGCTTATTTCGTTATCCTTGACTTATATGTAAAAGAATAAATTTAAATACAATAAACACACACAACCACACACAGGGTTTGCGATAACCGGTAATTGTTGGTATTTTACTGATTGTCTAGCGCGAACAATCCTAGCGCGAACCCTGAATAAACCGAGGCCCCATATGTGAACGCACGCAGAACATCTTGCGCACACATTAAATCTTGTTCCGCTTTTCATAAGAGTAGGTCATTGTGTGCCGGTGGGAACATGACAAGATTTACAAACATGCTTCGCGCTAGGATTTTTTAAAACCAGTTCTACGAGTTGCCATTTCAGAGATATCTTGACCAACTACCCCAAAATCGGTCCCCAGAAAATAAAATCCAGTACATACTGTGAACAAAACGAAACTATTCAGTGAGGGAGGGGGGGGGGGGGGGTTCGGCAGCAAAACTAAATCTAAATTGAAGGCAAATCTCTCGGAGACTTTGAATGCCGTGCTGCTGCCACTCGCTTCTTGGGCACGAAGCCATGCAGGAAATAGGTTTTTTTTTCTAGCGCCTGTGTCACTGTCTGTATCACTATCAGTCTGTTGTTTTGCATGACATCATTCGTGTGACTTATAGTCTTCTTTCTTGTTTCTATGCTTAGCGCACATCTAGTCTATATCTTTCATTCTATTATTTAGATTTAGTTTTCAACTTCTCTCTCAAAGCAACGGGCAAATTCATAGTCATAGACCCTCCGCTTTTTGTAAGAGCAGGCCATCGTGTACCGTGGGAACAGTATTTACAAAACTGCATACACACGGGGACTGGATGTAAAAAAGCACAG
Organism: Stramonita haemastoma; assembly: GCA_030674155.1. NCBI lineage: Eukaryota > Metazoa > Mollusca > Gastropoda > Neogastropoda > Muricidae > Stramonita > Stramonita haemastoma. Next base: position 25,225,606 of record CM060334.1, on the reverse strand, counting down.
GAGTACTTATTCCATTATCCTCGATATAAAAGAATAAAGAATAAATCAATCTAGGCCCCATTTACATATTGTGAATGGAAGTCACTGTCATGTCGAGAAGAGTGCGAAGCTCTATTCTTTCACAGTAAAGCTTGCTGTTATGGGCGCTAAAGAGGTTGGCGCCAAAGATAGAGTTCCTCGGAAGGGGTGGGAAGGGGTAGGTGCGTAAGCACAGGCGCATGACAAACTGTCAGAAAATGTCACTTCAGACTCTTTTTTTTGAGATGGAAATCTAATCGGTCACAGGCAAACAGAATCGGTACGCAGTACCGGCTGCTTCGAAAATTTTCGGTAACCCTGTTTACAATCAGGAAAATACTGACAATTAGTGAATTACCGGTTATTGTGAACCCTGTTACAAAACTGCATATATACACACAGGGTTTGCGTTAACCGGTAATTGTCGGTATTTTACCGATTGTAAACAGGGAATACCGAAAATTTTCGAAGTGCTCAGCCGGTACTGTGTACCGATTCTGTTTGCCTGTGACCGATTAGATTTCCGTCTCAAAAAAAAAGTCTGAAGTGACATTTTCTGACAGTCTGTCATGCGCCTGTACTGTGCTTACGCACCTACCCCTTCCTACCACCCCTTCTCACGAACATCTTTGGCGCCAGCCTCATTAGCCTAGCATGTAGAACAGCAAGCTTTACTGTGAAAGAATAGAGCTTCGCGCTCTTCTCGGCATGACAGTAACTTCCATTCACAATAAGTAAATAGGGCCTAGATTTATTCTTTATTCTTTTAATCTTTTATATCGAGGATAATGGAATAAGCACTCCTGTGCTTTTTTACACCCAGTCCCCATGTGTATGCAGTTTTGTAAATGTCATCTGTTCCCACGGGCACACGATGGCCTGCTCTTAGGAAAAGCGAAAAGCGGAGGGTCTTTGACTATGAATTTGCGCGTTGCTTTGAGAAAGAAGAGTCGAAAACTAAATCTGAATTGAACGAAAGATCTAGATGAGTGCTAAGCATAGAAACAAGAAAGAAGAATACAAGTCACACGAATGATGCCATGCAAAACAACAGACTGACACAGACAATGACACAGGCGCTAGAAAAAAAACCCTATTTCCTGCGTGGCCAAGAAGCGAGTGGCAGCAGCATGGCAGTCAAAGTCTGAGAGATTTGCGTTCAATTTAGACTTAGTTTTGCTGCCGAACAATCCCCCCTCCCCCACCCCCTCACTGAATAGTTTCGTTTTGTTCACAGTAGGTACCGGATTTTATTTTCTGGGGACCGATTTTGGGGGAGTTGGTCAGGATATCTCTGAAATGGCAACTCGCAGTACCGGTTTTAAAAAATCCTAGTGCGAACCCTGTACACATGAGGACTGAATGTAAAAAAGCACATGAGTGCTTATTCCATTATCCTCAATATTTAAAGAATGAATAAAAGAATAAATAAATAAATAAAATACACACACACACATGTTGTACACACACACACAAACATACACAATCTTGTTCCGCTTTTCATAAGAGTAGGCCATTGTGTGCTGCTTACACATGGGGACTGGGTGTAAAAAAGCACATGAGTGCTTATTTCATTATCCTTGATATTAAAAAAAACAACTAAAAGAATAAATAAAGAAAATAAACACACACATAGTGACACACACACATAGTCACACACGCATGCACGCACACATTCACACACACACACACACACACACACACACACACACACACACACACACACACACACACACAAGAAGCGAGTGGCAGCAGCATGGCAGTCAAAGTCTGAGAGATTTGCGTTCAATTTAGACTTAGTTTTGCTGCCGAACAATCCCCCCCTCCCCCACCCCCTCACTGAATAGTTTCGTTTAATTCACAGTAGGTACCGGATTTTATTTTCTGGGGACCGATTTTGGGGGAGTCCTTCGGATGAGACTGTAAACCGAGGCCCCGTGTGCGAACGCACGCAGAACATCTTGCGCACACGTTAAATCTGTTCCGCTTTTCGTAAGAGTAGGCCATCGTGTGCCGGTGGGAACAGATGACATTTACAAAAACTGCATACACACGGGGACTGGATGTAAAAAAGCACAAGAGTGCTTATCCCATTATCCTCGATATAAAAGAATTAAAACACACACACACACACACACACACACACACAACACACACACACACACACACACACACCCCACACACACACACACACACACTTTAAAAATTTCCACAGAAACGGAGAAAGCCAGTGGCTCCTTTGCAGGAGACTTTTTTTTTTTTTTTTTTTTAATGATTTTCTGATTTGCTTCACTGAGTGTATCATATGAGACGCTCCACCACATAAGGAGTCGCATTGTACCAGAGATAAAATTTGAGTTATTGGCATGTTATTAATTTGCAATCAAATTGCTATACAATTCAAAAAACAGATTGAAAATCGAACAATTCTATCAAAAGTTATTACAAATTGAAATGATAGACTGCAGAAAATGACAAAATGAGAAATGGACAAGTTTGGCATCCTAGTAGATGGTCAGAATGAGGGCTTGGCAAGGTAGAATAAGTGCTATAGTTTCATAATCCATCAAAATCTCAAAACCGGCAACCTCACCCCCACCTGCCTTTAATGGCTCCTAGCGGAAAAGTGGGTTATGTGCTAAGCGACTCCTTTTGTGGTGGAGCGTCACATATATATATATATATATATAATAAATATTACTATTAGCCATGCAAAACATAATCTGCCATATCAATTATCATCCTTGCCTGCCAAGTCGGATGTCATTTCGGAAGAATTGCTGGATTTTTTAAAAAACAGACAAAACCTGCTTACAAATTGTATTACATTTGATTTACAATACTGATTTATTTGGAGAGGAATGTGCTATGTCAGGTTCACCTCTCCCAATAATTTTTTATTGTGTGCCTGATGCTACTGACAGCCTGTAAAAAAATATATAGTTGTATCTTTTTTTTTATTTACTGCCTGAAAGTGTAGTGCATAGTTCCAGGCTCCAGCCCAGGGAGTCAATTAAAAAGTAAAAAAGAAGTTAGGTGATTTCCTTGTCAGTATTGTTAGTTGTTATCCATAAACTTATATGCACACATGTATGATCTATACATTCTATGATTTATTGATTATCCTTTCCTGATCATTGAAGTGATTCTTATTTTTATTTTGAAGATTTAACATTGAAACTTGTGTATTTTTAGGGCTACACTTCTTTCTGGAATGACTGCATCTCGTCGGGGCTGCGAGGATGTATCTTGATTGAGCTTGCCCTGCGAGGTCGCATCGAACTGGAGAAAGGAGGGATGAGGCGGCGCAGCCTGTCCAATCGCAAAGTGTTATGCAAATCAGACCAGCCCACAGGCGACATCTTGCTGGACGAGGCCCTGAAGCACATCAAGGAAACACAGCCTCCAGAAACAGTGCAGAGCTGGATAGAATATTTGAGTGGTGGGTAGTTTTTTTTGTTTGTTTGTTTGTTTTCTTCATACCATGCTGCAATATACTTCTACATCTTTAACACTTCAATACATTTCTCTTTACTTCATAACACACTACAATACACTGCTATACACTTCTACCCCCTAGGGGGGGGCGGATAGCCTAGTGGTCAGAACATTGCGCTGGCAATTTGAAGACCCGGGTTCGAGTCTGGTCGAGGAAATTTTCTTCCTGGAGTTAACATCAGTGCTGACTCCACTCTCCCCAAAAGTCCTTCGGATGAGACTTTAAACCGAGGCCCCGTGTGCGAACGCACGCAGAACATCTTGCGCACACGTTAAATCCTGTTCCGCTTTTCGTAAGAGTAGGCCATCGTGTGCCGGTGGGAACAGATGACAATATTTACAAAACTGCATACACACGGGGACCGGATGAAAAAAAGCACATGATTGCTTATTCTGTTATCCTCGATATAAAAGAATAAATAAATAAATATAAAAGAATAAATAAATAAATAAATAAATATAAAAAATTCTACAGAGTGGTAGGTATTTAACTTTGGCGGGGGGGGGGGGAGGATCAGACTTTGGTTTTGTTTTTGTTGGGTTTTTTTTGTTTAGAATACTTTGAAATACTAGAAGGTTTGAGTGTGTGTGTGTGTGCAGGTTTTTTGTTTATTTTAAAATGCTCTGAGAAATTTTATGTAAATATAAATCACAAGTTGCTTTTGATAGATCTATAGCATGGCTTATTTTACACAGAAATAAACATACGGTTAGGGCATGTTGGCATCCCAAAGCCAAAATCAAGCTAGATTGAGATAGCTTTTTTTCCATAAAGAGACAGAAACTGATCATGGATACTTTCAGTGTTAACTAGTCTAGACTTGTACTTTAAGTCGTGTTTGTGTTGTTCTTGAAATTCTGTAAGTACTCAAATTTGAACTGATTATTTTCCCGCTAGAGTCTGTCTTTGGGAATTTTTTTTCATTTTGTTTTGTTTTTGTTTGGTTGGTTATAAATGAATTTTGTCTTTTTTGTTGTTGTTGAACATATTCATTTTGAAGTTGTATTTCTCAGCATTTCATTCAAACAAAGACTGTCCCTTACAGATGAGAAATGATTTTATTTTTGGTGAGGGTGGATGCATTTAGTGCAGATGAAGCAAGATTTTGCATCCCAATGTTAAAGAAAGTTGATGTGGTTTTTTTTGTCAGATTGCTGCAGAATAAACTGCTGAAAGAAGTAAACATGCGCTGTTAAGATTATCAAGAAATAGTAATAAGAAAGTAGTTTTTATATTAAAGCAGTATACAAGAGGAAAAGAAGATGCTGATCATGAATAAGAAATTTACATCTGGAGACTGGTTAACTGCCTTGTAGAAACCATGACTTGTTTAAGTAGAGTACTCTTTATCTTTCTCTGACTTATTTAGTTCTTATCAATTTAAATGTAAATTGCATTCTTTTATTTCCAGGACAATTTACTTTTTGAGATCCAGTCCCCATGTGTATGCAGTTTTGTAAATTTTGTAATTCATTCCCTCTGGCAAACAATGGCCCTCTCTTCCAAAAAGCAGAACTGAACAGGTTCTAATATGTGCGTTAGATGTTCTGTGTGCATTCACACATGGGGCCTTGGTTTATAGTCTCATCCAATGGCTTGGCTTCTTGTTTACAGTATGTGTATGACGAATGATGTACTGTGACAGTGTTCTGACACCCTGTTTGTGTTACTTGTCAGGCTGGCTTGATTGTTTAGACAGTTCTCTCAGCAAGGAGAGAACTTGCATAATCCATGTAGTATCTAGTATCATATTACATTGTCGAAAACCTTGTTGCTCCCCATTCTTCCTACAGCACAGGGGGTGAATGAGTGCTGTGCATGATAGTAATGAAGTTAAACAAGTGGCTTGCATAACATTGTGTGTGTGTGGGCGCGTGTCTGTGTGTACACGCGTATGTGTCTGTGTGTGCTTCAGCCTCTTTCAAACTTGTATGATGTTAGATAGTACAATTGAATAATGCATTTGCTGTATTCATCAAGCTATCTGGTGTGTGTGTTGTGTGTGTGTGTGTGTGTGTGTGTGTGTGTGTGTGTGTGTGTGTGTGTGTGGTGTGTGTGTGTGTGTGTGTGTGTGTGTGTGAGAGAGAGAGAGAGGAGAGAGAGAGAGAGAGAGAGAGAGATTGCCTGGATGTATGTACATAGTATAATGTTATATCATGTGTATATATATATATATATATATCACTCTGTGTGTGTGTGTTGTGTGTTGTGTGTGTGTGCTGTTGTGTTGTGTGTGCTGTGTGTGTGTGTGTGCCTATGTGGAACAGGTTTTGATGTGAATGCAAGATGTTCTGCATAGGATGTTTTAGGCTGTGTTGCTTAGGCAAGTCCAATCTTGTAGATCTCTTCTCACTCTTGTTACTGCATGGTTAGTTACAAGTATTCAAATGAAGTTGTGAAGGCCGATTTCTCCTGTGTGCAGGTGAAACGTGGAACCCCCTCAAGCTGCGCTACCAGCTGCGCAACGTGCGAGAACGCCTGGCCAAGAACCTGGTGGAGAAAGGGGTGTGCACGACGGAGAAACAGAACTTCCTCCTCTTCGACATGACCACACACCCCTGACAGACAGCATCCTCAAACAGAAGCTGATCAAGCGGGTGCAGGAGTCCGTCCTCTCTCGCTGGACCAATGACGCGCATCGTATGGACAAGCGAATGTTGTCACTCATCTACCTGGCTCATTCGTCAGATGTGTTGGAAAACGCTTTTGCCCCGTTGTCGGATGATGACTATGAGGTGGCCATGAAGCGTGTGCGGTTTTTGCTGGATCTGGATCTGGACACAGAGAGCTTGAAGGAGAGCACAGTGTCTTTGATGTGGGCTGTCTTTTCAGCCATGACCAAGTAACCTCTCTGGGGATTGTGTTGGCTGCTGCTGTTTTTTTTCTTCTTCTTTTTTTAGGGGGGGTGGGGGGGTTGCATTGTTCCCCATGATGGCTGTAGTGTTTCCATATTCTTGAGCTGTGTGGACTGATTCTTGTGGCTCTGTAATGGCCATAGAGGCTGTGTAATCTTGTGGCTCTGTGATGGCCATAGAAGCTGTCTGACTATATCTTGTGGCTCTGAGATGGCCATAGAGGCTGTCTGACTATATCTTGTGGCTCTGAGATGGCCATAGAGGCTGTCTGACTGTATCTTGTGGCTCTGAGATGGCCATAGAAGCTGTCTGACTGTATCTTGTGGCTCTGAGATGGCCATAGAGGCTGTCTGACTGTATCTTGTGGCTCTGAGATGGCCATAGAGGCTGTCCCATTGGATGAGCCAAGAGGTCTACATGTATGATGCTTCTTGGATTCTTTAGAGGGGAAGGAGAGATGTTGAGGACCACTTGTTTATGGCCTTGTCTATGACAAACTGTTCTGTTAGTGTATAATCAACTGGCCAACATATTGAGTGTATGTGAGGACATGTCCTGCATGCTTGGGTTTGGCTTTGTGCATCATTAACTGGCTAACAGTCGAGTGTATGTGACTAAATGTGTTGGGTGACAAGTCATGTCAGTATTTTATAAAGAGTGCAAAATGGAGTGAGTGAGCCAAAAAGTGAAAATCTGGTGGAGCCAGATTTGTTCTGGATACATGTACATTATTTCATTAATTTGTGTAAATTGCAGTAAATTTGTATAATGGTGGGATTATTCTGTATGGTCAATTACTGAGCTTTGTTCCAAGTTCTAAGATGTTTTATAAAGCTCACTCCGTCCCATGATGTGTTGCAGCAGAAGTAGTTGCATGGGTAGATTGTTTTAAGTATCAAGTATGACAACTATCTCTTTTGAAAAACAGGTGAGAAATTTCCTTGAAGTTAAACTATCTGATTTGGAGCAGGGGTGAGTTTTTTGGACTGATAACTGAGCAGTTGTGGGTTAGATCTATAGGCAGTTGTGTGGTATTCTTTTCTGGCTGTTCTCCATGGCTGAAGGAAGTACAGACTTGGCTGGAAGACTGGGGCTATACTGTGGAATTTCATCCACTTCCTGGATGCCAGTTTGAAAATATTGCTCAAAATGACCCTACCAGTTCTGCTGGTGTCTGTATCTATTGGTTGTAGTGTAGCTTCATCACTTACAAATCGTAATGCTGTGACAAAAACATTGTCAGTTGCATGGCTATTTGTGCTGTGGTCTTTTATGACCCATTCTCAGTTCCTCCTATTCCATGATTATCTATGAGGAGCTCTTATTGTCTAAAAAAAAAAAAAAGAGAAGAATTTTGGGGCCTGCAAGACTTGTTGGTGAGTGAGCTTTCAGGTAGTGCAGTGAGGGAGACATTTCACTCGGTCCAACATTTTTTTTTACTTAGGTAGTAGTGTCGCAATACAGTTTCAGATGTTTTCTATCAAAGTGACTGCAGAGGTTCTTCCAGTTGCTGGCTTTCTGGTGGCATTGCATTCATTATTTTTGACGCTCCACCACATAATGAGACGCATTGCACCAGAGGTCATTTTTTAAGTATTGTCATGTTATCAAACTGCAATAAAATGGCTATACAGTACAAAAAACAGATTGAAAATCGGACAATTCTAGGAAAAGTTGTTGCAAGTTGAAATGCTTGACTGCAGGAAATGACAAAATGAGAAATTGACAAGTTTAGCATCCTAATAGGTGGTCAGAATGAGCGTTTGGGTTTTTTTAAAAACGCGTTTAAAGGTAAAAGGAAACAAAATTATGATTTGATATTTCACTATAAGGTAGAATAATGGCTATACTTTAATAATCTATCAAAATCTCAAAATTGCCAACTTGACCCCACCTGCCTTTAATGGCTCCTAGCGTAAAAGTGGGTTATGTGCTAAGACTCATTTTGTGGTGGAGCGCCACATTTGTTTGTTGAAGATTGTTAGGTCTTTGAGGTGGTCTTTGAGGAGGGATGTATTAAACTTGGTTATTGCTGTTTACAGTGGGATTAGGACAAACACTGGGTGGTACAAGGGAGAAGGAGGAAAAAATTAAAATCATTTCATCATTTCCACCCTGTAATTTTTTTTTTAGCTTGTTATCTATCCCCCTTTTAGTCTTTTTAGCCAGGAAAATTGTGAGAGTGATGCAAAAGTTGTTTTGTTTTTATTTGAGACATGCATACATGTGTTTTGAGTAAACTTCAGAGTAGGTATATGGATATTTAATGAGGCCTTTTTAAGTTATCAACAGCATTGGCTAGTAACAAAGTACCTTGTGGTATAGGTCCTAAAGGAAGCTACATAATTTGTGGAGCATATTTTATAGATTTGGGGATTTTTTTTAAAAGCCTAAACAATTTTTCTTTAACTTTTACTTTTGATTCATTCTGATTAAAAAGATTGGGTCAATTAAAAAAAAAAAAAAAAAAAAAAAGATAACCTGACTATGGGTAAATTCTACTTTGTACTTACTAGATCTTTGCATTTCCTCACTCCAAAAACCAGAAAAGGTGTACATTTTATTTTCATATTTTTTCTTGTTTTTGGAAACTGTAGTAAAACTAAAAATTTATTTTGAAACAAACATTTTGATATAGTGTTCGTGGGTTCACTTTTTATTTTCAGTTGAGTGAGAAAAACATGCTATTTGTCATGCAATATGTGATGTAAAGAAAAAATATTAAAACTTTAATTCATAACTGATAAACAATGTTTAATTCTAAATGAGTTATTGATGACAAGAAGGTAGGGTGTGTTTTTTGTCATAAAATTTGTGTTGTAGACTTTCATTTTGCAGTTGAGGTGTTATATAAGTTTATGATTGATACTGAACAATCCTAAGACCACCCAGATTTTTCAAAGTGTTTTTTTGGGGGGTGCCAAATCAATAACAATCTTATGAGCTTTTTCTGAAGGCAAGTGTGCAGTTATGTAATTTTTCATCAGATTCCAGCAGGATGGTCATTGGGCCAGGAATGGATGTACCTTTGGATACACCTTCTGGGTCTTTTCTTGAAGTCAGATAAATTTAAACAAAATCTTCAGCAGGGCTCTTGATTTGTACTGTTGCTCAACATGGCCCAATTAATGCAGTCTATATAGATCTGTCTATGAATAGGGAGAAAGGGGAGGGGAGATATATGCGAGAAGTTAAGAATTTGTGTGGTTGGGAAGTTTAGATGGAGCAAAATTGTTGAAAGGACAAAAAAGAAACAAAAACAGCATATTGATTGCAAGCTGTTTTACAAAGCCACATCTGTTACCACTTTTTTTTTATAAAGATGCGGTGAGTAAGCACAGTGCTGTGATACTGTTAGCTAATTCACATGTACTTATTGATAGCCTGAACAAAGACAAACCCAGCACTCCCTCTTGCCTCACATTGCTCTCTGTCAATACAGTATGCACAGATGCATGCACATAAATTTTTGTTTTTAAAGTAGTGATAACAGAGAAATTTTTTATAGATAATGAGTCACGTTGTCAAAATTCATACTAGTAAATTAGTTTTCAACAAACGGAATTAAATGGTAATTAAACTCGAGGAGATTGCATAACACTTTTGCAACTTTTCTCAGGTACTTTATTTCATGAAAATAAAATAGTGAAAAATTAAAAATAAGTGAGAAATGGCAAATTACTTAGAAATCTGACTTACAGAAAAGTGGAACTGGGTTTTGTGTTTATTCTTATTAATTTTTGTTCATTTCTTGCCTAACCCATTCTCATCTCTATCGTCCTTTCCCAAATTTAAGGAGAAAAAAAAAAGACAGCAAAGATAAGTGTTTGTTATTTTGCACTGCAGAGCTTTCTAAAATAATTGTTTTTATCTTCAATGCACATGTATGTATTGATAACACACATTTTTAGAGCACTTTGTTTTTTGTTGTTGTTTTTTTTTGTGTTTTTTTTTTATTGTTAGACCTTTTTTATTTGTCATTCACATCAGTTGCAAAGGGTGATATTAAAAAAAAACCCACACAATTGCTTTCATTTATTTAAGATCTATGAAGGTAGAAGAGCCCTTATTGTTGGCACAGTTTATATTTCACCTTCATTGACCATAAAGTGAACTTAGTTAAACCATGATAGGACTGAAGAACTGGCTAGTTACAGTATTCTACAGTGTTTGAAAGAGCTTGGGATTACTGTTGTTTAGACAAACAGTTGAGGAGACTTCTGGTAGGATAAATTTACTGTTTGATTCCATTCCCTTCTACTCATGTCATGTGTGTGAACAAATGTAATCTTTTATTATGCTTCAAAACACATTAAGAATTCCTTTCTAGATTTCATGAGTATTGTTAACAAAAATTAAAGAATTGTTTTACTTTAGAGCAGTTGGCCATTTCTTCATTTTGTAGACATGTTGGGTTTTAGGTGAGGTGTCTTTGGCACACACGCTGAAGTGCTATGTTAATGGAGTACTATCCAGTTAACTTGAAATTTGCTGCCTGAAGTTGTTGGTGTATGGTTTTCTAAGGGCAAGTCTGACTAGTTCCTGGTCTCACTACTAACCTCCACAAAGGAGTCTGTTCAAATGCTGAGCACATTGAGATAATTTTCTAAATTCATTGGAATTGGAGGAAGCACAGGCTGTGCCAGGATCAGCCTGCCTACCCACAACACATTGCCGAAAAATGTCAGTGTAGTGCTGTCATGACTCCCCAAGCAGTTAAGAGCTGTCAGTGGGAAACCAAGTCAGAAGAAATATTTTAGTCTTGTAGTTAATAACAAAGAAACAATTCACACATTGAACAAAACGACTTTGGGGGTGGGGGATTCACTTCTCCATTTCAACTTGTTGAAAAGACGAAGTAAAATGAATGTAGAGCTTTTGAAAGTGACAGTAATATTCAGGTGAAGACCATGTTATTTTGCTAAATTTTACTGAGGTCAACACAAGTAGGAATTCCATCTTCACAGCTTGGTTATGATTGTGATTGATTGGCAAGTGGTTTTGGATGAAGTCGATTATGATTTGTGGGTGGTTGTCGGTTGTTTTTTGGGGGGGCGTTGTTTTTGTGTTTAGTGTATATTATATATTTTTGGTACTTACATATATGCAGTGTGATATTCAATAATTTTTTTGGAAGGATTTTTGTTTTTGGGTAGTTTTTTTTATGTTTTTAATCAATAAAGCTGATTTTGGGGATGAGGAAAGGAGAGATTTATTGAGAGGATGGCTTTGGATATGTTCCATTTCATGTTTTGCAAAAAATACTCACATATTCTGCACCAAAAAAATGTGTGCTCTTTTATATGGGTTGGGTTTTTTTGGGGGGGGTTTGGGGGGATAAAGTTCATATTAGGAAAAAAGACTGACCACTAACTGAGTAACATGTAAAATAACAATTATCTAGATTGGTATGAATAACTTATTGGAGGAATTTTCAGTTGCGCATTCAGGTTTGTGTCAGTATAGCTTTGCTCATATGTTTAGTATGGTTTGGTTTTTGTTGTTGGGGATTTTTTTTCCATAAGTAATGGATATTGATATCGCTCACCCAACAATCACCATTGTTTATATTTCAATAATACTGGTGTGTCTCGTATGATGTCACATGCATGTGGTAAGTTCACACAAATAACTAGACTGATCGTAGGTCATGTGCTGCTGGCTTATTTCTAGTGTGCCTAAACTCACAACAGTTTGGGTTGGTTTGGTGGTGTTTTTTTGGGGAGGGGGGGAGTTGTTTTGTTCTCTCGTGTGTCACTGCTGTGATTCTAGGCTAAATGGGATATTTTTGTTTGATTCAGTCAGGTCATGGGAAAAAAGGGCATGAAGTGAGGATTGCTTTCTTGATCAGTCGTAATGATTAGTTCCTTTAAAAGTTCTGTAGGTTGTATATTTTATCCACCCAATAACTTTCGCGTGTTTGATCTGTGGGTCAGTTCTGTTTTCCTTGCGCTCTGTTAGGGTCTTTTTCTTTGATTGCAGCAGGTTAGGATTCCAGTTTCACTTCCTTCACCAACACTTAGTGTTCTGTACCTCATTTCTGTACTGGGAAGTGTCTTGAAAAAAGTGCATATACAGTAGCTACCTGTGAACATATGATTTCCTAGAGTTTTGAAGCAAGCCTGTTTTGTTAGACTGAGAAAAGATGTATATCAATGTATAAGTAGCAGCGCTGAAACAATGGGCAAAAAGGTTTTTCTTGCCTTTATCTGTTCTTTGAATCCTATGCTGGAGATGCAATCTCATGTTCTGTGTAGCAGATGTATGGGTAATTGTTGACTGCCATGGGGCTGTAGTTGGCAGGTGTTGATCATATTGGCCTTGGATGAAACCTGCCTGTTGAGGCCTGTCAGGAATGTTAGACCCAGAGTGGAGGCACAAGGTGAGAGCCCTGATACAGCCTCTTGTGGTGGGCGCGGTTCCCGGTATCGTACGGTATGGCTGCTGTTTAATTGAGCATGTAGGTCGTACTACTAGGAATTCTGTTAAGTTAGCGTTACCAGGGTTAACAGGATTAGTTTGGTGGCATGTAGGAGAGGCTACCTTGACAGACATTTTAACGCCACTTGCTTCACTGTACTGTACTAAATCTGCAAGGAAAATGGTAAAGATTGGAAAGAGCAAAATTGTCTTTACAGTAAGGTGTCCCTGTGATTGGTCTTGTGTTGGATTCATTGGCAATGAGGAAGTGTGGCTGATAAAGGACAGATCCTTGTGAACACTGGTAGGGACTTGGCAGATTTTTTGGTTTTCTGTGAGATAAACTGGTTGCGCTTCCATCAATGGCCTGCTGGATCCTATGTAAATGTACTGTAGGTGTGGCTCTTTTCAAAGACTTTTTTTGAAGGTGAGGAATAATGCTGCGTGTCTCCCTCCTCCCACAGGCTTTACCACCAGGTCGTTAAGTAGTGTACTCAAATCAGTCGTGTCTGGCTCGACATAAGGAATCTGAGATGATAATTTTCAGTGTGATGCTTTGGCCAAGGTGAGTAGAGGACATAACCCGAGTCATACAAGGTGGTCGATCTGGGGAAGACCACATACATGCAGTGTTGATTCATGGCTGGAGTGTTGCAAAAAATTTTGTTTAAACCGTCATTGTACAATTAAAGATAAGACAGCAAAATATAAATTAGCCAAGCTGACTGCAGCTGTGAAGACTGTTTTTGGATAACCACATTACTGTGGTCAGTGACTTGAAAAGATCAGACAGCAAAATATAATTAGTGATGGACTTACAGAGACGCTGCAATTAAATGCTGTTTCGTTACAAAATGTCCCATTTATTAGCCAAGCTGACTGCAGCTGTGAAGACTGTTTTTGGATAACCACATTATTGTGGTCAGTGACTTGTCAATTTTGAGGAGGGACATTCTGCATAGATCCCCGTCCCTTTATTTTTTAAATTTTATTTTATTTATTTTTTTTTTTATTTTAGGACTTCTGAGATCCTAAAATTTCAGATGTACTGTGTGCTTAATCTCATTGCTCTGTGTACCCTGCTTGCAAGAAAGGAGGCAGAAAGGGGTTGATTTATTGTCTTAACGGCTCATTGGCAATGATTGGTTTCTTCAATCTTACTGGTTGATGTTGGCCACTGTACTCGGTGCATTGTCATACCTCTAGAGGTTATGATGTGGTTTATAAGGACAACTTTATGAAGGGTTAAGTAGGCCTACATCCAAGGTCTTTCTTTTTTTTCATGAAGATTGGCTGCCAGGAGGTCTGTACTCTTGTGCCGTGACACATAGCAAAGATTGGCTGCCAGGAGGTTTGTATTCTTGTGCCGTGACACATAGCAAAGATTGGCTGCCAGGAGGTCTATTCTTGAGCCGTGACACATAGCAAAGATTGGCTGCCAGGAGGTTTGTATTCTTGTGCCGTGACACAGCAAAGATTGGCTGCCAGGAGGTCTGTATTCTTGTGCCGTGACACATAGCAAAGATTGGCTGCCAGGTCTGTATTCTTGTGCTGTGACACATAGCAAATGTATTTGAGTGTTCTCCTTTTAATGCCTGCATGTCGTTTTTTTTGTCACAAGTGTTGGGTTCTTGCAGGACGGTCTTCAGTCTTTCATTTGACATGTAGCAGTCTCCAATAGAATCACATTTCTGCTGCCTCATTTTTTTCCCCCTGAGTGTAGGCTTCACAGAATATTGTTGTACAATTTCTTTGTTTTCTTTTTATTTTATTTTATTTTATTTTATTTGACTTTAAAAAAAAATTTTTTTTAACCTCGTTGACACTTGTGCCTCTACAAGGTCAGGGATAGTTTGTAATTTGCTGGTTGGGGGAGATAGTGTTTCTATGTGCTGTGTGATGAATGTTTTAAAATCTCAAGTCTGTTATATTTCCTGTTTTTAGATTAGGTTTTGGGGTGGGTTTTTTTGGTTTTTTAAAATTATTTTCATTTGTGGGCAAGTGGCAGCGAGCTGTTGTCAGCAAGGCAATTTCTCATTTGTGGAAATGTAGGATAAGCTGTTCTCAGTGGGGCAATTCTGGACCCAATATAACGCACATAGGACGGAGGAGGGTGGGGTGGAGGCAGATTAATAAGCAGAAACTCTCATTCAAACAAACGCACTCTACAAACATTGAATACTGTGCAACCAGACAATGATAAAAACTAAGTGGGTTTGTTGCACTAAGTAGGTTTGTGTGGGCCGCCACCATCCCTGACCACCACCCTCTAGGTTACTTTCTTATATACCTTCCAAAAGCCCCCTTTGTGAGTACTACTCACTCTTTCTCATCCAATCAGAAAAGACTTTTCTCATCCAATCAGAAAAGACTTTTCTCATCCAATCAGAAAAAGAGTGAGTAGTACTCACCTAGTCTACAAACTGAAGACGCACGTTTTTATCCACTGGTCTTTTAGAAACATGCGTCTTCAGTTTGTAGACTAGGTGGGTTTGTGTGTGCCGCCACCATCCCCGACCCCCACCCTACGGGTTACTTTCTTATATACCTTCCAAAAGCCCCCTAGTGAGTACTACTCACTCTTTTTCTGATTGGATGAGAAAAGTCTTTTCTGATTGGATGAGAAAAGTCTTTTCTGATTGGATGAGAAAGAGTGAGTAGTACTCACAAAGGGGCTTCTGGAAGGTATATAAGAAAGTAACCTGGAGGGTGGTGGCCCACACAAACCCACTTAGTGCAACAAATATAATTTGTTTGCATCATTGTCTGGTTGGACTTCAGATTTTACATTCTTACCTTCCACAAACACAGAAACAGTCATTGGTGTGCTAGTGAACATTTATTTCTAATTACAATGTATTTTTTTTATAACATTCAACTATCATTCCAAACATGTTTTGAGGTGGTTTCTACTGGTTTTCATTCATCTGAGGGGTCTGCAATAAATAAATAAAATTTTTGAACAAGTGTGTGATGCTGGAATGGATGTGTATGCATGACTAGCACAATCAATATTTATCTAGCAGGCATGCCTACTCTTACCCACGGCTATTTGATGACCATAAAGCTATGGGGAATCTAATGAGGAATACAGAATTCATCCACTGCCGAGGCAGAGAAGGGTAGTCTGAAATTCTTTTTAACATTATTTTGTGTACTGTTGAGAACGCCGTGTTGGAATCCTCCGATTGCCTTTGATCAGATCAAACTTGGTTCAACACGGCGTTCTCAACAGTACACAAAATAATGTTAAAAAGAATTTCAGACTACCCTTCTCTGCCTCGGCAGTGATGAATTGTGCATTCCTCATTAGATTCCCCATAGCTTTATGGTCCTCAAATAGCCTTGGATGTGTACTCTACTGCACTACAAACACTACACATATATAACCCCAAAAGAAAAGGGCAATTAATCCTGTTCCTACTCCCCCCACCCTACAGAAATCAGAGAGTGACCAGCACCACCAGTGTGACCAGCACCACCACCACCCCAGCCTCTCTTCTCCCCCCACAGCCACCTTTCATCAACAAATGACTAGGATGCCTGTCCATACCCTCCCCTACACCCCGACTGCGTCGTATCCCGTTATGATCCACATTACGAAACTGCACGTTTTCTGGATCTCTAAGCCGGGATGTGTGGTAGTATTGCGTGTACTGGGTGGTGGTGGGACTGGAGGTGGTGTTGGTGGAGTTCATGCGCCGTGGGGTGAAAGAGCACATCTCCTCCTCCTCCTGGCGAGGCTTGAAGCCCGGACACTGCCAGGGCCCAAAGTCCTTGATGCTGGCCAGGGGGGTGGGTTCCCTCACCCACGACAGGGCGTCGTGCACAGTCAGCACATAGACGTCGTCCATGGAGGACAGTCTCTGCAGGAAGTCCTCCAGGGCGTCCAGATGGTAGTCCGTCTCCAGCCACTTGGAGTGAAGGTTCACGTACAGGGGTGCTCTGAGTTGTGAAAACAGAAAAGAAATAACATTGAAGTAGGAAGGAGAAAAATATAAACTTTGACTTAAACATCTGGAAAAAAAACAACTGCTCTGAGTTGTGAAAACAGAAAAGAAATAACATCGAAATAGGAAAGAAAAATATAAACTTTGATTTAAACATCTGGAAAAAAAACAACTGCTCTGAGTTGTGAAAACAGAAAAGAAATAACATTGAAATAGGAAAGAGAAATATAAACTTTGATTTAAACATCTGGAAAAAAAAAACTATTGAAATAGGAAAGATAAATTTATATTTGATTTAAACATCTGAAAATAACCAAAAAAAGACCGACTTTGAAGCAGGGTTTGTAGGAAAACTATGAATAGCACATACAAATATAAACTAGAAAAAAATGCTAACAGCTCTTGCACATAGCAATTTAAAATGAGAAAATTCACAATGAATTTCCTAGTATTATCAGTATAGTCTTGGCCAGTTTCAACCCCCCCCCCCCCAAAAAAAAACCACAAAACTTTGAAGGTTTTTTTGTGTTTTTTTTAAACAAATGTGATGGCGACTTAATTCCATTTTAGATTTCGCAAAACAGACTAGTGATAGTTTATCTCCATTTTGTACTCTGTTTTTATATTTAAATTTTCATTTAGATATCTTTCAACTTTTCAATAGCATCTCTTTAAATAAAAACAAACTCTGTTTTTATATTTAAATTTTCATTTAGATATCTTTCAACTTTTCAATAGCATCTCTTTAAATAAAAACAACCCCTGAATATTTCACTCTTCTTATGACATTTTTCTTGACTCACTCGGGAGGCCAGTTCTCTCCCTTGCTTTTCCCCATGGACGGCCCATTTGTAATGGTTCATTTAAAAAAATCATAAAAAATACAAAACACATAGAAAGAAAATGAAATTTTTGAACTTATAAATAACATGCTGGGTTAGTACATATAAAAAGATCGAAGCTCTCACTCAAATATTTAAGCTTTGACAAGCATGAAGAAAATTCTACAAATTTTGTACTCCGTGTCACAACTCCATGTCCCCTACTCTCTGCAACCATAAACCAAGATTTCAGAACACAGGAATCAACCGAAAATCCTCTGCATTCAACCTTGGATAGGCTCACAAAGCTATGCTAAGCTGCACTAATCATAGTATCAATGCGGCTGCCACGTGAAAAATCTGCAAACAGCAAATCCGCTATAGCGGACTGCCGTCCAAAACCATTGTTTAAACTGACCCACTATAGCAAATGGCCGTCCTCTGAGAGTTAATCATTTTTCTGTCACCCATGTATTAACTATGGGTGAATATTTACCTTATAAGTTACAGTATAACATTATCTCACGGCAAATGTCTAATTTGAGTGTATCCAATGTTAAGATGTAAGTACATCATAGAATTATGTTTCTGAATAAGTGATTTTTAGGTTAAATTGGGTTGTTGTTTTTTAGGCAATCTGAAAAAATGATAGCATTATGAATATAATTTCTTACTGCTTGAATGCTACCACTGAAAGCAATAAAAGATCTGTATCATAACTATATTCTCTTGAAATTATCCAAGTCAGTATGCTCCAATGATCATTCAAAACTTTTTATTTGTCTTGTTGATTTCTTTTTGTGGACAATACAAATTATTTTATTGACCATCCAGCCTTTCTATTATAGTCATTATGAATATAAATATATATATATATTTTTTTTTTACGTATTAAAAACGATCACCTGAACAACAGTACACATCTACAAGCTGTTCAGCTCACCGAAAGTAAATTATATATATTTAAAAAAATCATTCCTTATTGACAATTAAACACTTTTTTTTCTTTTTTTTTTATTCTGCTTGCTTTTTGTAATGCAAACTGGTCTTGTTAATTTGGTGTCTTAAAAAAAGAATAAATAATAATCCATGGTTATAAGACCCCCCCCCCCCCCCCAAAAAAAAAAAGGGTGAGTATACAATCCCTCGTCTTGTTAATTTGGTGTCTTAAAGAATAAATTAATATTTTGAATTTGTTTTTGTACCATGGTTGTGATTCCCCCAATAAGAGGGTTGTTATACAATCCCCCTGTGCCTTTGCATTTTTGCCCCTAAATTATTGTTATGCTTTAAACACTTCCCTCCCCATGACATTTTGGTGAAGAAGTTTATTCAGATCCAATTATACCAACAACATGAAAAAAATTTTCTCCAGTTATTTTATCTTATTTTCATCAGTTTATAATATACATTTTTAGATCTGGTATTTTCTTGCACTGTTTTGTTTTGTTTTTTAAAAAACCACCAAACATATCCCAGCTTTTTTTTTGCTGTTCTAACCAAATATAAATAAATATTTATGGTTCAAATTTAATTTTCCTGTTATTGGAGAAAGAGAGAGAGAGAGGGTGGGGATGGGGTACAGCTTGAAATTAGTATATACAAACATCTTTTTACATTGGTAACATACACCTGTCGTAATGATCTTTTAATTTATTCATGGGCTTTACTTCCATAAAACTGATGAAGTCAAAGACAAAAGAAAAAAGATTCCACTTATACCATCAACTATGTCAAGTAGAGACTGTAACTGATCACATAATTATCAGAGCAAACAAAGGTTAAACAAAAAGCATTTGATGCTTGAGACACTTTTTCTAATGATGCTGCTGGTAATTTTTCCGTCACTCATGACCAGTCCACTATTGTGAACATTTAATTTGTAAATTACAGTATAAAGGTAAAAAAAGGTAAAGTTGTCCCAGGGACAACCTAGGCGGTTGTAGGGCCTTCAGAGACCTCAATTTCTCTAGGGGCCAGGATATTGAGGGTGGCGCCCATCTCTCCCTCGCTGCTTACAAGTTACAGTATAACTTATCATATTTCTGCATATGTCTTCATCTGATTTGGGTGCATCCTATATTCAAATGTAGCACAGTTTTGCTTAGAACTATATTTCTTGATAAATTTCTAGAATTTTTACACACCGTTTAATTGTGTTTTTTTTTTTGTTTGATTGGTTATTATAGGCAATCTGCGGAAACTATAGCAATAAGCATTATAAATATGTAATTTGTTACAGCTCAAATGCTACCACTGACATTAATAAAAGATCTGTATCATAACCATATTCTCTTCAAATTATCCAAGAGTCAGCATGCTGCAATGTTCATTCAAAACATTTTACTTGTTAATTTTTTTGGACAATACCAAGTATTTTATTGATCATCCAGTCTTTCTATTACACTCATTAGGAATGTGAATATGCATACATTTTTTTCATGTAAAAACCATAACTGAAAAACAGTACACATCTGCAAGTTGTTCAGCTAACTGAAACTAAAAAATACTTAAAAAAAAAAACAAACAGTACACATAATTGACCGAACATTTTATTTCAATTTTCATCTTTTTATTCTGCTTGCTTTTTGCGATGCAAACCTCGTCTTGTTAATTTGGTGTCTTAAGAAAGAAAAATAATTTCCGATTTGTTTTTAACCATAATTGTACCCCCCTCCCCCCCCCCAAAAAAAAAAAAGAAAAGAAAAAGAAACGGGTTCTTATACAATCCATACAAAGCATAAACAGGCAGAGGGAAAATTAACTGCACAACTCAGTTATCTTTCCTCTACACAATTCCTTACTTTCCATCAATAATTAGCGTGCACCGTGGCAAAATCTTGATATAGTTAAAAAACTATCAACCTTTTTTTTTTATAAGCATATTCATTGGCATGATGGTAAAACATAAAAAACTTACTGTTTGCTCAAGAGTTTAGTCCCCTATGTTTTGATGGTCAAATGATTCTTACATATATGTATCATGGATGAAAATGGGCATCAGAGAAAAGTTTCTGAACTTTGTAGAATTCATTAAGCTGTGGTTACACATTTTTAGATTTTTTTTTTTAAAGATATCTGTATATACATGATTGTATATAACTTTTGTTCTATACAGTTACTGATTTTTCTTCATTTTTCTGGTCATAAACTCTCTGACTTTATGAATTTACAACTGTGTCTGTTTCTATTCTTAACTTTGGTGATCAATTTCATGACCTTTTCAGTTGTCCTTAAATGAAACTTGTAAAAAAAAAAAAAAAAGGTACCAAAAAAAAACAACAAACACCTCTAAACATCCTAATAACTTTCCTTAAACAAACGAAAGGACTTGTTGATAAAAAAAAATGATGAATACCGTCAGGAATATCATTTAAAACATATTCAAGGAATCTGAAATGTGTCATCGGAAAATGATAAAAAAGTAGTAAGCCTTATGTGGTTAAATGGTGCATTTCAGCTGAATTTTAGCTATCCTTTGGCTTTAAAAAAATTGTATGATATTAGACCCATATCCATGGAGTTTTGACAGGAACTGACAAATTTGATTTCTGTCTTTAATCTGTCTGAGAAATTAAAAACTTGGATGTCCAAGGAGGAAAACTAGTCTACACAGTTTTATGCCCTTTCATTCCTACTTCTTCTTTCTGCTTTGGCCTTTTGTTTTCATACCTGAAATAATTTTCCTTTAGGAATACTTCTAGGTAGTTGCTAGGAAAAAAAAGTAAGAGAAAAAAAATGGAGGAGGATATTACAAACCTGTTTGTGCGGTAGTTCCTCAGGAAGTTTTTCCACAGCATCTCAAAGGTCTCCTCATGATTGCGCGGTTTGTTGAAGCAGTGGTCGATGTAAGCACAGGGCAGGTGCTCTCTGAAACATGAGGATACATAATCATGTGTATATGTATGTATATAAGATAATATAAAATATAAGGTAATACATAATATGTGACGCTCCACCACATAATGAGACGGAGTGCACATGAGGTCAATTTTTAGTTATTGACATGTTATTAATGTGCAATAAAGTGGCTATCAAATACAAAAAACAGATTGAAAATCGGACAATTCTGTGCAACATTATTACAAAGTGAAATGATAGACTGCAGGATGTGACAAAACGAGAAACGGGCAAATTTATTTTAGTAACAGGTTGTCAGAATGAGTGCTTTGGTATTTTCAAAACACATTTAAAAGCAAAAGGAATAAAAATTATTCCTTGATATTTCATTTTTAGATCAATAAACAGATCTAGTTTAATAATCAATCAAAATCTCAAAATTGACAGCTTGACCCCCACCTGCCTTTAAAGGCTCCTAGCGCAAAATTGGGTAATGTGCTAAGCGACTCATTTCGTGGTGGAGCGCCACATATATCATATAATATCATATATGTATGTATAAATATATGTATATATATATATGTATGTGTGCATATAGATATGTGTGTGCATATATATATATATATGTGTGTGTGTGTGAGTGTGAGTGTGTGTGTGTGTGTGTGTGTGTGTGTGTGTGTGTGTGTGTGTGTGTGTGTGTGTGTGTGTATGTGAGAAAAACAAGTGCAGGTAACTTTATTCTCATCATTAACAATATTCTTGTCAAAGTTTTTTTTTTTTTTTTTTTAAATCACTACAGGATTAAAATCTTTAAAGACAGCATTTGGGGAATTGTTGAGTAATGGCATGCCTAGAGCCTTTTGCCTTCACAAGATTTAAGATTTAATTTAATTCCTTTCACCCCTTTTGGGGCATGGAGGATAACAAACAAGTTCAACAGGAGAAAAGAAACCTTACAGCAATACATCCAAAAATATTATCAATATCAACAGGAACTGAAAAGCAAGAATTCATTGCAAAATAATAAACAAACAATAGTAAAAGACTCAGGACATTTTTTTAAAGGTATGTAAATGTCTGTAAAAGACACAATCTACACTGGTTAAAGGCATCAAATCAAATTTCAAAAAACACCTGCAACTCATGAATTTTGATAGAGACAGAACAACTTTTCGAGCTTTACATCAGCCTGCAAAAATTATAACTGGACATGGGTTGACGAAAATGCTGAGGAATAAAATCTTGCCGTAAATGTGTAAATTGGGGACATTCCATGATAAAATGAAATTCATCCCCTATAACAGACATATTGCATTTTGAACATACTCTTTCTTCCCGTGGTATGTTATGGAAACGTCCAACCTTGATAGGAAGTTTGTGACAACTGCAACGGAATTTCATAAGAGTGTAAACACATACATTCGGTACACACACACACACACACCATGACGGGACGGGATAGCATAACGGTCAGAACATTGCACTCGAAATTTGACAACCCAAGTTCGACTCCCATTGAGGGGATTTTTCCCCTGGAGTTAACATCAGTGCTGACTCCACTCTCCCCAAAAGTCTTTCGGATGAGACAGTAAACCGAGGCCCTGTGTGCAAATGCACGTAGAACATCTTGTGCACATGTTAAATCCTGTTCCACTTTTTGTGAGTAGGCCATTGTGTGTCGATGGGAACAGATGACAATATTTACAAAACTGCATACACATGGGGACTGGATAAAAAAAAGCACATGAGTGCTTATTCCATTATCCTCCATATAAAAGAATAATTAAAAAATAACACACACACATGTATATACATACATATATCTATATAACATATCTAATGATGTGTGTCTATAATAATTGTATATAATATATATATATATATATATATATATATATATATATATATATATATATATATATATATGTGAAAATATTCATTGTCTAGATAAATTTCAGGCTAAAGAAACCCCCGACATAAAACTACCACCACTACCCAAAATAAACACTAAACCCAAAACAGTTATACAATGCATGCTGGGTGTTCATGTTCTCAATCCTACCGTCATAACTTAAAAGATCATGGGCTTTTGGCGTGTGCTCAAGACGCTGTCAGCTTTTTCCCACAGGACCTCACTTTCTAATCTTACCCCAACATCTACACCGACCCCCTCCCCTCACAACTTACCTGTAATCCATGACCACGACGACAGGCACCACCCAGAGACCCGGGTACATGCGGGTGGGGCAGGGCTTGATGTTGCACACCAAGGGGTAGGAGAAGTCCAGGGTGAAAGGCCACAGCACAGGAGAGTACACGGTACGGGGGAACGGGTACGTCAGAGTGGCGTCGTACGTAAAGTTGTTCTCCCTCAGCACCTACACGTAATGATGCAACATTCAGCTTGTGTTTCAAAACGAAAAAGGATCATTATAATAGGGTGAGAAATCACTATCATTATTGTTAGTATTATCAGTCATGTTTTATCACCATCATAATTTTCATAATCATCGTCAGCACCATATTTACAGTGTTTTGATTTTCTCAATCCTCGATAGATCATTTACTGGAAGTTTTCTTTAATCATCACCGTTTCTATTTTCATAACCAACGGCAGTATCAAATCTGTAGCACGTTTCAAAATTCTGCATAGATCATTATTACTCAAAAGGTCTGCACACATTTTTTTCAAGCCCACTTTTCAACCCATTAAACCGTCTATCCCCTTTACACACACACACACACACACACACACACACACACACACACACACACACACACACACATACACACACACACACACACACTCTCTCTCTCTCTGAGAGTAAAGCAACAATGCCATCATAAAAAGCTTCACGCTAAAAGCGGATGAACAAGAAAATAATTATTAATAAAAAACGGAATTAAAAAACAAAAAAAACTGTTTCTAGGTTCCCAACCATTGCCTTTTTGTAGTCGGATGCTGAGGGCAAGTCCACAATCTGTTGTCATTGGTATCCTTTATGATGGGATTTTTTTTTTTTGGGGGGGGGGGGGGGGGACAGTGGTTATGCCCATAATCCCACGCGGCCTGGAAAAAGTCTGGTTCATCTCTCTGGCTCTTGGTCAGTCTAGTCACACTCCAGTCTGCTTGACAACTGTACATCAACACTACAACCTAAAGCTGAAACTTGCTCCTTCTCCCCTGTGTGCCTGTGGTAAACAAAACCACAGGCGAGCACATCCTTCAGAGCTGTATGGCCCACGAGAGGAGCTGGAAAGGACATGCCATTATTTTTCCCAGACATCCGACTGTGTAAAGCGAACAAAAGAAGAAAGAAGAACACTACAACCGTCTTATTTGCCAATTAGAATAAAGAAACAAAATTACACACACCCCGCGCGCGGACACACACACACACACACACACACACACACACACACACACACACACACACACACACACACAATCACAATCACCACCTTCCTCCCCCCCCACCTCCACCCCAACCACCACCATACCCCAACACTGACCTCATACATGTTGTCCCCGCTGGGTTGCAAGAAGGGGGATCTCCATCCGCGGATCTCCTCGATAGGGATCTGCGCCATGTCTGCCAGCTGTTGACGCTGTGTCAGGATCTCAAAGGATATCTGTTCTTTGCTGGCCCCGGCCCACCAGGCGTGGGGATAGCGATGGGTCACGCTGTGGTCTGCGATTTCCTGAAGCAAATGGGACGCTCAACCACACCATGGGTTGCATTTATTTATTTATTTATTCATTATCTTATTTACTTCATTTATTTATTTATTTATTTATTATCTTATTTATTTATTATCTTCTTTAATTTATTCATTCATTCATTCATTCGTTCACAGCAGATTTCTCTGTGTGAAATTCAGGCTGCTCTCCCATCGCATCGCCACAAGAGCAGCGCCTACCCGTTATTCTTTTTTTTTCCTGTCTGCAACTGTGTTTTCCTATCAGTGGCTTTTTTTCTACAAAAGTTTACCAAGGACAGCCCTCTTGTTGGCGTGGGTTCTTTTACGTGCGCTAACTAATGATGTGTAGCATACGGGACCTCGGTCTATCGTCTCATCCGAAAGACTAGCGCCCAGACCACCAGACGTGGTCTGATGGATAGGGGAAAAGTTTGGGGCCCAAACAGGATTCGAACCATCGCACACTCCGACCCGGACTTTTCATTTTCTAGTCAGGCGCGGTACCTCTAGACCACCGATCCACCTGAGATCAATTGCACTAGAGGTCAATTTTTATTAACGTTTTTAATCTGCAATCAATAAGCTGTACAATACAGAAAACAGCCTGTACTGTCGAAGGAGAAAAAAAACACTCTGTAGTCGGAGTGTGGCTACCTGTAATGTGCTATACTCGAAAACCACCATACACACAAAACTTATCCCACAAATATGTACTTAACGGTTTCACAAAGATTCCCAGGCGGGACGAGCAAGACAGGAGGGCATATTCTGGATGACCCCTAAGGTGTTAAGCTGCGGAACGCCCAACGACAGCCAAGGAAAAGCCTTACCATCCGCCTAGCATGCAGCCTGCGCACCATGCAGTAGTCTGTGGCGTTGTGGGAGACGAAGAAGGTGGCGCCGAAGGGGCAGCCGTTGGGGTTTCTCCTGCTGCCCTCTGGCGGGAAGAGGCGCAGGTACATGTCCCAGTTGCTCCAG
Organism: Stramonita haemastoma; assembly: GCA_030674155.1. Classification (NCBI taxonomy): domain Eukaryota; kingdom Metazoa; phylum Mollusca; class Gastropoda; order Neogastropoda; family Muricidae; genus Stramonita; species Stramonita haemastoma. The sequence goes on along the minus strand of CM060334.1, from coordinate 25,199,523 downwards.
TTCACTGTGTCATCCAGAGTCACCAGCACCATCTGCGGGGCCTCCTCTGGCTTCAGGCCTCCCGGCACCCCATGGCCTGAGAACAACAACACAGAAGTAAGCTCAACTTTCCTTCCCACAGAAAAAGAATTCTCTGGCGTTGGTGCAAGCGTTAGTGCTCAAGGATTTCGGTTTAATGCATTGTTAAGCACATCAAATCTCCAAAAAGAATTTCATTTAATTGTCTATTTGCTCAAGGCAAAACCTTTGTTTCTTGTTGATGTAAACAAAGTGTATTTCGTTTCATATTCATGGCCCCACCGACCACGGAAGCCATATCAGGGCAGCACTTTATGTCTCAGTGACTGCAATATCAATCACTTGAAGTTCAAAATCAACACCTAATCTCTTCAAATATCTAACACCATCAACCCTTAAGATGTATCAGTTTTATCTGGTATTGGTAAGAGTGCTACTGCCCTCTCAAAGATTTTTATCATTACATTCCTTCTCTAATTTAGCGTTTGGGATTTCCTAATCGCCCATTCCAAACGATGCCCCCCCCCCCCTCCCCCTCTTTTTATTTTCTATGTCCCTACATAAATCTACATTTTCCGGCTAATGCCTAAGATTTTCAATAAAAGTGTTATCTAGTGATACCATACCAGCCCCTTATTAAGCAAACAAGTCTACCCGCTCAGGAAAAAAAAAGGGTAAGAAAATCAGTGCACTAAATAGGAGTGAAACAAATTCAAATGGTCACAATTACTGCAGTAAAACATCTATCCTAACATAGATCTTCAAGCAAATACACATACCAACATGGCTATTTTTGGACCAGTAGCGACTTGCTCTCCCTATGCTGCGAACCCGAATTTTACGTAGAGAAATCTGCCACGACTGGAAGTGAAAGTAATACGATGCAATCACACCTACAGCCAAGTTTCTCATAGCTTCATTATAGCCGACATTATTATAATTATTACTTCGACATGGCGACAGCCAACTTACCCGGGCAGTGACAGTCAGGCAATCGACATGTACTTGAAGTACACCGTGCGTCCACGGCAAACATCCCCGGAATATTTAACAACACAATTGACACTATGCTGTAAGTCAGTGTCATGGAATTCATCATGTGGTCTACCGTACACAAGTCCTCACTGGTCTATAAACCAGGTTTTGTAAATCAGAACTCCGTGTTTCTTTTCCCACTCAAAGAAATTAAATTTTGCAAAAAGAAGTGTCTTCCTGGGAAGTTTTCAGCTCTCCTTGACTGCTGGCTTCCAGACTGTGTAAGGAACTTTTATCTCGACAAAACTAAATGTCTGTATGAATATTTGTTTACCTGCTTCGAGAAATACTTTTCGTGCCACCTTAAAGAAAGTTGTTTTTCCTTTGGCAGTCTGTAAAGTTTACATAATTTTCACCAGTTTTTTAGCCTGGAACACAATATACATTTCTTCAAAGATCTCGCAAAATAGCCATACTTTACGTTTAAACGTAGCACTACACTGCAATTTTTTGTCAGTGGGATATTCAGTGTAAACTGCTCATAACTTTTAAAGGTAATAAAAATTAAAACTGTGCGTACAGAAAAAAATTACAACACCGTAACATTCCATTGTAGATCTATATAAAGTGTTCCACTTTCCTGCTGTTCATAATTCCAAATTTACTATGGTTTAAAATCTTGTCCATTACAGATTTGCAATATTTTTCGATAAACAAAGTAATGCCTAAATTCACATTCATGCAGTTGGTTTTTTT
>CM060334.1:25187774-25192774 GCA_030674155.1 Stramonita haemastoma | reverse complement strand
GGCTATGCAATTTTTAAACACAACAAAATTAAACAAAAACAGGGTGATTTTTGTTGAGACAAGTGTTTGAGTTTATTTTGTTTGATTTTTGTTTATTTTGTTTGGTTGGATTTTTTTTTTTTGGGGGGGGTTCTTTTGTTTGTTTGTTCCCTTGCTCATGGTCAAAACTCATTTGGTCCCAAGTAAGTAAATACCCCCCCCCCTCCCCCCAAAAAAAATCCCATACCAGAAGATTTTCTTTTTTAACAAGCATTACATACATAGCCAATTAATAATAATGACAACCACTAAGGAACCAGCAAAATGCAAAACTATCAAAATATAAACAGGAATGCTTTTTTTTCCTTGTTGTTCTGTTGTCTGTTTACAAAAGAAACTTTCAAGAGAAATGAAGGCTTATATCACAGAATCTTCACCATGACCACAGTTAAATGACAAGCTGGTTCTTACAGAGAAAACAAAAGTTGCTGTCCCCATTTACAGTTTTAATCTTTTTTTTTAGTTCATGTAAATAAATTGTGACAATAATGCCAATCAACTCTACATGCAATTGATATGTTTATAATTCTCTTCACTTAGCATGAGACTTTCACAAATACGACAGACATATTATTGTTGGTAATCAAATATGGAACTGATTGCCTATACCAAGCTGGCTTCAAAACTGATTTGATTTTTTTTTTAATGAGAAAGAAGATGCAACAAAGGGCTGTATATGAAAACATGTTCTTGGTAGAGACTTGGACATTGGACACAGAGAAAATAAGTCTTACCAGTAATATTGTAAGTGATTCTAACTTCATCTTATCCTCAAAAATTAATCATTAAACTACATCCGAAACATTTCTAGATGTTCTGTAAATATTTGCCAATTTGGAGCAGAAAGGAAAAAAGCCAAAAAACAATTCATATAAAAACTTCGATTCATATAATTTGTTAAACTTCTATGTGAGGTTAAAACATGTTTACTGTATTTTTTGGAAGGGGGGGGGGGGGTGTCTGTCTTCAGAAAATAGTGCGCAAATTGTCTCCCTTTTATAATCTTGTGGGTACTTGCACATACCATTACACAGTTATTTATTAATCATAATTTTTGGGTGAAACTGAAATGTATATTCTAGTGATGGAGGAGGAAATTGAATACATAAGTAATCTATTTGTTTGGAGAGATGATGGTGTACAGACAAGCCTGTCATCTGAAAGAAGGTTTGTCTTTTTTTAAACATAAAAAACAGCTCAAATTTAAACACTCTAAACATTGCACATGACTTTTGACTCACACAAAAAACTATTTATAGAGATGTACAATATTCATATTGATGAATTAAGCATAAATGAATGGATCAAAGCGGGCTATAAGTAGAGCACAATGCCATAGGGGGAAAAGCTTTAAACTAAGCTCATGGATTTGGTAAAACCAAACAGACTCTTATATGCCATATTTTCAGCCATTTGTGGCCTAGGAATGAAGAGACAGTTTATTTGTTCACAGTTATTACATGATAAAACAACAATTATAACAAATACAACATTTTCCAGTGAGCTATACAATTCTATACAAGTTCCCTTGTGCAAGACAAAAGATGTGATGATAACCCTTGTAAAGTGGTATTAATATCAAAATAAAGTAATAACAGTATATCATTTTTAAGTTGTGCCACTCAAAATTATGCTTCTTTCATTTTTTTTTTGCAGTTGAACAAATAGCAAACAATGCTTTGCACTGAAATACATTGCCATTAATTGCATGCTATGCTTTTTATTGTAATTATTAATGATATTGTCCTTGGTTACAGTTTTTTTTGGGTTGTTTTTTTTTTACAGAAAAGCTAAATTTGGTTAAATTGATCTTTCTCCCCTGTACAAAAACCATTTTGCATATATCCTTTCCATCCCAAACATTATACACAGTTATAATTTTTTAAGGTTAAAAGACAAGCATGTCAAACATGTTTCTACCTATAGATCATAATATATTTTAAAAGTCAAACTTGGTATAGACTGGTTATCTAATCATCTTAATTTTTTTTTTATAGAAATTAACATAACAAATTCTATATACAAAACGGTACAGGATAGCGTAGTGGTCAGAACATTGCGCTCCACAGCCAGGGTTTGATTCCTGTTTGAGGAGATTTTTCTCCTGGAGTTAACATCAGTGCTGACTCCACTATCCTCGATATAAAAGAATAATAATTTTTTAAAAAGTACATGTTGAGTTGTATAGATTTTGACGCATATAGACAAAGTTGCCTATAAACGATTTGTGTTCATTAAGACTAATTTATACAAATCATAATTGTCTTAAACATATATTCTAGACTGATTAAAATAGCAAATCAAGCAGATCTGATACTGTATTTTTGAACTTTCATTGTAATTTTACACTTTTTATCACTATCTTATGTTAGCTTAAAACATGATTTAAAAATCACAGGTTACAAATGCAACTATTTCATATTCTCCACAACATCATCCAAAAAGAACACAAAACAACACAGATATATTTCTGCCTGGTCATTTAAAACAAACAAAAAATAACCACAATTTTACACTTCTAGGCAGCTATCCTTTTTCTCCACTTGAATTAAATGTTTATGTTAAAAAAAAAAATTGTTTAACCTTAAAGCGACAAAATTTCGGCAGAGGAGGGGAGAGTATCCCTGTCATTATTAGGAGAGTAGATGGGGCTTACTATATACACAAAATGTGCTTCAGATGATGTCAACAAGTTTATACTTTTTATGAGACAAAGTCTATTCCTTGACTTGTAAATTTTACCATATCCTCCAGCTTATATGTTAAAGGGGACACACAATCTAAAATAAAGTGCAAGTTGGAGTTTAATTTAGTGATCCCCTTAACATGGCACTGGTCAATTGATTAGTCATCAACAGGGGCCTTACACATGCTTCAAAAACCTAGGAACATTTTTTTGAAAAGTGAACACAGAAAATCAGTCTTAGTTTGCATGGGTTATCCAAAAATAATGAGACAAATACCGAGATAATATGCATTTTTCATTTTGGGTTTAAACAAGATAAAATACAAATCTGCCTTTGGAGGGCAACCACTATACAGAGAGAGAGAGACAGAGAGAGAGACAGATGCAGAGAGAGACAGAGACAGAGAGACAGAGAGAGAGAGAAGATTATGTGCAGACAAAAAACAAACCAAAAAATATCAGGAAAATGGATAAAGGCTACAGGGTAGGTGGGATTGAACATGACTCAAGAGACAGCAAACATTGAACAACATGGCTGGCATAAAAAAAAATTAGCAATAAAACCCATCCAATTTTTAAGAACAACATTTAAAAGTGACACACCATATTGACATCATCCCTGGATTTGAACTCAATCAGGGAAAAATGATATGAAGCCTCCACAGCACTACAAACAAGGTGTGGACCTTGGAAGGAAGGGCGGATAGGGGAAGGCTCTGCCAGGCTTACATTATTTATTGTACACTTCCTCAACAGAGCGGGATAGCCTAGTGGTCAGAACATTGTGCTTGCAATTTGTCACCTGGGTTCGATTCCTGGTCAAGAGGATTTTTCCTCTGGAGTTAACATCAGCGCTGACTCCACTTTCCCCAAAAGTCCTTCGGGTGAGACTATAAACTGAGGCCCGTGTGTGAATGCACGCAGAACATCTTGTGCTCACGTTAAATCCTGTTCCGCTTTTCGTAAGAGTAGGCCATTGTGTGCCGATGGGAACAGATGATACGATTTACAAAAAACTGAATACACATGGGGACTGGATGTAAAAAAGCACATGGGTGCTTTTTCCATTATCTTCGATATAAAAGAACAAAATAAATTTAAAAAAATAAAGTAAAACATTTCAGAGCAGTTCTCAAATAACTTCTTAGGAAGTTAAGGGCAAAGTTAAGATTTGGGGGGTGGGTGGGGGGTGGGTACAGTGACTTTTGTATCAGTGTTGGGAAGATAAGTATTACAGACATGCCAGACAATTCATACAATAACAAGGATAGCATTACTGTATAACTTTTGACATTGATATGTTATAGGATGTTCGATGATTTTGATTATTTAAGAAAAAAAATGAACACTTAGTTAAATTCTGGACTTCATACCAAAAGATTCATTTCACCATTTGAAGAAAAATTATTCTGTTATTTGGGTTGTTAGTTATCAGAGACCCGTAAGGTCTGACTCGTTATAATTATGAAGTTGAAATATGGGATAACTTGAATGTGTGAGTTTCTTTTTTTTCCACTCTTCTTGAGGACAAGATTTGCCTGCTAGCAGAGAGCAAATTCTTAGAGGTTTTTTTTGTGTGTAAAGTTCTTTTTGTGCTTAGTGATTAAAGGTGCAAGTGTAATTCTACAGTACGTCATCTAATTCTGGCAAATAAATACATTTTTTTCTTTCACTCATAAATCCCTGGCATGTGCCAAAACTCTAAATTTAATATGTGCGCTGAAAGTCACTGAATTATAAGAAAGCATTTTATATATATATATATATATTTACATACAGGAACAAAAATATTCACAAGAGGTATGAGCATATCTACAAACATTAAAACGCATTATGCTAAACAGCAAAGTCTACATTGCTTTCTCCAATATCTCAATACAAAAGAAAAATCATATAATATACAAAAGTGCTTTGCAATACTCAATTATCCAAAAATCTTAAGCTTCTTCTTGATTCATAAGTGTCAAAAACAGGATTTTAATTAGTCTCTCCACAGTTATACTTTTTTGTTCATAAGCTATCCTTACTGAAAAAATTGCAATTAAATTTTTTTTCTTAAGTCAAATTGTATGCCCTGCCTTTAAACTGATGAAACATCATTGAACTAGAGGTTAGTTTGCTCATTTTGATCATAAAATCAAAATACTCAAAACAAGGGCAATTTTTACAAACACACACACAAAGATTTCATCACAAAAAGAGGCAATGCTCGTGCACAAAATGTCATTATGTCTTTCTCAGTCTGGAGGAAAAATTCTCCGTCATCTAAAAATTC
>CM060334.1:25180274-25182774 GCA_030674155.1 Stramonita haemastoma | reverse complement strand
GATGCACCACTTCCTGGAACTCTTTACCACTGCAGAATCCACGTCAGAATCGGCAGGGGGTGTTGTGGGGGCTTCTTTAGCAGCCTGGTTCCGCGGGGAGGGTTTAGGGGGTTGGGGGCTGTCTTTGTGTTCTTCGGTGGAGTCTTTTATGCTGGGCAAACTTACATCGTCTTTGTTAAGGGTCTCTACTTGGTTTGCGCTGACCGCGTTTTTCAGCGGGTCAGCCGATTGCACGTGGTCCTGAACCGATTTCTGAACACTCGAGGATTCCTTCATCTTACTGTCCGCCACATTCTCAACATCCTCAACGGTTGCATGGGTAGAGGTAGGGGTGGGGACTGAACGAGGGGAAGACGGGGCTAGTTTGGAACGTGGGGAAGGGACAGGAGATTTGGAAGAGGTCTGATTTCTGTCCACCTCCGCCTCCTTGAAAACGGACACAGACTCTTCAGGCGTCATGGCGAAGACGGAGGAATCTGCCTGACTGGTGGGGGACTCGTCGTGAGAGAACCTCAGACCGTCCTCAGACATGTCTTCGTCCTGGACCCGGAATCCTGAGACAGGGTGTCACTCACTGGGGGCTGGTCCTCCGGAGCCTGGTCCAGCTTGCCTTCTCTCCCGGGCAGGTCTCCCGAAAGCTCCGTGGACGGCGGCAACTGGGAGGAGGAGGAGTGAAAAGAGATCAGCACTTCAGAATCTCGGACCGCTTCTTTGTCCTCTTCTGGGTGTGTCTCTGGCTTTTCTGGGAAGCTGGGCTGCAGAGGGAGGGAGAAGTTGAGAGCGGTGGTGTCTGCGTTGAGGGTTTCTTCCACTTGCAGCTCAACGTCCTCGGACTGGAGAACATCAGCGGGATACGGCTGGTTCCTCGGGGAGACTTCAGCGCTCTCGGCTACGTCAGGCTGTGAGCGAGGCGAGGATCTGGTGGACGTGCCCTGGGATGGAAGCATCCCTTCCAGATCTTCCGAATCCACCAGCGTCCCCATCATCTCTCTCAGGATCAGAGGGGGAGGAGGGGCGCCAGGCAGAGGGGGTGGCTCCTCTGTTGGCAGGGGAGGGGGAGGAGGAGAATTGTCCTCTTCTGCTGGTTCTGCCAGTTTGGGTCTGGAGGCCACGTCTTTGAGAGCGTTGGTGATGACTGTGTGGACGATGGAGGAGGCTTGCTGTTGATAGATGGTGTCCTGCGCCACGTCTATAGAAAGCGCTGCGTCTTCTTCAGGGTAAGTATCCTCCCCCACCGAGACATCAGCTTCCGCTGTTTTGTCTTCAAAGCTTTCCGTTGCTGGCGGGTCCAGCGCGGCAGCAGCAGCAGCAGCATCCTGTTGCGGAGGAGCATCCTCGGCCTCTTCAACACTCCGTCTGGATTTGCGAGCTCTGGGTTGAGGCTGCTCTGCCGGAGGTTGCTCTTGTGGCGGTTGTTCAGGAACGAGAGGGACGGTTTCTTCCCGTCTTTGGTTCTGATCAGAGTCATCTACACGCAGAGACACTGATTCTGGTTCCTTTGACTGTTCTGACTCTATGTCTAGGTGGATGATAGGCTCAGAATACTGAAGCTGAATAGCCGCAGTCTCAGCTTTGTGTTCTGTTTTGATGGTCTTTTCGGCAGGGGAGGATTCCGCTGTCTGAACAGTTGTCACAGTAGATTCTTCCTTAACTGGTACCAGTCCTTCACTTGAAACTTCCTCTGTTCTTGAAACCTCTGTAGTGGTATCCGTTTCTGCAGGTTTGGAAGGCTCTGTTATTCTCTCCTGCACACTATCCTTTCTCTCTGACGGTTCTTCACTACGAGACTTGTGGTCACTGACAGTTTCTTTAGATTCAGTCACACTCCCTGGAACTGGAGCGTCCTGAGCGGCAGGTTTGGCTGATGGCTCATCCGAAGACTCCGCGGCGGAGGCAGTTTTCTTAGCACCTCTGTTCTTCAGAAGGTCCAAGGACACGCTATTAGACACTTTAGGAAGCTCCTCGTCAGAATCAAAAGTGTGCTTGTCCGACAGGAGGTCGTCAAACTTCTTCATGGTGGATTCCAGGTGATCGGACTTATCCGTGCCCCAGGAGGAGGAGGAGGCACCATGCCTCGGTGTGTTGTGCAGGGAGGATGAGGTGAAGATCATCCTCGGAGAGTGCGAGTCCCCTGTCTGAGATGTCCAGGACATGGCTTTACGAGGCGTGGTTTCTCGTGAGCTGGAGCCCGAAGGTTTGGGTCTGTAAGTGACTTCAGAATCCTTGTCGGCCTGATCTGAGGTCGTCTGCTTGTCCTCATTGTGGTCCCGAGGGGTGAGGACGGACCTCAGAGGGGAGGAGGTGGAGAAAGCTTGCCGGGGTCTGAGAGCAGAGTTGAAGCGTGGCGAGGCCTTCTCAGTCTCCCCCTCCTCGGAGATGGAGCCTCCTCTGGCTGGGGGCTGGTGGCGGAGGTGGGAGAGACTGCTGGGCTTCGTCAGCGCCAGGGAGGAGGACCCTGACAGCTGCCCGGGCATGCTCCTTCGCCGGTCTCCGGGAGGAA
>CM060334.1:25158857-25165174 GCA_030674155.1 Stramonita haemastoma | reverse complement strand
AGGGGGGGGGGAAAAAAAAGGGAGGGGGGGGGGGGGGAAAAAAAAAAAAAGGGGGAAAAAGGGGGAAAAAAAAGGGGGGGGGGGGGGGGGGGGGGGGGGGGGGGAAAGGGGGGGAAAAAGGGAAAAAAAAGGGGGGGGGGGGGGGAAAAAAAAGGAAAAAAAGGGGGGGGGAAAAAGGGGGGGGGAAAAGGGGGGGGGGGGGGGGGAAAAAAGGGGGGGGGAAAAAGGGGAGGGGGGGGGGGGGGGGGGAAAAAAAAAAAAGGGGGGGGGGGGAAAAACCCCCCCCCCCCCAAAACCCCCCCCCCAAAAACCCCCCCCCCCCCCCCCCCCAAAAAAATTTTCCGGGGGAAAAAAGGGAAAAAAAGGGGGAAAAAACCCCCCCCCGGGGGGGGGGCCCGGAAATTTGGGGGGGGGGGGGGGTTTTTTTGGGGGGGGGGGGAAAAAAGGGGGGGGGGGGGGGGGGGGAAAAAAAGGGGGGGGGCCCCCTTTTTTAAAAAAAAAATTTTGGGGGGAAAAGGGGGGGCCCCCCAAAAAAAAAAAAAAGGGGGAAAAAAAAAGGGGAAAAAAGGGGCCCCCTTAAAAAGGGGAAAAAAAAATTTTTTTTTAAAAAATTTTTTTTTAAAAAGGGGTTTTTTTTTTTAAAAAAGGGGGGGGTTTGGGGAAAAAGGGGGGGAAAAAAAGGAAAAAACCCGGGCCCCCGGGGAAAAAAAAAAAGGGGGGAAAATTTGGGGGGGGGGCGGGGGGGGGAAAAAAACCAAAAAAAAAGGGGAAAAAAAGGGAAAAAAAAAAAAAAGGGGGGGGCCCCCCCCCAAAAAAAAAAAAAAAACCCAAATAAAAAAAAGGGGGGGGGAAAAAAAAAGGGGGGAAAAAAAATGGAAAAAAAAAAGGGGAAAAAAAAAAAAAAAAACCCCCCCAAAAAAAAAAAAAAAAAGGGAAAAAAAAGGGAAAAAGGGGGGAAAAAAAAAAAAAAAAAAGGGGGGGGGGGGGGGGGGAAAAAAAAAAAAAAAAAAAAAAAAAATAAAAAAAAAAAAAAAAAAAAAAAAAAAAAAAAAAAAAAAAAAAAAAAAAAAAAAAAAAAAAAAGGGGAAAAAAATAGAAAAAAAAAAAAAAAAAAGGAAAAAAAAAAAAAAAAAAAAAAAAAAAAAAAAAAAAAGGGGGGAAAAAAAAAAAGGGGGGGGGAAAAAAAAAAAAAGGGGAAAAAAAAAAAAAAAAAAAAAAAGGGGGGAAAAGGGAAAAAAAAAAAAAAAAAAAAAAAAAAAAAAAAAAAAAGGGGGGAAAAAAAAAAGGGGGAAAAAGGGGGGGGGGAAAAAAAAAAAAAAAAAAAGGGGGGGGAAAAAAAGGGGGGGGGGAAAAAGAAAAAAAAGGAAGGGGAAAAAAAAAAGGGGGGGGAAAAAAAAAAGGGGAAGAGGGGGAAAAAAAAAAAGGAAAAAAAAAAAAAGGGGGGAGGAAAAAAAAGGGGAAAAAAAAAAAAGGGGGGAAAAAAAAAAAAAGGGAAAAAAAAAAAAAAAAAAAAGGGGGGGGAAAAAAAAAAAAAAAGGGGGAAAAAGGGGGGGGGAAAAAAAAGGGGGGGGAAGGGGGGGGCAAGGGGAAAAAAAGGGGGGGGGGGGGGGGAAAAAAAAAAAAAGGGGGGAAAGGGGGAAAAAAAAAAAGGGGAAAAAGGGGGGGGGGGGGGGAAAAAAAAAAAAGGGGGGGGGAAAAAAAAAAAGGGAAAAAAAAAAAAAAGGGGGGGAAAAAAAAAAAAAAAAAAGGAAAGGGGGGAAAAGGGGGGGGGGGAAAAAAAAAAAGGAAAAAAAGGGGGGAAAAAAAGGGAAAAAAAAAAGGGGAAAAAAAAAAAAAAAAAAAAAAAAACCCCAAAGGGGGGGAAGGGGAAAAAAAAAAAAGGGGGAAAAGGAAAAAAAAAAAGGAAAAAAAAAAAGGGGGGGGGTAAAAAAAAAAAAAAAAAAAAAAATTTAAAAAAAAAAAAAAAAAAAAAAAAAAAAAGGGGGGGAAAAAAAAAAAAAAAAAAAAAAAAATTTAAAAAAAGGGGGAAGGGGGGGGGGGGGGAAAAAAAGGGGGAAAAAAAAAGGGGGGAAAAAAAAAGGGGGGGGGAAAAAAAAAAAGGGGAAAAAGGGGGGGGGGAAAAAAAAAAGGGGGGGAAAAAAGGGGGGGGAAAGGGAAAAAAAAAAAAAAAAGGGGGGGGGCAAAGGGGGAAAAAAGGGGGGGAAAAAGGGGGAAAAAGGGGGGGGGGGGGGGGGAAAAAGGGGGGAACGGGGGGGGGGGAAAAAAAGGGGGGGGAAAAAGGGGGGGGAAAAAAGGGGAAAAAAGGGGGGAAAAAAAAAAGGGGGGGAAAAAAAAAGGGGGGAAAAAAATTTGGGGGGGGGAAAAGGGGGGGAAGGGGGGAAAGGGGGAAAAGGGGGAAAAAAAGGGGGAAAAAGGGGGAAAAAAAAGGAAAAAAGGGGGGGGAAAAAAGGGGGGAAAAAAAAAAAAAGGGGGGGGAAAAAAAAAAAAAGGGGGGGGGAAAAAAAAAAAAAAAAAAAACGGGAAAAAAAAAAAAAAAAAAGGGGGGGGGAAAAAAAAAGGGGGGAAGGGGGGGGGAAAAAGGGGAAAAAAGGGGGGGGGAAAAAAAGGGGGGGAAAAAAAAAAAAAAGGGGGAAAGGGGGAAAGGGGGGGGGGGCCCCCAAAAAGGGAAAAAAGGGAAAAAAAAGAAAAAAAAAGTTTAAAAAAAAAAAAAGGGGGAAAAAAGGAAAAAGGAAAAAAAAAAGGGGAAAAACCCCCAAAAAAAAAAAAAGGGGGGTTAAAAAAAAAAAAAAGGGGGGGAAAAAGGAGAAAAAAAAAAAAAAAAAAAGAAAAAAAAAGGGGGGGGGGGGGGAAAAAAAAAGGGGGGGGGAAAAAAAAAAAAAAAAAAAAAAGGGGGGAAAAAAAAAAAAAAAAAAAAAAAAAAAAAAAGGGGGAAAAAAAAAGGGGAAAAAAAAAAAAGGGAAAAAAAAAAAAGGGGGGGAAAAAAAGGGGGAAAAAAAAAAGGGGGGGGAAAAAAAAAAAAAGGGGGGAAAAAAAAAAGAAAAAAAAAAGAAAAAAAAAAAAAAAAAAAAAAAAAAAGGGGAAAAAGGGGAAAAAAAAAAAAAAAAAAAAAAAGGGGGGGAAAAAAAAAGGGGGAAAAAAAAAGGGTGGAAAAAAAAAAAAAGGAAAAAAAAAAAAGGAAAAAAAAAAAAAAAAAAAGGGGGGAAAAAAAAAAAAAAAAAGGGGGGGGGAAAAAAAAAAGGGGGGGGGGGGGAAAAAAAGGGGGGAAAAAAAACCCAAAAAAAGGGGAAAAGGGGGGAAAAAAAAAAAGGGGGGGGGAAAAAGGGGGGGGGGGGAAAAAAAAGGGGGGGGGGGGAAAAAGGGGGGGGGGGGGGGGAAAAAAGGGGAAAAAAAAAAAAAAAACCCGGGGGGGGGGAAAAAAAAAAGGGGGGGAAAAAAAAATTAAAAAAAAACCCCCCGGGGTTTGGGGGGGGGGGTTTTTAAAAAAGGGGGCAAAAAAAAAAAAAAGGGGGGAAAAAACCGGGGGGGGGGGGGAAAAGGGGGGGGGGCCCCCAAGAAGGGGGGAAGGGGGGGAAAAAAAAAAAGGGGGGGGGGGGGCGTTTTTTTTAAAGGGGGGAAAAAAAAAGGGGGGGGGGGGGGGGGGAAAAAAAAAAAAAATTTTTTTTTGGGGGGGGGGGGAAAAAAAAGGGGGGGGGCCCCCCCCCAAACCCCCAAAAAAAAAAGGGGGGAAAAGGGGGGGGTTTTAAAAATTTAAAAAAAAAAAAGGGGGGGGGGGGGGGAAAAAAAAAAAGGGGGGGGGAAAAATTTAAAAGGGGGGGGGGGGGGGAAAGGGGGGGGGGGGGGAAAAAGGGGGAAAATTTTTTGGGGGGCCCCCCGGGGGGGGGGGGGGTTTTGGGGTGGGGGGGGGGGGCCGGGGGGAAAATTTTTTTTTTCCCCCCAAACTTTTTTCCCCGGGGGGGGGAAAAGGGGGGGGGGGGGGAAAGGAAAAAAAAATTTTTTTTTTTTTTAAAAAAAAAAATTAAATTGGGGGGGGGGGGAAAAAAAAATTTGGGGGGGGAAAAAATTTTTTGGGGGGGGGGGGGGGGTTTTTTAAAAGGGGGGGGGGGGGGGTTTTTGGGGGGGGGTTTTGGGGGGGGGGGGGGGGGGGGGAAAAGGGGTTTGGGGGGGGAAAAAAAAAAAAAAAACCCCCCCAAAAAAAACCCCCAAAAAAAACCCCCAAACGGGGGGGGGGGGAAAAAAAAAAAAAAAAAAAAGGCCCGGGGGGGAAAAAACCCCGGACCCGCCCCCCCCCCCCCCCCAAAAAAAAGGGCCCCCCCCCCCCAAAAAAAATTTTTCCCCCTTTTCCCCCCCCCCCCCCCCCCCCCCCCCCCCCCCAAAAAACCCCCCCCGGGAAAATTTTTTAAAAAAAAAAAAAACCCCCCCAAAAAAACCCCCCCAATCCCCCAAAAAGGGAAAAACCCCCCCCCAAAAATTTCCCAAACCCCCCCCCCCCCCCCAAAAAGGGGTTTTTTCCCCCCCAAAAAAAACCCCCCCCCCCCCAAAAAAACCCCCCCCCCCCCCCCCCCCAAAACCCCCTTTCCCCCCCCCGGGGCCCCCCCCCCCCCAAAAACCCCCCAAAAAAAATTTTTTTTTTCCCCCAACCTAAAAGGACCGGAAAAAAAAAAACCCCCCTTTTTTTTTTTTTGGGGGTTTTTTTTAAAAAAAAACCCCCCCCAACCCCCTTACCCCCAAAAAAAAACCAAAAAATTTTTTCCCAAAAAAAAAAAAAAAAAACACAACAACAACAACACAACAACAGCAACAACAACAACAGCCACAACAACAAGAAAAGGAAGAAGATAATTACATGATGCCGACGACAACAACAACAACAACAATTGCAAAACAACACACAAAAGCCAAACTCACCTCCACCAGTCTAATCCTTCACTTGATCAGCACTCAAAACGTATCACCACTACAACAAATGCTATGACCTTTTTGCAGTTGTTTTTAAAGCAGAAAACCGCAATACTTCAAAAAAACAAATCCATCCTCAAAACACCATGCCCAAAATGAAACAACACAAAAGTCACCTCTGTCTACCACCTACACACACACACAACTCTGAACCAGAAAAGGGAAGTTTTCACCACAATCCTAAAAATACAACGCAAACACAATAGCTCCCCCCCCCCCCCCCCAGACCGATTAAAATCCAACCACAGTCGAAATTAATCTAAACCCCAGCAGCGTTCTGACACAATTAATTCTAAACACACAGGTACCGTACTTGTTTTTTTCCACGCGGATTCTGAACAAGATCAGACTTTCAGAATAGGACAAAAATTCCAAGCACTATTCTGAACGAGACTAAACTTATCCAGAGTAACAGCGAACATTCAAAACACCGCCGACTACTCGTATGACCGCAGGCTTATGATATAGGTCTATACACATACAACGACCTTTTGTTTGGAGATGATTGTGAATTAATATTATGGCTCGACTTGGCCTCAAGGTAAGTGTCTCCCACTCTCCAAACTTGTCCCCCCCCCCCCCTTCTAAAAACAACACCAAGGTCCCGACATGCTAGCCTAGACAGAGACCTGTAGCAGAGACAAGGAAAGGTAATCGACCCCCGTGGTGTGACAATTCACTCCCTTGGTACAAACAACCTGAGCTATACTAGCTAGTAGGACGCAAAGAGACGATGGTTAAGCCCTTTCGATGTGCCTTCTTTCCAGTTCTGTTTTATGATTTTAAAGAAAATATATACAAACTTTAATAATTCTTCAGAAAGTGTAGAGTATTGACATCATAAATAAGCACCTTGATGACTACATGGTAGTCTATTTTGAGGCAGGCATTTAAAGGACGAACTTCTTTAGAATATTTTTCTTTTTGATTTCTAGGATATATTATGAACCTATCCGTTTACCGAAAAAATTCTGCTTAAATCAACATTTTGTAATCCTGAAGTTTTTTGTTGTTGTTCTTTTAAGAAGCCAGAGAAAGAATAATGGGCATAAAAATGTGTGGAAAAAGCTCAGGACGGTATGGGATATCAATGTAAGCAGTATTCATTTTCTATATAAAAAAGCAACCCCCCACCCACATCACCACCACCACCAAGAAGAAGAAAGAGAATAACAACAAAAACAACATAGTAAAAACAGTCTGCAAATCATCATATACGGTGACTTGTACATACCCCCACCCCCGACAAATGAATATAAAAAGTCAGGTTCTGCTATTACACGCAACTGATATTTCTAAGCAGCTTAAGCTACTACTACAATTCAACAATGAAGTGTCCAATTACTGTGAAAGAAAGAGAC
>CM060334.1:25146357-25151357 GCA_030674155.1 Stramonita haemastoma | reverse complement strand
CTACAAAAGTGCTTATTTACTACTTTCAAAGTAAAAGAGTTTCAATAAACAAAAATCGTTTTGATATAAGCCTTGGCACTTATCTTACACCAATAACCGACAAAGTTTTTGGTCGGGGTGAGAGCGCAACTGTAGTTGGCATGAAGTTATATTACTTGTTGGTTCTCAAAGAAACAATGGCTATCTCTGTTTTTCAAAGGAACGAAGTTGATTCTCGTTATACGTATGTACGTGTAATGCATGAGTGAAAACGTTATATTTTTTCTATACATCCAAACGCACTATGTAGACCACTACAACTGTCACTCATACAAGACCAGACATTAATTTATTTTCCAGTGTCGCTCGGCAAATAGAACAAGAAGTTCCGCAAGGAGTAGTAGGTCGCTCTCGTGTTTTTCTATAGATCTATCTACTCAAGCATCGTTTGTCAAGTCAGCAAGTTTCTCCTCCCAACTTCAAGCAACAAACACCTGCATCCAGACCATCAAAGCTAGAGGGTTCGAGAAACATCAGTACTGTACCCCCGGAACCTTCCACGTATGTTCCGTTCGAACACTCACATTCCGGAGGCAAGAGAGAGCGATTAGACGAACCCTCCTACATAACGAAACTAGCCAAGGGAGCTAAAGCAAACAAATCTTTGCTGGAGTGGTTTCCCCTGCCTGGGATTCTTGCGGACATACGGGTATTTGCAATCACGTGCCAAAATCAACAACGCGGTTAGGATGGGGGGGACCGGTGGTGGTAGTGGAGATAAAAAGTTCCGTATTATGTTCGAAGGTGAAATGGTTTCGAACCATTCTTGACATAGTTGTGTAGAGCAGTATCTATAAGTACTTAACTGTTAGGTGGAAATGAACCTCAAACTATTAACAGATGCTAGTTTATTAATTGAAGAAAAAGTTATTTGCAGATGCAAACCCATACCCCCCCCCCCCCCCCCCCTCCCCCTCTCTCTCTCTCTCTCTCTCTCTCTCTCTCTCTCTCTCTCTCTCTCTCTCTCTCTCTCTCCTCTCTCTCTCTCTCTCTCGATTTCTTTACTTCAAGTGAAGAGACATTCCACTAAAAAAAACCACACACACACACACACACACACACACACACACACACACACACACACACACACACACACACACACACACACAACTCGACACTTCATAACAATACATTTCGATTAAGTGATTTATTCTATTCAAGACAAAAATTTAATCTACGAAAACATCCAACAAAAAGAAAATAACAACATGGAAGACAGAAAGTAAACGAGAGAGAGAGAGAGAGAGAGAGAGAGAGAGAGAGAGAGAGAAGAGAGAGAGAGAGAGAGAGAGAGAGAGAGAGAGAGAGAAGAGAGAGGATGAAAAAAAGGATGGAAGAGCAGAGCATTGTGAAACAAGACAGGGGTAATCATCTTTTTTTAAGGGGGTCGGGAGGGGGAGGGGCGGGAGCACCAATGCATTGTATACTGAATTAGAAAAAAAGTTAAAGAGTTAGCAAAATACGGAGACTGCGATATAATAGACAAGAGACAAGCAAAGCAAACTACCAGTGGCAAAAGGCAGGAGCAAATTAATTAAGCTAAAAGACAAATGCAAAAAGAAAACCAAACAGAAAAAAAGGAGAAAAAGAAGACACAGAAAAGCCCTTTGCAAATTGAAACAAACTCCTGACCTTTCTCACACAAATACCCGTGAACAAAAATGCGAAGAGGTGTGAACAAGATTCCTTCTGTCTGTCTGTTGGTTTGTCTGTCTGTCTGTCTGTCTGTCTGTCTGTATGTGTGTGTGTGCGTATGTCTGTCTGTCTGTCTGTCTCTCCCTCTCTCTCTCCCTCTCTCTCTCTGTGTCTCTCTCCCCTCTCCCCCCCCTCTCTCTCTCTGTCTCTCTCCCTCTCTCTCTCTCTCTCTCTCCGGGGACGGATAGCCTAGTGGTCAGAACATTGCGCTCGCAATTTGACGACCCGGGTTCGAGTCTGGTCGAGGAAATTTTTCTCCTGGAGTTAACATCAGTGCTGACTCCACTCTCCCCAAAAGTCCTTCGGATGAGACTTTAAACCGAGGCCCCGTGTGCGAACGCACGCAGAACATCTTGCGCACACGTTAAATCCTGTTCCGCTTTTCGTAAGAGTAGGCCATCGTGTGCCGGTGGGAACAGATGACAATATTTACAAAAAATGCATACACACGGGGACCGGATGAAAAAAAGCACATGATTGCTTATTCTGTTATCCTCGATATAAAAGAATAAATAAAAATAATAATAAATAAAAAAATAAATAAATAAAAATAAATCTCTGTCTCTCTCTCCCTCTCTCTCCCCCCCTCTCTCTCTCTCTCCTCTCCCCCCCCCCCTCCTCTCTCTCCCTCTCTCCCCCCCTCTCTCTCTCTCTCTCTCTTTCTCTCTCAGGTCCTGACCAGTTTGTTGTTAGATGTTGATTTTTGGATTTGTACAGTTTTGTGGAAATTCCTCCCCCTTGACAATTACAATTGTAAGGGTTAATCAAAACTTATGAAAAAAGGATCTAAATGTATCATGTAACCATGTTATGGCATCCATGACATGATGACCTTTTGGGTTGTAATTAAGGAAATTCTAAGTACATGACATTTTGTGTGTTGTGCCCAGCCCCCTTCCCACTGTCCCCTTGTTAATGGGCATCCTGCCTATAACAATAAACTTTTGTCATTGTCATTGTCTCAGGTCCTGCTGAATGGCTGGTAAAGCTTTAACAGCAATAAATTTTGTTCACTGTTCTCGCTCTGCTAAAAAAATAACAATAATCATAGTTTACAATGTACTTGTATTTGCTGCAGTTGTTAAACCATGATACAGAATCCATGTCATGATAATTATTTGGGCAGTTGGGAATTGGTTTTACTTCTTAGTTAACTATGTGTTTGTGCCTAGCCCCCTTCCCACTGACCCCTTGTGAATGGGCTTGAAACCTTACCACAATACACCATTGTCATTGTCTCTCTCAATGATGACGATAAAATGAAAGACAGAGAAGAAAAAGAAAAAAAAAAGGGCAAGGGCCGGGCAAAAAACTGTCGATACGTATCTGCAATCCTAGAAAATAAAGATTATCAATCAATTAATCAATCAATCAATCAATCAATCAATCAATCAATCAATCAATCAATCAATCTCAATCTATCTCTCTCTTTAACTTTCTTTAAATACACCAAATTTATCAAAGTTATAGATGTTGAAAATTTTCTTTCCATTTCAGAGTGTAAAACAGTTACGCATAACAGACAAAGGCTCGGCAAAGCAATAACTATTTTCCGTTGTTATGGAAAACGTAATTTCTATAACAAACCTGAAAATAATTCCAGAAAAAAAGCTTTCTTATTACAGTGATATAAAGTAACCCATGGCTTAACTTCATCCCTAAAAACATTCTCGATAACATAATGGGAAACTAGCCTCCTTAACAATGAGAACAATTATTTCTTAGAAAAAATCCTCATCATTCTCTCCTATGTTAAAAAATACTACGCCCTTTCGGAGGAACTCAATAAACTCACTGTTAAAGAGATTATTCCTTTACAGAGCCACTTTATTCCAAGTGAGTGTCGCTAAAGACCTGCTGTTAATCCCGAGTCCTGGTAATGGCTATTAACCTACATGACTGATCACCATCACACATATATATTTTAGTTACTACTACTACTGCGCCTGACCTGCTCTACTCTTCTGGCTTTATGCCGCACTTTGTTCATGATATATGCCAGCCTATTCCCTTTTATTGGAGGTGTGATAAGCTGCACAAGGTTTCTGTTTTCTTGGTTCCATATCTCTTGAACTTTATTTGGGGGTTGGAAAGTCATAGCTAAACTATCCACACTATATGTGTGTGTGTGTGTTATCAATCCCAACTCTTCATTTTTTCTTCTCTGTTTTCACTCAGATTTAACATCCGAGCTCTTTGAAACAATTTAGATAGCAATGATAAGTGATCTCAGAGAAACTTAAGTATGTAGCTTATCTTTTTGGTCTGAAAAAAGTTTATGCCGCTCTCTCTCTCTCTCTCTCTCTCTCTCTCTCTCCTCTCTCTCTCTCTCTCTCTCTCTCTCTCTCTTTGAGCACAATTTTGGTATAATATTTTAAGCTTGTAATGATTTTTTTTTTTGCAACATACTGGTACACAGTAAAGATCTTTTCAATGCCATGATACACACTGACGAACAATGATATTTTCAGACAGAAAAAAAGCATCTACTGTTTGCTAACTGCTCGTATTTCTACATGAAGAAAAGGAGATGCTACTGCTGCTGACGATAAAGGTGACGAAGATGAGGAGAAGGAAGGAAATAGAAAAGAAACAAATGTGACGCTCCACCACGAAATGAGTCGCTTAGCACATTACCCAATTTTGCACTAGAAGCCATTAAAGACAGGTGGGGGTCAAGTTGTCAATTTTGATATTTTGATTTATTATAAAACTATAGCACTTATTCTACCTTGTAGTGAAATATCAAAGCATAATTCTGTTTTCTTTTGCCTTTAAACATGCTTTGAAAATAGAGAAGCCCTCATTCTGACCACCTATTAGGATGCTAACATTGCCAATTTCTCAGTTTGACATTTCCTGCAGTCTATCATTTCAATTTGTAATAACTTTTGATAGAGTTGTTCGATTTTGAATCTGTTTTTTGTATTGTATAGCCATTTCATTGCAAATTAATTGCATGTCAATAACTAAAAATTGACCTATGGTGCAATGCGACTCCTTATGTGGTGGAGCGTCACATTTAATGAGGATGATGACGGTGATGAAGAGGAGTTGATGACAGAGGTTAAAAGTGGATTGATTGATTGATTGACTGATAAGCTTTATTCCCAAGGGTTACAAATAAGTATTGACATACTTTTTTTTTATCCGCCCTTGCCCTGAGTAGAGATTATCGTTAGCCTAATTATCACAACTAAAGAAGGAAGAAGAAGAAGAAGAAGAAGAAGAAAAGAAGAAGAAGAAGAAGAAGAAGAAGAAAGAAG
>CM060334.1:25133857-25138857 GCA_030674155.1 Stramonita haemastoma | reverse complement strand
TCTTTTCAGCTGGGGTGGGTTTGGGCATCACTGGGGGAGGAGGGGGTTTAGGGCTGGTGGGTGGAGCTGAGTTTTCCACGTTAACAGGTTCGGGTTTAGGGGTGGGGGGAGAGGAGAAAGTGTTCGAGACTGAAATGGACTGAGTGACACCTTCAAGGATTCTTTCTGCAGGTCCTCGGTTGTTTGCTGTTGTGGTTCAAGGTCTTCAGGCTGCTTTTCCTCCTCCTCCGGTTTGGACGCTGATTCAACAACGTCTTTCACCAGACGCTGGAAGGGTGAAGGTTTGGTTTGAGGCTTCTCCGAGTCTTCGTCCTTGTTCATCCACTTAGACAGCACCTCCATGGCCATGCGAGACTCGTTTTTGGACAGCACAGTGGCGGTGATGGTGTCCTCCTTGATGCCTTCGTGGGAGCTGACCTCACGCTGCCTGTTCTTGGGGGTTCTAGACGGCATGGACGACATCAAGGCGGCGATGTCCAGTTTAGCCGCTGCGTCCAACCTGCGGGGAGAGGTGAGTTTAACCCGCGACTCTTGCGAGGACGGAGCGTAGTGCTTGTTGCCCAGTGGTCTTTGTGAACGGACATTGGACGGATTTCCTCTTCCGCGTCCTGCTGGCCCGGTGTAGGGGGTTTGGTGACCCCCATGGTGGTGAGGAAGACGCTGTTGCTGGGCAGCTCTGTCCTGCCCGCCTGCACGTCCAGCACGGTACCCACAACTTTCTGGAAACCCGAGGTCCGGGATGAGGCACGCGGGGTGAAGATGGAGGCCTTGGACTGACCAGACGTCCACCTGGACAGGACGTCCCCGGCCAGTTGCGCCTCCTTGCGGGTCAGCTTGACCGGCACGATCTCCTCCTCCCTGACGTCAGGCCCCTCCTCCTCCTGCCTCCCCGGCCCGTTCTGGGTCAGCTTCTGCCGGCGAGGAGGCAGAGTGGTCATCCGTGACATGACAGTCTGGAGGTCACGCTTGGCGTTCTCGTCCAGCTTCCTGGGGCGGTGAGGGGCGTTCCCTGGCTGGGTCGAGAGGAGGGAGCCGCCAGTTTGTTGCCTTGGTGATCGCGATGAACCGTCATTGGGGTTATTTCTTCTTCATCGTCTTCTTCTTCTCCTGCCTTTGAGGAGCTGGTGAGGAGTTTCTTGATGACTCCCACCGAGGAGAGAACGAAGGCCTTTGCGGGCAGGGAGGCGGGAGAGGTGAAGACCGGCTCCTTCTTCTCAGCCTGGACCTGCGTCTGCTCAACGTCAACACCCGCTTTCCCGGCAAGGGGAAGATCTTCATACCCTACTTCAGCAGAATCTTCCTGAGGAACAGCCGGTGGGGGACAGCTCGGGAGCACGGGAGGGGGAGGTTGGGAGAGGGGGAGTTGAGGAGCTCCTTGATTCTCCTCCGCAATGTCCATCAACAGGGACGGCGCCTGCCTCTGAGCCTCCTCGCGTCCAAAAGGAAGCCGAATCCTCCCTCAGAAGCCGTTAGATCCACCTGGGCGCCACTCCCACACCTTCTCTCCACCACGCCCTGCAGCCGGCTCGTCACATGCTGCCAATTCGAACTGCGTAGATTGTCCTCACCGCTGCTGAAGACTGTGATACCTCCAACACGGCATCGAAAACTCCACAGGAGGCGGGATGCTGGCGCCAGGCTCATCCGACGACCCTGCCAGCCCGCCTAGCAGGTCACAGGCTCAGCGTCCCCAGGGTGAAGCCCTGGGGCACCCCTGCTCCGTTCTCCTCCCCTAGATCCAGGAGAACGTCCTCTGCCATGATCGCTTCCCCGTTTTCCCCTGATCTTGTACAAAGGACGGAGCATCACTTTTGGACGGAGCCACACTGACACACACTCCTTCCTCCTCCCCTCCCAAAACCACATCTGCGTAGAAAGGATTGCTGCTGCTCACTGCCGACGTCTGAGAACTGTCAGCTCCCCCGAACACCACGTCTGAGTAGAAGGGGTTACTGGAACTCATGCCAGACATGGAGGAATCTCCTCCACTGTGCTGCCGGCCGTTCTGGGGCTGCCCTCCCCGTCTGCCAGGGCAGGGTCTGGATCTAGGAAAGGGTTGGACATGTCTTCGGTGTGAGGACTCTGGAACGTTTTCTGGGAGATGTGGCGAGCTGAAGTGGGCGCTACTCCATGTCCCGATATCGCGGTGTAGGTGGATTTGAAACTGTCTGGGAGTCGGAATTCCTGGGAGAAGTTTTGGCAGAACGATGGGGAGAAGTTTGCAAAGGGGATGAGTCTGTTTTGTCCGTCCTTGAATGCAGGCTGGACCCGTTGACCGGTGCTACACGACTCTTGTCACCACTCTCATTCTCTCCGCCCTCCTCACTTCTACACGTCTCCTCACAGACTCTTCACTGGACTTCACTCTCGATTTCTTCACCACCTCACTTCTTTCCCCACTACGAACTGGAGCCGCTGCTCTCGCAGTGAGGATGAGACTTCTCGCGGCTCTCGGCGCCGACTTCCGCTTCCTCTTTCTCTTGGAGCAGGGTCAAGGTGACCCTGGGTCCGGCGGCTTTGAGGATGTCCAGACAGCGGGCTTGGGTGAGGCCCTGGAGGCTGTGACCGTTACACTCCAAAGCCGGTCCCCACCTGAAGGCCTGGGGTCTGGCACACACCCCTCCAGGTAACAACCGCTTCACCTGCACACAGCCAATGCAGATGTCATCGTTACAGGTAGTTGGAAGATGTGTGGGAAGTAAAAAAAACTGTGAAAGTAATGAGTGACTGAGTGCGTGTGGTGTGTGTTGGGGAGGGAGGGGGTGTGTAGTGGTGTGTCAGAGATTGTAGGAGGGAGGAGGGAGGTGAGGAGGAGGAGTAGAGAGAGGGGGGAGGGCCGGGGGAGGGAGAGAGAGTGAGAGAATCGAAGAGGATATGAAAGCATGCGTTTTATAGGAGAGAGAGAGAGAGAGAGAGAGAGAGAGGGGGAGAGAGAGAGAGAGAGAGAGGAGAGAGAGAGAGAGGAGAGAGAGAGAGAGAGAGAGAGAGAGAGAGAGAGAGAGAGAGAGAGAGAGAGAGAGAGAGAGAGAGAGAGAGAGAGAGAAGAGAAAACGCTTGTGGAACCCTTTGTAAATTTTACCATATGTCTTAAATGCTTACCTATCTACAAACTGGTAACAAAAAGCCTGTAATAAGGACAAACCCTCCCCCCCAACCCCCCCCCCCCCCCCACCCAAAAAATACAAAAAACAAAGAAAACACAAACAAAACAAAAACACAACAAAACCCCCTACCCCCCCCCCCCCCAAAAAAAAAAAAAAAAAAGCCAAAGAAACAACACAGAAACCGATAAAAATACAAATAAATCAAATGAAATCCATTTCATCGTTAAATAGATTGAAATCCACTGATAAACACGTAATTCTCCTAACCAGTACACAAACCAAACAATCATCATTCATTCAGATAGAACAACATGCCCGAAGTGGAACGTGTGGCTGAGGCCAGCGGGCAGACCTCCTGCAGAGTGACAAGCACAGGAGAAGACCAGGCACTACCCATTTATACCCATTATGGCTACAGATGCATTAGCATAGCCAGCAAAGCAGAAGAAGAAGGAAGAAGAGAGCAGAAGAAGCAGAAGAAGAAAAGAAGAAAGAAAGAAAGAAAAAGAAGAAAGACTAACTAAAACAAGAACAGAATCTCTTTACCTAATCAAATCATTACCTTGAAAAGACCTCTCCGCTTTAAAATAAACACCAGCTCAACACAAACAGCACCATCAATAACTTAGTATCTGACAGACAGATTTCTGGTAAGACATAAGCCTACACTAGACATGATATTCTGCCGTTTGCGGCCAGCAGAGCAAAACACGACATTGTGCTCTCATTCCAAGGCAAAGAAACAAGAGTCCAGAATAGAAAATGACCATGGGAGAAAATCGACTGGACATAATGATCTGTCAACAGTGGCAAAGCTAGCACCTCAGAATCGTAAAAACAGGGCGAATTATACTTGTGGACTGAAGAGGAGAGAATGTAGGCAGTGAGTGGTGGGTATAGGCACAAACGTTGTATAGCTGGTTTCTCTAAATAGTGCCAAAATAAAAAAGCTGGCATTTTCTTTAGTTAGTTTTCGTAAAGAAATTACCATGCAAATGCATTTTCGAAAAAGTTGTCTGTTTGCATCCATGCATGCCTCTGTGAGTGTTGTGTGTCAGGTCAAGTCAAGTCAACTGACATTTTTCTTTCCAGATGGTACATTGAATAAGCATTGATTTGCTTTGTTTCCCATCAAGCCATCTAAGGAAAAAAACAACAAAAAACAAAAACACCCCTCCCCCTAGCAAACAAAAAAAAAAAAAAACAAAACAAAACATTTCACCAAATGTGTGTGTATGTGCGTATGCGTGCGTGCGTGTGTGTGTGAAGTGTGTGTGTTTGTTTGTGTGTATGTGTATGTGTGTGTGCGTGCCTGTGTATGCGTGTGTGTATCCATCTGTCCCTGTGTATGTCTGTATGTAGGTATGCTGTTAAAGTGGCCGATGGATAAAACGTCTGTCTCCCTTTTAATCTTCAGAGCCTTAGAGTCAATACCTCCTGTCTCGGCGACGCCTGGAGCGGATATAGGGTGGACATTTTTACGATCGCCTGGTTAAAATTAACGTCCAAAACTTGACAATGTCACACTACCCCCCCCCCCCCCCACCAACCTTCCGCCTACATACATACACACACACACACACACACACACACACACACACACACACACACACAACCACACACCACATACACACACAACACAAACACTTAGCACGCATGCAGCACGCACGCACGCACGCGCGCGCAAAACACAACACACACACACCTTAGATTAATTTTTTAAATAACACCCAAAATAGTAAGGTATAGTAACAGTTACACAACCAATATCTAATATCTTCACATTTACCGGAACACAAAGAATCACTGTCAATATCAGCAGTACAACGATTTTCTCTCTTTTTCTTTCTCTTGCAACACACTCACCCATATCAATGTATTCTTACTAGTCCACAC
>CM060334.1:25126357-25131357 GCA_030674155.1 Stramonita haemastoma | reverse complement strand
ATGTCAAAATTGTCAGCCAAATTTTACCCTATCGCCAAACGTGCTACTTGAAAGGAACTAAAAGGGAACATTAATTACCAATCCTCTGGAAGCTCTAGTTGGCCGCGATTGGAAAGAGATACTTCAAAGAGGAAACGATAAAGAAAGTTCACACGCGCCGAAATTACATTTCGCCGAAAAGCACGCTGAACTACAAAATAATGTGATAATATTCCGAGTGTTTTAAAAAGGTATAGATCTAGCCCGGACGAGACGGGAAGAGAACGAGACGAGAGAAACGAGAAGGAGGGAGGAGAGAGAGAGAGAGAGAATGAATAATCTTTGAATGAATAATTTTTATTTTTCAAGGGTTACAGAGTAAGCATTACATACTTTTTTCATCCGGCCCGAGAGAGAGAGAGAGGGAGGGAGGGAGGGAGGGAGGGAGAGAGAGAGACAGACAGACAGACACAGACAGACAGGCAGGCAGACAGAGAAACAGAGAGAGAGACAGAGACAGAGAGAAGACAGAGACAGAGAGAGACAGAGACAGAGAGATACAGAGACAGAGAGAGACAGACACACAGAGAAACAAGTCAGTGAACTATGACACACTGACTGTGCATGTAAAGTGGCCTCATCTTTACTTCATTCTGTTTTCAGGACTTCCACTTTTGCAAGTAAGGTGGATAGTTTGAGAGAAGACACTAACTAACTGTACAGTAGGGAAAGTGGACAGCAGAAGGTTTTCAGAGAAGAAGGCCCCTTCTGGCCAGTGTCCGAGCCCTTCACTTCTGACACTGTAGGAAGGGGGTGGGGCCTCCACATCAGTCAGCAACTCTGGATACATGTACACCTTTCTGCTGCCTCCCTCCCCCCACCCCTTTTAGTTGTTTTACCGTGAAGATAAGTGTCTCTAACGAGAGCTGGAGATGACAACCCCGATTTAGCTTCTGTGGTGTGAGGAAGACCCACAGTTACCACTTTTACAAACAGATCTGGACAAACGAAATCGAAACAGAATTTGACAACTCTCTCTCTCTCTCTCTCTCTCTCCTCTCTCTCTCTCTCTCTCTCTCTCTCTCTCTCTCTCTCTCTCTCCACACACACACACACACACACACACTGTAAGTTAAGATACCACTGTAAATGATTTGATTCGGTGTCTTGAATGAGAAGATTACTGAGATCCCTGTGTGTTACGCATCCGTTGCCCGTAAAAGAAAGTAGCAACAAAAGCGATCCACCGAAACTTGGTGGCAAAAACTTCCCACAAAAAGTGACAAACGAACAAATAAAAAAAAACAAAATATATACATGGAGATTTTTGTTTTTTAACTGCAAGGAAAAATAAAAGCGCACATTTCCAACGAATGCAAAGCAAGATGTTATGATTACTAGATTGCCACACAAGCCCCTTTATTCGCTGTATATCACGGTAAATAAATCAACAATGAACATCCACAGAAACACAACTCCACCCTTGCATATTCCTCGCTTGATAACATTTCTATTCTAAGCAAAGTCCCCCTCCCACCTCCACCCCTACCCCTCATTTCCTCCTCCTTCCTCTTCCCCCCCTCCCCCCAAACTTCCCATTTGCATCACTCCAAAAATAGCCATGATATTCTGAGCAACAAAAAAAATCAGATTCTAAACATTCCTGTCTTATCCCGTTTGGCCCATTTTATTTGTTTATAAAATATGGAGAGAGAGAGAGAGAGAGAGAGAGAGAGAGAGAGAGAGAGAGAGAGAGAGAGAGAGGGAGCGGGAGAGAGAGGGAGAGAGAGATTTTGACACTAACAGATGCGTTTTGTTTTTGTTTTTTTCGTTCACAAAGATTTCTTTGTGCTAAAAGATTTATTGGGAAAGGAAATAGAAGGGAGAGAGAGAGAGAGAGAGAGAGAGAGAGAGAGAGAGAGAGAGAGAGAGAGAGAGAGAGAGAGAGAGAGAGAGAGAGAGAGAGAGAGAGAGAGAGTGGTAAAGAGGGAGGGAGGTGAGGGTTGGAGAGAGGGGGGGGGGAGAAAGACAGGAAGAGATATAGATAGAGAAGGGGGAGGAAGAGAGAAGACAGAAGAGACAGAAGAGAGAGAGAGAGAGAGAGAGAGAGAGAGAGAGAGAGAGAGAGAGAGAGAGAGGAGAGAGAGAGAGGAGAGAGAGTGGTAAGAGGGAGGGAGGGTGAGAGTGAGAGAGAGAGGGAGGAGGAGGAGAAGAGACAGCGGAAGAGATAGAGAGAGAAGGGGAAGGAGAGAGAGAGGGGAGAGAGAGAGAGAGAAGAGAGAGAGAGGGAGAGGGAGAGAGAGAGAGAGAGAGGAGAGAGAGAGAGAGAGAGAGAGAGAGAGAGAAGAGAGAGAGAGAGGAGAGAGAGAGAGAGAGAGAGAACCAAACCCTAAAATACAACAACAACAACAGCAACAACAAAACACAAAGTGAAAGAATAAGCGAAAAAAAAGAGAAAAGTCAGAAAAAATGAAAAAAAAATCCTAAAAAGAAATGTACAACAAGAAAAAAAACACCTGACACCATACAAACCCGAATCACAGCCGAAAACTTGCCACACCAAACTCAGGACAGAATAAACAGTGCTGCTACACTGCCATCCATGACCAATTTTCCACATGAAATTCCCACACTACAGCGCTCACGCACAAAGAACATATCCGGCAATGCCGTCTGTGAGAATGCCACTGTTTGGTCTCCCACTATTATAGGCCTACTGTAATGTAACTCTTCTCTTCTCCTTCTCTCGCGCTTTTCCGACTTCCAGACATTTCGCATTGCAAGAACTGTCCACCCCTATGGAAAAAAACTGCCCCCGGTGTGTTTTACGTTTACAGTTTTTAAGGGTTTGTTTTACAAGTGTTTTGTGTGAAAATGATTCGCTAAGGAGAATCACTAAGCAATGAAGATGATTAACTTAATGATTATGTAAAGAATACTAGTGCAATCAACAGAGTACATGGAGAACAGCGTGCAGTAAATACAACAAAAGTAAGGGGCTACTTTGCAAGATTGTGTGGTTTTTAACATCATGATGATGATGATGATGATGATGATGATGATGATGATGATGATGATGATAAGGTGAGGAAGGAGAAGGAAGAGGAGGATCCTTATCATCATCGGATACATTGCACAGGTAGGGAGCAGTACCACAATGTGAAAAGGTTTTCGTTTTATTTTTCCCCATACTGAAGCGGCTCTTTTGTTTTCGTTTGCTTTATTTGTGTATCATTGTCAGTCTTTTGAACTTCAAACAGTATTTTGCTGCTATTGTAACCCAGATCATACAACAGAGTGAACATAGTAAAAATACCAATACAAAACATGGTATATCATTCTGAACATCTTTTTCTTCATCAAACGCTCAGACAGCAACTATTGCTATTTGTCAAATGAGCGAAAATGCGTTGTGCTGCCGGTAAGCGCCTTTAAAGTCAGGCCCAGCGCATCCGAATTCGGTGTGATACCGAATGTTCACATGGTTAGTGCAAAATGATGACTTGAACCACTATGCACGTGCTCTCCATAAAAAGCCGAAGGAATCTTTGCAGAGAGATTTGTACAGCAGAAAGCCAGCCATCAGAAATATCCACAATAACTATTACTTGGTTAAAAGAGAGAGAGAGAGAGAGAGAGAGAGAGAGAGAGAGAGAGAGAGAGAGAGAGAGAGAGAGAGAGAGAGAGAGAGAGAGACAGAGACAGAGACAGAGACAGAGAGACAGAGAGAGACAGAGAGAGACAGAGAGAGACAGAGAGAACACAAAGTAATGTATATATGTCAGATTAACAACAAACGTTTAAAGATGCAAAACCACTGAATACTAAACGATAACTGCACTAAGAAAAGCAAAACAAATCATGAGTTCCACAAGAAAGAACAAAAGTTATCCGGGTTAAAGCAGAGGAGGGGGGCTTTGATTTCTAGCTAACACCGGTAGCACGTGAGTGAGTGAGGGAGAGACGCGCGTGCCTGCAGTGTTGTGCGCGGTGCCAGACCAGTGCCAGAGCCCGTGCAGTATAGTAGCCTGTAGCCCGGGACCAGGGAACAAAGGACCCCCCTTGTTAATCATCAGTTACCCTCCACGTTAGGTCCCCCCACCCCCCCAATAGTTCCCATCCCTCCTTCCCCTCTACACCCCTACCCCATCTGTTCATCTTTTTCTTCGAAACCTGTCGCCTCCTAAATCCCACCCTGCCTTTTGGTATCTTCCATCCTCCCATACTGTTTCTCTGTTTGTCTGTCTGTCTGTTTGTCTGTCTCTGTTTGTCTGTCTCTGCCTGCCTGCCTGCCTGCCTGTCTTTCTGTCTGTCTGTCTGTCTCTGTCTCTCACTTTATATTTGTGTAAAGCTTTCAGAATACGAGATATATTGTTGTCGTAGGTCATACTTGTGTATCTGACTTTTTTTTATACGGTAATTGTTGTTGTTATTGGATTTTTTCCCCACACCAAAATACTAAGCAGCTCGGCAACCCCCCTTCATGTATGGGCCAATGGCCTTTTTGTGAATAAAGTTTTCGAGTTCGAGTTCGAGTTCGAGTTCGAGTTCGAGTTCTCTCTCTCTCTCTCTCTCTCTCTCTCTCTCTCTCTCTCTCTCTCTCTCTCTCTCTCTCTCTCTCTCTCTCTCTCTCTCCATATTGAGAAATACTTTATTCACTTTTGTACTATTTAATAATCACGTGTTGAATGCAGTTGATTTTGTATAATTTTTAATTCTCAAGTAAGCTGAATAATTATGTTCATTATGATTACAAAATGGTTATGAACGCGTTTTCTATGACCATAAATACATAATCATAAGATTCAGGTATTAGAATATGTATGTTTTAATATATATGCCTTACAGCGGATGGATTCTTTTTGTGTTCCGTTACATAACTTGATTAAAATTAGGCATATATTTCTTTTAAAATGAAGTTTATTGATGACATGAGCGCGAAATTTGTGTGTGTGTGTGTGTGTGTGTGTGTGTGTGTGTGTGTGTGTGTGTGTGTGTGTGTGTGTGTGTGTGTGTTGTGT
>CM060334.1:25113857-25116357 GCA_030674155.1 Stramonita haemastoma | reverse complement strand
TCCCTTTCTTTAGGGCACTCTTCTGTCGCTAGGCCCTTTCTTCTATAGGTGGCACACGTTGTTATGTCGCCATGGTAACATAATCATTTTGGGGGGGTGGGGTGGGGGTGGGGGGTTGAGGACTGAAGGGATGCAAACAAAGTGGAAAGGACACCGTCTAGGTTGTGTACCACAAGTGTAGATTTTTGTTTAGTAGAGACAGGGATGGAGAAAAGTAGGTCATTCGAGTGAGTGAGTGAGTGAGTGAGTGAGTGTGTGTGTGTGTGTGTGTGTGTGTGTGTGTGTGTGTGTGTGTGTGTGTGTGTGTGTGCGCGCGCGCGCGCGTGTGTGTGTAGTAGTAGTAGTACCGTAGTAGTAGTAGTAGTAGTAGTAGTAGTAGTAGTAGTAGTAGTAGTAGTGGTACTTCAGTTTAACATCCTTCCACTAAATAGTGATATCAGACGTGTGTGTATGTGTGTGTGTGCGCACACGGACGCACGCGCGCGCGCGTGTGTGTCTGTGTGCGCGCACGCGTGCCTGTATGTTGTGTAGAGTGTATGTGTGCTTTTAAATTAACATGATTATTATCTTCAGCTCAGATGTGATAATCATCAGACAACAAAAAAAATACGGTCTAAAGACTAGTATGTTAAGGATGTCTTTCAGGGGTTACCTGGCTTTGTATGTGTTGTATTGTCTATTTATCTTCGCTACTTGTTTGTTGGTTGTTGTTTTGTTGGATGTTGTTTAGTTGGTTGTTGGTTTGTTTGTGTTTTTGTCAGCTTGTTTGTTTGTTTGTTTCTTTGTGTGTGTGTGTGTGTGTGTGTGTGTGTGTGTGTGTGTGTGTGTGTGTGTGTGTGTGTGTGTGTATGTGTGTGTGTGTGTACGTGCGTGCGTGCGTGCGTGCGTGCGTGTGAGTGTGTGTGTGTGTGCGTGTGTGATAGTGTATGTGTGTGTGTGAGTGTGTTCTGGGGGGAGGGGGGCGATGTCTGTATTGATCATTCTTCAAAATATTTCTGAAAACATTTCCCTACTTTTCTTTGAACTCTTTTCCAGTTTCAAAGTACTGACAAACACAGCCTGCAGGCGGACATTTTGTCCTAACGTTATCCACACACATCTTATCACCACCATCATCATCAGGCAGGTCGTAACACCAAATGACCCCCCCCCCCCCCCCCACACACACACACACACACACCAAACTTCACCTGACCTCCTTCGTGTTTTTACCACACCACACCAAAGGAATCTCTATCGATCATCTTCAGCACTTCACTTTACACACACTGCGTCCTACACACGCAGCAAGCAGTTGGATTGTGAGTCTCCTGGGATGGACTAAAGGAATGGGCGCAATCATGGATATATATAGAGAGACACGATATATATATGTATATATATATATATATGTATATATATATATATATATATATATATATATATATATATATATATATATATATATATATATATATATATATATATATGACAAAGAGGCAGACAGAGGAAACGATGGGAAGACAACATCAGAGACTGGACAGGACTTCGGTGGAACGACCTACTACGGAGGGCGGAGGACCGTGGGGAGTGGAGGAGGCTGGTTTCAAAATCTTCAGTAGTGCCCCCACGGTCCACGGGACTACAGGACAGGTGAAGGTGAAGATACACACACACACACACACACACAAGCACACACGCACAAACACACAGACACGCGCGGGCACGCGCGCACCACACACACACACACACACACACACACACACGCGCGCGCGCGCGCACACGTATATACACACACACTTACAAACACAGAAGGATTAAGACAGAGTGACAGAGAAAGAGAGACAGAGACAGAGGCAGAGACACAGACAGACAGACAGACAGACAGACAGAGAGAACTAGAGAGACAGAGATAGGGCGAGAGAGAGAGAGAGAATAAGAGAGACAAAACATAACACAGAGGAAGTCAACAAAACAACGCGAAAACAAAACTGAACATAAACATAACCAACAACTATATAAAAGATTTACGAGAAAAAGAAGAGCAGTACATGGAGAAAGCGGGTCCCGACTGAGATTTTGTTCAGTAGAGAAACCTTTTTTTTATCAACACGATAAAGAAGATAAGAGGCACGTTACTGAAAATGCCTCGATGACAGCTTTTAGGGCAAGTATGTTTGTACAGAGTGACTGCGAGAACTTCAATTATTCTCTCTTCGTGGCCACAAAGATTACTATTCTGTATGAGGTCAAGGAGTCTTTGACAAAAAGTGCGAAAAGTATGAATGGAAAAAGAAAGAAGAAATAGCAAAGAAGGAAAATGGAGGGGGGGTGGGGTGAAGAGACAGAGGGAAAGGGAGACAGACAGACAGACAGTGACAAAGATAGAGAGAAGGAGGGAGGGAGAGGGAGGGAGGGAGAGAGAGAGAGAGAGAGAGAGAGAGAGAGAGAGAGAGAGAGAGAGAGAGAGAGAGAGAGAGGAGAGAGAGAGAGAGAGAGAGAGAGAGAGAGAGGAAGAGAG
>CM060334.1:25106473-25113757 GCA_030674155.1 Stramonita haemastoma | reverse complement strand
ACAAAAAATTTCTTTTTTCCCTTAAAAAGATTTATTGGGAAGGGAAAATTTTGGGGGGAGAGAGAGAGAGAGAGAGAGGGGAAAGAGAGAGAGAGGGGGAGAGAGAGGAGAGAGGGGAGAGAGAGGAGAAAAGGGGGAGGGGGGAGAGAGAGTGTGTGTGTGTGTGTGTGGTAAAGAGGGGGGAGGTGAGAGTGGAGAGAGGGGAGTAGGAAAAAGGGAACAAAAGGGAAGAGTTTAAGAGGTAAAAGAGAGAAGGGAGGAGGAAAAGAGCCCGAAAAGACGGGACAGACGGGCAAAAGGGAAGAAAAGAAAAGGGGAGAGAGAGAGGGAGAGGAGATGGGGAGAAAAGGAGAGAGAGGGAGAAGAGGGGAGAGAGAAAAGAGGGGAAAAGAAAAGGGGGATGTGTGTGTGTGTGTGTGTGGAGAGAGGGGAGAGAGAGAGAGGAGAGAGAGGAGAGAGAGAGAGAGGAGAGAGAGAGGGGAAGGGGAAAAGGGATGTGTGTGTGTTTTGGGGGTGTGGTGGAGAGAGAGAAAAGAGAGAGGAGAGAGAAAAGGGGGAGAGGAGGGGGAATTTGAGAGGAGAGAGAAGAGAGAGGAGAGAGAGAGAGGAGGGAGGAGAGGAGAGAGGAGAATAAAAACCCAAAAATACAACAACAACAACAGCAACAACAAAACAAAAGTAAAAGAATAAGCAAAAAAAAGGAGAAAACGTCGGGAACAAAAATAAAAAAAAAAAATTTCCCAAAAAAAGAAAGTAAAACAAGAAAAAAAAAAACCCTGACCCCAAATACAAACCCGAATCACAGCCGAAAACTTCCCAACCCAGCTCGGCCCAAAACCCAAACAGTGCTGCTACACTGCCATCCATGACCAATTTTCCACATGAAATTCCCACACTACAGCGCTCACGCACAAAGAACATATCCGGCAATGCCGTCTGTGAGAATGCCACTGTTTGGTCTCCCACTATTATAGGCCTACTGTAATGTAACTCTTCTCCTCTCCTTCTCTCGCGCTTTTCCGACTTCCAGACATTTCGCATTGCAAGAACTGTCCACCCCTATGGAAAAAAACTGCCCCCGGTGTGTTTTACGTTTACAGTTTTTAAGGGTTTATTTTACAAGTGCTTTGTGTGAAAACGATTCGCTGACGAGTATCATTAAGCAATTAAGATGGTGAACTTAATGATTATGTAAAGAATACTAGTTAGTGCAACCACCAGAGTACATAGAGAACAGCGTGCGGTAAATACAACAAAGTAAGGGGCTACTTTGCAAGACTGTGTGGTTTTTAAACATGATGTTGTTGTTGTTGTTGTTGTTAATGATGATGATGATGATGATGATGATG
Organism: Stramonita haemastoma; assembly: GCA_030674155.1. Lineage (NCBI taxonomy): Eukaryota > Metazoa > Mollusca > Gastropoda > Neogastropoda > Muricidae > Stramonita > Stramonita haemastoma. Next base: position 25,112,408 of record CM060334.1, on the reverse strand, counting down.
ATGACAACGACGACGACGACGACGATGAGGATGATGATGATGATGATAATGATGATAAGGAGAGGAAGGAGAAGGAGGAGGAGGATCCTTATCATCATTGGATACATTGCACAGGTAGGGAGCCGTACCACAATCTGGAAAGGTTTTCGTTTTATTTTTCACCGTACTAAAGTGGCTTTTTTGTTTTCGTTTGCTTTATTTGTGTCTCATAGTCAGTCTCTTGAACTTCAAACAGTACATCGCTGCTATTTTAGCCCAGATCATACAACAGAGTAAACATAGTAAAAATACCAATACAAAACATGGTACATGATACTGAACACCTTCCTCTTCATCAAACGCTCAGCAGCAACTATTGCTATTTGTCAAATGAGCGAAAATCCGCTGTGCTGCCGTTAAGCGCCTTTAGAGTCAGGCCCAGCGCATCCGACTTCGGCGCGATACCGAATGTTTACATGGCTGGTGCAAAATGTTGACTTGAACCACTATGCACGTGCTCTCCATAAAAAGCCGAAGGAATCCTTGCAGAGAGATTTGTACTGCGGAAAGCTAGCCATCAGAAATATCCACAATAACTATTACTTGGTTAAAGAGAGAGAGAGAGAGAGAGAGAGAGAGAGAGAGAGAGAGAGAGAGAGAGAGAGAGACAGAGACAGAACAGAGAGAGAGACAGAGAGAGACAGAGAGAGACAGAGAGAACACAAAGTCATGTATATATATCAGATTAACAACAAAATGTTTAAAGATGCAAAACCACTGAATACTAAACGATAACTGCACTAAGAAAAGCAAAACAAATCATGAATTCCACAAGTAAAAACAAAAGTTATCCGGGTTAAAGCAGAGGAAGGGGGCTTTGATTTCCAGCTAACACCGGTAGCACGTGAGTGAGTGAGGGAGAGGAGAGACGCGCGTGCCTGCAGTGGTGTGCGCGGTGCCAGACCAGTGCCAGAGCCCGTGCAGTATAGTAGCCTGTAGCCCGGGACCAGGGAACAAAGGACCCCCTTGTTAATCATCAGTCACCCTCCACGTTAGTTCCCCCCCCCCCCCCCCCAAATAGTTCACATCCCTCCTTCCCCTCTACACCCCTACCCCATCTGTTCATCTTTTTCTTCAAAACCTGTCGCCTCCTAAATCCCACCCTGCCTTTTGTTATCTTCCATCCTCCCATACTGTTTCTCTGTTTGTCTGTCTGTCTGTTTGTCTGTCTCTGTTTGTCTGTCTCTGCCTGCCTGCGTGTCTTTCTGTCTGTCTGTCTGTCTGTCTCTGTCTCTCACTTTATATTTGTGTAACACTCTCACTCACTCACTCAGTCCCATGTCCCAAAGGACGTAGGGGGGACATGAGAGAAGACGCAACAGCGATCTTTTTCCATGCTTCACGATCCTGTGTGGCTAGTAGGAGATGTTGCAGGGGTTGGGCGGTCCAGTCTTTGATGTTGTCAACCCATGATTTCTTTTGGCGGCCTCTTCTTCTCTTGCCCTCGACTGTTCCTTGCAGGATGGTTTTTGCTAGGGTGTTGTGTCTTGTGGTGTGACCAAACCACATCAGCTTTCTCCTCTTTATGGTGGAGAGCAAAGGCTCTTGGGGGCCCACACGCTTTTTGATTTCTTCTTTCACATAGTTATTGGTCTTGTGTTCTTTGTATGATATTCTGAGGAGTCTTCTGTGGCACTTGTTCTCGAATGCTTGGATTCTCCTCTCTAACTCTGCTGTCAGAGTCCATGATTCACAGCCATATAGGAGGATAGATATCACGAGGGATTTGTAAAGGTGGTATTTGGTGCAGAAGCTGATGTTGTTGCTTCTGATAATCCTCTGGAGTCTGACTAGAGCAGATGTTGCTGTTGCAATGCGAGCTTTCACTTCATTGTTTGATGTGCCATCTTTTGTTAGGATGGAGCCTAAGTATTTGAATTGGCTCACCTCTTCTAGTATTTCTCCATTCATCTTTATTTCCGTGATGTCATTACTCGCGCTGTTGACCATGATCTTTGATTTCTCTGTACTGACCTCCATGCCGTATGCGCTCGCTCGATCTGTTAAATTGTCTGTGAGGATTTGCAGTTCTTGTTTGCTGCTGCCCATGAGGTCAATGTCATCTGCAAATGGGGTGTATGGGGTGCTTAAGGAGAGGTGGTACCTTTGTAAACCTGGCAGTAGCATCCCTCGGGATGGACGGGAGCACTGGTCCTCACTTGGCACTCAACTCTCACTTCTGGGTCCGGGTCCTTAACCCACCCACACCCCGGTAACCGCTTCTACTGGCGGGCGAAACGTTGTGAGGGGCTGGTGCATTCTTAACCACCAGTAGGAGTCTTGGAGAGGAGATGGGCGCCACCAAGCTTCCTCAAGCCCACTGAAAGGACATGAGAAGAACAAAACAGACATACATGCCGGATCGGTCGAGGCCCGGATCAACAACGACCGCGCTACCCACTGCAAGCCTCCAGGGTGGGAGCGACAAGTGTGCTACTGGGGCAGAACAAACTCTAAAGCTTCCAGCTAAAGGGGCAACCATTGGCACATGGAATGTGAGGACTCTGTACCAAGCAGGAAGAGTACAGGAACTTACACATGAATTACAGAGGTATAAATGGGACATCATAGGGCTTGCGGAAGTCAGATGGATTGGCTTCGGAGAAACAACCACGCAAGACGGCCACAAAATATGGTACAGCGGAGAAGAGAAACTACATCAACATGGAGTAGGCTTTATTGTCAGGAAAGAGATTGTGTCAAGCATCATCAGCTGCACACCAGTATCCAGCAGACTCATCTCAATCAGAGTTTCTGCAAAACCCCAGAATCTCACCATCATCCAAGTGTATGCTCCAACATCTGACTACGACGATGACCAGATAGAAGAATTCTATGAAGAACTTGAAAACGTCATCTCCAAAACGCCCAAAAAAGACATCCTTATTGTGGAAGGCGACTGGAATGCTAAGGTGGGACCTGATGCCTATGACACCTGGGCAGGAACCACAGGACGATTTGGACTGGGAGAAACAAATGACAGAGGACAGCGGCTGCTGGAATTCGCAAAGAAGCACAAACTGACTTTGGCTAACACACTCCACCCTCACAAGCCATCCAGAACATCAACCTGGCACTCACCAAATGGTCTGATTCATAATCAAATTGATTACATTCTATCACCCCAAAGATTCAAATCCAGCATAAACAAGGCAAACACAAGAACATTCCCAGGAGCTGACATTGGCAGTGACCACGACCTTGTACTTACCACCATCAGGCTGAAACTGAAAGCAAAACACCAGCCAAAAAGCCCACGCATAAGATTCGACCTGGAAAAACTCAAAGACCCAACAGTGGTTGAGATCTTCCAAGCCAACATTGGAGGAAAGTTCGCGGCACTCACAGCCATCAACAATGATGTGGACACACTGGCCAACAACATCAAAGAAGTGCTAACGACAGCAGCAGAAGAAACGTTAGGAAGAAGCAGAACAAAGAAACAACCCTGGGTGACAAATGAGGTTCTTGACCTCTGCGACAAAAGAAGAGAACTTAAGAAACAAAAGTTCACAAGTCAAGAAGCTTACAAGAAGTACATGGATAGCCACAGAGAAGTGAGGAAAAAGATGAGAGAAGCCAAAGAAGCATGGATAGAAGAACAATGCAACAACATCGAAGCTGGAATGGCCAAGGGAAACAGCAAAACAGCTTACGACACTTTGAAAGCACTAACGAAAACCACACAGCCTAAAGCCTCTGTTATAGAAGACAAAGAAGGAAATCTTTTAACGGAAAACAATGCCATCCTCCAACGCTGGACAGAATACTGTGAGGGATTGTATAACTACCCACTACGCCCAGATACCAACATAGTTTCTGACAAACCCCCTGAACACCAAGATAAAGACCCACCAATACTAAGGTGTGAAGTAGATGCAGCTATTAAACAATTGAAGAAGGGGAAGTCCCCTGGAATCGATAACATCCCAGCTGAACTCATAAAAAATGGAGGGAATGAAACAGCAAGGCGATTCACAGAACTTTGTCAGAAGATCCACGACACCAAAGAATGGCCAAAAGAATGGACACAGTCTCTTGTAATACCCCTGCCAAAGAAAGGAAACCTTAAGCAATGCCAGAACTACAGAACCATCAGTCTCATAAGTCATCCTAGCAAGATCATGCTGCAGGTAGTCCTCAACAGACTGAAAAACCAAGCGGAAAAACTCCTGGCAGAAGAACAAGCGGGCTTTAGACCAAGACGCAGCACAATGGAACAAATTTTCAATCTGAGAATTCTGATAGAGAAGCATCTCCAACACCAAAAAGACTTGTACCATAACTTCATAGATTTCAAAAAGGCCTTTGACAGGGTATGGCATGACGGCCTCTGGCAAGTACTCAGGCACTTCAACATTGACAGCTGCCTAATTGAAGTAATCAAGGCTCTATACGAGAACGCAAGAAGTGCAGTCTTCATAAACAATCACGTGGGCGAGTTCTTCAAGACCACGGTTGGGGTTCGCCAGGGCTGCCTTCTCTCACCTGTACTTTTCAACCTCTTCCTCGAAAACATCATGACAGAGACACTGCAAAACCACCACACTTCCATCTCCATTGGTGGAAGACCCCTTTGCAACCTCAGATTTGCAGATGACATTGACCTCATATTTGTGTAAAGCTTTCAGAATAAGAGATATATTGTTGTCGTAGGTCATACTTGTGTATCTGACTTTTTTTATACGGTAATTGTTGTTGTTGTTATTGGATTTTTTCCCAAAACCAAAATACTAAGCAGCTCGGCAACCCCCCTTTATGTATGGGCCAATGGCCTTTTTGTGAATAAAGTTTTCGAGTTCGAGTTCGAGTTCGAGTTCGAGTTCTCTCTCTCTCTCTCTCTCTCTTCTCTCTCTCTCTCTCTCTCTCTCTCTCTCTCTCTCTCTCTCTCTCTCTCTCTCTCTCCATTCCTCCCTCACTCTCCCATTCTCACCCCCTTCTCTCAATCCTGATACTTTCCCATCTCCCCCAAATCAAGGCCATCATCAAGTCACAACACTTCTTTTTTTTCTTCTTTTTTCTGTACACCCTGTCACATTCGATCTCCAACACCCAAAACCTTGAAAAGCAAATGACCTTGACCAATCAAACAGTAGCTTCGTTGGGTAACCCCGAACTGACCTCTCGTCCCTGACCCTCTGAATCTAGTGATTAGCATCCCCACCCACCCCCTTCAAATCCCATTCCCCCCCTCTCCTCCCCCCCCTTCAACAGGACATGCTCCCCCTTCCTTCCTTCTTTCCGACACACACACACACACACACACACACACAGATAGAGAGAGAGAGAGATGGAGAGAGAGACAGACAGACAGACAGAGATAGAGAGAGACAGAGACAGAGAGAGAGAGAGACAGAGAGAGAGAGAGAGAGAGAGAGAGAGAGAGAGAGAGAGAGAGGAGAGAGAGAGACAGACAGACAGACAGACAGACAGGCAGACAGAGACAGACAGACAGAGGCAGACAGAGACAGACAGACAGAGGCAGATAGACAGAGAGGGAGAGACAGACACACAGACACAGACAGACAGGCAGACAAACAAACAGACAGGCAGACAGATAGACAAGACAGACAGAGAGTAGCGTCTTCCAATAATTCGGCACTAGCCTAGGGCCTTGTTTAGAAGCAGTGCTGGCATCTCTGGAGTCCCAGTCTGAGTCATCTGATACTCAATCAGTACTGAGCAGCTGAGCAGAATGGGTACCCCCCCTCCCTCCTCCCCCTGTCCCTTTACTCTTTTTTTTCTTTCGAAAATTCGTGGTTCATCGAAGTGGTAGTAGTAGTGAGAGAATGGGAGAAAGGGCAGGGGGGGGGGAGGTGGGGGAGGGGAGGCGGAGTAGGGGATGGGTAAGGGAAGTGAGAGAGAGAGAGAGAGAGAGAGAGAGAGAGAGAAGAGT
>CM060334.1:25086473-25093973 GCA_030674155.1 Stramonita haemastoma | reverse complement strand
CTGGGTGCTAGTATTCCGGATGAGACGATAAATCGAGGTCCCGTGTGTCACACATAACTATTTAGCGCATGTGAAAGACCCCACAGCAACAAGGGGGTTTTCCCTGGCAAAATTCTGTAGAAAAAAGCCACTCTGACTCTAATATGGAAACAGATACAGTTGCAGACAGGAAAAAATATGGGTGGTGCTGCACTTGAGGCGACGCGCTGTCCCTGGGGAGAGCAGCCCGAATTTTAAACGCAGAGAAATCTGCTATGACAGAGAGTGGTATATAAAAAAAAAGAGAAGTGATAAAGCGGATAAAAGATAAGAGAAGATAGGAAAAGACCGACTGAATGTAGAAGAAAATGAAACGCAGAGATAAAAAGTACCAAAAAAAAAAAAGAAACCTGAAAAAACAATCAACCTCAAACAGATGCCCCTGAAATTGTCAAAAAGAATAAGGTGGATTAACTAAGAAAAGAATATATTTAGAGGAAAAAAAACCAGCACAAGACGAGTTTTCGTTTCAGATTCTTAACAGTCTTTTTTCTTCTTTTTTTTCTTTTTTTTTTTTTTTTACCCGAGGATGATGGCGATAAGAGATTCCAGATTCCAAAATACCTCCACACCTGCTGTAGAGCCGAGTGCTGTTACAGAGTGGGTTATGACTAGTAAGTATAAAGTACTAACCTTCCTCTTCAGGCCTTAGTCTAGAGATTTACTGTGGGAGGTCATATCACTTAAAAAACAGAAAATTAATGAGAAAAGCACACAGATGAGGAAGGGAAAACACGTGAACAGGTAAAGCAGTAGGGGAGGGATGGGGAGGGAGAGAGAGAAGAGAGAGGAGAGAGAGAGAGAGAGGAAGGAGAGAGAGAGAGAGAGAGAGAGAGAGAGAGAGAGGAGAGAGAGAGGAGAGAGAGAGAAGAGAGGAGAGAGAGAGAGAGGGGAGAGAGAGAGAGGAGAGAGAGGAGAGAGAGAGAGGGAGAGAGAGAGAGGGAGAGAGGAGAGAGAGAGAGAGGGAGAGAGAGAGAGAGAGAGAGAGAGAGAGAGAGAGAGAGAGAGAGAGAGAGAGAGGAGGAGAGAGAGAGGAGAGAGAGAGAAACACGGAATACGGAACATGGAACACTGAAATCATTTATTGTACTTCGGCCTTTGACCACAATACAATTCAAAGGGAAGAAATTGTGAAGAAAATGAAATATAACTACACGTAACCTTTGATAAGAATTTGCCATACCTTGGCAGTTGGGTTTTGGTTTTGATGTGTGTGTGTGTGTGTGTGTGTGTGTGTGCGTGGTGGTGTGTGTGTGTGTATGTGTGGGGGTGTGTGTGGGCGCGCACGCACGCGTGTTGCCAATATGATGGAGATAACAGGTTAGATTGTAAAAAAAAACAACCAAACCACTCGCACGCCAATTGTCCTGCAGAGTGGTTTCACAGTAACTTTGAGAACTTCACTTTCACTCAAGGCCACGAAGATTTAGGTGTGGGAGGTTATACCAGCTAGAAAAAGAAAAGAAAGAAAGAGAAACTTTAAAAATGCGGAAATGAAGAATGGATTGCACTGTACGGCATGATGGGGATATCAGGCAGGTTCGAAAATGCTCCACACCTGTGTGACTGCTGAGCACTTTGACAGTCACTGTAAGAAAAATCACCTGACTTCAAAGCAGAGAAATGACCCGAGAGAGAGAGAGAGAGAGAGAGAGAGAGGAGAGAAGAGAGAGAGAGAGAGGAGAGTGAGAGATGAGAGGAGAGAGAGAGAGAAGAGAGACAGATACGACAGAGGACAGAGAGAGAGAGAGACAGACAGACAGACAGACAGAAGACAGACAGACAGAACAGACGACAGCAGACGACAGACAGACAGAGAGTGAATCAATTGCAACTTCCGAGATGAACTGATACAGATCTCATCTCTCTCATCTTCTTCCATCTCTCTCTACATCTCTATCTCATCTATTCTCTCTCTCTCTCTCTATCTTCTTTCTCTATTCTATCTATACTATCTACTATCTATCTATCTCTCTATCTATCTACATCTACTTCTATCTATCTTATCTATCTATATCTAAATAGTTCAGCTACGATACCGATGGAAATACAGGTAAGATCCAAACATGCTGAGATAGCTGCTTTACCGAGATGGAGTGTTTTTGCAGAGTGGCTGTGAAAACTCACTGTCTTCACTTCACATCAAGGCCACAGAGGTTTATACTGTGGCCGTTATATGCTATTTAAAGGAAAGAGAAAGAAAAAGAAAGGTGATAATGAGAATAGCAGAGAAAGTGAAGGGGAAAAAGTGCCAGCAGGTATGAGAGAGAGAGAGGGGGGGGGGGGGGGGGGGGGGGGGGGGGGGGGGGTGGAGGGAGAGAGGGAGAAGCAAGACAGAAGCAGGCAGATACAAAAAACAAAACTACACGAAGAGGAGGAAGAAGAAGAAGAAGAAGAAGAAGAAGAAGAAAAGAAGAAGAGAGAAGAAGAAGAAGAAAAAGAAGAAGAAGAAGAAAATGGAGGAGGAGGAGGAGGAAGAAGAAGAGGAGGAGGAGGAGCACAGAAAAGAGAGGAAGAAGAAGAAAAAAAAATAAGGAGGAGGAGGAGGAAGATGTGGAGGAAGAGGAAAAGAAAAAAAAAGAAGGCACAGAAAGAGAAGAAGGAGAAGACTGACCAGGCAGACAGACGTACTTCAAAACAGGCCGACAAGACGGACACGATAAAACCATCACTACACGGCAAAAGGTTTGTAAAACCCACCGGGAACAACACACATCTTTCAACACATGCCCCCTGTTCAAAGGAACTGCGAAAAAGTCGCTTGGGCTCTGTCGGGTTGTTGTCTCTGTTGTGTGTTCTATCTGTCTGTCTGTCTGTCTCCACACACACACACACACACACACACACACACACACACACACACACACACACACACACACCTGTGGCGATGACTCAGCACCTGGTTAAGCCTACTACTGTGGACTTTTATGGCATAAATTGTTCCGCCTTTCTTACCCCGTCAAATCCCCACTCTTCTTCTCGCTTCAGTGGAGGACTGTGTGTTTTTATTTTTATGTCTGTCCGTCTGCCTACCTCCTTGTGTTCCTCCGCCTGTAGGTCTGCAGCTCTGTCTGTCTGTCTGTCTGTTGTCTGTGTCTCTGTGTGTGTCTCTCTCTCCCCTTTTTCCTCGTGGTTTCGCAAAGCTAAAAAAACATAATTTGTGGCACTTGCGCACGGATGATGTGGGGTGCACGCACTCGTGCGCACGCGCCACACACTCTCAAACACAACACACACACAAACACATTCTCTCTCTCTCTCCTCTCTCTCTCTCCCTCACACACACACACACACACACACACACCACACACACACACACACACACCACACACACACACACACAACACACACCCCACACACGCAGACGCATATGCCTTTACATATTCTCGGCTACCATCCATTTTGATTCGATGATGATAGGTTTAGATTGCAGAGAGAGAGATGTATGTTTGTTAAGAGAGAGAAGGAGAGGATGAGAGAGAGAGAGAGAGGAGAGAGAGAGGAGAGAGAGAGAGAGAGAAGAGAGAGAGAGAGAGAGAGAGGAGAGAGAGAGGAGAGAGAGAGAGAGAGAGAGAGGAGAGAGAGGAGAGCGTGTCATCCATCAAGATGTGACGTGATGCTATGTATGAAACAGGATTTAGGATAGGTGACGTGCTGCCCTTCACCTGTTTGGCCACCTGTGACGTCACTGCGTAAAACTATGCAGGTCAAGTTTTCTCAATTCTTCGATAGTATTTTGTGATTCTCCACCACATCATAAGAGTCGCATTGCACCAAAGTTGTTAACACATTATCAACTTGAAATAAAAAGGCGAATCAATACAGAAAACAGATATGAAAACGGACAATTCTATGAAAAGTTATTACAAATTGAAATGGTAGACTGCAGAAAGTGACGAAATTGACAAGTTTTGCATTGTAGTAGGTGGCCATAGAGGGCTTGGGTGTTTTCAAATGCGTTTCAAAGCAAAAGGAATCAGAATTATGCCTGATACTTCAGTACAAGATTGAGTAATGGCTATAGTTTTACAATCAATCAACATCTCAAATTGGCAACTTCAAACCCCCACAGCCTAAAATGGCTCCTAGCGGAAAAGTGGGTGAGGTGTAAAGCCAGGCATTTCGTGGTGGAGCGTCACATTAATTTTGTGTGTGGTGGTGGTGTGGGGGGGGCTGTTTTAGTTTCGTTTTGGTGGTGGGGCGTGGCATGCGTGAAAGTGTGTGTGCAGTGGTGAAACACATGTGTGTGTGTGTGTGCGCGCTGCGCGCTTCATGTGTCCGTGCGTGTAATGCACGCGGGCGTTTGTGTTTGTTTGCGAGTGTGCGTGCAGTACACGCGGGCGTTTGTGTTTGTTTGCGAGTGTGCGTGCGCGTTGTGTTTGGTGTGTATGTGTATGTGCGCGCGCGCGGGTGCGTGTGTATGTATGGGCCTTGTGTGTGCATATATGTAGGTGTATGTGTGAAAGGCATGCACTTCAATTGACCCTGTGAGACCAATTTCTTCTCTCTCTCTCTCTCTCTCTCTCTCTCTCTCTCTCTCTCTCTCTCTCTCTCTCTCTCTCTCTCTCTCTCTCTCTCTTCGTAGTACGAGACTCGAACTCACACCCCCTCAACCAGCTGGAAGTAACAAGAGGTTCCACATTCTATCCACTCTGCTACTGGGTGTTGTTAGTAGCTCAGCTCAGCTCTTTAAACTGATGTCTGAATGCCGCGGGTTCAAATTTGTTCTCCACCGCCAATTTATCTCTCGGGTTTCTTCCTACACGCAAAACGTAGCCGCCTTAACTTAACGGGGCCCTGCCGGTTTGTAAGTGTAGGGTAGTGATAGATGAATCCCCTCCCTTGACCCAGGCTAAAAGTTGTGTCAGTCAGTGGTGTACACACAGCCATACCAGCCGAGGCCTATGAAAATGGTGTCATGCTTTGAAAAGTTATGACTGAGATATGTTTAAGTAAATGGGAAAGGGTAGTGTATAGTAACATAATTATACTCTCCCTTAACGAAGAAGAAAAATCTACTGTAGTTGGAGTACGGCTGCCCATGTGACGAGGTGCTTGAAAAACAGCCATACTCGCAGGCTGCTCTCCGCAAAGGAGAGTAGGTCGTCACAAGAGGCAGCGTCACCCACTATTTCTGTAATTAATTGCCATGTCTGTATGTGTACTTGGGCCCTTTGAAAATGCCCTGTTCTGCATACATCTGACAGCTAACAACCCTCTTGTTGCGGTAAGCCTTTTAAAAATATTCCTTGAATGCATGTTTGACAATACAGAAGATCTCAGTTTATCGTTCTATTAAAAAGACACGCACCCAGACCGCCACTCAATATCTAAGTGGATGGGTAAAAATCCTAGTTTTCAAACATGGATCAAACTCGCTACTTCTTGCTTTCTATGCAACCTCAAGACCACCAATCTACCTAGATAAGGAGATGGGGCGGTAGAACACGGAGAAGTAATTAGATTAGTAAATAGGTGTGTAGATGTAGGCCAGATAGGGGAGAGATGGCTAGTTGGGTCCTTACTTTAGGTAGACACCAATACCAGACCCCACGGCTTTACGAATCTATGTCAAACGTAAGTACTTAAACACCAAATTATGCAATTGAATTGTGAGGGAGGTGTGTAGGTTAGTCGTTGGAGGGGGAAAGTGGGGGGAAGGAGGGAGGAATGGAGGACGTGGAGATGGAGTAGATGTGAGGGAGGAGGACAGGGAAGTTGGCAGTGGATGACTAGTGCCCAAAAACAAAAAACAAAAAAACAACTTTAGCTCTCCCTCTCTCTCTTCTCTCTCATCTTCTCTTCTCTCTCTCTCTCCTCTCTCCTCTCTCTCTCTCTCTCTCTCTCTTTTTAAGGGCCGGATGAAAAAGTATGTAATGCTTACTCTGTTACCTTGAAAATAAAGAAGAAAAAAAGATTCTCTCTTTAGACCCTCTCTCTGGTCTCTCTTCTCCCACCCACCACCCTCCTCCTACCACTAGTCACACAAAGATAAAACGCTTTAAAAAATAGATGGTTATAAACTAATTTGCAATTATTACAAATCAAAACTACTTAAAATACTGTTGAAATGTAGAATTTTGATCAAACAGTGTCTTACAGAAGGAAAATGCTGGAACGATGTTATAGAAGACAGTTACAGCTGCAAGCTTCGTGTGTTTTCGCATGTGAAACAGCGTGTCCTAACATGGAGAGGATACCCATAGGGAGCACCAAAAGGGTTCCACTGTGAGCAAGAAGCGCTGTCTGAAACATCCAGTGCACTGTTCCCCAGTCATTCTTCTGGGAGCTCAGGAAGAAGAGAAGAGTATTTCTGTCAAAAGCTCTTTCTTTCTTTCTCTCAATGGACAGTAATCTTTAGGTCAGGGAAGGTAAAGCACCGAGGGAGAGGAGATGGGCGCCACCCTCAATAATTTGCTGGCCCCTAGAGAAGCTGAGGTCTCTGATGCCTCGCTCCCTACGACCGCCTAGGTTATGCGACACATTTTTACCTACAGTAATCTAAAACCGTACTGGAACCATTCGTATCGGTCATTGCCTTTCCAATGGATCATTCCAGTGGCATGGAGGGGGGTGGGGGTCTGCTGTATGGGTAACAGCTTGCCCTCCATACTTACTTACTTACTTACCCAGGCTTTGCGCTCTAAAGACTAGAGCGCAACTCCATAGTCTTCGAGAAAGTGGGTGCCTACTTTTAATCTAAAACCAGATCAACAGAAGGACAAAATCAAACAACATCCCATCTAATTCCTCCCCGCCCCCTCCCTCTCCGCTATGTACACCACTCCCAGTGCACGGGGAAGGGCCGGGCGGACTGCAGCGAGGGGGCTGAAGGAGGCCCCAAGTGGCCTACACCCCTAACCTGCCAACTGCCTGCAGAGTGACTGACTGCCCTTAAGACATATCGTGACCTACCTGTCACATTCACATCGTTTCCTCATCTGTCATCATCTGTCCTCTGTATGTGGGTATGCGTGCGTGTGCATGCGTGTAAGTATGTGTGTGTGTGTGTGTGTGTGTGTGTGTGTGTGTGTGTGTGTGTGTGTGTGTGGTGTGTGTGTGTGTGTGCTTTGTGTGTGTGCTTTGTGTGTGTGTGTGTGTGTGTGTGTGTGTGTGCTTTGTGTGTGTGGTTGTGTGTGTGCTTTGTGTGTGTTGGTTGTGTGTGTGTGTGTGGTTGTGTGTGTGCTTTGTATGTGTTGGTTTGTGTGTGTGTGTGTGTGTGTGTGTGTGTGTGTGTTGTGTGTGTGTGTGTTGTGTATGTGTGTGTGTGTGTCTTGTGTTGTGTTGTGTTTTGTTGTGTTATGTTGTGTGTGTGTGTGTGTGTGTGTGTGGATCTGTCTGTCTGTCTGTCTGTCTGTCTGTCTGTCTGTCTGTCTGTCTCTCTCTCCCCTCTCTCTCTCTCTCTCTCTCTCTCTCTCTCTCTCTCTCTCTCTCTCTCTCTCTCTCTCTCTCTCTCTCTCT
>CM060334.1:25074983-25076373 GCA_030674155.1 Stramonita haemastoma | reverse complement strand
AACAAGTGCGTACAGAATTTTTAATGGCCAGTGAATTATCAGTGATAATATCTACTTGAAAAGGATTATTTGTTGTTATGATGCCATGCTTTTCAGCTGCCAATGTCATGAACATTGTTTGATTGCTGACGAAGCACAACTATAAGCTGTCAGCTTGCTATGTGTCTGACGGATTTGCTTACTCCTGTTTCTTTTTCTGAATAAACAACCGTTTAACCCCCCCAAAAAAAAACAAACAAAACAACAACAACAACACAACCCCCCCCAAACCCGCACAACCAACAAAAAACAAAAAAAAAAGAAACACCATTAAAACCTCCACACCCACAAGTGTGCGTTTCTCTCCCCCTCCTCTCTCTCTCTCTCTCTCTCTCCTCTCTCTCTCTCTCTCTCTCTCTCTCTCTCTCTCCTCTCTCTCTCTCATATAATTATTTTGTGTCAATTTGTGCTCTAGGAAGATTAAAGGGTAAAATTTCGAAAAGAATCAAAAAGAACTCTTTTACTCAGAGCCACTGATCCTACCCACAGATACAATTGATCTAATAATTTGTGTTTCTTGCAATCAATAGGCGGAAGAAACTACTGTAAGTCTGTTAGGTAATCCGGTGATGTACGTACGTCTGTTGAAACATGTTCACCTGTGTATAATATCGCTTATCATCAGGAGTTGGTGGCATAACATGATTACGACTTTCCTTATCTCCCCCTTTGGTACTTATGTCTTTGGTTCTGATCAGTATAGTAAAGTGAAAGGTAAAACTATGGTTAGACAACTATGCCGAAGATTTGAACGTAGTGGGTATGAGATGTATACGAGCTTAAGATAACCAGTGATGTAGAATACAGACAGGTGCTGTGATATCAAATTTCCCTATTTTCTTTTCTTTTCTATATTGTATTGTGGCCGATTGCAATTAAACCATTTCATGTTTAGTGTTCAGTCTCTGTGTGTGTGTGTGTGTGTGTGTGGTCGGTGCGTGCGTGGATCATGCGTGTGTGTATGTGTGTGTGTGCTTTGAGTGATAGCTTGTGTGGTGTGTGTGGTGCGTGCGTGTGTTGTGTGTGTGTGGTGTGTGTGTGTGGTGTGTGGTGTGTGGTGGAGTGTGTGTGTGTGTGTAAAAAGCTTGCTTTGTTTCGTTTTGTTTTGCTTCGGGTGCTTTTTTTTCTTTTCTTTTCTTTTTCTCGTCTTTTATATCCGTCCAAAAGCAAAGCAAGCTTTGTTACAGAAGTGACAAAAACCCACACCGCTGTTTTCTTTTTCACCTGGCTTGACAAACTTTTACTTCCTGACTTCAGGTCAAAGGCCTCGCAACCCCCCCCCCCAACCCCCCCATCAATCCTCCTCAGTCTTCTCCCCCCCACCCCCCCCCCCAACCATTTCATCATTCCT
>CM060334.1:25059983-25067483 GCA_030674155.1 Stramonita haemastoma | reverse complement strand
AGTCGTAAAGTCGGAGGCAGTACAGGTAAGCTACCCCCCCTCAGAACGGCTATTTTCTCAGCAGGGGTGCTGGTGGCTAGTGGTCAATCTTCAGAAAAGCTTAGGTCATTTCGGGGGATGGCAAACCGGATATTTTGATCATTTGTCTGTCTGGTTTGTGTGTGTCTGTCTAGTCTGGCAGTGTGTTGGATTGTCTGTCTGTCTGCCTGTTTGGTTATTTGTGTGGTTGTCTATGTCAAGTTCTGGTTGAATGTCGGACTTCCACGTATAAAACCCTGACGAAGAGAATTTTATCGCAGATCGCATGCACACGCACGCAACGCACATACACACACACACACACACACACACACACACACACCACACACACACACAGAGGTTTTTATTCTAATGCATGCCTTTTTTTTCTTTAGATGGATGACTTGATAAAAAAAAACCCAATTGCACTGCTTATTCACTGTATCATCTGAAAATAAAATTTTGACTTTGACAGACGCAGACGCAGACGCACGCACACACACACACACACACACACACACACACAACACACACACACACACACACACACACACACACACCACACACACACACACACACACACCACGACCAACACACAACACGCACGCGGGCGTATGCGCTATGCCTATGCCCGCATAGGGCCAGTGCTTTTTTTGTGTTCATGTTCTTCAAGGTCAATGATGGAGGACTGTACATAGCAACGATGCAAGAAACGCCCTAACGAGAATGCGCCCTGGTGATGATGTTTAATGCAAGCTTTTGCATTTTCTTTTTAAATGTTACCTGATTTTTATGTACGAAAGTCAATGACATAATAAGCACAACGATTTGTAACACCCGACAAACAAGAGAGAGAGAGAGAGAGAGAGAGAGAGAGAGAGAGAGAGAGAGAGAGAGAGAGAGAGTGCGTGTTTGTGTGTGCGTGTTTGTGTGTTGTGTGTTTGTGTGTGTGTATGTGCGCGTGTGCGCGTGCGTGCACGATTGAGCAAACAGTAGTGGGGGGTAAATCCACTGAAACGAATCAGTTACAGCTTCTTCATATTGAGAATGATGTTACAAGAAGGATTTTTAGACAGAATCAAAATAGTATGTATGATACACATAGAGAGAAAGGTAAGTAGATTGAGAAACAGACAGATCGGTAAACAGAGAGACAGAAAGAAATTACAGTACAGGTAGTGTTATATGGATGGATGGATGGATGGTGGATGGATGGGTGGATAGATAGATAGATAAATAGATAGATAGATAGATAGACCGACAGACAGACAGACAGACAGACAGACAGAAAAAGACAGTACAAATAGTGAGAGACGAATAGAAAGACAGACATAGAGACATACATAGACAGACAGACAGACAAGACAGTTCAATAGTGACAGATAGAAAGACAAACATGTAGGCAGGAGACAGACGAAACAGACGAACAGACGAACTACATACATACATACATACATACATACATACATACATACATACATACATACATACATACATACAAACGGAAGAAGAGAGAGAGAAGGAGAGAGAGAGAGTAGAGAGAGAGAGAGAGAGAGGAGAGAGAGATGAGAGAGAGAGAGAGAAGATGAGAGAGAAGAGAGAGACTAAGTTAGACAAATTGATCGATGATAGTACGCACACACACAACACACTACACACACACAAACACACACACACACACACACACACACACACACACACACACACACACACACACACACACCACACAAACGCGCACACACACACACAACACACACACACACACGCACGCGCGCGCAGATTTAACACCACAGCATAAACTATACAAAATGTCACAATACACCAAACCGACATTGTAGTTCGATACGTCTTCAATTTTGCACAGTTATATAGGACGATACTGATAGCGCTGTTTATAATGCTACACCCCTTGCAACGATAGACAATGGCTTGGTACTTTGCACTTGAAGTGTGCGCCTAGATTTCTCTGTACTTAAGTACAAGGAGTGTTAAGTGCTGCATTGTTTTCTGAGGTTCCTTTTTTTTTTCTTTGCTGTTAAGCCAGGGTTTATCTATCTTGCGGATTGACAGGGATTGGTTCGTTGTTTCTTTCTTAGAATGGTGTTATCGGTTTGTCTGTCTCAGCAAGCGTCTGTCTGCTTTTCTCTCTGTCTCTTTTCTTCTCTGTATCTGATCTCTCTCCTTCTGTCCCTAGTTCCCTCCACTCTGGGTGAGTGAGTGAGTGAGTGAGTGAGTGAGGAGAGAGAGAGAGAGAGAGAGAGAGAGAGAGAGAGGAGAGAGAGAGAGAGAGAGAGAGAGAGAGAGAGAGAGAGAGAGAGAGAGAGGAGGAGAGAGAGAGAGAGAGAGGAGAGAGGCGACGTGTGTGTGTGTGTGTGTGTGTGTGTGTGTGTGTGTGTGTGTGTGTGTGTGTGTGTGTGGGGAGAGAGAGAGGAGGAGAGAGAGTGAATGTGTGTGTGTGTGTGTGTGTGTGAATGAGTGAGTGAGTGAGTGTGACCGTGCGTGCGTGAGTGCGTGCGTGTGTGTTTGTGCGTGTGTGTTCGTGTGCGTGCGTGCGTGCGTGCGTGGCGTGCGCGCGCGCGCGCGCGTGTGTGTGTGTGTGGTGTGTGTGTGTGTGTGTGTGGCTAGGTGCTGGTCGGTGGTGCTGGGTGTGGGTGTAGTGTGTTTGTACATGTGTATGCTTGTGTGTGTGTGTGTGTGGAGAGAGAGAGAGATGAGGAGGAGAGGAGAGAGAGAGAGAGAGAGAGAGAGAGAGGAGAGAGAGGAGAGAGAAGGGGGGGGAGGGTGACAGAGAGAGAAAGTCGGGTTGAAGAGAGGTAGATGACTGAGGGAGGGTGCATGTGACTCAGTGTTATTAGGCATGTGTACACGTCATGCATGCCCATGTGCATATATATGCGCGCGCAAGCGTGTGTACGCCCGCGCGCGCGCAGGCGCGCGCACGCGCGGTGTGTGTGTGCGTTCAGGCGTGTGTGTGTGTGTGCGTGTGTGTGTGTTCGTGCGTGAATGTGTATGTGTGTGCGTTCGGGCGCGTGTGCCCGCGCGTATATGTGTATGTGTGCGTGCGTGCGTGCGTGCGTGTGCGTGCGTGCGTGCGTGCGCACGCGCACGTGTGCGTGTGTGTACACAGATGTATACCTTTCTCCGTAGGGTGTGAAGTAGGTGAGCTGACGCACTCTAATCTTCCCTCCTTTGAAACTGAGTAGATGAAAATAAAGTGGAGAAGCTGTTGTCATGTCACTGTAAACCTACCTAGCCATTCTTACTTCTTCCACTTCTTTCTTGTTCTTGTTCTTGTTCTTGTTCTTGTTCTTCTTCTTGTTCTTCTTCTTCTTCTTCCTCTTCTTCTTCTTCTTCTTCTTCCTTCTTTTTCCCTTCTTCTTCTTCTTCTTCTTCTTCTTCTTCTTCTTCTTTCTTCTTCTTCTTCCTCCTCCTCCTCCTCCTCTCCTCCTCCTCTTCTCTGCTCTGACACCGAGAAGGAACAAGTGTGGCATTAAGTTGTCACTGTAAAACCTATCTTTTTATTGAAGTTGGTGGGGGGGGTGGGGGGGGTTGTTTACATTAAAAAAAAAAATAACGGTGATGTTTTGGTTACTTATGCATTCGAGACGTAGGTCTTTCTGAGATGAGTAGCGTACGTAGTACATGTATCTATGTCTACAGAGCAAAACATGTGTGCTCACGTGCACGCACGCGCAACACACAGCAATCACACACACACACACACACACCCCCCACACACACGCATAAAGCGGGTTTCAGGAAAAAGAGTCAGAAAGAGATAAAATGGTGGTGGTGGTCGGAAGCATATAATTATTGTAAAAAAAGATGGACACAGTGACACATTGACAGGGAGAGAGAAAAAAAAGAAAGAAAGAAAAGAGAGAGAGTGAGGGAGGGAAGAGAGAGAGAGATGAGGGAGGGAAGAGAGAGAGAAGAGGGGAGAAGAAGAAGTGAGAGAGAGAGAGAAGAGATAGGAGAGAGGAGAGGAGAGAGAGAGAAGAGAGATGAGAGAGAGAGAGAGAGAGAGAAAAAAACTTGAAACTTTGAAAACTTTTTTATTCAAAGAGGGTAATAGAATAAGCAAAGATTGCTTTTTTACATCAGCCCTCGGAAAAGACTCCCCCCCCACCCTCCCCCCCCAACCCCAACACCAAAAAAAAAAGATAAACAAGCAAACAAAGCCCCACCAATATACATGAAAAGTGCAACGAGAAAAGAGAGAGAGAGAGAAGAGAGAGGAGAGAGAGAGATGAGAGAGAGAGAGAGAGAAGAGAGAGAGGAGAGGCAGAGACAGAGATAGACAGAGACAGAGACAGAGACATATAGACAGAGAGACAGACATACAGACAGACAGACATAAATAGGCAGATAAACAGAAAGACAGGCTGACAGAGTCAGACAGAAATGGACAGAATGACAATCCACCACCTATTTCCATAAATCACAGTCATATAGACAGGCGGACAGACAGGTATATTTTCCAGAGGAAGAGAGAGACCAGCGAGACAGAAACAGAGACACACATACAGACAGACAGAGACAGGGGAGAGACAGAGACAGATAGACATAGATCTAGTACTAAGTCAACCTTTGCCTCTGATGTTTTATACTAAGCTGACTTCAAGTTTACTAACTAATCATCTCCTCCTCTCTCGATCTCATCTCTCTCTCTCTCCTCTCTCTCTCTCTCTCTCTCTCTCTCTCTCTCTCTCTCTCTCTCCTCTCTCTCTCTCACCCTCCCCCTCACCACTCCTCTCCTTCTCTCTCATCCCCCTCGCTCCTCTCTCTCTCTCTCCCCCCCCTCGTCCTCTCTCTCTCTCTCTCCACCCTGCCCCTCGCTCAATCGGACAATCGAACCAAGACACAAGAGCACAATCCGAGCAAACTCGGTCAGTTTCTGCGACGAGGCCACACTACTGAGCGATCACAAAAGCCAAGTAAAAACCTGTTGACCCTCTTCTGATTCTTCACTGTGACCCCTGATCCCCCTCCCTGCCCACCCCCTTTTTTCAGGCCACACACCTTTTTTGGGAACTTTACAGTAACGTGGCCAAGTGGTTAAGAAGACACAAACAGCGCAGTAGGTCAAGAGCTTGCTTTCCCCCCAAGCTATGGTTAAAACAGCATTGTGTGTGGGTGCCTTGCAGATCGATGACTGTTCCTGCGTCTTGACTTTAGTACGGTATCCCAGTTCACTCAGCTGTAAATGGGTACCTGCCCTCTTCAGGGACAGAGAAGGTCAAGCAGCGAGGGAGAGGAATGGGCGGCCGCCTTCAATATGCTGGCCCTTGGAGAAGCTGAGGTCTCTGATACCATCGCTCCTCAATGACTGAGCAAGTTACGGGACACCTTTTTCCACAAGCAAGTGGCTAAAGCGACGGGTTTATCAATCCCCAGGCTTGGATCACACAAAAGTTTTGTTCGGTTTTTCACCAATAGCAAAAGGGGCTGGCCAAGGCCAAAAGCATTGTTTCCCTTATTAATGGGAAAATGAAAATGCTAACACATAGGTTGAAGTTATGTTGAGATTGTCATTTTGCCAAGGGGAGATCTTAGGCACAGGGAACACGGGGCTCTCTTTTTAAAAAGGGGAATAGAATAGCCTTTGAAAATTGAAATATGGCTTGGGCTATATATAGTGAGGAAAAAGTAAAGGTCAAAGATGTCCCATAATAACCTATTGGGTCGTAGGGGGGAAAGGGGAGGAGCAACAGAGACCCCACTTCTCTAGGAACCACCCTATTGAGGGTGGCAACCCATCTCCTCTCCCCTCGCTGCTTAAAACCTTCCCTGATTCTCAAAGAGGGCATGTACCCATTTACAGCCTTTGGGGGGACTGGGGACTGCACTGAAACCAAGGGCGGGGGCAACAAAACGCTCACACCATCCACATTGGGAACCACACTCGATGCTGTTAACCTTAGCATGGGGAAGGCGAGTGCTTTTGACCACTGAGCTATCCCTTTTCCTCGATGATGAAGTAGTTGTAAAATAGTCATAACATTTAAATAATTTTATGCAGTTGTACCTTTTGGGCTCAAAGGGTTTACTCCAAGTGTATGGTTGAACATAGCTCTCCTTCCCCAACTCCACTCTCCTCCCAATCCCGTCATCTCTGTCTCCTCCTCAACTCTCTCCCCTCTCTCCTCCTCTCTCTCAATCTCCCTCATCCTCCTCTCTCTACCCCTCTCCTCCCCTCTCTCCCTCTCCTCTCGTCTCATCTCCTCAAACTCTCTCTCCTCACTCACCTCATTCCCTTCATCCCTCAACTCTCTCACACTCTCCTCTAAAACCTCCCTCAGCTCTCCCTCCCTCAATCTCCATCCATTTCCCCTCTCCCTCCTCTCCTCCCCTCGCTCTCTCCCTCCCCCACTCTCTCTCCTTCTCCCCCCGACTTCCCCTCCCTCCTCCTCTCTCTCCCCTCCCCTCCCCCTCTCGCTCACTCTCTCCCCCTCCTCTCCCTCTCCTTCCTCACTCCCCTCCCCCTCATTCCCCCCTCCCCCTCCCCCAAAGTCCCTCTCCATCACTCTTCATTCTCTCCTCTCCTCTCCTCTCCTCTCTCTCTCTCTCTCCTCTCTCCTCCTCTCTCCTCTCTCCTCTCCTCTCTCTCATCTCTCTCCCCTCCTCCTCTCCTCTCTCTCCTCTCTCCTCCTCCTCTCTCTCTCTCTCCCTCTCTCTCCTCTCTCCTCTTCTCTCTCCTCTCTCCCTCTCTCCCTCTCCTCTCTCTCTCCTCTCCTCTCTCTCTCTCTCCCTCCTCTCTCCTCCTCTCCTCTCCTCTCTCTCTCATCTCCTCTCCCTCTCTCCCTCACTCTCCCTCCCCTCTCTCTCCCTCTCACTCTCTCTCTCTCTCCTCCTCCTCTCCTCTCACTCCTCTCTCTCTCTCTCATCCTCTACTCTCCTTCTCATCTCCTCTCTCCCCTCTCTCTCTCTCTCTCTCTCATCTCTCTCTCACTCCTCTCCCTCTCTCCATCTCTCTCCTCTCCTCTCCTCTCTACTCTCTCTCTCTCTCTCTCTTCTCCTCTCCTCTCTCTCCTCTCCTCTCTCCTCTCTCTCTCACTCTCCACCTCTCTCTCCTCCTCTCTCCTCTCCTCTCTCTCCTCTCTCCCTCATCTCTCTCCTCCTCCTCTCTCCTCTCTCTCTCTCCTCTCCTCTCTCTCCTCTCCCTCCCTCTCTCCTCTCTCTCCCTCTCTCCTCATCTCTCATCTCCCTCTCCCTCCCTCCTCTCTCTCTCTCCCCTCATCATCTCTCTCTCTCCCTCCTCTCCTCTCTCCTCTCCCTCCTCCATCTCTCTCCTCCTCTCCTCTCTCCTCTCTCTCCCTCTCCTCTCTCCTCCTCTCTCTCCTCTCCTCTCTCCCTCCTCTCACCTCTCTCTCTCTCTCTCCCTCTCCTCCCTCTCTCGTCTTCCTCTCTCTCTCTCCTCTCTCTCTCTCTCACTCTCTCTCTCCCTCTCATCCTCTCCCTCACTCCCTCTCTACCTCTCTC
>CM060334.1:25019983-25044983 GCA_030674155.1 Stramonita haemastoma | reverse complement strand
GAATATATGTTCAAGCACACACGGAGGTAGTAACACACACACACACACACACACACACACACACACACACACACACACACACACACACACACACACACACACACACACACACTGACACACACATGCAAACAGTACTACCTTATCCAAACAATTTGTGTCCCAGACTGTGAAAGAACGAAATCTCGGCACCGCAGTGGTGGTCAGCGGATTGTAACAGTAACACCATACTGTGCTTGCCATGGGAAAAATGGAGAGAGGAGGAGAGAGAGAGAGAGAGAGAGAGAGAGAGAGAGAGAGAGAGAGAGAGAGAGAGAGAGAGAGAGAGAGGAGAGAGAGAGAGAGAGAGAGAGAGAGAGAGAGAGAGATGTGTGTGTGTGAGAGAGAGAGAGAGAGAGAGAGAGAGAGAGAGAGAGAGAGAGAGAGGAGAGAGAGAGAGAGAGAAGAGAGAGAGGAGAGAGAGAGGAGAGAGAGAGAGAGAGAGAGAGAGGGGAGAGAGAGAGAGAGAGAGGAGTAAGGCAAGGCAAAGTAAGGCAAAGTATTTTATTCGAGGATAATAGATAAGCACTTGCGTGCTTTTTTACATCCAGTCCCGCGCCCTTTCAGGGATACATCAAGTTGAAAGAGAGGAGAGAGAGAGAGAGAGAGAGAGAGAGAGAGAGAGAGAGAGAGAGGAGAGAGAGAGAGAGAGAGAGAGAGAGAGAGAGAGAGAGAGAGAGAGAATGTGTGTGTGTGTGTGTGTGAGAGAGAGAGGAGAGAGAGAGAGAGAGAGAGAGAGAGAGAGAGAGAGAGAGAGAGAGAGAGAGAGAGAGAGGAGAGAGAGAGAGAGAGACAGACAGACAGACAGACAGACAGACAGACAGACAAACAGACAAACAGACAAACAGAAGGAAGAAAATCGCATACAAGTCACGCTTGATCAATCCCATAGTCTCGGAGGAAGTCAAAAGGTCTTGACACGATGGTCGCAGAAACATTGTTGAGTGAGTGCCAATACTGCTGTTGACCTTGTGGTTAAAGGAATGAAGGCAGGAATGAATTACTGAATGAATGAATGAATGAATGAATGAATGAATGAATGAATGAATGAATGAATGAAAGAGTGGTTAGGTGCGGTTGGGCTGGGTTTGGGAACGGGTGTGATGTATGGTGTGGTGTGGTGTGGCGTGGCGTGGTGTGGTGTGGTGTGTGGTGTGGTGCGGTATGGTGTGGTGTGGTTTGGTGTGGTGTGGTGTGTGGTGTGGTGCGGTATGGTGTGGTGTGGTGTGGTGTGGTGTGGTGTGGTGCGGCGTGGTGGGAAGGAATACCAAGACTGATTTGATGACATAGCGCTAGATGACTGAATGGGAGCAGTTGTGATTGTAGTTTAGCGTGTTGTTTTGAATTGCGTTATATTGTATTGCCATGCATTACATCATACTGGCTTGTGGTATACCGTGGTGTGGTGATGTGTAGTGTGATGTGGTGTAGTGTGGTGTGAAGTGGTGTGGTGAGGTCTGATGTGGTATGATGTAATTCGGTATGGTGTGGTGTGATGTGGTGTGGCGTGATGTGGTGTGGCGTGATGTGGTATGATGTGGTGTGGTGTGGTGTGTGGCATGGCGTGGTGTGATGTGGTGTGATGTGCTGTGGTATGGTGTGATGTGGTTTGATGTGGTATGATATGCTGTGATGTGGTGTGGTGTGGTTTGGCGTGGTGTGGTGTGGTGTAATGTGGTATGTTGTGATCAACTGTCAAAAATTTTTAATGATTTAACACACACTGCCAGAAGAATGAAAACGAGCAGTTATGATAGCACTAGAAAGTACTGAATTAGGTTGGAATGGATTGCGGTGTGTGCTGTGGTGTGGTGTATTGTGCTGTGGTGTAGGATGGTGCGATGTGGTGTGGTGTGAAGGTGTGTGATGTGTGTGTGTGTAGAGCGGTATGATATGGTGTTATGTAGTGTAGTATGGTATGATGTAGTGTGGTGTGACATGATGTGGTGTGGACTTGTGTGTGATGTGGTGTAATGTAGTGTAGTGTTGTGTGATGTGGTGTAATGTAGTGTAGTGTTGTGTGATGTGGTGTAATGTAGTGTAGTGTTGTGTGATGTGGTGTAATGTAGTGTAGTGTTGTGTGATGTGGTGTAATGTAGTGTAGTGTTGTGTGATGTGGTGTAATGTGGTGTAATGTAGTGTAGTGTTGTGTGATGTGGTGTAATGTAGTGTAGTGTTGTGTGATGTGTGGTGTGATGGTGAACAGTGCAGTGTGGTGTAATGTAACGTGGTGTGGTAAAGTGCGGTGTGGCGTGGTGTTGTGTGGTGCGTTGAGGCGTGGGTGACAACCAAGACTGATTTTAAATACTGAAAGAGGGGGAGGGAGGGATGAGAGGAGTAGTGATTGCACTGTGTGTGTTGGCATATGGGCTGTGGAGTAGGGTAGCGTTGTGGAGTGCAGTGGAGTGCAGTGACATTGAATGCAGTGTAAATTAGTGAGGTGGAAAGTAATGGGAGTGTAGCATAGGGAAGTGTAATGCAGAGCACTGCAGTGCAGTGCAGCGTAAGTGAGGTGTATTGGAATGGAGTGGAGTGGAATAGAGTGGAATGGAGTGGAGTGGAGTGTTATGCTGCGTAGTGTAGTGCAATGTAGTATAGTGTAGTGTAATGCAGTGTAGTGTAGTGTAATGCAGTGTAGTGTAGTGTAATGCAGTGTAGTGTAGTGTAATGCAGTGTAGTGTAATGTAGTATAGTGTGGTGTAGAATGGTGCAGTATATAGAGTAGTGTGGTGCGGTGTAGTGTAGTGTAATGCAGTGTAGTGTAATGTAGTATAGTGTAGTGTAATGCAGTGTAGTGTAATGTAGTATAGTGTGGTGTAGAATGGTGCAGTATATAGAGTAGTGTGGTGCGGTGTAGTGTAGTGTAATGCAGTGTAGTGTAATGTAGTATAGTGTAGTGTAATGCAGTGTAGTGTAATGTAGTATAGTGTGGTGTAGAATGGTGCAGTATATAGAGTAGTGTGGTGCGGTGTAGTGTATTGTAATGCAGTGTAGTGTAATGTAGTATAGTGTAGTGTAATGCAGTGTAGTGTAATGTAGTATAGTGTGGTGTAGAATGGTGCAGTATATAGAGTAGTGTGGTGCGGTGTAGTGTAGTGTAATGCAGTGTAGTGTAATGTAGTATAGTGTAGTGTAATGCAGTGTAGTGTAATATAGTATAGTGTGGTGTGAGAACGGTGCAGTATAGTGTAGAGTAGTGTAGTGTAGTGTAGTGTAGTGTAGTGTAGTGTAGTGTAGTGTAGTGTAGTGTAGTGTAGTGCAGTGTAGTGTACTGTAGCGAAGGTAAAATGTAGAATAGTGTAGCGTACAGTACCGGACAGGTAATCTGTATGATTGGCAATCCATCAACAACATACCGGTCTAGTAAATAAAGAAGTCGCTGGTTCAGTTCCTAGTCTGAGATAGAATTTTTCTCCCATCCACTGCACCATGAGTGGTGGTCTGGGCGCTAGTCTTTCGGATGAAATATAAAAAAAACCCGAAGTCCAGTATGCATCATACAGTTGGTGCACTTATCAAAAGCACTGAGGGTAGACACATTCACACCCAACACCCTGATAACTTGTGCCTTACCACAACTGGTAAACTGACGTACACATTCTGTCTGTACACTGAATGTATTGTATTGTATTGTATTGTATTGTATTGTACATCACCATAAGTCACGACACACTTCTCTGCATTAAATTCGGGATGCTTTCCCAAGGGAAAACGCGTCCCCATAAGAACAGCGCCACCCTTTTTATTATTTTTATTTTTTAGAAATCTGTTTTCCTGTATGCATGTGTATTTGTTTGCATATCACAGTGGCTTTTTTTCTACAGAATTTTGCCAGGGACAACTCTCTTGTTGCCGTGTTTTGGGGGATTTTATTTTTTACCTATGCTAAATGCGTGTTGCACACGGGACCTCAGTTTATCGTCTCATTTGAAAGAATAGCACCGGAGTATGGCTGCCCTTATGACGAGAGACTTCAAAACAGTCACACACGCACGCAAACTACTTATCCAGTGTATACTTAGGTTTTGAAGTGATTTCCAGGAGTGATGAACGAGACAGTGTACATTCTGAGTGAAAACTATGGTGCTCACCTAGGGAACGCCCAACATTACTACTACTACTACTACTACTACTACTACTACTACTACTACTACTACTACTACTACTACTACTACTACTACTACTACTCACCACCACCCCCACCACCACCCCACCACCACCACGAATACTACTATTACTTCTACTACTACTACTACTACTACTACTACTACTACTACTACTACTACTACTACTACTACTACTACTACTACTACCACCACCACCACCACCACCACCACCACCAGTAATACTACTACTAGGCTACTACTACTACTACCACTACCACCACCACCACCACCACCACCACCACCTGCACGAAAACCACCACCACCACCACTACCAAGAACAACGTACTATAACCATTAACCTGACAAGCATTCTGTTGTACACTCATGATGTATGTGCTACTACAGCCGTTACACTGACACACAGGAGAGAAGAAAACATTTTTGGCATTCCTTCCCTGTCAAATATCACCATTTCTTATCAATCGATTGTCATGAAGGGGAGAGGGGGGTGGGGGGAGGGAAGGTAAGAGGATCACCTGACAGTCTACAGTGACTTGACTGACTGAATGAGGGGGTTGGGGTGGGGGTGGGGGGTGGGGACGAGATAGCCAGAGACAGAAAGAGAGATTGTGAGATTGTGAGAAAGAGGGACAGACAGAAAGAGAAAGAGAAAGAGAAGAGAAGAGAGAGAGAGAGAGAGAGAGAGAGAGAGAGAGAGAGAGAGAGAGAGAGAGGAGAGAGAGAGAGAGAGAGAGAAGACAGACAGACAGACAGACAGACAGACAGACAGACAGACAGACAGACAGATAGACAGACACAGACAGATAGACTGCAGGAAAAATGGAGCGAGATAGATATATAGATAGATAAATAAACAGATGAATAGATAGAGACAGAGAGAGAGATAGAGATAGAGACACAGAAGAGAAGAGACAGAGAGAGAGACAGACAGACAAAAGAGAGAGACAAAGACAGAGAGACAGACAGGCAAATAGAAAGACAAGCAAACAGACAGACAGACTGACAGAGTATCGCTACAGCATATCGTGATTAAAATCTAAGCGGTACAACCACTGCATATTCCCAGTTTGATACGTTAGCCCCATCTGTTTTTTTTTCCATTAGAAGCCAGTGTCACCATGCCGAACATTACACACAGTAGTAGTTGATGTTGTTGCTTTTTTAATCTACAAACCCTGCGTTAAATACCTCATTTCTCGTTAACCCACGTCACAAACACACACACACATACACATACAAACACAACACACATACACACACGTACACACACGTACACACACACACACGCACATATGCACGCACACACACACACACAAAACACAGAAGCGATTGTACACACACACTCTCTCTCTAACTCTTGGGAATAAAAATAATTGTCTCGTCATCCTTTCTCCTCTCCTCATTCTCTCTCTCTCTCTCTCTCTCTCTCCTCTCTCTCTCTCTCTCTCTCTCTCTCTCTCTCTCTCTCTCTCTCTCTCTCTCTCTCTCTCTCTTTCTTAATCATAATCATGCTTACCTTTCAAACGACAAAAACCCCTCCAACTTTTCTTTCACAACTACTCCAGGTAAAACACGCTAGTCTTTCTCTGCATCGTTCGTCGTGGCCTTGTGGAATTTCCCCACATTTCTGCATGGAAGGTAAAGATTGATGATCATTATCACGATATACAATCCAACGAGAAGACACACTCGGTCACCAACACGCAGAAAATACTGACGTCTAAGTCTCACGACAATAGACGAACTCACAAAAACATGAATGGACACAATCGCTGCATTCCGATGCACGTACAGGTGGGAGAGGCTGAGTTTTGTTTCATTGTGGCACAGTAGTATACGCTTAGAGAGAGCTACCACTGAATTCACATAATCTACACGCAGACAATTTCGGCAACAGTTTGTGAAAAAATACAGTCCCTAAAAATCTCTTACCCTTTTTTGTTGTTATTTTCTTTTTTGGGGTGGGTGGGTTTGTTCCTCGACTAGAGCACTGAGGTTCAACATTGGTGAGATGTTGCGTATGTGCCCGTTTTTGCCCACCATGAAGGTAGCCGCATTCTACTTGGGGTATGTATGCTGGGGTAGGTTGATGTTTCCATAACCCAGCGAAAAACGACATGAATGACGGGTTCTTTAACATGCATATATAATCTCCTGCATGTGCATAAATATACACGAATGGAATTAGGGCACAGGCAAGTCTGCACTTGAAGTTGACCTAGGAGATCGTAAAAATCTCCATCCTCAATTTACCTGACCCGCCTAGATTTGAACCCATGAACTTCATATACTCCAGGGATTGAATACGAACGGTCTTCACCACTCAGCTATAGCGTCCGTCGTGTCTTACCGTTTTAAACTTTTCAGTGCTGATTCACAACATAGACAATTGACTCGGTCGTGTTTCTTAGAATATTATTTTACAAAATCGGTCACCGCTTAAAACTTACAATGTGAATCCACAACAGAACCAGCGACCTCGACAACATTTTGCGCAAAAGTGTAATTTCACAAAGTCTGTGACCCCTTTAAAACTTCATGGCGTGGGTTCAGCAGTAAACATTGATTTTTATGCGCCTAAACATAATCTCACAAAATTCTTTAAAAGAAAACTGCGACAACAATTTTGCGTTAATGTTTAGCTAACCACAATAAATCCGTTATTACTTTAAAGTTTTAGAGTAAATTCACAACAGAAGCAAATAGCTTAGATAGCATTTTTTTCCCCAGCTAAAAAGTAACCTCACAAAATCTGTTCATGTTTTAAACTTACAGCTCGAATTCACAATAGAAGCAGAGGATTTAGAAAACATTTTGGCACTAAAGGAATTATAAT
This sequence comes from Stramonita haemastoma, assembly GCA_030674155.1. NCBI lineage: Eukaryota > Metazoa > Mollusca > Gastropoda > Neogastropoda > Muricidae > Stramonita > Stramonita haemastoma. The sequence continues at coordinate 25,037,984 of CM060334.1, read as the reverse complement.
CTGCCTGAAGCCTTCGCCTCACTATAGTTTTCCAGTTGGGGTCAGGAAAGGTAAAGCAGCAAGGGAGAAGAGATGGGCACCGTCCTCTTATATGCTGGCCCCTGGGAACATGAGGCCTCAAGACACCTGGCTCCCCAACAACTGCATAGGTTATGGGAACACCTTTACCTACCTACCTTATAACCACTTACACCTTTAAGCGTGAATTCACAGCAGAACTGCATGACATTGGTTTTTCTCTTCATCTTATTTTAAGTTGTGGTCGTCTCTTTTGCACACACACAAACACAAATATCCCACTCCATTCATATAATTATACACGTTGTTTGCCACAGGAACTAGATCTTATCGTAGTAGCCTATAGCAGCTGTGGTGGATCTACAGTCACTCTGTCCCTGGCAGTGGCAGTATTAGCGTGTGTTGGCTTCACACGATTTTCCTTAACGCAGCCAGAACAAAACAAGAATTCTGTACTACACACACACACAGACACACACACACAACACACACACACACACACACACACACACAACACACACACACACACACACACACACACCGCCGCGCACGCACACACGACACACACGCACACACAACACACACACACATATGGCAGGTGAAAAACAAAACCCACTGCTGTCACTGTATAATAATTGCTTAATGGGACAGCCTGAATAATTAAAAATGATCAGTGTCAGAGAATGATTGGGGTTGAATCTAAGTGTGGTGTATGTATGTATGTATGTTGTGTGTATGTATGTATGTGTGTGTGTGTGTGTGTGTGTGTGTGTGTGTGTGTGTGTGTGTGTGTTGTGTGGTGGTGTGTGATTGGTGTGTGTTGGTGTGTGTGTTGTGGGTGGGGGGGGGGGGTGCGCGCGCGCGCGTGCGCATCTCTCTCTGTCTCTCTCTCTGTCTCTGGTAAGGCCGACCCAGGATCCCAACCTACCTAGCAAACGTGATGCACAATCCTGTTATCGATAATTCATCCACACGAAGAGAAAAGTGACACCACGACCAGAGAAAGCCTTTAAAGCGAACAGAACCAACCACCCTTGCGGACCGCTGTATTATATGTGCAGACAGCAGCAGGACTGACAGTGAAATGGAAAACTAATGCTGGCCAGTGTAGTCAGTGATTTCCTTTGCTTTCTTCTCTTCACAGAGAACAGGTTGTGTGTTTGACCAAAAAATAACCTTAGGCAGAAAGTGGTTTATCAAAAAAATCTGTTCGTGAAGAAACTTAGGTTCGGCGGTGTACACGTGTGCGCACACGCACATATACACATATATGAACACCCATGCACAAAATTAATGTAGGCACCCACTATATATATATATATATATATATATATATATATATATATATATATATATATATATATATATATTATATATATACATATATATATATATATATATATATACGCGCGCGCACACACACACACACACACACACACATGCATACACGTACACAAAGTCAAACAGGTGTATATGCACGCATGTAAACACACATGCACATACATGCATGCACGCACACATACACGAACGTAGACACACACGCGCGCGCGCATGCACAAACTAACAAAGGCAGTCGTGCAGGCGTACACACACACACACACACACACACACACACACACACACACACACACACAAACACCCACACACAAACACACACCATACACCCACGCACAGACACACCACTCCTGCTGCTGCTGCAACTGTTGAGCACTACTATTAATTCTGCAGCTATGGCTACAGCTACTTTTTCAGCTGATGCTGTTACCGATATCACTACACATGTTAGTGTGTGTGTGTGTGTGTGTGTGTGTGTGTGTGTGTGTGTGTGTGTGTGTGTGTGTGTGTGTGTGTGTGTGTGTGTGTGTGTGTGTGTGTGTGTGTGTATGTGTGTGTCACTGTGTGTGTGTGTCACTGTGTGTGTGTGTGTCACTATGTGTGTAGCCTTTCTTCTATCCATTAGCATTAATGGTAGTGCTGCTAGTTTTACAATTACTGTTATCACCACTAATCTTGTTAAAACTTTCCGCCTGTGCTGCGCGCGCACGTTTGTGTGTGAGCGAGCGCGCTTGTGTGCGTGTGTGCATGTGTGTGAGCCTACGTGCGTGCGTGTGTGTGTGTGTGTGTGTGTGTGTGTGTGTGTGTGTGTGTGTGTGTGTGTGTGTGTGTGTGTGTGTGTGTGCCTGCTCGAGTTTGTGTGTTTGTTGAGTTTGTGTGCGTGCGCGCGCATGTGTATGTGTGTATGTACTGGCGCTTGTGTGTGTGCGTGTGTGTGTATGTGTGTAGGGTGTGTGAAGGCCTACCTGCGTATGTGTGCGTGCGTGAGTGTGTGTTTGTGTGTGTTTGTGTGTGTGTGTACTGTGTGTGTGTGTGTCACTGTGTGTGTGTGTCACTGTGTGTGTGTGGCCCTTTATATCCATTAGCATTAATGGTAGTGCTGCTAGTTTTACTATTACTGTTATCACCACTAATCTTGTTATAACTTTCCGCCCGTGCTGCGCGCGCACGTTTGTGTGCGTGCGCGCGCGCTTGTGTGCATGGTGTTGTGTGTGTGTGTGTGTGTGTGTGTGTGTGCCTGCCTTCGTGCGTGAGTGTGTATGTGCCTGCGAGCACGCGTATGTGTGTTTGTGTGCGTGCGCGAGCATGTGTGTGTGTGTGGTGTGTGTGTGTGTGTGTGTGTGTGTGTGTGAGTGTGTATGCATACCTGCACGCACTCGCGTGTGTGTGTAAGTGTATGTGTGTGTAGGCCTACCTGCGTATGTGTGCGTGCGTGCGTGTGTGTTGTGTGTGTACGTGTGTGTACGTGTGTATTATATGTGTGTACTTATGAGTGTGTGTATGTGTGTTTGTGAGCGCGCACGCGCGTATGCACAGCGCTATTTGCAAGATGATACATGCAGGACCACGCTGTGCCACACAAACAGCCTATACCTGGTTTTATGAACCACACAACACCTGCTGACTACCCTTGTCTTTTTACACACACAACACCAGACAGGAAGAAAAACAAAGGGACAAGGAAACAGGCCGCCAAACAGACTGACAAGCGTTAAGTGCACACCAACACCAACACCAACACACACACACACACACACACACACACACACACACACACACACACGCGCGCGCGCGCGCGCGCGCACAAACACACACACACTACTACTACTATACTACTACTACTACTACTACTACTACTACTACACTACACACACACAACACACACAAACACACACTACTACTACTACTACTACTACTACTATACTACTACTACTATACTACTACTACTACTACACATACACAGACACACGCAGAACATCTTGCACACACGTTAAATCCTGTTCCGCTTTTCGTAAGAGTAGGCCATCGTGTGCCGGTGGGAACAGATGACAATATTTACAAAACTGCATACACACGGGGACCGGATGAAAAAAAGCACATGATTGCTTATTCTGTTATCCTCGATATAAAAGAATTAATAAATAAAATAATAATAAACACACACACACACACACACACACAAACACACACAAACACACGCACACAACAAACACACACACACATACACACAATTATACACACACAACCATCCAACACATGCACTCACCATCTCTCTTTCTCTCTCTACCTCAAACACACACACACACACACACACACACACACACACACACACACACACACACACACACACACACACACACACACACACACACACGACACACACACACACACATACACACACACACACACCATACTTAGAAGCAGCACTTAAAATCGTCCTTCACAGTTAACTGGTTTCATTCAGAACAACAATGTGTGCATGCCATGTCAGTCAAAACCAGACACAAAGAATCAACATGCTCTGATTTTTTCTAGACATAGTGCTCTATAGCACTGCTTCCACCATAGCCGAGTACAGCTAGCTATAATACAGCCCAAGACACAAATACTTACACGCACGAGTAGCGATAAGTTCAAGCAATAAAAGACTAAAAGCAAAGTACTTGCATACATATACTTCAACATCTATCTTCTAGTGTTTTAGACTGTTAGGGAACTACTTACGCTTTTACAACATATACATTAATTCAAATGTAAAAAATAATGAAATACTTTTTTTATATGAATTATACTTTGTTACTGTGTGTAGTATTTGATAGCAGTATGTTTACATCTTTCGCTCTAGCTTAGAAATGAATTTAATGTGCACATACTTATGCAACGTATATCTATCACACATAATATGGTACAAGTACCCACACTTGTAGTTCAGTAACTATTTCATGAAGCACAAACTCTTTGGTGCACATACAAAGCGATGCATGCGTACATACACCGCGCACACGCATACACACATATACACACATACGCGCTCGCGCGCACACACGCACACACAACATGGCACGCACGCATGCACGCACTCACTCATGCCATACACGTGCAGGTATCACACACAAGCACACACTATCTCTCTCTCTTTCTCTCTCTCACACACACACACACACACACACACACACACAACACACACACACACACACACACACACACCGGTTTGCTAAAAAAACAACAACCACCTAACAGATGCCACTTTACGGTTTCCCAACATAGTTACAATCAAAACCATCCTGATCCCAACTCAACATTTCTATGAAAACCATTTTGAAGGAAGTAAATAATAGCAACAAACAATCAATCAATCATCAGTATCCCAAAGTATCATGTACTTGTTCTAAGTGTAAATCATAACACAATTCTAATGGAGGGCAAAAACGGTGGTATTTGCAGAACTCTCACTACTGATGAACCTTGGAGCTCTAGCTGAGGAAGGAGAAGAACAATTCGGGTTCAAAGAAAATGCAGGCTGCTAATGTGATTCAGTCTGAACACACAATTTGTTACAGACTAGACTCAATGCCAAAGAAATGCATTAAAATGCATCGATTTATACACAAAAACATTGATTTCAATCTGGTGTGCGGTTGGCCTAATGAACTGGTAACTAACTCCCCCAAAAAAGTGATTTGTTTGATGTGTGTGTGTGTGTGATGGTGTGTGTGTGTATGTGTGTGTATGTGTGTGTGTTATTGTTAGCAGCGCAATACATAATCATGATATAAGGACACATGCAGCTGTAAGTGTACATTAATGTGTGCACAGAGAGAGAAAGAGAGACAGACACAGAGAGAGAGAGACAGAGAGAGAGACAGAGACAGAGACAGACAGAGACAGATAGACAGAGACAGAGAAACAAAGAGTAAAACAACGCAACAAACCTTTACATAAAATCACACACACAAACACACATGAAGTTTTCTTTCTTTTCATGATGATTTAATAATAAGAAACTCAACTTTTAAGGCCATCGTGACTTATAGTAATCTTTTTGTTGTGCAAGAATAAGCGCTCTCATTTATTTTCCTGTCTTCAAATCGTAACAACCAACCAACCACAACACATATTTTTTCCCTTATCAGTTCAAAAAGCATTTATCGGAATTCAAGGAAAGAGAAAACCTGGAATTCTATCCAGAAAACCAACATTGGCATCAAAGGAATAAAATTATGATTGAGGGTAATTTACAAAAAAATGACACACATTTTCAGCATACAAGATATCGATACATTAGTCAAATGAAGATAATAACCATATACTAGGAGAATGGGGGGGGGGGGAGACAGAGGGGGGGGGGGGGGTTCAATGGAATGGAAAGAGGGAGAGAGAGTGAAGGAAATAGAGAGGGGACAGAGAGTAGAAGACAGGGAGGGGCATGAGAGAGAGAGAGAGAGAGAGAGAGAGAGAGAGAGAGAGAGAGAGAGAGGAGAGAGAGAGAGAGAGAGAGAGAGAGAGAGAGAGAGAGAGAGAGAGGGGGGGGAGAGGGAGGGGAGGGGGGAGGGAGGGAGGGAGAGGAGAGGGAGGGAGAGAGAGAGAGAGGGAGGAGAGAGAGAGAGAGAGAGAGAGAGAGAGAGAGAGAGGAGAGAGAGAGAGAGAGAGAGAGAGAGAGAGGAGAGACGAGAGAAGAAGAAGACAGAAGAGAGAGAGAGAGAAGACAGAAAACAGAGAAGAAGAGAGAGAAGAGAGAGAGAGAGAGGAGAGAGAGAGAGAGAGGAGAGAGAGGAGAGAGAAGAGGGAGAGAGAGGAGGAGAAAGGGGGGGGGGAAGGGGGTCCAGGGGGGAATTTGTGAGGGGAAGATTATGGAAAATCAAAATGAATCAGAGACTACAGCAACAACACACATTAACTCACACAGAAACTCACACACAATCACACACAAACACACACACATACAAACATTAGGCACTTTGACAAAACTCATTTAACACAGTAATATGATTGTACACATAACCATAATCCATAATAATCAGCGATTCAACAGTACAATTCACCAGTACCTCTGTCTTTCAAAGAAAGGCGTCCCTTTGTGTTGTATTGTACAGTAATACTAATCTCATCATTGTTTTCATGCACAAAAAAACGGAACACAAACATCCAGAAAAAATGGAGAAAAATTCCATGAAATACACAAAAAAGAAAATCCAAAACAGCAGTGTACTTTTCACCTGTCTGAAGAGTATATATATCCAATTCATGTGCATTTTGTAACAAGTAAGTTCAACTGCGGAAGCATTCGGATATAGGCTTCTTCTTACATCTTATCCTTCACACAAAGGCAAGCACGTAAGCAGACAAACAAACAGACAGATACACACGCGTACATGCATGCACGCAAGTAAAGACACAGTCTCAAAGACAGACGCATGCACGCACGCACGCGCACGCACACACACACGCACGCACACACACACGTACGCACACACATACACACAAACAAATTGCTTTTTTATCTATTCGGATATACAAAAATTAATATAGGTGTGATATATTATGCATGCTATAATATGGATGGATATGAAACAAAGCTGTATCTCTCCCCTTCTCTCTCACACACCACACACACACACACACACACACACACACACACACACACACACACAACACACACACACACACACACACACACCACCAACACACACACACTCACACACAGACACTCGAACAATACATATACACAGTCAATTTGAAATCATACCATAAGCGGCCACTATATACATGACTGACATAATTGTTTATCTTTCAAAGAGTCAGGCTAGAAAGAATAAACCAAAAAATATGAAAATGGCTACACTCATAATTTTTATAATTTCTTTCATGTGTTCATTCAAATTTTGTGAAACAAAAACGTTGATAACAATAAGGGCAGCAAAAAGTTCAACAGTAACATCTTAAAATTTTTTTTTTTTAATCTCGAGGCATTAAAGAATATAGTAGGTTTTGGTGACAGGTTGTGTGTGTGTGTGTGTGTGTGTGTGTGTGTGTGTGTGTGTGTGTGTGTGTGTGTGTGTGTGTGTGTGTGTGTGTGTGTGTGGTGGAGAGTGTGAGTGAGTATGTAGTGTGTGTGCATGCATTTGTGTAAGTGTTACGAGTGAATCTGTGTGTGTGTGTGTGAGTTGGTGTGTGTGTGCGTGCGTGCGTGCGTGTGGTGAGTATAAGTGTGTGTGCGGTTGTGCTGCGTGCATGTGCTCGCGTACATGTGAGTGTGTAAGATGTGTGTAAGTGCTATGAGTGAATCTGTGGTGTGTGGGGTGTGTGTGTGTGTGTGCGTGCGTGTGTGGTGTGTGTGTGTGTGCATGAGAGTGTTACGAAAGAATCTGTGTGTGTGTGTGTGTGAATGAGGTAATCACTATGCTTCTGTGAGCATCTCAGCATGCATTAGTGCACAACAAAATCAGCAACAGCAACAAAAGGCCAACGACAAAGCCAGCCTTTAAAACCAAAACAAAAAAAATCACCAAACTTTTTTTTTTTCAAACACGAACAAAAGAATGAAAACAAACCAAAAAAAATCCAGAACGTGGAAGGATGGAAGAATCAAAACAAACATTTTTCACTTTTTGTGAGCAACTGAACAACTCCAAATCAAATTGCACTTACTGAGATTTTTTTTTTCACTCCTGAAAGAAAGTGAAGATAATTATTATACAGGGTAGTGAAATTATACCGTAACGTCAATCGAAAAGAGAAAAAAAAAAGAAATATCAGAAGAAACTCAGCTCAAATAATACGTAATTTTTTTGTTTTTTTTTAAAGCATAATTTTGTTTGTTTATTGATAAATATACACATTTTATCATAGGGGTTACTCCAAGTGTGTGTGTGTGTGTGTGTGTGTGTGTTGTGTGTGTGTGTGTGTAGTGTGTGTGTGTGTGTGTGTGTGTGTGTGTGTGTGTGGTGTGTGTGTGTGTGTGTGTGCGTGTGTGTGCTGTGTGTGGTTGTGTGAGTGTGTTGTGTGTGTGTGTGGTGTGTGTGTGTGCGTGGTGTGTCTGTGTGTGTCTGTGTGTGTGTGTGTAAGTGTGTGGCGTACGGAAGCCATCCACTCCTGCCTTAAATGCAACTGCGATACCTTCTTCTTCCCCTTTTATGTTGCACTTGATGAATGTGATGTAATACTTTTTAAATCTCTTTTTTCTTCCTGTTTTTTCTATACAGATTTTTCAACACAGACAGAGACACAGACACACACATATACACAACACACACTTTCTTTATGCCTTTAAAATCTTTAGCAATAATCAAATTCTGCTAGGCGCTCAACAGTTAATGAAAGGTGTGATAAAAAAAAGAAGGAGCATTATAGAAATGCTGTTTGATGTATCATCGTTCTAAAAGTTAGCAATGCTTCCTCCTCTCTCTCTCTACACACACACGCGCGCACGCACCACCACACACACACACACACACACGCACACACACACACACACACTCACCACACCACCACACTCACCACACACCACACACACACACACACTACACACACACACATCACACTCACACCACACACACACACATACACACACACACACACTACACACACACACACAAGGCAAGGAAAATTTTAACCAACTACCCTGTCCCCCCTAAAAATAAAATCACGCATAAGACCCCCCCAAACATACAAAAATCCAACCAAACAAAAAACATATCACCAACGAAAACAATAGAAATCCACTAATGATCTTTTGTCCTTTTCAGTCTCAAGTTTTTTTCCTTTTCAAACCAAAAAACAAATGTCACAGTACACAAAACTCATATAATATGCCTCACCACTAGGACACAGAACTGAACATTAAAAGAAGGCTGATAACATCAAATATAGGAAAAAAATGCAAAAATCAAAATTTGAGTAGCATCATAATCTTGGATCAGTGATCGTGTACAGGTCTGGTTCGCTCGTACCAGTCTGGCTGGCTAGGTGAGGGGCAGGAGTCTGGCTCGGTGACTAGTAGCGCAGTGGTTAGACTACAATGGTGTAGATGCTTCTTTGGTAGAGTCGTCGCCATCTTGATCAGACTTGGTCCCTGGAGTTGCTGTCCCTGATGTGTGATCTGGCTTGCCTCCCTTGAAACAACAACAACAACAAAACACACACACCACGCCACGCGCACGCACACACGCATACACACACACGCACGCACACACACACACACACGCACACACACACGCGCACGTACGCACACACACACACAGAGATTAAAATCCAGTTTGAAAATCAGTTTTAAGAAAGACTGCAGAGTGTTCTATATAAAGGTATTCTAGCAAATTAGTAATCAGTGACTGACATATTATTTCAGGTGTAGAGCTCACCACATTGTAAAATCAACTTCAGGACAAACACTATAAAAGTCAACAACAACAACAACAACAAATGGAAAGATTGAAAAATTAAATCAAGTTAGGGTAACAAACACTGAAAAATTGGAATCAGCTGAGGACGTTTGGTGGCATCTTTTATATTGCATCATGTTTGACAACCACACTTCATCTGGTCAAAGATTACAGTTACACATTATAAGTTTTATATACAGACACACAAACCCAATGTTTTGTTAGCCATACAACACCAACAAAGATGAATCTAGCTAAAACAACAACAACAAAAACCCATAACAATACTAACAAAACCAAACCCACATACATGATATACTTTGAACTGAAACTTTTCTCACGACAACAAATTCTGTTCATACCTAATTTGATTACAACACTCAAGAATCCTATATCTGCAATCGAAACAAGCTACTAAACTATTGTCATGGAAATGTCTTTCATACATCAACTCTATCACTGTACTTTAAACTTAGCTAACTTGGTTAAAATGCCTACATAAAATATTGAAATAAAAAAAGATATTTGTGATTTCTTTCCAGCTGTAACATTAAAAAAACGATAACTTATCTTGTTGGTTTGTGTGTCACACAAAGTGGGAAAACAGAAAAATGTAAAGTTATGTTAATAGGAAAAAACACACACACATTATCATTTTTTTTAGGGAAGAAATTATTATTGTGTTTGACAAGTGAGAAGATGGGTGAAAACGTCACAAAAAGTTTTCTTGAAATCGCCAGTTATAAAAATCATATTGAAGAGAAGATGAAGAGATAAATAAATTTTAAAAAAGGTGCAGGAAAAAAAAACAGGCAGTATCAAGCCACAGCTAATTAATGAATTTTTATAAAGTACTGGAGTGATGAAAGCGCCAAACAAAAATGGAACTTAGAATAATAAGCAATAACAGTAAACTTAAAGTAGACTGCATATCAATGAAACACATCTCAATATTATCACTGTGTTTTCAATAATAAAAAAAAAAACTACAACGAAAGATTAAGAGATAAAAAGAAGAAAGAAAAAAGCCACACACTCCACACATACACACTAGGAGAAGAGAGAAAAAAAAACTGTTGCAAAGCAAGTCAAAATGAAATTGCAACAAAAAAATGAACACTACTGGGATTGGACAAAACCTAAAGCTACTTCAGGTTATCAAGACACTACATTTAAAACAAAACCAGTATCTATAAACTCTAACTTGCCTCAGAGCAAACAGATTACAAAGGACACTACATTTAAACAAAACCAGTATCAACAAACTCTAACTTGCCTCAGGGCAAACAGATTATCAAGATTAAAAAGAAAAAAAAAAAAAATGCCAGTATGTATGCCAGTATGTATGCCAGTATGCCACTACATTTCAACAAAATCAGTATCTATAAACTCTAAGTTGCCCCAGGACAAACGATCTCTGCATGCCCTCTGTCTCAACCATCACAGCTGGGAATCACAGTGAGACTATAAAGCCCACTGGTGTGAAGTTTGCACATAGGGCTGTTTTCAAGTACTTCGCCATAATTTTTATAAGGTATTATAAGCTATCATATTTCAATTTTGGAGGATACTTTTTCTTGTGAAAGAGAGTACAGAAAATCGTATAATCTTGAGTTTATCATGGTGAGGTTTAAAATAACCATTTTAAAGCATAATAACAGCTTACTGCAGATCTGGGCACTTTGGTTACATCAATAAGGAAAAACCCTTTGGCTTGGGGGGGAGGGAGAGAGAGGGAGGGAGGAGGAGGGAGAGGAGAGGGAGAGAGAGAGAGAGAGAGAGAGAGAGAGAGAGAGAGAGAGAGAGAGAGAGAGAGAGACGAGAGAGAGAGAAGAGAGAAGAGAGAGAAGAACATAGAGAGAAAGAGAGACAAGAAAGAGAGACAAAGAGAGGACAGAGAGAGACAGACAGACAGACAGAAACAAAGCAAGAGAGAGACAGAGAGAGTGAGACACAGAGAGAGCCGAATGGGAAGAGGGACAAAACAACATTATTGTAAGTTGAGAATAAAGATCCTTCAGAATTTTTTCCCCAAATGGTTGATTAAAGCAAGCAGAGAAATGCACCCAGGAAGCAGAGGGTTACAGGAATGCATGGAGTCACTAATGGCCACAAGATAAGGAAAAGGATGAAGTTAATGATAGAGACAGAAAAAAAAATTGGGACAAGGAAAACTTCAAGAGAAGCAAATGAGTAGGGTAAGGGGGAAGAAGTGTGTGAAAAAATGTGGAAAGAAAATTCTTGGTGAGCATAGTGTTCAAACTCCTACAAGCTGTTGATAAATAAAGATACACAAAGGGTCATTATCAATCAATCAATACAGAATAAAAAATGGTAGGTGTAGAAAGATAAAACAGATTTTTGTTTCTCAAAAGCTTGAACAGTGGCAGCCACACTCAAAAGCAAAACCCAACGTGTTTGTGTAAGAAGCCATGAACTGCTACAAAGCAAGGTAAAGAAACCTACAGCCACACACACACACACATACACACATACACAAACACACACTAGGCCACAGCACACTCCCAATACCTTGAACACCAACACCATCACCACCATAACAAGGCTAGCCTTCAGACATACGACTGCCTCTGCAATAATGCAACACCACACCACAATAGCCAATAGCAGGGTCACCACTGATGAAACGCAAATACCACAACACCAAGAACAACAACTAACAACAACACAACTACAACAACAAACAACAACAAACAACAACAACAAACAACACAGCAAGGCAATATCAGGGTAAAGGAAACTGGAATGAATCCCAACTGTATGGTTTGTCTGGTCATATATTGATATGTGCATGCGCACAAGAGAGAGAAACAGAGGGGAGGGAGGGGGAAGAGAGAGAGAGAGAGACAGAGAGAAGAGGGGAAGAGGGAGAGAGAAGGAAAGAAAGAAAGAAAGAAAGAAAGACAGAGAGAGAGAGAGAGAGAGAGAGAGAGAGAGAGAGAGAGAGAGAGAGAGAGAGAGAGAGAGAGAGAGAGAGAGAGAGAGAGAGAGAGAGAGAGAGAGAGAGATTGATGATTTATTGTTTTATTCTTTTGTATCGAGGATAATGGAATAAGCACTCTTGTGCTTTTTTACATCCAGTCCCCGTGTGTATGCAGCTTTTTAAATGTCATCTGTTCCTACCGGCACACGATGGCGTACTGTTACGAAAAGCGGAATAGGATTTAACGTGTGGCAAGATAATCTGCATGCGTTTGCACACGGGGCCTCGGTTTAAAGTGTCATCTCCGAAGAAACGAAAAGAGAGAGAGAGAGAGAGAGAGAGAGAGAGAGAGAGAGAGAGAGAGAGAGAGAGAGAGAGAGAGAGAGAGAGAGAGAGAAGAGACAGAGAAAACAGAGAGAGACAGAGAGAGACAGAGAGAGACAGAGACAGAGACAGAAGACAGAAGACAGAAGACAGACAGAGAGAGAGAAGGAGAGAGAGAGAGAGAGAGAGAGAGAGAGAGAGAGAGAGAGAGAGAGAGAGAGAGAGAGAGAGAGAGAGAGAGAGAGAGAGAGAGAGAGAGAGTTCATGTCTATTGAAAATGTACTGATTGCACAAGTTCTTGTTTCAAACAAAACAAAACAAAATCTTCATTAGGCCTAATAAAAGTCATGTTAACATCCTGATAATAGACCCCTCCCATTAATTTATGATAAAGAACAACAACAAAAAATAGGTTTATACACAAAATATAAGAATACATTTGTCAGAAAGTGCTTATGGTTCACAGTTTTAAACAAATGCATGAATATGTTCATACTTAATCCCCTAAATACAAAGACGTTCAAGACGAAAACCTAACTGGAACATATGTCTTAATACTATAACCTACTGGAGTGTGAGAGCTGTGACACTGATATACCTATTGTGTGTCTATATATTTTCATCAATCTTGTACAAGTAAGGGAATTTATAATGCCAATTTTGTTATGTTCGAAAGAACAAGGACAAAAAGAGTTACAGCAAAACCACAAGAGAGTTCAACCACAATACCCAACATGAGCAAATCCACATAAAAACAGATGATGTTGTACTGATGCATGCAGAGTTATATGGTTTACTAACAGGACTATACAGGAATTTTCTTCAAAGAAGAAAGGATGTGGGTCATAACTGTACTCTTATGGACTTTTCTCAAGCTGTCTTTCTTCTAAAAAGAAATTAAACCTTATCAAAATCATCTTTAATCAGCGTGTTATAGGCCAGATTGTAATAATATTTACCACAAAAAAGACCAGATAGTAAAAAAGCGTATCTATTTAACTGAAAAATAATTGCCCTCATAATAATTTTCACTAAAATCGACTGTGTACACACATTTATAAATATCTGGTTTAGATTTTAAAATACACTCCCCAACAGTCTAGAGCTTAGGCAGCGTATCATTTTATGCTAATAGTCTTTTTTTTCTTCAGGAAGCTTTTCTGCTTTTCTGATGAAGACATTAACAACTCTTTATCATCATCTCTGTTGTAGAATTACAATTACTACAGCTAACAGCTAAATTGGGGAAAAAAATTCTGATGAAGACAATAACAGCAGTTTTATCATTCTTTGTATCATCATCATTCTTTGTATTATCTGCCACAATGCAACAGCTAGGTTGGAAAAAAGACAACAGCAGACAGGTATCCAGAGCTCATGATCTAGATCTGCTCCAACCTCCCCTTCCCCCTCTACAGACTCAGAAATAGAGGGCTGAAGCCCTTGTAAGAAGGGGCCCAGTTCTCTGAAAACTTTCTGTTTTCAAGCTGTCCCTAAAGCTGTTTTCTTCTTTGCACTGAATACACTAGTACAGCAGCTAACTTTCATATAGGAATTCAGCTTTAAGCATTTCGCCCTTGTCATGATAAGAACCCATCTTTCAGGCTAAGGCTCAGTTACCTGGATGTAGGCAGTCTCCACACGGGCTCCCCGGATACGGATGGGTCCTGAGGGCAGATTCTTGAACAGCTGGTAGGCGTCCAGAAGAGACAGCTCCCCTAGGGAACAGCCGTTCACGGAATACAGCAGGTCTCCACGTCTGCACAGTCAGGGCAAAAGATACAGCGTGAAAAAGACTGTTACTTGCTGCACTACTGGTAGTGCAAGTAGAGACTTTATTTGCTCTCATAGCTTAGGTGATATTATATAACATAATTATGTACCAAGAGAGAAGGTGGCAGGATGGTCTAAATGTTCGCCTACCTAACGAGTAAACCATGAGGTTCTGGATTCAATTCCCAGCCGTGCCCTTTCAGTCTGAATGTCAAGTCTTTCGGAGGAGACTGGAGACCAGTCAGACCCCTGTACTTACGGACTTGTGCACATCAACCACAACAGTTGAAAATCGGAAAGAGCAGGGAGGTACATCACGACTGTCTGTCCTGGCAAAATTGGTAGTATCAATTCCCAACTGTATCCCTGAAGTTGGAATGTGGCTATCTTAATAGTGGGGGGGGGGGGGGGGGGAGACAGTTGCATATGCAAAAACCTCACCACTGATAAACCTCGAAGCTCTAGCTGAGGAATAAAAAAAAAAATGTATAAACTCCGGTTCGAGGCATACTAGTATCAGTAATAATAATTATGGTAGTAGTAGAAGTAGGGTAGTAGTGTCAGCAGCAGCAGTAGAAGTGGTAAAAGCAGCAGTCAATGCATCAGCACAACAGAAATAACAGCAGCAGTCGTAGCAGCAGAAATATTAACAGTAAAACATAACAAATCGACAACAGAACAGATAAAAAAATAATTATATGAAAATCACAACCGAATGGCTATACTTAACTCTGTTATTCTCGATTACAGTACAGTTTAACACGTTATATACTCACACAATGCTTCATATATTATAGATAATGCTGTGTTAGACTGCCAAGCGAACATGAACGTACACGCAAGAACCGATTAGCAATGCAAGGGAAACAAACCCTCAAACCCGTGACACAAGATTGGAGACGAAGTTTACTCCCTTGGTACGAACGCCCTGTCCGTCAGCAGCCGTAGACGGCTTTGGTTTGTATTCATTTACATTAGTTTTCGAAAATATGTTCCCTCCTCACCCTCACACCCCACCCCTTTCCATTCATTCATCCAAGATTTCTAGACACAAAAAAGGGTAACAGCCCGAACTGATTCTCTGTCATGTTTGTTTTTCCATGGCATTATTCCCCCCACCCCAATAAATGAGCGAACAAGATGTTTGTAACCCTTATTGATTGGTATAAAAAATTGATATACGGTTTTTAAACATTTTGTTTAGTTCTGGCATCATATTTGCCCGATAAATACACTTCTCATCATCTCCAAAATGAATAGAATATTTTTGTCATATTCAAGACACAGTATCGCGTGAACCTTCCATGACAAAGGATAATGATTGTCACTGTCAACATAACTTCTCCACTGGCATGAAAATTATTTTGGAATCAAACTGACAGACAATTGGATTGATTGAATGAACGAATATCTGTGGCTGTCTCAAGAGGCACTGATCAATTGATGGACAGTAGCCTAGGTGGATGGGTTAATAGATAGATAGATAGATAGATAGATAGATAGATAGATAGATAGATAGATAGATAGATAGATAGACAGACAGATAGATAGATAGATAGATAGATAGATAGATAGATAGATAGATAGATAGATAGATAGATAGATAGATAGATAGATCGACAGACAGACAGACAGACAGACCCGACAGACAGAAAGACATAGACAGACAGATTAACTGACTGATCATCAGTGGTAGCCTCAAGACTGACCACTCACTGAAACTGATGGGTGATGATGGGACTGATTGATTGATTGATTAATTGACAGATTGAATAAAAATTGATTGAATAAATTATTGACTGATTGAATGAACTGACTGATTGAATGAATGATTGGCGATTAAATGAACAACTGACTGACTGATTGAATGAAGGATTGATCGACTGATTGGATGAAGGATTGACTGAATGAAGGATCGATTGACTGATTGAATGAAGGATTGACTGAATGAAGGATCGATTGACTGATTGAATGAAGGATTGACTGAATGAAGGATCGATTGACTGATTGAATGAAGGATTGACTGAATGAAGGATCGATTGACTGATTGAATGAAGGATTGACTGAATGAAGGATCGATTGACTGATTGAATGAAGGATTGACTGAATGAAGGATCGATTGACTGATTGAATGAAGGATTGACTGAATGAAGGATCGATTGACTGATTGAATGAAGGATTGACTGAATGAAGGATCGATTGACTGATTGAATGAAGGATTGACTGAATGAAGGATCGATTGACTGATTGAATGAAGGATTGACTGAATGAAGGATCGATTGACTGATTGAATGAAGGATTGACTGAATGAAGGATCGATTGACTGATTGAATGAAGGATTGACTGAATGAAGGATCGATTGACTGATTGAATGAAGGATTGACTGAATGAAGGATCGATCGACTGATTGAATGAAGATTGACTGAATGAAGGATCGATTGACTGATTGAATGAAGGATTGACTGAATGAAGGATCGATTGACTGATTGAATGAAGGATTGACTGAATGAAGGATCGATTGACTGATTGAATGAAGGATTGACTGAATGAAGGATCGATTGACTGATTGAATGAAGGATTGACTGAATGAAGGATCGATTGACTGATTGAATGAAGGATTGACTGAATGAAGGATCGATTGACTGATTGAATGAAGGATTGACTGAATGAAGGATCGATTGACTGATTGAATGAAGGATTGACTGAATGAAGGATCGATTGACTGATTGAATGAAGGATTGACTGAATGAAGGATCGATTGACTGATTGAATGAAGGATTGACTGAATGAAGGATCGATTGACTGATTGAATGAAGGATTGACTGAATGAAGGATCGATTGACTGATTGAATGAAGGATTGACTGAATGAAGGATCGATTGACTGATTGAATGAAGGATTGACTGAATGAAGGATCGATTGACTGATTGAATGAAGGATTGACTGAATGAAGGATCGATCGACTGATTGAATGAAGGATTGACTGAATGAAGGATCGATTGACTGATTGAATGAAGGATTGACTGAATGAAGGATCGATTGACTGATTGAATGAAGGATTGACTGAATGAAGGATCGATCGACTGATTGAATGAAGGATTGACAAATTGTCAGAGGTGACCTCTCCTCCCTCTCCCCCCAATTCTCTACTCTCTCCCTCACACCCCTCTCTCTCTCTCCCCCCCCCCTCTCCCTCTCTGTCCACCCATCTCTCTCTCTCTCTCTCTCCT
>CM060334.1:24989983-25014983 GCA_030674155.1 Stramonita haemastoma | reverse complement strand
ATCTCTCTCTCAATTACAACAAAACTAACAAAATATATATCTCTCTCAATTACAACAAAACTATACAAAATCTCTCTCTCTCATTTACAAAAAACTATACAAAATCAATCATCATCAATCAATCAATCAATCAATCAATCAATCACTCTCTCTCTCTCTCTCCTCTCTCTCTCTCTCTCTCCCTCCCTCCCTCTCTCTCCTCCTTCCCTCTCTCTCTCCCCTCTCCCTCCTTCCAGTACCTAGGGCAGGCAGAAGAGCGTCGCGGGCGGAAGGTGAAAGTGACGGGTCCCCTGGGTAAGCTACGGAACATGGTGATCACCTGTTTGTGGGTCAATCCTTCCAAAGGCTCCCCGTTCAGCTCGGCGATCTCGTCACCTTCATCAACACACATCGTTCTGCCAGTTAGTTAGTTACAAAAGAATGGTTTTTTGGTGTTTCATTTGCTGGATAACAGCAAACCATTGGTCCATACAAAAATCTTCTATCAATCGTAAAGAAACGTAAACTTAAAGGTACGGCATGTACACAAGATCGAAAGGACTTGCAAAAACAAAACTGCAAGGCACTGTCCAGGGAGGAAGAAAAAGAGGCAGACCAAGGAAGAGATGGGAGGACAACATCAGCGAATGGACAGGCCTAGAATTCATCCAAATTTTGAGAAAGGCGGAACAGAGAGAGGAATGGAGGGAACTGGTTGTCAAGTCTTCAGGGGTGCCCCCACGGTCGCCAGACTAAGGGATAGATAGATAGTTTGATTTGGGGGTTTTGCTTTGTTGCTGTTGGTGGTGGTGGCGGTGTGTGGTGGTGTGGTGGTGGGGGCTGTCGGTGATGTTGTTAATGATGTTGGTGGTGATACTCTTGTTGTTGCTGTTAGTGGTGGTGTTAGTAGGGGTGGTTGTTGCTATGTTGCTGATGGTGGTGGGGGTGGGGGTGGAGGTGGAGGTTGTGTTGTTGTTGTTGTTGTTGTTGTGGTGGTGGTGGTGGTGGTGTGCTGCTGTTGTTGTTGGTAGTGATGTTGCCTTGTTGTTTGTTTTACTGCTTTTGTGGGTCGTGTTGTTTTTGTGTTTTAAGTCGTTGTTGCCTTTCTGTCATTGTTGTGGCTGTAGTGTTTGGTTGATATCGTAAAACTCGTTCCATTTATTTACACAATAACGTGGCTAATTTTTGTTACTTGCTCAATTTCTGCTTTAAATTCCCGCAAAGCCCTTCAAGTTCATTGAAAAACACAATCCATTTCTATCAACAAATATAACTGATGTAAAAAAAACAAAACAAAACAAGTTACAGTACTTTGCACCAAAATAAAGCAGAAATTGAACAAAACAAAACCCACCCCCCCAAAAAAAAAATGTCTCAATCCTACCATGCCAACAAAACAGTGTACAATACAAATTAATCCACCCTGTATTCAACCGTACCTGTTCAACCCCACTCCCTCACCAACACACCACATCAACATACACATACAACACACCACACACACAACACAAACACACACACAAACACACACACATACAACCACACACACACACACACACACACACACACACACACACACACACACACACACACACACACACACACACACACTTCCTCTCCTCACAACCTATCCGTGAAGTCGGAAAGCGCTAACCTTATTTGCAGGCAAAACAATCGCATAAACAAAATCTCACCAAGTGAACCTCGGAGGCTCTAGCCAAAGAATAGAAAAACCCACCCCATTTACACAACCAAACAAAACTCAACAACCCCAACAAAACTTCACAGCCGTATCCTACCTACCCCCCCACCCCACCCCTTCAAGCCACCTCACCTTCTTTCAGTCTCCCGTCCTCCGCCACAGAGCCATAAGCAAAAATCCTGCGGACATAGATGCCCATGCTGCCACGATTGGAGTCCGAGCCTCCCACAATGGTGAAGCCTAGGCCCTTGCCCTTAGCGCCCTTGTGCACCGTCATCGTCTGGGGTGGTCCGAATTTGGACCGGGCAATGCCTCCGTTGGGACTGGTCCGAGTGGGGCTTTTTTGGTCCAGGTCCGCCTTGTGGAATTTCTGTGGAAAGCATCTGGGTTTTTAATCTGAGCACGATAGAAGTTACCAGCTTGTTGTTGAGCGATGTTGATTACGATGTATGATGTATTTCTTCCATGCTGTAATGAATAAATAAATAAACCCCAATCTGCTAGTTTTAATCAATTGAGTATTAAGTCGTTGTTTAGTTCATCATAATGTTGATGATGTTGATGATGATGATAGATTTTTCAAAGTAGTAACCAGCAGGATCGATAGATCATCATCATCATCATATCATCATCATCATCATCCATCCTCTCATCATCATCATCATCGTCATCATCATCACCATCATTGTTGTCATTATCGTTGTCATGTCTTCAATCTCTCCACTACCATTACTATTGCTTGACTGACAGTGGACTTTAGTATATCGTAATAACATTATTTTTTAATGGCAAAACGGAAACCACAACTGAACACTACCTCAACGTACCAACTAGGCACTCGTCGTCTTATGCCACATATTTAAATTACGTTTAGGATGATACAGCAGCATAAAATCGTCACATTTAAGAAAGACATATTTAATGGAATTAACAGCATTTCCTTCACACACGCGCATGCACGCACACACACACAACAGACAGACAGACACACACACACACACCACACTCCTCAGTTCACCATAACTGAATAATAAAAAAAAGGGTCAAATTTTCATCGCAACGCCCCCCTAGAACCCAAAAAGTGCAAAGTGCGCTCAGTACAGATCACACACACACACACACACACACACACACACACACACACACACCACACACACACACACAGCACTCGGTTGTAAAAGAAACGAAAAAAAATAGTCCCCCAAAACCTTACTTCACCGCAAAAACGCGATAGAGAGAGAGGGCGTGTGAACGTAGACACACAGATATCTACAGGCCATCTGAGGGGGTTAGGTGCATTACACACACACATTGCCACCAAGAGCTTTCCACGCTGAAGATAATCGCTGGCTGAAATGATGGCATTGCACTGTAGTGCTTGGTCCTTCCTTCCCTACCCAGTGTTGACACATAACACACGTTTCTATCGTTCCACCTAACCTTTACTTTCCGTTGTGTAAGTTAAGTACGCAACCGTTTGTTTACAGGAGAGAAGAAAAAAAAACGTGTTAGTCTTGTCACCCATGATGAGATGAGGTTCTTCAGGGTCTGATAGGTCTGTGCATTCTTTCTTTCTTTCTTTCTTTTTGTGCTATCTTTGATTCTGTCTTTCATTTTTCTTTTCTTTTCTTTCCTTTCCTTTCCTTTCCTTCCCTTCCTTTCCTTTCCTTTCCTTTCCTTCCCCTTCCTTCCTTCCTTCCTTCCTTCCTTCCTTCCTTCCTTCCTTCCTTCCTTCCTTCCTTCCTTCCTTCCTTCCTTCCTTCCTTCCTCCCTCCCTCCCTTCGTCAGTTGGACAGTTCAGTCTCTGTGATGAAGGCAGTATTACGCTCCGGTTCCCTCAAGTGGCCGTAGAGCTTCTTGGATACTGACTGGGGTGGGGGTCAAGCAGATAATATCATATTATGATGATAATATTACCAGCTGTGGGGAGAACTGAGAAAATGTTCCTTCACAGTACACTGGTTGAAACAAAGGTTTGTTTTTGAGAAAGAACATATAACACATTCTGAGCAACCATCTTATCGCTTTTTTGTGGTAAACCATCACACACACTTCATTGGTTTTGTTTTCGTTGGTTTTTGGTTTTCTTGAATGAAAGGATCTTTTCCAGTTCTTTCGAATTGAAAACTAAGTTACCCACGGAGGATGTCAGGGACTTTTTTCAGAATAAACAGAATCCATACCTTCAGCAAAATCTGTGCCAGAAATTTCTCCTTTTCCATCACTCCCCTTGTTTCCGTCTTTTTCCAGACAGTTCTATACTCCCTCTGTCTTGAATATTTTTTGCCTTCCCAGTTCATCCTACTCTTGCATTTCCCCCCAAGCAGATCTGACAAACAGTTTCAGGCACTGCTCACAGGAATATTTTCAAGAGCGGCTCTAAAGTGGGAATGTGTCAGAATGAGGCCAACCGGCAGACCTCCTACAGAATAATAAAACACACCAACGAAAAGACCAGGCTCTACGCATCCAAGCCAATATTTAAACGGAGCACACACAAAAAAAGAATACAGAGATCAAAACGCTGTCCCCTGATTCATCACGAACAAAAAAATAATTTGGCTGGCATAATCAGATAAACCCCATGGGTCTATTCACAGAAATTCCCTTCCAGATCCCACAATAACTAGAACAAAAACAAAAACTTCCAAAACATTGTTTTCCATAAGTGTGAGGATCCTTTACTAAACAGTTTACACGTGTTGTATGTGACTGTTGAATAGCACACACATCAGAGATTACAAGGGAAGATTGACTAGACAATTTTCTCTCTCTCTCTCTCTCTCTCTCTCTCTCTCTCTCTCTCTCTCTCTCTCTCTCTCTCTCTCTCTCTCTCTCTCTCTCTCTCTTTTTCGAGAGGGCTGGATGAAAACAAGCCACCATTGTGCTTAATCTTTTCCCTCAATAAAAATGTTCATTCAAAATGTTCATTCATTCATTCATTCATTCATTCATTCATTCATTCATTCATTCTCTCTCTCTCTCTCTCTCTCTCTCTCTCTCTCTCTCTCTCTCTCTCTCTCTCTCTCTCTCTCTCTCTCTCTCTCTCTTATGTAGACACTGAAGATGATGATCGAAAATTGGAATTGTAGAATAGCTGGAAATGTTTTCCGCGATGATGTTTACCTTCCTCCTGCCTCAAACATGTTTTGTATAGTGGTCCAAGGCCGATGTACAATACAACTTTTCAGTGTTCAGTGTTCAGTGTTCAGTGTTCAGTGTTCTCTCTCTCTCTCTCTCTCTCTCTCTCTCTCTCTCTCTCACCACACACACACACACACACACACACACACACACACACACACACACACACACAAACACACGCGCGCGCACACACACACACACACTCCTAAAAGGAGAAGAAAAAAACCCTCAGAGAATTGGGAAAGAGGGATAAGATTTATATGGCTGCTTGGAAAAACTTGAAAGAGAGAAATAAATTGAAGGCATTACAACGTCAGTTTGAAGTGTGTCTACGCCAGTTTTTTGCATCACAGCGTTCAAACTGACGGTTAATTCCATCGTTCTGTGAAATACTACAGCACTCCGAGAGACACAACACTTGAGAGAGAGAGGAGAGAGAGAGAGAAGAGAGAGAGAGAGAGAGAGAGAGAGAGAGAGAGAGAGAGAGAGAGAGAGAGAGAGAGAGAAGAGACAGAAGAGACAGACAGACGAGACAGACAGACAGAAACAGAGAGACAGAGACAGAGAGACAGAGAGAACAGAGACAGAGGACAGAGATAGAGAGACAGAGAGGAAGGGAGAGAGAGAGAGAGAAAGAGAGAAAGAGGGGAGAGAGAGAGAGAGAGGGGGGGACGAAGGGAGGGGGAGAGAGGAAGGGAGGAGGAGAGTAAGAGAGACAAGAAAGGGAGACAGAGAGAGAGAGGGGGGGAGATAGAGGGAGAAGAGAGAGGGGGTGGAAAGAGAGAGAGAGAGAGAGAGAGAGAGAGAGAGAGAGAGAGGAGAAGAGAGAGAGAGAGAGAGAGAGAGAGAGAGAGAGAGAGAAAGAGAAAGAGAAGAGAGAAAGAGGAGAGAAGTCACGAGAGAGAGAGAGAGAGAGAGAAAGGAAGAGAGAGAGAGAGGAGAGGAGGAGAGAGAGGAGAGAGAGAGAGAGAGAGAGAGAGAGAGAGGAGAGAGAGAGAGAGAGAGAGAGACAGGACAGACAGACAGACAGACGGACAGACGGGACAGAAACAGACAGACAGACAAACAGAAACAAGGAGAGACAGAGAGAGAGAGACAGAGAGAGACAGACAGAGAGACAGACAGACATGCTGTCATTCAGAAAGACAGACATGCTGACGGACAGACATGCTGACAGACAGACAAGACAGACAAAGAAACAAAGACACAGAGAGACAGAAGAGAAGCCGTGGAAAGATAAAGAAAAGGGAGACAGCAATTTCATTCCTCGCCTGTGACATTTCTGCCCTGTTTTCTTGGCATTTAACTCTCAGATTGTGACACCTCACCCCTACCCCACCCTACCCCGCCCCACAACACCCCATCCCACCCCACCCTTCCTCCCCTTCAATCCTGACCGCAAGTAGATCTACTGCTCTTCCCCATCCCCATTTTAGGAGGTTAGGGGGACAGAAGGATCTTGTGTCCTAAAGGGGGACAGTCGTAAAGTGGATACGACTCAACGGAGATTGAAACTTCTCCCTGGATCTGGAAGCTTTCTATGGGGAAAAAGAAAACCCTTCACTATGTGGTTTGCCTATGCACTGACTGCGAAGAGCAAGACAAACGATCTTAAATCTGACAGTTTCCTATTGTCTCTGTAAGCGTGTAAATGGGTAAAACAACAGATTTTCCCTGGAAAGTAAAGGAGTAAACGAAAAAAACAAAACAAAGGTAAAGGTGTCCCATAACCTATGTGGTCGTAGGGGAGCGAGGCGTCAGAGACCTCACTTCTCCAGGGGCCAGCATATTGAAAGCGGCGCCCATCTCCTCTCCCTCGCTGCTTTACCTTCCCTGACCCTCAAGAGGACAGGTACCCATCTACAGCTGAAAGAACTGGGGTACTCTGCTGAAGCCAAGTCGCGCAAACGGTCACCCATCTACTCGGTAACCGCGCTCGATGCTGCTTAACCTTAGCTTGGGGAAAGCGAATACTCTGACCACTGAGCTATCTCGTCCCCTAGTTAAGGAGTTCTCATTTCATTTTCGCAGTGCTTGACTTAGGTTTTAAAAATTCTGTAATATCTTTTTTTTACCATTATTTTGGGTCGTGTGTTCAGGCGTGTTGATAGAAAATGGTGTGCTTAACAGTTTGAAAATGATTTCAATTTTTTTTTTATTTGCGTACGCGTAGTTGAGCGTCTGAATCCAGTTAGTGACAGAGAGTCCATTTAATGACACTACAGACAGGGAGAGGGGAGTACGTGAGAGCATAGGGGGGAAAGAGAGAAGAAAAAAGGGGTTCTTTTTCGGGGAGGGGGGGTGGGGAATGGGTGTCTAAATCTCATGGCTTTTCGTGTTTTTGTCCATGTCTCACGTCCTGGCCAGGTTTGTTTGTTTGCCTTTTCCCTTTCTCTCTTTCAAGCCTGGAAAAATGTCATGTGCAATCCTTTCTCATTCTATCTGTCAATTCTTTTTGGCCTTCCAATCTGTTTTATTTGCCCGCCCATGCTCTGTCTCTGTCTGTGCCTCTCCTCTCTCTCAAGATGGTCTTCTCTGGGTGTGTGTGTGGGGGGGGGGTGTGTGCGCGCGGCGCGCGCGCGCGCGCGCGCGTGTGTGTGTGTGGTTTTGTGTGTGTGGTGTGTGTGTGTGTGTGTGTGTGTGTGTGTGTGTGTGTGTGTTGTTGTGTGTGTGTGTGTGTGTGTTGCGTGTGTCGCACTTGTGTCGCTTTCTCTTCTCTCTCTCTCTCTCTCTCTCTCTCTCTCTCTCTCTCTCTCTACTCTCTCTCTACTCTCTGCTCTCTCTCTCTCTCTCTCAATTAAGGTCGTTATGTCTAAAGGAACTTCCATTCACTAGTGTGGTTTAGCGTGTTTGGATCATTCCACAGATATGACACCTTAAGTTAAAAAAAAAAGACTCCCAAAATCTGGCACTGACACACACACACACACACACACACACACACACACACACACACACACACACACACACCACACACACCACACACACACGCACGCACGCACACACACACACACATTTCAAATCTCATCCAGTACCCAAGACTACAACACACAACTCCTCTCTCTCTCTCTCACCTCAGCAGTTCCTCCAAACTGATGACGGTGCCAGAAGGGGTCTGCGCGGTCAACTCCGGGATGGGGGCAGCAGGCGACTTGCTGAGGCCTGAGGTGTCCATGCTCATAGAGGGGGACTGGCACTTGGCCACAGCGCGAACACTTGAGGGCAGTGGAGAGGCCGTGCCGGCAATGGAGGCTGACTTTCTCAGCTGAAATAGACAACAAATATGTATTCATGGGCTTTTTTTTTCTTTCGGTCTGAGGTTCACCAATGGTGTGGTTTTGGGGTATGCGGCTGTTACATCTACCATTAAGGAAGCCGAATTTCGTCTTCGGGGTGATGTCTTATCACCACACCAGAGTGCGTAACGTTTTTTTGCAAGTTTTGTTATCCGTTCTCATCGGAACAAATTGACAATTCTTCGGAAAGGCGAAACGAGTTTTAAAGAGTGCACAAAATTTTCTACGTGCGTTCACACAGAGGCTTCAGTTTAGAGTCTCTTTCGAAGGAATTTCAGCAGAGTGGAGTCGGCAAAATTAATTATGTTAATAACACGGATGCTTCGGTGGTGGCTGAAACCCGACCGTTAGGATCACAACGAACGCCCTAACCACTACACTACCTCCTCCCAATCAGTGCCCTTAAATCTGAGTTCTTTTTTTTCTCCAAAATTTGTCCTTCTTCCATTTGATGAAAAGTATTGTACACTGAAATTATTAATATAAAAGGGTGGTGGTAATGGAAAGGTCGTCATCATCACTTAAGGTTCGGCGCTACGTGTGATTTGAGTTTGTGCCAACTTCGCAACGTTTGCATTTGAAAAAATGTGAAGCCATTTCTCTTGTTGTTCTGCTTTTGTTCCGTGTCTTGTTTGTGGCTGTAATTTTCAATTTTTTGTTTGTTTGGGTTTTCTTTGGTTTGGGTGGTTGTTCGTGTTTAGTTTTCTTTGTTGTTGTGTGGTGGTGGTGGGTTTTTGCTTTTTTGTTTTTGTTTTTACTAAAGCTAGCATTGCCAAAACGGTGTTCCGTAGACAATATATGAAGAAAAAAATTCATGTGCTTACGTGACTGGTTATTTCAACAGAGATATAGAAAAACCCGAAAAGGGAAAGCTAGCTCTGATTAGATTAAAGAGGGTTTTGATGACAGGCTTTGGCATCACACGCATATTGTGGAAGGTTGATTTTGTCTGATGGTGATTTTGTTTAATAATGTAAAAGTATTGTCACAATGTTAGACGCACGCACACACGCGTGTATGTGTGTGTGTTTGCCTCTGAGTGTGTGTGTGTGTGTGCGCGCGTGTGTGTATGACTATGTGTGTGTGTGTGTGTGTGTGTGCGTGCGTGCGTGCAGGTGTGCGGTGAGTGAGGAGAGCGAGAGGAGCGAGAGCGAGAGAGAGAGAGAGAGAGAGAGAGGAGAGAGAGAGAGAGAGAGAAGACAGACAGACGGGACAGAGGAGCAGACAGACAGATAAACAGACAGACTAACAGACATACACACGCACTCATACGCGCGCGCGCACAAACCACACACACTCCAACACCTTCGCCAACACCCCCCCCCGGCCCGTTCCACACACACACACACGTACTACACACACAACCACTGGTTTTTACCTTGGTGGCGACGACGAGCTGCACGAGACTGGGAGCCCCCTGAGGACGTCGACAGCCTCCTGGTGAGTCAGCCCCACCAGACTGTGCCCGTTGATCATCAACAGCTCATCGCCCCGCTTCAGCCGCCCGTCCCTGAGCATCACACACACACAGTCAGTCAGCCAAGTCAGTCAGTCAGTCAGGCAGGCAGGCAGGCAGGCAGTCAGTCTGTCAGTCAGCCAGTGTTTTATTTTATTTTATTATTTATTTAATTTATTTTATTCTTTTATATCGAGGATAAGGAATAAGCACTCTCTGTTGTTTTTTTACATCTAGTCCCCGTGTGTATGCAGTTTTGTAAATCTCATCTGTTCCCACCGGCACTCGATGGCCTATTCTTACGAAAAGCGGAACAGGATTTAACGTGTGCGCAAACTGTTCTGCGTGCGTTCGCACACGGGGCCTCGGTTTATAGTTTCATCCGAAGGACTTTTGGAGAGAGTGGAGTCAGCACTGATGTTAACTCCAGGGGAAAAATCCCCTCGAACGGGAATCGAACCCAGGTCGTCAAATTGCGAACGCAATGTTCTGACCACTAGGCTATTCCGTCCCCCTCCAGTCAGTCAGTCAGTCAGTCAGTCAGTCAGCCAGTCCAGCCAGTCAGCCAGCAGCCAGCCAGCCAGTCACAGTCAGCCAGCCAGCCAGCCAGCCAGCCAGTCAGTTATCAGTCAATCAGGCTATGCCCAGTGGTTAGGCCCTGTCTGACTGCTATCCTATGGGTCCATGATGTCGATGGTTCTTATCTCGGAAACCCACTCCAAGTGGATCGGTGGTCTAGGTGGTAACGCGCCTTGCCTAGAAAGCGAAAAGTCTGGGTCAAGTGTGCGGTGGTTCAAATCTCGTTTGGGCCAAAAACTTTCCCCCCATCCATTAGACTGTGAGTGGTGGTCTGGGTGCTAGTCTTTCGGATGAGACAATAAACCGAGGTCCCATGCATTACACGTCATTATTTAACGCACGTAAAAGAACCTACAGCGACAAGGGGGTTGTCCCTGGCAAAATTCTGTAGAAAAAAGCCACTCTGATAGGGAAACAAATACAGTTGCAGACAGGAAAAAGAAAAAAAAAAGGGTGGCGCTGCAGTTATGGCGACCCGCTCTCCCCAAGGAGAGCAGCCCGAATTCCATGCAGAGAAATCTGCTGTGACATAAAGTGGTATAAAACAAAATAGAAATATTGTCTGGTGAATTAAGGATGATGATTTTTATGACCTGCTAGGCCTAATGACAAGCAGACCTTTAAAAAAATAATGAGTAGGTGCTGCACTTGTGGCGACGCGCTCTTCCTGGGGATGGCAGCCCAAATTTCACGCAGAGAAATCTGCTGTGACATGAAGTGGTATCAAAATATTAAAATAATAATAATAATAAGACCTGCGGTGCAGAAGATGAAATATGCAAGTTTAAGATTCTATAATTCATGTCCGCGTTGGGTTGGTCACGGTTAAGGAGGAGGAGGAGGAATGGGAGCAGCAGAAGAGGAAGAACCCCCTCTCCGTTCATCTTCCATCAATGATCAATCTACACACTACAGCAATCACATTACCAATCACTCCACAGTTGACCCATTCATTAAGCCAGCGAGCCAGCCAGCCAGCCAGTCACACACAAGGGGGGAAAAGTCGATCAACCAATACCCCATGAAAACCAAGTCAGCCGAGCAGTGGTCAATTTCCGGATGACTCAGTTCTCATTACACGGTCCACTGACAATCAGATCTGGTGACTAACCTTGTGTACAGACACACACTATGTATAAGGAGCTTACCTATCAGACGAATTATACCATTTAAATTTATCAGTATTTCAACAACTTTCCCTCATTTTTCCTCGTTAATCAATCAATCAATACAGTCACTGAAACAGGTTTATCTAAACAACAGTTTTTACATAAGTGCTGTGATCGTACCCGCGCGTGTGTAGAGATTTTTTATGTGCTCTATTTACCACAAATTTATCCTTGTTCTCTCTTTTTGTCTGTCTTTCTTTCTTCCCTTCTGTTTCTCTGTAGCTCTCCCATCCCTTATCTCTTCTTTCTTTTCCATATATATGTCTTTTCCTGTCTTTCTTTCCTTCCTTCCTTTCTACTGTACATCACCATCTCTTTTCTTTTCTTTCATCTGTATTTTTCTGTGTTTCTTTCTTCCTTTTCTTATGTACCTCCCCCCCCTTCCACTCAACCTTCCCTTAACCTTCCCTTTCTTTTTTCCTCTCCCAATTCCTTCCTCCCTCCCTTCCTCAATCCATACACTCCTCTTTCCTCCTGTCTTTGTTTCACTCACGTCGCCCATCCATCCATCCATCCATCCATTCCTCTTTCCCTCCTGTCCTCTCTTCACTCACGCCGCCCATCCATCCATCCATTCCTCTTTCCCTCCTGTCCTCTCTTCACTCACGCCGCCCATCCATCCATCCATTCCTCTTTCCCTCCTGTCCTCTCTTCACTCACGCCGCCCATCCATCCATCCATCCATTCCTCTTTCCCTCCTGTCCTCTCTTCACTCACGCCGCCCATCCATCCATCCATCCATCCATCCATCCATTCCTCTTTCCTCCTGTCCTCTCTTCACTCACGCCGCCCATCCATCCATCCATCCATCATCCATCCATCCATCCATCCCTCTTTCCCTCCTGTCCTCTCTTCTCTCACGCCGCCCATCCATCCATCCATCCATCCATTCCTCTTTCCTCCTGTCCTCTCTTCACTCACGCCGCCCATCCATCCATCCATCCACTCCTCTTCCTTCCTGTCTTCTTTTCCCTCACGCCGCCTGCTCACCTGAAGGCGGACCCTCCCTCAGTGATGGCGGCAACGAAGATACCGATGTCCCTTTCTTGCTGCCTCTCCCCCCGGCGATGTGGATGCCCAGCCCTCCCTCGTCCTTCAGCAGTGCAGCTTGCTGATCAGGCGTCTCTGCAACACACACACACACACACAGGCACACAGCTGTAGTAGTAGTAGGCACCCATCAGTCTCGGAAGACTATGGAGTTGCGCTCTAGTCTTTAGAGCGCAAAGCCTGGGTAAGTAAGTATGGAGGGCAAACTGTTACCCATGCAGCAGACCCCCCTCTCTACGCCACTGGAATGATCCATTGGAAAGGCCATGACCGATAGAATGGTTCCAGTACCGTCGCAGGAGCCACCAGAACGTTGCCATATACAGCCCTGAACCGCACTGGGACTCCAACTCCCCGATTTTTCCTCAGGGAACTGTACTCTATAATTATAGTGGGGAGTGAAACGGAATAAAAGCCAGAGAATGCAATGCTAGGAAAAGTAATATGATCTGAAGCAATCTACTACATCCATGCGATACACTGTAATATAGTGAAATGCAGTACAGTGTAATGCAGTGTGTTACAATGCAATACAGTACAGTGTAATACAACGCAATACAGCACAGTGTAATACAACGCAATACAGCACAGTGTAATGCAACGCAAAACAATGCATTTCAGCGCAAATAGCTGTACAATGAAATATCTTTGAAGTAGGGCATTTTCATTGTTCTTGCAACAAGCACATTGTCAACTACCGATCACTAGGCTGCAAACTGTATGTTTACGTATTTGAAAATGTGGCGTAGCATACAAAAGATATTCCGAAAGCGCTGACAGTTTATGGCAAAAAGTTAATTCCGCTGAACTGACCACTTACGCAGGAATGCAATGCCCACCCGTACACAACGCGCTAGAATACAGTTTTTAAAAGTGCAATAAATTCATAACAATACAATATCAAACAACACATCAAAAGGCTGCCATTAAGTTCACAAGAATTTATCACAACACAGCACAGTGTTCTAATATACAAAGGTCATCAGAATTTATAACAACAGTGTTCTAATATACAAAGGTCGTCAGAATTTATCACAACACAGCACAGTGTTCTAATATACAAAGCTTACAAGAATTTATCACAACACAGCACAGTGTTCTAATGTACAAAGCTTACAAGAATTTATCACAACACAGCACAGTGTTCTAATATACAAAGCTTACAAGAATTTATCACAACACAGCACAGTGTTCAAATATACAAAACTTACAAGAATTTATCACAACACAGCACAGTGTTCAAATATACAAAAACTTACAAGAATTTATCACAACACAGCACAGTGTTCAAATATATAACATAGAATTCTGCATAAAGCAGAAGAACACCACGGGATACCAAACACTACAATCACATTCAAGCAGCACACAACAATGCCATTTCAGCAAAACAAACAAACAAATATGCCTCTAAAAGATTCCTCCTCCGCCACTCTTGACAGCAACTCCACTTTCAAAGAAAACTGCGTGGGAAGCAAAAAGCTACAGGAGGCAAAAGAATAAGAGTGAAGTGGGATCGGATGAAGAGGAGGTATGGGAGGGGTGGTAGAGGGAGAAGGGAGAAGGAAGATAAACAGTTGGGGCATATCGCAGACAGATCTACCTTACAGCCTTTTCACTTCACTTTGAAGTAGTCTCCAGTGCGGCGGATGTGACCGACATAAAGGATTTCAGGCAACAACAAAAAAGTAGGAGGATTCAAACCACCATGACCACAACCCACACTCACAACTGCCACACTTACCAGTTCATAGAAAACGTGCTAACCACAAGAATGACTGTACTGAACATGTCTTGAAGGAACTTGGCACCATCACAAAAAAAAACTACTAGCAAAAGTCACACAGAGAAAACAAAAATTGCACAAGTCGCGAGCAACGTCGTGAGAACAAAGACCTCTCGGTAGTCCTTTTTTCGAGACACTGTCACTGTCAGTGCCGCACTGTCAGTTAACTTTTGAAAGACCAAAGGCCAAACCAGAAAAGCAGACGTTCAGTCTTATACACAGAGAGTATGTCCAGCACACACGGCCTGAACTATCCAAGAAGGTGTCCGTCCACTCAAGTCAAGACAGAGCCATGGGAGAGAGAGACACACACAGTAGTAGTAGTAGTAGTGTCACAGATGCAGCAGCCAACGCCAAACTGGGTGACGCCGACAGGTGAGACAGGTGAATGAGACCCGGTTATTACCTTGAGGGCCAAAGGCTGTGCTGACTCCACTGACAGGACCAAGCCTATTCAAGCTGCTGTCCCGTATTGCTTAATCTATTCACAATAAAACAAGAGAATATATCCCCAAGGTCTTTACATTGCCATTGATCGGATCCAAGTCTATTAAAGTAGATGTCGTGCATTGTTTAACATAGTTTTTCGGAAGGAACTCTGAAGAATGACGTTAACGTTTCGATCGATATTATTGTTTCTCAAAAAGCACTGCCACATGTTTTGCTAGGCATTCCCCAGCTTAACACTCTGGAGGTCAACAACAATACGCACCCTGTCTCAATCATTCAAAGTGGGAATCACTGTGAGACAGTGATTATTCATTGAACATGAAGTTTGCAAGTATGATTGTTTTCAAGAACGTCTCCATACAGGCAGATGTACTCCGACTTTAAGTGACTTTTTTTTTAAAATGAAGAGTGCAGACATTTAATCTAAGAGCTTGTCAAGGCTGAACACAATCTCAACGTATCATTTTAAAAGATTAACATTTTTATGTAAGCGTTGCCACTTAACTCACATCAATAACTAACAAAGCTTTCGGCCTGGGCCACTGTCACATACTGACTCAGTATTTCGGGAAAAACAACTAAATCTAATTCAAACCCCCATTTGCATACAACAATACCACAATCCAGTTCATAAACTGTTCCTCACGATTATCGGTTTATTTGAAAAGCCAGATCGATGCAGACTAGGTGTGTCTGCAATGCTGTGCAATCTTTAAACAGAGTCAATGAAGGATTGTCACGCGTCCTACATGTCTTAATGAAACACTACTCATCTGGGATCATCTTTCTGAATTGGATTATAAACTTAAGGATGAATTTTACGCGCCCGCGCGCGCGCGCGCGCGCACACACACACACACACACACGTACACACATACATGTACACACACACATACATGTACACCACACACACACCACACACACACACACACACACACACACACACACACACACACACACACACACACACACACACACACACACACACACACACAAAGCCTACGTAAGACCCGATCTGCACGTAGGACTGACTGTATTAAATACACTATACTGTACAAAACATGTTGTTTGTCACAAAACTGCCACATGTTCGCTTATCAAACTTCAAATGACATTCCATAACAATCTAATGCTTCAGGAGTTCGCCTAGTCCCACACTGTCAGTTAACTTTTGAAAACTCATCAAATTTCCCCGTCACCTGAACCCCGAAAATAAAAACCATAATATACCAAATAATATACAGAATCATAATATCAAATTCCCGTGGACACCATACGTGTATACAGTCCATGACATACTTGTCAAAGGTCTGAGCTGGAACGTGTAGCCTTTCAACGTGAACAGCAGTGTCCTTCACACGCAGACTACTGCCCAGTCCATTAAGGACATGCCTTTCCCATCGATTTGCTTTCCAGAAACTGTAGCCTTTCTTTTGGGTGTTGTTTCCCTGGAAATGAGGCATTGTTCTGGGCAAGAATGAGAAATTCTGGAGCGGGAGGGTGGACAGGTACAGGAGGGAAAGAGGGCGCGCGGGGAGGGAGAGAGAAAGAAGGGGGAGGGATGGCGATGGTAGAGAGAGAGAGAGAGAGAGAGAGAGAGAGAGAGAGAGAGAGGAGAGAGAGAGAGAGAGAGAGAGAGAGAGAGAGAGAGAGAGAGAGAGAGAGAGAGAGAGAGTTTCGCTTCTCTCTCTCTCTATCACACCATACACACCACCACACACAACACACACACACACACACACACACACACACACACACACTTATCTTTATTCATCAATACAACATCACACCCTACACACACACACACTCAGAAGGAGGTTAATGTGCGGTTTCTGTCAAAACACCATATTCGTCAAACTAATACGGGAAAGCAGTATCAATTTCCACCCTTTATCTACAAGGCATAAAGATTCCAACCCACAATCCCAAAACTTCAGGACTATCAAGACTAACACAGCCTGCACCTATCCTTATCATATATCCCTTACTGAATTTATCAGAATGCAATATATCGACAAACAAAAAGCCCTCTGTAACAATATAGTATATGGTATTTGTATTGTATTGTACCGTAATGGATTGTATTGTATTGTACTGCATTGTATTTGACTGTGTGTACTGCATTGTATCATATTGTATTATATTGCATTGTCAAAAAAGATCAGGAAACGCGGTTGCAAAATCTCCAGTGATGCCCCAACGGTCGACCACACTACGAACAGGTAAAGTGAAGGCATTGTATTGTGTTATACTGCGTATTGCATTGTTGCTGCTGCCGTTTTTAGTGGTGAAGTAGGCAGGCATGCAGTGCAGTGCTGAGTGCAGTGCAGTGCAGTGCAGTGTATGATCAGTACCTTTCAGTCAGTCAGTGTCTCTGTGTGAAAATCGGGCTGCTCTTCCTGAGGAGCTTCATCGCCACAAGGAGCAGGTCTCCCTTGTGCACTTGTTTTTCTGTCAGACTAACTTCATTCTCCAGAATTTTCTTACAGGCAACTATCTTGTTGCCGTGAGTTCTTTCCATACGCCGAATATGTATACAGATAACCGTTTCATCCAAACAGACTAGCATACAGACCTCAAGGTCTAAGTGTCAGGGAACAAAGCTTGGGATCATACGGGATCGCACCCGCACTTGTTGCTTTATAGGCAAGTGCGCATTGAATCCGGCCATCAATCCTCTTGGCC
Source organism: Stramonita haemastoma (assembly GCA_030674155.1). Classification (NCBI taxonomy): domain Eukaryota; kingdom Metazoa; phylum Mollusca; class Gastropoda; order Neogastropoda; family Muricidae; genus Stramonita; species Stramonita haemastoma. Next base: position 24,997,687 of record CM060334.1, on the reverse strand, counting down.
GGGAAAAATGGCTTGAGGCGAGAAATGATAATCATACACCGAAATAACATTACTGTATAAATGAACCCCAACATGTCTTACATTTCTGTGGAAATTCTCAGAGCACAAAGCTCACTGAATTAACAAGAGGAAAAGGAAACTCAACAGATTACGAAATGGGCAGTTAACGTAACATCACCTTCACCTAGCCCGTCAGTCTTGTAGACCGTAAGGGAACCACTGAATATTTTAAAACCAGCTTCCTCAACTCATCACAGTTTTCAGCTTTCTGTTCCACATTCAAAAAAATCGATCTTACTGGATTAATTGATCCTAAAATGCGTTCTGTTCTATGTCAACACACATCAGAACACAAGGGCCCTTGTCATAAAAAGACGGAAAGGAAAGTTTCCCGAGAATAACAGAAACAAGAGCGGTTACAGTAACGACACCAGCAGGATGGAATGATCCCGCCCTGTCTTGTTTTCGGTGGGCCATGTTTCAGGGAGCCAACCCGCAGCCAGTCCATTACCAGGCTGTCACGTTGGCTGTTTGTCGTCAGAAATTTCCGCTCTCTCCTGGCTAGCTGGCCTAGCGCAGCTTTCTCTGCTGCTGCTGTCTTTTCGTCTGACAGGATTTCCTGCTCCTGTTCTGTGGCTGAGCTGTAAAGGACCGTCTTTCCTCTTTCCGAGGCTACAGTTGGGTTAATGTAACTGTTGTGTTCTTTTTCTCTGTGTGTCTGTCTGATCATAAAGAATGTCAATCAATCACTCAATAACGTGCACATAAACACGCACACCACACGCACACGCACACTCTCTCTCTCTCTCTCTCTCTCTCTCTCTCTCTCTCTCTCTCTCTCTCTCTCTCTCTCTCTCTCTCTCTCTCTCTCTCTCTCCCCCACCCCTCTCTCTTTCAGAAACAAAAGATACCGAGAGAGGTAGAGAAGGTCAAAAGACAATGGCTATGAGAGAGAGAGATCAAATTAAATCTAATCAAATTCTTTTATCTCGGGGATAATGAATAACCACTCATGTGCTTTCTTTTTTTACATCCAGTCCCAGACCCTTGGAGGGAGAGAGAGAGAGAGAGAGAGAGAGAGAGAGAGAGAGAGAGAGAGAGAGAGAGAGAGAGAGAGAGAGAGAGAGAGAGAGAGAGAGAGAGACAGAGAGAGAGACAGAGAGAGAGAAGAGACAGAGAAGAGACAAGAGACAGAGAGAGAGAGACAGAGAGAGAGAGACAGAGAGAAGACAGAGAGAGAAGAGAGAAGACAGAGACAGACAGACCTTTGGTGACTGTTGTAGACGTTGTAGATCACACAGAGACAGAGACTGAGATAGCCACAGGCAGCGAGAAACAGAAAAAGAATAAACATCGATAACAAAAGGAGACACAGAAAGAACTCACCAACCCACTATTCACCACAAAAAAATGAATACCATACTTGACCACTACCCCAAGGCCATAACCACACTCCTTCCACTGACAATGGCACTTCAGAAACAAAAGAGATGGATGAAGACGAAAGACAATTTCCAAAAAAAAAAAAAAAAAACCGAAAGAGGACGAGAAGAAAATGGAACTGAGGGATAGTTACAAACGGGATCCTCCGGAGAAAACAACAGCTGAGAAATTCACGTCAGATCAGTTCAGTGAGAGGGATCTCAGAAGATGCAAAAGGAATTTTGTTGTTATTGTTGTTGTTATGTTGTTGTTGCTGCTGTTGTTTCTTCGTTCGTTCATTCCCTTCGTTCGTTCATTCCCCACCTAAACACGCTGAGAGTCACCCACATAAATATATCTACAGTCTTATCATCACACTGGGAAATCACTTTTGAGATCGCAAGTACACACTGGATTAGATGTTTGCAACACCAACACGACACCAAAATCAAACGAGTACATTCTCAGAAGTCAGAATACAGGTACCTTAATAATGGGCAGAAATGGTTACATTTGTAAAAATAAAAGAAGAAAAAAAACAAAAAAGATCCTATCATTGGTGAATCTCAAAGATCTAGCTAAGGGAAAAAAAGAACAAATGAATAAAAGAGGGGAAAAGGCAAACAGAGAAAAAGGAAGAGAGAAAGACAGACAGGCACAAAAACAAAGAAAGCCAAAAAAAAAAGAAAAGGCCTAAAGAAATTGTACATCGCACCCATCACAAAGTGAGATTGCATCAAACCACTGAAGGATCTAGTTGATAACAGCAGCGACAGGACTTCAGGCTATTTTAGTATCGAACCGAGAGAGAAGAGAGAGAGAGAGAGAGAGAGAGAGAGAGAGAGAGAGAGAGAGAGGAGAGAGAGAGAGAGAGAGAGAGAGAGAGAGAGAGAGAGAGGACAGACGAGACAGAGACAGAGACAGAGAGACAGAGAGAGACAGAGACACAGAGAGAGACAAGAAGAGAGGCGAGACAGAGACACAGAGAGAGAGACATACAGACAGGCAGACAGAGAGAGTGAGAGAGAGGCGTGCGTGCATGCGGGCGTGCGTGCGTGCATGTGTGTGTGCACGCGCGCACACATCCCTTTTACCTCACACCCCTGGTGGGTGTAGGGGGGGGGGAGCACTCCCCTACCCAGATGGGGAAAACCCTCTCGGACAGATTTTCTAAGGCCTCATGAATATGGGACACACAGCAGAGTGAGATATTCAGGAGAGGAGGAGAGAGAGAGAAAGAGAGAGAGACAGTGACAGACGCAGAGAGGAGAGGGGATAGAAGGGGTAGTAGAAGTAAGAGAGAGAGGGTAAATAAATAAAAATGCAGAAAGAGAGACAGAGACAGGAAAACAGAGGGAGAGAATGAGACAGAGAGAGAGAGAGAGAAGAGGAGGGAGATGGAAGAGAGCGAGAAGAAACGGAGAGAGACAGAGACAGAGAGAAAGAGAAGAGAGATGGAGAGGGAGAGGGAGAGAGGAGAGAGAGAGAGAGAGAAGAGAGAGAGAGAGGAGAGAGAGAGAGAGAGAGAGAGAGAGGAGAGAGAGAGAGAGAGAGAGAGAGGAGACGAGAGAGAGAGGAGAGAGACAGACAGACAGAACAGACAGACAGACAGACAGACAGAAACAGAGACATAGAGACAGACAGACAGACAGAGAGAGGAAGCAAGGAAGTGGGGTAGAGAGGGAAGGAAAGGGAGAGAGCAAAAGACAGTCAGAGAGGAGAGAGAGAGAGAGAGAGAGAGAGAGAGAGAGAGAGAAGAGAGAGAGAGAGAGAGAAAAGAGAGACAGACAAAGACAAAAGCAAAGTATGAAAAAACAACCAGAAAGGACGTGAAGGGAAGGAAGAGAAAAGAAAACTCCTCTTCAAAAGAATGAAACAAAGGGCACTAAAACATACTCCCCAAAAAGTATAATTGTAAAAAAAAAGAGAAATAATAATAAATACTGTCACAAGAAACTATGCTGATGATCACAGCTGTGACAGTGCTTCTGGCGACTCCAGCAATGACCTCTGTGTGTGTGTGTTGTTGTGTGTGTGTTGTGTGTGGTGTGTTGTTGTGTGTGTGGAGAGAGAGAGAGAGAGAGAAGAGAGAGAGAGAGAGGAGAGAGAGAGAGAGAGAGAGAGAGAGAGAGAGTGCGTGCGTGCGTGCGTGCGTGCGTGCGTGCGTGTGTATGTATACGTGCGTGCTTCCACGCGCGTGTGCGCGCACGCGTATGTGTGTATGTCCTATATCTAGAGCAACATTCTTGTCACAATCCCTGGGGATACTCAATCTCGGAGATGGGGAAACCCTCTCAGACAGAATTTCATAAAGATGACACACACAAAAGGACACACACACACACACACACACACACACACACACACACACACACACACACACACACACACACACACACACACACACAAAGAGAGAGCCGTGTTCAAAGGAAAGGGGTTGGGAGAAAGAGGAGGATGCAAAGAGGAAGAGAAGAGGGAGGATAGGGCAATAAGTAACAGGGGAGGAGGAGGAGGAGGAGGAGGAGGAGGAGGAGGAAGAAGAAGAAGAAGAAGAAGAAGAAAAAAAGAAGAAGAAGAAGAAGAAGAAGAAGAAGGAAGAAGAAGAAGAAGAAGAAGAAGAAGAGAAGAAGAAGAAGAAGAAGAAGAAGAAGAAGAAGAAGAAGAAGAAGAGAGAGACGACGACGACGACGACGACGGACGAAGAAGAAGAAAAAAGAATAAGAAGAAGAAGAAGAAGAAGAAGAAGAAGAAGATGATGATGAAGAAGAAGAAGAAGGAGGAGGAGGAGGAGGAGGAGGAGGAGGAAGGAACTGTTTGTTTGTTTGTTTGTTGTTTGTTTTGTTGTGTGGTGTGTGTGTGTGTGTGTGTGTGTGTGTGTGTGTGTGTGTGTGTGTGTGTGTGTGTGTGTGTGTGTGTGTGTGTGTGTGTGTGTGTGTGTGTGTGGTGTGTGTGTGTGTGTGTGAGTGAGATAGAGACAGACAGACAGAGACAGACAGACACAGACAGACAGATACAGAGATTGAGACAGACAGACAGGCAGATAGACAGAGAGACACACTGACAGACACAAAGAAAGAGACGGAGACTCTTTCCATCAAGCTTGAATCATAAACTGTTGAGTTTTTTCCCCCATACTTTTCTGTACGATTTTACAAACTTTGACATGATATTTTCGTTATCCACAAAGATATACTGTAAACGTGCCCATTCGAAATATTAAGCTTAAACATACCCAAGTCCTTCACAGATAGAACATTCAAGCAAGTCAAGTGTAAACACTTGAATATCCCCTGAAGGGCAATTACAATACAAAAGTGACAGGCATATTGATATGAATCATAATCAAGACACAATATTTAATATTTATTCAAGCTTCAAATAAATAGATCACAAACACTCACACACGTACCCACGCACGACACGTATACGCGCGCACGCGCGCACGCACGCACGCACGCACGCACGCACGCACGCGCGCGCACCACACACACACACACACACACACACACACACACACACACACACACCACACACAGAGAGACTTTCAATACTGTAACAAACTTTCAATACTGTATTTGTTATGGAACGTTCATTTACAAACCCTCAATACTGTCTCCCTGTACACTTCCCACAGACATAGATATATTACTTTTTGTGTCGAAATCCACACATAAACTATGCTTTCGACCCATTTCCATTAGATTCTCAGTGGCAGATTTTAAAAAAATAAAAAGAGAATAAAGAGGAACGTCAGCTAATCGCTTCATAGATAATTTCCAGATAATACCCTTCTCAGTAACCTAGAAAAAGAGATAAAACGCCTCTAAGCTACAAACTGTACAATGAAGGGAGATTATGTACAGAAGTAATAGCAGCGGATAGCCGGGTAGAGCCTATTCCTATGTTGACATTGTTACAATTCTATTCGGAGCTAGACCGCGTAAATCGCATAATATCAAAGACGGTTGTTTTTTTAAAGTGAAAAGGGGAAAGAAGAAAATAAGATCTACGACTACTTTTCGGAGAAAAAAGGTAAGAAAAATATCGTCAAGTCAAAACATGACCACGTAGGCGCTTACATGAAAAAAATGAATTAAAATAAAACCAAGATCAACCCGGAAGGAAAATGGGGGAGAGAGAGATTTGATTTATTCTTTCTTTATTCTTTTATATCGAGGATAATGGGATAAGCACTCTTGCGCTTTTTTCATCCAGTCCCCGTGTGTATGCAGTTTTGTAAATGTCATCTGTTCCCACCGGCACACGATGGCCTGCTCTTACGAAAAGCGAACAGGATTTAACGTATGCGCAAGATATTCTTGAGAGGAGAGAGAGAGAGAGAGAGGAGAGAGAGAGAGAGAGAGAGAGAGAGAGAGAGAGAGAGAGAGAGAGAGAGAGAGAGAGAGAGAGAGAGAGAGGAGAGGGAGGAGGAGAGGAGAGAGAGAGAGAGAAGAGAGAGAGAGAAGAGAGAGAGAGAGAGAGAGGAGAGAAGAAGAGAGACAAACAGACAGACAGACAGACAGACAGAACTGACAGGGGCAGAGCCAGAGAGAAAGACAGGGAAGCATCCAGACAGAAACAGACAGACAGACAGACAGACAGACAGACAGACAGACAGTCAGTCAGTCAGAGAGAGAGAGAGAGAGAGAGAGAGAGAGAGAGAGAGAGAAGAGAGAGAGAGAGAGAGAGAGAGAGAGAGAGAGAGAGAGAGAGAGAGAGAGAGTGCACGAAGCCACCAATATCAACCTTATATTACAGGCAGCAGCAGCAGCACTGTAGGTCCGTGTCTGAAAACAGGACTACAGACAGTTCTGAGGCTGCTGCTGCTCCACCGCAGGCTTCTTCCATCTGTCCCCCACTTCTCTACGCCCACTCCTTCAGTATCGTCTACAACAATTCTCTCTGTCTCTTGTCTCTTTGTGTCTCTCTGTCTGTGAGACAGTGTTACATTCTATTCGGAGCTAAAATGCATGCAGAGAGGTGTCGTGTTTAGACACAATCCCCGAAGTCCAAATGCACCTATCTTAATGCTGGGTAAAACGGTCCTCCATGCTCTAGCAGACGAATGGGGTGGGGGGATGAATCAAACAGAGATACTCGTAGGTATAATGCAGCTGTGCTGATTTCGAAAAAAACTGCACTTGCAGTAATTTGAGTATTTTTCTATCTTATGATGTACAACTGCTTTCATCTCGCGCTGTTCATAATACATATATAAAAAGATATGGGGGGAAAATGATGTTTTCATTGTCTAACAGATGTGAATCACAAATTAAATCATTGATTGTTGTCTAGGTAGGCTTTTAAAAAGTTTTATAAAGGACTGGTGAAGGATAGATAATATAAGAAGTGAGATAGGAGATAGATAGATAGATAGATAGATAGATAGATAGATAGATAGATAGATAGACAGACAGTAGATAGATAGATGATAGATAGATAGATAGATAGATATAGATAGATAGATGGATGGATAGAAAGACAGATAGATAGACAGACTGATCGATCGATCGATAGATAGATAGATATAGTATAATAGATACGTACGTGCGACGTGCGTGTGCGTACGTACGTACGTACGTGCGTACGTCGTGCGTACATACATACATACGTAACTACGTACGTACGTACGTCTACATACATATACATAACATAACATACATACATCTACATACATACATACATACATACATACATACATACATACATAGAGCGACCGAGTGACCAATAGATAGAAAAGAAACAAAAACAAAAATATACAAAAATGGTTAAAGATGGTAGGCAGACAAACATCATGACTGACACACACAGACAACCAGATCAGCTCAAAAACCAAAAGAGGAAAAAACAGACACATAAACAAGAAACACACACACGAGCTCACGCATGCACGCACAAATATCGCATCCTACGCCCCCCTCCCCCCAACACACATACACACACAATTGCTGTGCACTCAATTCTTGAGTGCTTGTTGTTTTCCTCAGCTGTATCTTTTCTCAATAATTGAAAACTAAAGTAGGGACACATGTGTTTACAAGACAGAGACCCAAATCCATTCCAAGTATTGATTTTTCAACTTTGGCTTTGTTTCCTTCTTTGTTTGGCTTGCTTTTCTTTGTTTGTTTTTTCCGTATTTCCTTTCAGTGCATACGTCTGGAGTTTGTTTTGAAAGCAAGTTTTATTCGAGACGGAGTCCTCGTATATCTTGTTTTCAAAACATTACACAAGAACAGGAAACAAAAGTTTCTTTTGCCAACTTTCCTCAAACTAGAAAAACAA